>CM057846.1:105765481-105786705 GCA_030068395.1 Apalone spinifera | reverse complement strand
TTTTTTAGGTCTCTTGCTATGTTTTTTAATTTGGGGTATACATTTAAGTTTCTGCCAGTTCTATGATTCTACAAAAAATAGGCAGCTGTGTGGCCATGCATCTTATAGGGAATTTAGGTCCTGGATCTTTGTGCAGTTAGCAACGTATAAGATGGGATATCCTGACGCACTTGCAGATACATGCATCTAATGCTATAAAATAAGCAATGCTATCAAAAGAAAAATGATCTAAGGGAGGGCGTGAGGGACGTACTCTATGCGTACATAGGCATGAATGTTGCCAACCACTGAAAAATTCTAGGCAGCCATATTTCCAGTGATCATGTTACTTCTGTAGAAAGCAACAACAACAAATTTTTGGAAGCACATTGCTCTCTTTGGGCCAGCACAACAAACTGCCTGACTGACACAGGACACTTTTTGAAATGCCCATACGACACATGCTGTCATCCACGCCCTGGTTGTTGGATAAGTATTTGGCCATACATTTGAATGGAATCTCCACATGCTGGAGCCCATAAATCTTCCACCTATACCACCAATTGCAGCTTGAGAAGTTTGCTTTTAAAGGGAACGCCATCAACTTAAAAACTGTATGTTGCAAACAATTTTTTTATTTATATAATTACCACAAACTCAGATTATTACATTTTTGAGAGATTTCAAAATCCAATGTGTGTCACTATTTAGGCTCTCTCAACATAGGCAATGAAAATAAATTGAAGTCAATTTCCCTTTTGTTAATCTCATCACTTACCTTTGAGTTTGCCAAACTTTTAAAACTTAAGGCAAGACACTGCTGCCTCTTTGCGGATCAGTAAAACAAATCAGACTCTCTCGCCATCCCCCCACAACTCTGTCACATGTTTTTCAAGCATTACCCTAAATTTATAATTCTAATTAAATAAAATTCAACTGTGTAGCAAAAATGTATATTTTAGTATTGGTTATAAGACTATAAGAATGATGCATAATTATTTAATGTATAATGACTTGCTTATAAGTTCTGTAGCTTCTATTTCTCTCTGTGTGTGTCTCATGATTAGACAATGTTTACTATAAGGCCGTGCTCCCTGTTACAACTTAATTTGTAATGCTATCTCATGTCTGCATCACAAACTAAGTTGTGTCTTCTAGTAACTATTCATCTTGTCTGAAACTCTGTACACTTGTGGGGCGTGAGGGGAAAATGTGTATGTAAGTGTGACAGATGCCCAGGTGATGAATAAGAAATGGAAACTCTGAAGATAAGAAACACACATTTTGTCTTGAGGTTGAATTAAATCAGCAGCATTGACAACCTTGGAGACAGGCAGAGACACCGCCCCAAAAAAGAGAGATCAAAGGAAAGCCTCACAATTACCATCAAAAGATAACTCTGGAACACACACAGATTAACACCTCTTAAGGATGCATGATCTCAGCATGACACTGCAATACCTTCAGACTCCAATGGGACTTACATATATAAGAAGGGTGGCTCTGGCCATTAAACTCTGGGTTCAGTCCTACAAGCCACGCCTCAGAAGAACCCCGACTCCTTGCTCAGTCAGCCTGGCCTGACCAGTAAGACTGACTTGATCCATGACAGACTGGTAACTATGCACCATCTGCAGGGCGTGCGCGTGCGTGTATATAGGTGGGTCTTTATAAAGCATATGTTAACTGCTTCTCTACTGTATTATCAAATGCGGCATATTGCCTTTTCCCCTGAAAAAGATCCTGTGTGCTTCTTATAAGCGTAACAACTGTATTCTATTGAATATATTTTTAAACCTTTATTTTAAGTAGCAATGAATATTTGATACGGGACATTAATTTATGTATATTAAAAACATTTGTTTGATTAGTTAAAATTGAAATTAAGATTCAGGCCAGGCTGCCTCAAATGCAGCAAGGTTCTCCTCCTCACAGCTTTGAGGTATAGCACCAAAGTGGGCAGTAATTATGTTAATCTTCATAACACCATATATTCACTAGTCTCTTCCCTGCTTTAATTAGTAGTTAATCATTGACAACTGAATTAGCATCCACTGGAATGAATGGGGTAGTTTCATACCCCAAAACTAGAGTTTCAGGCTCTCTGCAAGCTCAGGCAGATATTACTTTGGCCACAGTATAAAATTTTACTTTGTAACCATAATAGATAGTGATTTTTTTAAAGTAAAAACAGACTCTGGAATGTGATTGAGTGTTCTCTGAATGCTCCCATTCCCCAGTAATCCAGAGGTATGTATCCCACACTCTGAGTAATACAGAGATGTGTTCTTAATGCTGCAATATTTGGGTTTTAAATTTTCAAGGAAATATTCATTTGTTTCAAAACAATTTTAAAAATTAGCAAAACAATGGTAAGGTTTGTAAAGACCTTTTAAAAATAAGATGAACATTCTGGGCCAAATGTGAGTTGACCTTGCCTCTTTTTATCACCAAATATGGCTAAAAAGCAATTTGTGCCTGTAATGAGTATTTGACAGAACGCTAGAGGCTATTGCTATCTAAACAAAAACTCGTTTTTTAAATAATTAGAAAATATTTAATTCAGCTCTGTCATGACACTAGTAAAAGTGTGTCAACAGCAAATAATTAGAAGTCAATGGTTAAATATTTTCCTTTTAAGTTATTTATCATGCTATAAATGAATCAGCCCAAGCAATTAAAATGCAATTTTGTACTGCCAACTCATGCAACATTTTTCAGAGGTCTGCAGATATAATTATTAAAAGATTTTTCCATGAAGAGCAACTTTTTTTAAAGTTTGAGAGATACTGAACATCTCTATTCATTTAAATGATATAGCATTAACAGATGTTTCACTCACCAGTCAGCTATACATCCTGTTATCAAGTAGCCAAAGATTAATCCTACTAGTAGAGAGAATTTAGCAATGTGGACTTTCCAGGAAGAGTCACAAACAAGATCCCACTGAAAGAAGAAAAGAGACAAGGTACATTGAAACATACTTGGTTCTTCTCTGGTGCATTTAAACAATATTGTTGTAGATGTTCTTTTCAATTTTAGCATTCACACTTCATGTTCTTACTTCATCGTTCAAGTCCAAATCCACCTCATGTTACTGGGAGTGAAAAGTCTCCTTTGCTTCAGTGAGTTGGATCTGGTGCTTAGTTATACACTAATAAGTTTGATCATTTAATCTTTGTTCTCAAGTTAATTTGGATTAATAAAAATGAGCATCTAGCCAAATGTTCTGGGCAGTCTTGAAGTAACTTAAAATATCTCCAAATATCACCCCAACAAGTCTAAGGTGCAGGAGTAGAATTCTGCATATACCCCATCACCAGTAAGTCAGACAATTTCAAATCCCTGATTTCCCCAATGTCCAGTTTTCAAATGCCTTGGGAAGATGTGTTTGTAACAGGCTCCAGAGTCACCAGGTTCAGGATACTTCACATCAATTGATGGGAAGTTTTTTGCAACACAATGCAATGTCCCCCATAGGGTTGCCAGATGGTTGAAACAAAAATACCGAACACCCTTCCCTCCCCCCCCAAAAAAACCCCGGAAAAAAATTCTGTTGGGAGGAGAAGGGGGAAGAGACCAAAGTTGTTGAGGAAAAAAAAAAAAGGCTTCCAAGGTTTGAGCGTTGGCCTGCTAAAGCCAGGGTTGTGAGTTCAATCCTTAAAGAGGCCATTTAGGGATTTGGGGCAATAGTCTGTCAGGGATGGTACTTGGTCCTGCTGTGAAGGCAGGGGACTGGACTCGATAACCTTTCAAGGTTCCCTCCAGTTCTAGGAGATAGGCAATCTCCATTCATATATACTTTCCTGTTCCTTTCCCTATTCTGACTCTGCAGGCACTCTGAAAGGGGCCATGCTGTTTTATTTATTTTTTTGGCTGAACAACTTTGGTCTCCCTCCTTCCCCCACTCAGAATTTTTTTCCTGGTGGGGTTTTGGTTTTTTTTTTTTTGGGGGGGGGGGGGGGGGGGGGGGGGGGGAAGGTAGGGTGTTCGGTATTTTTGGTTAAACCATTTGGCAACCCTAGCTCTAATTTCCATTCATTTTCCCAATATAAGAACATTTTGGGGCAAGGGCATTGGCTAGAGCCTCAGGAGATCTGAGTTCAATTCCTGGCTCTGCCCGCAACTGCTTCCATGTTCTTAGGCAAATCATGTAATCTCTTCATGCCACTGTTTGCTGTCTATATTGCAGAAAGTGGTAATGCTTCCCTACCTCACAGGAGTGTTATAAGGATAAATTCAATGTTTATGAGATGTTCAGATACTAGCGCAATGGGAGCCATATATATCTAGTTTCAACCCTAATGTGAGGTGTACATTGTCATTCATGTGCAAGGTAAGGGAGGTGTCCTACCAATCAACATCTTGCAGGACATGACTGCAAGGTGAAATGTACAGAATCAAACATGTCATTTGCTTTTTGATTACATATTGAGATCCAACACCCCAAGCAAATGTTAGATTAGAAAAATTTGGGGTTAGGAGGGGTTTACAGGATTCATTAATCTCACAAAAAAGGGTTAGAGTAAAACTCATTTGGTTCCAACAATGCATGAGACAGGCTCCCTGCAACGTGGTAAGTGGAGTATACCAGGTGACACAAAGCATAACAGCTGTTTGATCAGCACCATCTCTATAAGAGTCAAGAGAGACATGATGGCAGTAGTACACCATCCAATTACATACAGAAATGGCTGGTCATGTAAAAATATATGGTCAGTACATCCTATAAGCTCTTTGCAGATGGATCCATCCCTCTGGAAACATCTGAATTCAGTCTTTCGAAGCAATACCTATTTTCCTTTCCTATAGCGTGCTGTCACTGAAGCACACTCACACCTGTGGGAGACATACCAGTGAGACCATTTGCAAGCTATATGCTGCAAGTCTGAAGGCAGCAAAGGGCTTAATATCAAGAAGCTAATAGTAGGAGTAAATACTTCTCACCAAGTGTCTACAAACTATTTACTCTGATCAAGTGAGCAAGGCCAAATTTTAAAAGCCCCCCCCCCTTTTTTTTTGGAGAGGTAGGGAAACGTAACTAATGCCATTTTGCACACACAAACGAGACTTCAAGATTTTAGGGCTACTAGATGCACAAAGAGACATATGAATCTCTAGAAATATTTTCAAAATTACCTTGCTAATTGAGATTGCATAATGCCCAGCAATAGAATAAATCACTTGTGAAGAAGGTGAATTACAAATTGAGTTCAAGTAATGTCAAAATACTTATATTAAAACACTATTTTAAAATAACGTAAGGGTCAGGTATTCAAGCCTGCCATTTTTGTTTTGTTGTTATGAGAGAAATGGTAATGTTATCCAAAATGAAAACAGTAGATACCGCAGTGCATTTTGATCTGTATTGCTAGTCAACAAAGATACCTGACCATAATGTAAACTGAACATAAGAGACATTCAGAAAGATTACATAAGGGTGAGGGTTCAAGAATGAAAAGTGCTGAAGTGTCATTAGTTGTTCATTATAATACTTCAGGCAGAAATTAAGGAAATACGACAAATTCAGCTGCTCTATTGCATGCCGCAGTAACTCCTCCTCTTTAGAGCCTTGAGCCTATCACTAACCCCTAATGTACCCACCAGAATCCACCCTTTGTCTCAGAATTATCAATCAGAACCTAAGATTTCAATACTTTAAAATTATGAGCCAGATCTTCAACTGATAAGTCATCATAGCCCACTGGCATCAGTTTACACCAAGAGAATGTCTACCATAGAATACTCTAGCTGAGGAGTACTCAGCACCCTACCCCTCCATTCCTGGTCCCACCCCCACTTCACTTCTTTCCCCAAGCCTCACCCTTGCTCAGTCTCTTCCCACCCCAGCCCCCACTCCACCCCCTTCTGACAAGCTTTCAGTTACACCTCGTCCCTTCCCCAAGCACATCCCATCCTTGCTCCTCTTCTGCCCTTCTGGGGCTTCCCGAATGCTTTGAATTAGCTGTTTGTTCATGGTGCTTCAGAAGTGCTGGGAAGGTGGAGGAGAAGTTGGTCAGGCAAGCAGCAGCAGGCTGGAAGGCAGAAGGGCGCCGCTGCTTGGTTGCCAGTGGATACTCTGCACCAGGATATCTAATGTAAACCAATGCAGCATAGACTTCCCAGGTCTGAGATTGCTTGTAACAAGAATTCTAAGACCTGTGATCAGATCCATAACTCCCAATGAAATAGTTTTAAAATGGTGACATTTTAAATGGTCACCTACAATTTTTAGATTGACTATTTCACTGCTTACCATGTTAGCAGAAACTTGCGGCTTGTGGATCACAATCATAAACTGCCTAGTGCCCAAGTTTACCCAGCTTCCCCCATGACAACTTCTACAAACTTGAGCTAAATTATACTGAACTGTACAGATATTATCAACAACAAGCATGTACACAGTGACATAATAATTTTAGAGCGCTATATAGCGCCACTGACTTTTTTAGGCTGAACTCCTTTTTGGTTTTACTGTGGAGTTCCACATGAAAACTGATGGCATGCTCAATAGTATGCTCAAATAAAAGGCTGCTATATACATACAATGTTTTCTATTCTTTGCTCTCAAACAAGTTACAGAAATTAGCATTCTCTTTTTGTCATCCTGCTGCACAGAGAAATAGAAACAATAAGGAACTTGTCAGTTTTATTTTGAATCTGACATCTCCAGACTTTCATATTAGAAGTTTTTACTATATACAGACACACAAAGCATTCCAATTCAACCCAACTCAAACCAAACATGGAAAAATTGAGCCCAAAACCTTCTGATAAAGCTATAAACATCTAAACAGGGAGCTGTTAGAATGGCAGCAATATCTATTACAAATGTTATCTATTACTATCTGTGCTATCACATATTCCACACACAAATGTACAAATTACATACATGCACAATGTAACAGAAGCTATTTAACAGCACACAACACTGTCACTATATAACAAATTTATTGGGAGTGGGGGGCGAGAAAAGGTATCTGTGTTTAAATGTTTGCAGGATGAAGCCTTAGGAAATGTGAAGGCTATTACATTTAACTGAAACTCTATGGGAATTTACACTGGGAGATTCTTTTATACTCAAACTGGAATTTGGCCAGAATACCAAGCATAACACTTCTGCTCTTGCAAATAATGCCTGGAATCATTAACCTCAAAAGACTTCACTTTAATTTTACATCTCAATGAAAAAGAGCATCTGTCCCAGAGCAGTATCCCCAACATTACAATGGAGAGTTAGTACAATACCGACCTACAGAGAAGAGGGTTAGCTGCTAATTTTACACCTTTTCCAAGAGTTCTTTGGACCTGACTTGGATGTCTTCCATCCAATCCTGCCCAGTTTGACAGATCAGATAGAATGACATTTTGAGACAATAGCTTACAATTGTTACGTCTAACGTGTATTTCAAAATTACTGAAGAAATCCTAAATAATTCAGCAGTACCAAGTTTGGTAACACACCAATTTAAAAATGTTGCCATATGTTGATACACTGTTGGCAACATGTTGCAAGTGTTTCTATACTGTAGCAGCATTTTTGGCAAAACCTAGGATCCTGACATTTGTCAGCTGTAGATGAGCCCTGACACCTAGACTAAAACCAAAATAGATTCCTTTGATGCTTCCTTTCATTATGTATCTGACAAAACCTAAAACTCCTAAAGAGTAACTATTTGATAACCTCCTCATCACACCCCAAATCCAGACAGGTCTTACTCAATGTTTGCCAATTCACTTCAGTGAAAGTCTCACCTCAGAACGTGGTCCAACGTTCACTAATTATTAAAGATGACTTGTGTATCAATAAGGGTTCCTCCCTTCCTGTCACTCACTACATGGGGAGCTGCTCTCCCATTCACCCAATATCTGTGCATGTAGACTCCAAGATGAGAGCTGTAACCCACCACCCTCCACTACTACCCTGCATCTGGATCCTCACCCTGCACTCAGACGATCCCCACAGAAATGCCCCCCACTAGCCTCCTGCATCTGGACACCCACCCCATTAAGCCACAGCCATCTGCACTGAGACTCCCACCCCACCAACTCTATCTTCCAGCAGCACCTCCTGATGTAGCCTCTACACCTAGACTCCCTGCACTGAGCCCCAATCACTTTCACCTGAACCTCCCTGCAGAGACCCAGTGCCACTGCACCAGGAAATACCCTCCCCCCCAAACACACACAAAGTCCCTGTGCATCCAGATCCCCATCACACTCACAACCCTCACGAAGTTGCCACACACAGATTGCCCAACACAAGCCAGGGAGAGAGGATTCTCCCCTCCCCATCTGGCTTCCCCACCTCCCACACAGGCAGGGTTGCCAGATGGTTTCAACAAAAATACCGGACACACCTGACATTACATCACAATCTACATTACATCTTATTTAGAAAATACCAGACATTTCTATTTTCTCAATTTGTTTCCCAAACAGAAAGCTCAAATCCTGGCCTGTCCAGTTCAAAACCAGACACCTGGCAACCCTATAAATAAAGTAAAATATGAAGTGTGTTTTTGGAATGCTTCACTTTCTGCTATCCCTCCTTGGCAAGTCTTTCTTTTCTTTCATGTAAAGCTTCTTGGTCCAGGAAAGAAGTCCTGGATTTCCTCAGCCTGTGGGGAAAGGAACAATTCAAGCCCAGCTTCAGCCTAAAGCAGAAATAAACATGCAGAATGAAAGCAGAAGCTGGAGCTGACAAGTGGCTATGTTGGTCAAAGGGGAAAGAACTGCAGCAGTCATACCAAAAGGCAATGGAGACCTACAGAAAATCAAGAACTACCCCTCTCCCCACCCTATACTTGCTGCTTCTATGTGGAGCTGGAGTTGTATTAGGTAGGGACCCCACAACCATGCCATGAGTAATTGTGGACACCTCAGGAAATCCAGAGGGAAGAGCCCCAAAAGTGCATATTGACAAAAAGCTCATTGAGGAGGGGGACACAGAGAATGCAGCCCCTTCAGAGAGCTAGTTTTTCAAAAGTCAGCCAAGCCCACCCCAGATGAACCCAGAGGAAGAACTCACGGTGGAAGAAAGTAGATAAGATGTATATTAAGGCTTTATTTATTTTATGGGTTGTGAATAGGGTTGCCAGATGGTTGAAACAAAAATACCGAACAGCATGTCCCCTTTAACAATGAGTGCAGGGGAGCAGTGAGCACTAAGACCTAAGGGAAAGCATTGCTTCCCCTAGGTCTTTTGGCCGGCAGCCATTTTGTGCCAGCAGCCTTGGTCACCAGGTAAGCATGGGGGCTGGGCAGTGTTGTCTTCAAGTTGTCATTGTCAAGTCTCAAGTCCCTAAAGTCACTTTCGAGTCAAGTCCCAAATCGAGTTTCAAGTCTTAATTTAAAAAATGACAAGTCACTTTTGTACAAGCCATCAATATTGACATTTTCTGACAATTTTTTCACCAAGTCAATTTAACAAAATTAGCGAGTCTCAAGTCGAGTCACCTATGTGACTTAAGTTGGACTTGAGTTCAAGTCGTGGAACTCAAGTCAACAACTCTGCGGTTGGGGGCTATTGGTGGGGCGGGGGTGTTAAGGGAGAGTCTGGGCGCTGAGTGTTTGTAGGGTTGCCAGGTGCCCGGCATTTTCGCCTCTTGGCTGGGAAAACATTCGGAAAATACCAGACATTTCAGGTGTCCAGTATTCTCTGAATTTTTTTTTAACCAGACAGGAGCCGTGAATACCGGACACCTGGCAACCTTACACACAGGTAGCTGAGTCATGTGGGGGTAGTCACCTGGCTTGTACCCTCCATGTCCTTCCTTATCAGTTGCCCCTGCGAGCAAGAGCCATTGCTGAATTCCACCCTCCCCCCCCAGAAAATCCTTTAATCATTTTTAGATGCTTGTCCAAAAAAGTCACCCTTTGAATGTTCCACATCAACTTCTGAAAGGTCTTGATATTTCAATGTGAACATGTACTCTGTCTGTGTGTGGAGAGAGACCATCTGACATTCTAACATTTTCATAAAGATTATTTTGATGCAAGTCTTTCTCCCCCATTTCATGGGGAAAAGCAGGCACACAACTCAATATTACTTGCCCTAGGTTACTATGAAAGAGGCTTAAATAGAGGGTGCATAGGTGAGTCCGTCCCCATCACTAATCAACATAAAAAATAAAAGTCAGTCTTTTAAAACAGATGCATTATTGTAGGTTCTAAAGACTGAACCCCCATCCCCAAGCTTAATAAATAAATCAGCAGCCTCAGCTCAACTTCAGCGAGCTAAAAGTACTGCAGGCTTCCTTTGAGAAAAGCTATTATTATCTGCGCTCTATTATGGCTAGAGATGGAAAAACAGTGCAATTCCAAGCCATTTATTGATTTTATGGTTCTTGTTAGATTCTGTGATTTGTCAATTGCATTACTACAATTGTATTTGATCTTGTGGTTTCAGACTCAGTTGTAGAACTGCCCTAAGTTAGGGTTTCCTTGTTAGGGGGAAAAAACATGTTATATTTCCCAGGGATCCCCAAACCTAGGACATTCAGGTGTGCAGCATTCTCCTACATTCCATACAAGTTCTACACAGTTTTGTGAGTAACAGCTAGCAAAAGAAGTGGGATTCCTGTCTATACTTTAATTTAGTAATTTTTCTTTTGAGCCTTTGGGAATACCACCTTAGCTCTAATTCAACTGGAAAGTTTGTAAAAATTAACAAAAATCTTCAAACAATCCATGAATCATCCCAGCAAGATCTCCAGCATGAAAAAAATTCTGCAATTCTACTACTGTGACACTAGAGAAGATCAGCTACTCTTTGGTTTCACTTTTATCAGGAACAGCTAACATTAGTAGCAGCTTTGTTGCTCCCCAGTCCCAGTAAGAAGTAAACACTGATCACAGATTTAGCATATTTAAATTACGCAATCGTTGCTAATACTGATTTCCTAATCACATATCCTATATACAGTGTTCTAAATACTCAAAGGGATTAAATTAATCATAGCAGCATTCATCAACCTCCAATTTCTCATCTCCCTTTATTTTTGGAGGGCTATCTCTTTACCTCCAGCCATCTCAGAATTCACCCATCCCAAAAATAAGTGACTTCCCACTGACTGAAGGGCAAGTAGTCCAGAAGTGGATCAGGTTCTCTTTCACCTCAATAAAGTCAACGCTGATGTACTTGGAGTAACATCAAAGTCCTTGGAGATCTATCATGACGACTATAACAGGCACTTACAAATAATTTTGCCTTAAATCTCCATGAACATCAGAAACCTGTGTTCCAATTCCTCAAAAGTACTGAGTATTTTGCCATTTCAATCCAAGTTTTGCAATATTTTCCCCCCCAAGTCCAAGCTGTGACTTTGCAGAGATCACTTCCTTAAAAAATAATTACTTCTCTAGTCCACATATTTCCAGACAAAACCTGAGAACTCCAAATGGCAAATAAAAGCAATCCAAAATTCTTTTAAAATCATGTCTCTTAAGCTATTTTCATAATAGTTTAGAGTCCAACTCATGATTTTTGAATATTTAAGGTCAGCTTCTCCCACACCACTCCCTTAATCCCGGAAACACTCACATGCAAGCCTAAACTCTAAGCATGATCAAAATACAAGTTTGCCATTTTCTTTGTGATTGTATAATCTCTACCAGCCCAGAAAGTAAACAGATCACATTTACTTCCTGCACCCAGAGCTCCTTCTACCCAACAGCACTGAACATTGCTCCTTTGCCAATAGGCCAGAGGCTACGGTGCTCTTTAAAGCTCAATGGAATTCTTCATTTATGTGACGACTTCTGTGTGAGTCTATGACAGTTACAAAAACAGCATGTAAATTGTGTTGCACAAATATTGAACGCTGAATCTCTATTTCCTCTAACTATTTCTCCTCATTCCATAGGAAGCACTTGAAAAAAACATGGGAAATGTACCTTTGACCCTTAGCCTATTCCCCCAACAGAAGAAACCCCGTCTTTTTTGTGCTGTAATCCTGCATCTTTAATGTTAGGGTTGTTTTTTTCTTTTTTCAGAAGAACACAACACTAATGTCACAAAAAACTGATTTATCCTTGAATAGCTGGTTTTTTTAGACAATTGCAGCCAATTCCAACATCCCAGCACTGAATTTTCTGGGAGCAAAAGCACATATCACCAGGAATCATACTAGAAAACAGTGTTTTACAATTGTCATTTCTCAGTTTTTAGTTGCTGATAACCACTGTTCTAAACAAAGCATTTTTGTGGTACTGGCTCAGTGACAACTGGGTAAAAAGTTAAACTAGTTTTCAGACCTGTTTTAATACCAGTTTAACAATCATAAAGAGAGCCTTAACTTTACAGTGCAAACATTTTAGTTAAATATTAACAATATCTTTTCATTTGATTACTGAACAAGTTTTTAACCCTGTGAATTTTTCAGACAAGTGAATGCTTGGATAATCCATATATTCACAACTTAAATTCACTGTAAGCAATGACCTACCTATTTAGCCCAGCACAGGCCTGCAGGGAAGCTGCACAGGGCAGAAACCTGCAACATCCCTAGAAGTCAACCCGGATCCCAAAACCTCACCCCAGATATGAACCCCCTCCTGCACCAGCCCTGAGCAGCTCTGCAGCCAAACACCATCCCAGAGCCTGAACCTAGAACCCCCTCTGGCACTCCAATGTGCACCTAGCCTGTCCTCCAACTTGCTGCAGATGGGGAGGACTGGCCCCAAAGCTGCCACAGTTTCCCTTCCAGCCCCAGTGCTGCTGCAAGGCCTCTCTCCTGGCAGTAGCCCTGGAGCATGGTCCTTCACCCCAAATCCCTCCCAAACCCAGCCCCATCCCATAGTTTGTCTATACTACCAGCTGGAGCCCTCACAGCCTTGTACCACAATCCTCTGCCCCCTGGCTGAGCCTCCTCTTCTATTATGAACCCTTTGCCTGCCTGCCTGCCTGCCCCCCCATGAATATTTTTATTCACACCAACATGGAGATATGAGAACAATCACTCAGGGGTGGAAAAATTAGAGAGAATACTGTTCCTTAGAAAGGGTTGAAGTGAAATCGAAAATGGTTTGCTCTTAGAGTAGGCTCTCAAAAACATGCTCTCCTTTCAAAAGAAAGATGAAGAATAGCAGCAGGAAGCTTGGCAGTGTCAATTTAATGTAAGGTTTTGAACTGTTTTCACATTTAACATTCATGATGAGAAGCACTTGACCTTTTGAAGGTCAGACTGTCCAACTGATACCTTGTATTTCATCCTTCAAATGTGTGTTACTACTATGACCCAAAGAACTGACAGCTCTATTGTACTTGGCATATTACAGCTTTTGGAATGAAGGAGACTAGAGAAAGAAAGTGGGGGTAAATATCTAGGACCCCCAAAGACAGAACCAAAAATGGACATCAATATTTTTAAAGTGTTCTTTCCAAACACATTGCACAAGATAAATTTCACCCCATATAAAATATTATGCTCTGTATTCTATGGGCATAATCTGATATGGTTCGATCCCAATTTTATTTTTGATTCAATCTTTTCCCCCCCTTTGACATTAAGAGAAAAAACAGTAAATCGAATGAGGAGAAACAGAAGCCTGCTTCGAAAACTTCATTAGAAAAGAGGTGTTGAAGATATTCAGAATGTATACATGGTGTAGGCTGTTATCCCTTTTCCAAGTCAATGAGGGCGCTCGTTTGTTAAGCCTTGTCTACACTACAAAGAAACGCCTGCCGCTGGCCAGGTCAGCTGACTTTGGCTTGCAAAAAATTGCAATTTAGACCATTACATTTTGGTCTCAGAGCTGGCATAGGCCAGCTATGGGTGTTTTATTGCCATGCAGACAGCCTAAAAAGCCAAACTGTTGGAAACCAGTGTATAAATTGAAAAACCGATGCCATGACTTTGAAGCAATGCATTTTTTAAACTTTAATTTATTTTGATATAGGGTCAGTCATCACTGTTCTTTTCCAAATCACTAGATCATGTTCCATTATTGAAAGCTTTCTAAGGTCAGGAACCCAGTAAGCTTAATTAATTATATAATCACCCAGAGTGTGCAAGTTGCACTGCAAAAATAAAGGAGAGAGTTTAAAAGTTGAATTCTGTATTTCCCAAAAAACAGATTAAAAGTATTTTGACTCAAACCAGCCAAAGTAAAAAACACAAATATTGCACACTATCCCACCAACAAATGTTTGTAGTTCAACCAGATATTTATGCATAATTTCAGACACCAAACACAAAATAATTCATTATGTTCTTACAGATTTATCAACATCTTCGTAATTCTGAAATTTCTGGATATACAAAATAACCACCTACATGTTTTGCTTCATTTGGTCAGATCCCATACTTTAATTTGAGCCATTATTACAATCACTATTGTTTTTTAAGTGTTTCATATATTAGTATCTTGATGGCCAACAATACATTTAATCTCCAGCAGTAATTCCAGAAAATCTGCAATGGATCATGCAATTGTTCCATCTCTTGAAATTCAAAAAGGAGATTTGTGGATTTATCCTGGTCCTTGACTCTTCAGATGCCCTCCAGATGAAACACATTTAAGAGATTATTTCTTTGTGGGAATTGCTCACAATGGCTTGAAATTTCTCAGAGCATGCATAGTGGTTTTAAAATTAATTTGTTGTAATTTATAGTTTTAAGCCTTTTCTCCATGGCAGTAATTGCTACAAAAACTGTTTATATATAAACATAGAAAGAACTGGTCAGAATTCAACTATTACAGTACATCTAAAATCAGAGTTAAACTGCACAAAGAAACATCCCTACCAATTCTTCTCAATCTGTCAAACTGTTTTGGCTCACTCTAAACTTACGGTTTTGTTGACACATCTGCAGCTCCTCCTTCTCTTCTCCTCTCCTCTCCCCTCCCCTCCCCCTGCCAATGGTAATTTTTACTTTCCTAGGATGGCCAGAATCAAGTGTGAAAAATTAGGAGCCAGGGGGGAGGGGGAAGCAGGAAGGGGGAGAAGAGAGAAATGGAACAGAAGCCTACATAACACAATGCCCCAAATATCAGGGCTGAACCTATAAAATGGGGCATCTAGTCACCCTATACTTTCCTCAGGGTCTCAAAGTAATTTTGGAACTTATCCTGTGTACCCGAGAAACTTGTTCTGTCACTCTTCCTACTTAATGCGCATATGAGGCTGTTGAGCTAGTAAGACAGTTTGGCATATTTACCAAACATGCCAACATAAGAACAGCCATATTGGGTCATACTAATGATCCATCTAGGCCAGTATTCTGTCTTCTGACAGTGGCCAATGCCAGGTACCCTAATGGGAGTTAACAGAACAGGTAATCGTGGAATGATCCATCTCTCTGTTGTCCACTCTAAGCTTCTGACAAACAGGCTAGGCCAGGGATACCCAGAGCATGGTTTTGCGTTCCTGACCATCTTGCTAATAGCCATTGACAAATATATTCTACATGAACTTATCTAGTTCTTTTTTGACCCATGTTATAATTTTGGCCTTCGCAACATCCCCTGGCATCGGGTTCCACAGAGTGACTGAAACAACTGAATTAGTACTTCCTTTTGTTTTAAATCTGCTGCCTATTAATTTCATGTTCTTGTGCTATGTGAAGGAGTAAGCAGGAATGGAAATTATTGTTCATTTGTATCAGTTCTGATCCAGATCCTGGAGGCTGGATAAGGATTAGTTGTCAGAGTTGACCTGACAAGACTTGAGATAACTTTGGCAATTTGATGAATGCAGCCAGAAAGTGTTTTTCACATTGAGATAACTGTATATAGGGCTAAACACAAACCATTGAGATACACTGTCCTGCACCTACATAGTATCATACAGACAGCACATGACACCTGTACTTCACAGGTGTGTCAACGACGAGTTTCTCGGTGGAGAGCAAGGTGTTAAATTCTATGAAGCCATTAAGTAATTTATTACATAAAGGCTCACCTAATGTGAAACTAATGCAACCAAGAGTAGCAGAGATGGCCGTGGCAACTACCCTTGAAATGACGTGCTGGCAGAGGGTTCTTCCTTCAACTTCCTACTCTGTAGACAGTGCCAAAGGCCGAATTAAGCCATTTCGACTTCAGGTATGTAATTGACGTGGCTGAAGTTACGTATCTTAATTCAACTTTTGCCCTGCAGTGTAGACATGCCCAGAGTGCCCATCTATAAAAAGGGAAATAAGGACAACCCAGGAAACTACAGACCAGTCAGCTTAACTTCTGTACCTAGAAAGATAATGGAGCAAATAATTAAGGAATCCATTTATAAACATCTAGAAGTTAATAAGGTGATAAGAAATAGTCAGGATGGATTTGTAAAGAACAATGATGTCAAACCAACCTGATCGCTTTCTTCGACAGGGTAACAGGCCTTGTAGACAAAGAGGAAGTGATAGATGTGATATACCTACACTTTAATAAGACATTTGAGACAGGCTTTCATGACCTTCTTGTTAATAAACTAGGGAAATACAACACTGTTGGGGAAAAAAAACAACACATCCTGGGATGTATTAGCAGGAGTGTTGTAAGCAAGACATGAGAAATAATTCTTCTGCTCTATTCTGCACTGATTAGGCTGCAACTTTAGTATTGTGTCCAGTTCAGGATACCACATTTCAGGAAAGATGTAGACAAACTGGAGAAGGCCCTGAGAAGAGCAACAAATGATTAAAGGTCTAGAAAACATGACCTATAAGGGAAGATTAAGATAATTAATTTAGGCTGAAAAAGAGAAGATTGAGAAGGGACATAACAGCCTTCATGTACCTAAAAGGGTGTTGCAAGGAGAAGGGAGAAAATTTATTCTCCTTAACCTCTGATGATACCACAAGAAACAATGGGCTTAAACTGCAGTGAAGGAGGGTTAGGTTGCACATTAGGAAAATCTACCTAGTTGTCAAGGTGGTTAAGCACTGGAATAAATTGCCTGGGAAACTGTAGAACCTCCATCATTGAAGGTTTTGATGAGCAATTTGGACACACTTTCAGGGATGGTCTAGATCAGGGGTAGGGAATCTAAGACCCAGGGTCCAGATGCGGTTCCTGGCTTGCCTGGATCCAGCCCCTGAGGCTCAGAGCTCCTCCTCCCCAGCATTGGGAAGCTTGCACCTGCACTCCACACCCCAATGCCCCTGGCCCAACTGATTTTTCTATGGGTCAACGGCCCCCAACCCAAAAAAGGTTCCCTACTCCTGATCTAGATGGTGCTTGATCCTGCCGAGAGTGCAAAGGACTCTGGACTGGATGACCTCTCTAGGTTCCTTCCAGTTCTATTCGCTTTTTGACTGCCACTGCACATTCATAGAATATGGGGAACCCTGCGGGGGGGGGGGGGGGGGGGGGGGGAGAGGAGGAAAAAAACCCAAGATATTATGCCACTACATAAATCCCCTGGTACACCTAAATCTTGAATACTAGTTGGAGCTCTGATCAGCCCACCTTAAGATAGATATTTATTCGAATTAGAAAATGTACAGAGAAAGGCAACAAAAATTATTAGGTATATGGACCATCTTTTGTGTACAAATTTAAAATACTGGGACTGATAATCTTAAAATTATCTTTGGCTAAGATGGGATAAGAGAGAGCTCTATAAAATCTTGAAGAGTATGGAGGGAGTGAATAAGGAAGTGTTAATTATGCTTTCAAGCAACAACAACAAGGAATCGCCCAATGAAATTATTAGGCAATAGGTTTAAAACAAATGGAAGAAAATGCTTCTCCACATAGTCAGCCCATAGAACTCATTGCCAGAAGATGCTGTGAAGGCCAAAAGTATAACTAGGTTCAAAAAAGAGTTAGACTAGTTAACAGAAAATACATACATCAATGTCTATTTGCTAAGATGATCAGGGATGCAACCCAATGCTCTGGGTGTCCCTAAGCCACTGAATGCCAAAAACTTGGACTGCATGTCAAAGGATGGATCTCACAATTGCCCAGACTGTGGCTGCGGTATAACAAGTGGACTGTCAGCATCAGAGTTGCCAAACCAAGGCTGTTTATCACATTGACACAACTCATACTACACATGCTGGCTGGGAGATCCAGACAGGGAGCTGCTGCAGCAAAGCATTTCAAGGCACACAGGATTACAACTGCTCACTGGTCCACCCCAGAAATGTGACAAACTCCTATGGAAGCCAGTGGGAAAACAGTACCTCTCATAAGCATTGGGCACCTTGCAGATTGAGTCCTTCTAGAGCTGTACATAAGAGATACAGTGGCCTGTTCTTGGGTGGCCATTACTTAAGTTCCTTATTCATTGTCATAAGCATAGTTCTAAAAGTACCTTGGATTACAGCAATATTTAAATAGTGTCATTTTTTAGTAGAGTACTTGGTGTGAATAAGATCTGCACTAGAGAGAATGAAAAGTTAGCTCTTTCCATGTAAACACTCCCCACCCCAGTTCCCAGAAGCAAGGGACAGGTTGAGTTCCCTTTTTGCAAGATAGGAAGGGGACAACATAATGACAGCCAAACCAAATAAGACAAGGGAAAACTAGATAAAATTCTGCTAGGAAAATAATGCACTATTACACAGGAAAGCTGAAAATACAAGCCCAAAGAAAATTAATAGCCACAGGTTCAGGGAACAGTGCTGCAGCATGAGTGAACATCTGGATCCACTGGTGACTAGCCATGAAGCAGTATTTAATAATTGGCCTGCTTTAAGCTAAAGAAGTTACTTGAAATCAATCTCTCAACTAGTCATTGATAGGACAAGCAGCAATAGGCTTAAATTGAAGAAGGGAGATTTAGGTAGGAAGTTTCTCCTAATGTTCAAACTATCAGGATGGTTAAATACTGGAATAAATTGCCTAGGGAAGCGGTGTAATGTTCATCATTGGAGATATATAAAAGCAAGTTAGACGGACACCTGTCAGGGATGATCGTGCTTGGTCCTGCCATGAGGGCAAGGGACAGGACTTGATGACTTCTAGAGGTCCCTTCCAGTACTAATATTCTATTATTCTACTAATGTTCTCTAAAAAAAAAAAATGGAATAGTTTAAGCTACATCCCTGTGATCTGTGCCGTTAATTCATTGAAATAAATAATATCTCAGCAGTTGTCTACCCTCTGCTCTGGGTTCCCATTACACAAATTAGCATTCATGATACAAATCACCACACAATATAATGCAACCAATTACAGTGGAGCATTCTAACAAGTATACTTCTAAAAATTAACAACATATAGTAAAACCTTCAGGTTCACTCAATTCTTCCACCAAAGCTGTGGGTTAAAGATGGGCTTTGCAGAGCTTCCAGGTTAACAGATCCAGGTTTTAAAGACAAGACAGCAAATTCCAAACTCCTTTTGCAGCTCCCGAAATTCTACACCTCCCTCTTTTTATTGGCACAATGGTCTCAGTAGCTATACACCATCTAAATCCCTAGCATGATTTGCTACTGTCCGTGGAACTAAACATCCATGATGTGTTCACAAACATTCTAGCTTCAACTTATTTCATGTGACTTACCACCGGGGGAAGAGTCACCATCTCAAAAATATTTCATTTCACTGTAGTAAAAGCCACTACATTTTTCCTTAATGTAATGGTGACCATGTCATGTCATGGTTCCCCTATTTGTAAAATGCAGGGGGGGGGGGGGTAAAGTGATGCTGGCAGACCAGGTGCTAGCTCATGCTAAGGGCCTAAAGCATCATTTGAACATTTACAAAGGCATAGCCAGAAACCAGGTTGGCTCACCTGTGTGTTAGGATTGGTAAAACAGATATTTGAAAAAAAAAAATGTTCAGTGTTTAGACTTAAATGTTTGTAAGATGCATTAATTTCACTTATAATGTATATACCCTGTGTTTAAGGTAAATATTTAAGGGTTTGCTCTGTAATTGTAAAAGTGTTTGCTCAAACTGTAAGCCTTCCTTACCTCCCAGGAGAAAAGCACTGCCAAGTGTGAAATACTAGTTTGCCACAGGACGAGTTATCTCCTGCCCGTTGAAAGATGGCACCCATAAAAGACACCAGAGAAATTATTGCGGAACATCAGAAGACAAAAGACTTGGTTGACTGCTTCTCCCACACCCGTGAAGAGGAGATGTGCACAAGGGCTCATTCCATCAGCTTGAATTCTGGTGGAAGGGAATAAAACTCCCCAACAAAAACAAAATAGATTTCCGTGCTGGTTAGGAGGGCTAGATTTCTATACCTAGGCATGAGAACCTCTAGATTGGGTTAGTCCTATAGGACATATAGAGCTTGCATATTACAACAGCCTCTATTACCCAAGGTGTGTGTGTGTGAGAGAGAGAGAGAGAGAGAGAGCGAGCATGTGCACGGTTAACCAACCAGCCCAGGCTGCATGGTTCCATACAACTCCACTCCGCGCTACAGCCTCTGTATCAGAGGCAGCTGCACAGAGGGACAGGTAAAGCCCGTATGTGCAGGGAGCTGGCTTAAAGAGGCTTGAGCAGTCTGCCCCCCATGTATAACTACTGAAATTTTCAGCAGTTACACAATTATTTAAATGCATTTTAACATCCCTAGGGTATAACATGCTATAATCTTGTAAACAACTCATTTCTTTTCCTTAGTTTACTGTTTCTCAAACTGAGGTCCATGAGTGGCTATCTGGGAGTCTGTGGGTTCTGCTGGTCAATTCCTCCCTCCCAGTGCCTCCTGGGACCCACAACCAAGCACTAGGGCAAGAGCCCTGGTTCCACATGGCTCCCAGAAATGGGCACCAAGTGTCTGTGGCCTCTAAGTGCAAGGACAACCAGGAAGGCTCCGAAGGATGATCCTGCCCAAGTGCTGGCTCCGCAGCGCCCACTGGCAGGGAAGCATGACCAATGCGAGCTGCTGGGGATACACCTGTGGGTGCAAGGGCAGCGAGAGCAGCCTTCCTGGATGCCTATGCATTCATTTAGAGGCTTCAGGGACCTAGCCGCTGTTTCTTGAAAGCTGCAGTATGCACTCTCAGGGCCCAGTGGTACTTCTAATTTTTTCATTTGTGTGCAGAATACATTTTGTTATGTGCATCAAGACAAGTGCATTGTACACCACCAGTAGAAACACATGTGGCAGCTGTGGGTGCGCTGCTAATTAGCTGGGTGACATTTAAATCTCTCCTGGGTGAATGCTCAAGTGCTCAGCTTAAAGGGAATACTGATCTAGGTTGGGGAAGGGGCCCACAGCTTGATTCTGAGTGGGGAAGGGATTGTGGGTGTCCGGCCCATGGATGGGCTCTGGGTGGGGGCAGAGGCAGAGAAACAGGAATTGGATTGTCCTGGGGGGGGGGGGGGGGGGGGGG
>CM057846.1:105754005-105765412 GCA_030068395.1 Apalone spinifera | reverse complement strand
TGTGTACTGTTGTAGACACAATTGCTGACAAATATTTAGAAATAAATTACCAAATTATTGGAACTGTTGTGATTACATTGTGTTATTTTGACAAAAATTTCAGAATTTTAAAATAGCGTGCAGAATTTTGAAAAATTTTTGTCAGAGAATTTTTAGATGCAGAATTCCCCCAGGAGTAAAGTGACATGAGTATGTGGCCTGTCTTTTTGACTGGGAGTAATCTGAATATTGTGGTGCTTTTTGGTGTAAGGGACCATCCACCAGAAAGGCAACCTTGCCTGGACAAGATGGCTAGGACTGCCCAAGAGAACTGTTTGTGACTCCATGCTGAGGCTGTTATAATACCTGAGGAATTCACACTTGATATCTGGTGGATGAAATCTAATTCTAGACCTCACAAGCAACTTGGAGTGTATGCCAATCATAACAGTTTGTTCTGAGATTGGTACTCAGGCTCCTGACCCATTCCAGACAGATTGACACTGGCATAGCCCTGGCAGGATCCTATGCAATTGATCAACACAAGCCCCAGACACTGCAAGACCAATAAGGAAGAGAGAGTCTACCAAAGTCACAAGGCCAACAAAGAAGTTGCACAGAAAGCAGACCAAAAACTCATGTATTGATTGGAAGTTGAGGACAGGGCAGAGATGAGGCAGGTGGAAGCTCACAGACTGAAGCTCAGAATACTGGACTGGCGAAAGCAGCTTCCCCAGCAGATGAGTACATCCTCCACAACACAAGGGGCTAGGAGAAAGTTTTGCCCAATTTATAAAGACTGTATGGATGAAGAGTATCTGTCCACATCTAGGCAACTATGAAGGATACGCTGTATCACAGAGGATAAGAAGGTGCCTAGCTTCCTAACTATTATCATTATGGATTTTTTTTTGGTCTCAAGAACTTATTCAGCGCAGGACATATATGAACAGTAAGCACCCTCATTTACATTTGCATCTGATATCTAGGCAATATAACTGAATGGTGTGAGAAACAAACAAGTCCAAGTTCTCAGAGTAGCATTTAACAACTGTACTAATATATAAATAAATCTAGAGGAGATGATTAATTTAAGTACCATGTTGAAGTCCATGATTTATGCCCTGAATCAGGACATTAACCCAGGTCTGTGATTTAATGTGGCCATTGAGAGCCTTGTGGTTGAATTATGTTGTTAGCTGCTTCTTTGTAATAATTTCAACAATATTAAATAAACTGTGTGGTACTTTATTACTGTTCTCAGCCCCTCATGTCTGACAGCACTTTCAAAAGCAGCTCCTCCCTTCCTCCCTCTCTCCCTTCCCCTTTCCCTCCCCCCCGGGCAACTCAGTCAAGAGTTCAGTGCTTTGTTCATGCCTGGAACAGCTTTGCCTTTCTTCAAAAATATCAGAAAGGCAAGGAATGATGCATGGCTCCAGAAAATCACCAAAAACACATTCTGCTGCAGATCAAGCAACTAGCTAACTCAACACAACCACCACCAAAGACCCAAGAGGAGGCAGAAATGGATACCCTGAAAAGCTGTGCTGAAAGTAACAAGCCTCGACCCTGTGAGTCCCAGGCATAACACAAGGCAAGAGGCTACAATCTATTGAAAGATACTGCAAGGGAAAAGAGTTGCAAGCTAATTAAAGTGCCCCATTTTATTAATGGACAACTGTTTGCTAAAGAGGAACAAATGAAGGTGACATTCTAAACTCACATACAAAATATGTAAAGAACAAAACAAGAAGAGTTCAAAATACGCTTTGTACCAAAAACCACAAATAGTTGTGTAGCTAAGATATAAGTGAATGTACCAGAGCTCATTTTTCTTCCTTTATTACTTGTGAGCAACATAGATTCAGAATAGGGGATATGCTGGCCAACTACCTTTTTGATTTACACTTTTTTTGGCTGGATGTGTGCTGTTTCAATATAACCCCTGGCTGCCATACAGCTGAGTGTGTATTGGTCCAAGAAACATTCCCTAAAACTCTATTTAGATAGATCGGAACATTGTGTAAAAAGAGCAAGTTTATTTAGTGGGGGAAAGAGGGAGCTCTCAGCATCCAACTTTCAGAATAAGTCAGCGCAGCCCTATTTTACAAAGGAAGCTGGGACACCTATACGGGAATTAGCTGTTATGGCCCAAACCTTCTCCCAGTTAAGTCAATGACAAAACTCCCATGGATTCACCTGAGATAAAAATTGAGACAGGATGAAATGATGCTTTGTTTTTCCAATTTCTTTGTAATAAACCAAAACTGAAGAGGTATCCCAATTCTTAGAAAACTCCGTAATTGTAATTATATGGTATTACAGCTTAATGGGAAATATTTGCCAAGCAAACACACACCAACAATACAAATTATACTTTAAAAAAACCTTCTGAAGTCTATTAAAGTTTTTTTTTATTAAACAAGAGAGCAAGGACCACAGCTGTTTGTTTATCCATTAAAATCAATTTGCCCTATGTACTAAATTGTTCCAAAGAACATGTTTTTAAAAATGCTGTGATAGCCCACAGTGATAAAGGAGTAATGCTCTCCACTCTATTATCAACTTCACAATAAGTTTCAAAAGATTCTCAGAATTTCAATATGGTCTCTCTCTCCCTTTCTTTCCCTCCCACACACACAAAATGTATTTCAAGATTGCTATCGCTCTGCTTTAGGTAGAAGAGTTTGGTCTAGAACAGTGGCTCTCAACCTTTCTAGACCACTGTACCCCTTTCAGGTGTTTGATTGGTTCTGCCTGCATACTGCTCAAGTTTCACCTGGGTTAAACTGGTTATATAATCAGACATAAAAACAAACCCCAAAAGTATTATAGCACACATTACTGAAACTTGCTTATTTTCTCATTTTTACCATACAATTATAAAATAAATCAATTGGAATATAACTATTGTACTTGCATTTCAGTGTATAATACTTAGAGCAATATAAACAAGTTATTATCTGCATGAAAATTTTAGTATGTACTGACTTTGCTAGGTACTTTTTACAAAACCTGTTGTAAAATTAGGCAAATTATCTAAATGAGCTGAGGTGCCCCTCGAATACCACTGTGTACCCGCAAAGGTTGCATACTTCCCTGAATGCAAACCACAGCTCCAGAGCAGTGGTTTGCAACCTTTTTTATTTGTGGACCCCTAAAAATTGCAAATGGAAGTGTGAACCCTTTTGGGAACCAGAGCCACCAACTCCAAAGCAGACCTTTGGGGGTTCACAAGCCACAGACTAAAAAACATTGCCCCATAAAACATATACATAGCTCAGTCCTCAGTCAGAGCAGAAGCAAATCTGGCCTAAACACAACCTCAGATCTGCAGTTTTATATCGCATCACGCTAGACAGTGTGTGTGAGGGAAGACATTTTTGAACCATTATGCTTGTGAATTTTTCTGAGGTTTATTTGCTTGTCCTGTATCTGGCTGCTTTTTTCATATCATTTACACTTTGAGATACATGCTGAAAAACTGAAATGATTTCCAATAACTGACATGAGCAAAGAGCAACCATGCTTGATGAGTGCATGTCTAGTTGAGGAAAGTAATGCAGCACAGTTAATCCAAACAGAGTTCCCATGTGAGAACTATTTTTTGCTGAGCTTTGGTGGTTTGAGATTAAGGGAACTGCTATCATGATGTAACATTTTTGTTTTATATCTCAAACTACAGTTGTTTACTAGTATCAATGAGAATTGTACAGAGATGGCACACGAGTTTTGCACCACTAATATATTAAAAATATATCACGTGAAAAGGCAAAGTGAGCCTATACATTTGCTAATTAGAATATATGGAAATACTACCAGATCAGAATTCATTGTATTTTTAACTATAAATCATATTTATATTTTACAGGATTACTTTATGTAATACAGAGCAAGAAGTATGCAATTTTCTTTTTGAGTAGGATGATTTCTATACCTAAAACGCAAGTCTTCTTTTATTCCTTCATTAAATACATTGCTAGAAATAAATTTATCACAGTGCATATCAGTTGTGTGACTTTCAAATCTACATTACTCATTGCCACTCTCAACAATTTTTGAGAAAAGTAGCTTGTTGTGTAATCTAAAACTGATCTACTTAGTAAGCTGCATTGCTACAGAGGTAGTCTTAAACAGAGAATCTCAAGTTATAAGTGTTTTAAGAACATAAGAACGGCCATCGTGGGTCAGACCAAAGGTCCATCTAGCCCAGTATCCAGTCTGCTGACAGTGGCCACTGCCAGGTTTCCCAGAGGGGGTGGACAGAAGACAATGATCAAGCAAATTGTCTCTTGCCATCCATCTCCAGCCTTTGACAAACAGAGGCCAGAGGCACTCCCTAGCTAATAGCCTTTTATGGACCTAACCTCCATGAGTTTATCTAGCTCTTCTTTAAACTCTGTTATAGTCCTAGGCTTCGCTGCCTCCTCTGGCAAGGAGCTCCACAGGTTGACTGTGCGCTGTATGAAAAAGAAAAAACTTTCTTTTATTAGTTTTAAACCTGCTACCCATTAATTTCATTTGGCGTCCTCTAGTTCTTATATTATGGGAACAAATACATAACTTTTCTTTATTCACCCTCTCCACACCACTCATGATTTTATATACCTCTATCATATCCCCCCCCAGTCCCAGTCTCTTTAGCCTCTCCTCATATGGGACCCGTTCCAAACTCCTAATCATTTTAGTTGCTCTTTTCTGAACCTTTTCTAATGCCAATATATCTTTTTTGAGGTGAGGAGACCACATCTGTATGCAGTATTTCAGATGCGGGTGCACTATAGTTTTATATAGGGGCAGTAAGATATTCTTCGTCTTATTTTCTATCCCTTTTTAAATAATTCCTAGCATCCTAATTGCTTTTTTAATGGCCGCTGCACACTGTGTGGACGTTTTCAGAGAACTACAATAACTCCAAGATGTCTTTCCTGATTAGTTGTAGCTAAATTAGCCTCTGTCATATTGTATGTATAGTTAGGGTTATTTTTTCCAATGTGCATTACTTTACACTTATCCACATTAAATTTCATTTGCCATTTTATTGCCCAATCACTCAGTTTGGTGAGATCTTTTTGAAGTTCTTCACAGTCTGCTTTGGTCTTGATTACCTTGAACAGTTAAGTAGCGTCTGCAAACTTTGCCACCTCACTGCTTACCCCTTTCTCTAGATCATTTATGAATAAGTTGAATAGGATTGGTCCTAGGACTGACCCTTGGGGAACACCACTAGTTACACCTCCCCATTCTGAAAACTTACCATTTATTCCTACCCTTGTTTCCTGTCTTTTAACCAGTTCTGAATCCATGAAACAATCTTCCCTCTTATCCCATGACAACTTAATTCACATAAGAGCCTTTGGTGAGGGACTTTGTCAAAGGCTTTCAGGAAATCTAAGTACACTAAATCTACTGGGATCCCCCTTGTCCACATGTTTGTTAACCCCTTCAAAGAACTCTAATAGATTAGTAAGACATGATTTCCCTTTTCAGAAACCATGTTGACTTTTGGCATGTTCTTCTACATGTCTGACAATTTTATTCTTTACTGTTGTTTCAACGAATTTTCCCGGTACTGATGATAGACTTACTGGTCTGTAATTGCCAGAGTCGCCTCTTGAGCCCTTTTTAAATATTGGCATTATGTTAGCAGTCTTCCAGTCCTCAGGTATAGAAGCTGATTTAAAGGATAGGTTACAAACCACAGTTAATAGTTCTGCAATTTCACATTTGAGTTCTTTCAGAACCCTTGGGTGAATGCCATCCGGTCCCGGTGATTTGTTACTGTTAAGTTTTTCAATATGTTCCAAAACCTCCTCTAATGACACTTCAATCCAGGACCCACAAAGGACAGTGCAAGTTTGGGAATCTCCCTAACATCCTCAGCCATGAAGACTGAAGCAAAGAAATCATTTAGTTTCTCCGCAATGGCTTTATCATCCTTTGATTGCTCCTTTTGTATCTCGATCATTCAGAGGCCCCACTGTTTTTTTAGCAGGCTTCCTGCTTCTAATGTACTTAAAAAACATTTTGCTATTACTTTGAGTTTTTGGCTAGCTGTTCCTCAAAATCTTTTTTGGCTTTTCTTATTACATTTTTACACTTAATTTGGCAGTATTTATGTTCCTTTCTATTAACCTCACTGGGATTGGACTTCCACTTTTTAAAATATGCCTTTGTATCTCTGACTGCTTCTTTTACATGGTTGTTAAGCCATGGTGGCTCTTTTTTAGGTCTCTTACTTTGTTTTTTTAATTTGGGGTATTCATTTAAGTTGGGCGTCTATTATGGTGTCTTTGAAAAGTTTGCAGGGATTTTACTCTAGTCACTGTACCTTTTAATTTCTGTTTAACTAGCCTCCTCATTTTTACATAATTCCCCTTTTTTAAATTAAATGACAGTGTTGGACTGCTGAGCTGTTCTTCCCACCACAGGAATGTTAAATGTTATTATATTATAGTCACTATTCCCAAGCGGTCCTGTAATAGTTACCTCCTGGACCAGATCCTGCGCTCCATTCAGTACTAAATCGAGAATTTTCTTTCTACTGTTGAAAGATTTTATGTCTTTTCATTAGCCCACTGGATGTGTAGCGCTTGAGAGATTAGTGCTAGCAGTGAAAACTGTGTAGATTAGTATAGTATATCAGCAGCGTGTAGACCCTGTGTCCTATTTCTTGACCCTTGTGACTTTGTAACTTAACAACAAAAATGCATTCAAACACAAACCTGAGACAAAAATATTAAATAATATTGGAGTAGGCAGGAATGAGGAAGAAAGGAAAAAGGGTTCAGGTTTTCAAGACATTAATTCAAAGAGTACATCAGGACAGGAAGCATGGGATTTATTCAAGGCTTGGTAGCTAATGGGTTATTGATTGCTTTTGCTTCTAGATGTGTGGGTTCAAATGCTTCATGACAGATCTAAAGGTGCCAACCTATTTTTCCATGAACTGTGTATACACATATTCAAAACGGTCACCAAAAAAATTAGCAATACTGCTGACTGAGTTTAGGAGGGGCCCGGATTTGCATGAACAAGGGAGGCTATGAGTTAAGGATTCAGGTTCAATGACACAGCTGGGTGTAACTTTCGACCAATACGTGCCAGTAACACACCTCGTTAGTGCCAGTCCCATTACATGATGAATTAGAAAAACAAACAAAGAATCTGGCAATCAGGAAGTAGATACGAGTTCAGAAGCATGTGACCCACACGCAGGCTACTCGCCACCTGGCCTGCTTTCCCTCTTGGATATCTGAGCATAAGTTTAAGGGAGGCGTCCCTCCTCCGGAGGGAAAGATTCCTTGGTCAAACCCACTTTACATATTTTATCCCCCAGCTTGTGCAGCCCCTCAGCCCAACCTACGCAGTTGGTGAGGTGGGCTTACAGTATTGAAGGTGGAAGAGCAGGTGCTGGAACTAGGGGTGGCCAGGCACCCGCTGGCTTGAAGTGGCTGCCATCATATACAGGGTTTTACAGTATGTCTCTTGGCGCTCAGCACCCGCACTGCCCAGGGCCCGGCTTGGAAAGGGGCAGATGAGCAGTGCTTGATTTGCGATGAAAGGGGTGGCCCAGTCTCAAACCATATTTCTTACTGTGAGAGCTGAAGCAACAAGCCCGGAGGTGCCGGGTGTATGAACTGCCAAGCCGAGAGCTGCGGGGCTGCTCAGCCAGGGCACACATCAAGGACTGCAAATAAGCCAGAGGCCCCAGAAAACAGCCACCAGAAATGCGGGGGGGGGGGGGGGGGGGGGGGGGGGGGGGGGGGGGTGTCAGCACACGAGCGGGCTCCCGAGGCAGGCGGTGCCCAGGGGCAGACACCCCCTTCCCCTTACCTTGCTCACGACGTTGTGGGCGAGCCCGGCTCTGATCCGGTACTGCCACTCGTGGCAGTGGCACTGGCTGACGTTGTCCCCCGGCGGCGGGGTGGGCAGCGCCGGGGGCCCCAGCATCCCGCCGCTGTGGCTGTGGTTAGCGAAGCCCCGGGTCAAGGGGCTAGTCCCGTTACCCTGCCCGTCCGCCTCCCGGCACCAGAAGTCCGGCTGGTCCAGCAGGAAGGAGTCCGAGAACTGGCTGAAGCCGATGAAAAGGGCCGGGATCCAAGTGAGCAGCACCAGGGTCCGCTGGTACCCGCCGCCCAGCCCCCCGAGGAAAGGCAGCACCGAGCCATCGTAGTCCAGCAGCAGGGGGCTGCAGGAGCCGGCGGCGGCCGGCGGCGGCGGCAAGGGCTGGATCTCCGCGGCCGGTGGGGGAGCCGCCGCCGCCAAGCCCGCCTCCCCGGCCGGCAGGGACCCGTTCTCCTCGGGCAGCTGCCGGCCTCCGCCAGCCGCGTCGCGGCGCCGGTCTATCGCCATGCGGGAGCCTCACATAGAGCGGCGGGGGAGGCGCCCCAAAGCTAGCGCGGCCCCGCCGGGCAGGGCGCCCCCGGACCCCCCGCGCGGCCCAGACACCCCCCGCAGCCGAGGCGCGCTGCGAAAAGCCGCCCCCGCTGCGGCCCCTCTGCCCCAGCAGCCGCTACGGGTCCCGCGGGAAGCACCGGGGCAGCGGCTGGGCCGGGCAGAGCTCCCGGCAGCGCCTGGCTGGCTCCTGCCCGCGCATCTGGCTCCGCGCCACGGGGGCGACTCGCCCAGCCCGGGGCCCGCCGGCCTGCGGGAGAAGCCCCGGGAACAGCTCGCTCCGGTGCCTGGCGGCGCCTCTCCCGCGGCTGCAGCTCCCGCCGCACGTAGCGAAGGAAGGGGGCGGGCAGCGCGCCCGGCTCAGCAGCCCCGACCTGCAAACCCGCCCCTCGCCCCGGCCCAGGTAACAGCGGCAGCACCTGCGCTCGGCGCCGCGCTCTGAGCAGCAGCCGGGCGCCCCCTGCAGGGAGCAGCCGGACCCAGCCCTTCCCCCACCCGGGCACCTCCGCCGGCAGCCGAGCGAGCTCAAGCCCTGCTCAGCAGAGGGGGCGGGGGGAGCCTGCGCGCTTCTTGGGCACCCGGCCTGATCAGCTGAGCTCGTCCGCCTCCTGTAGCGGCTCCAGGCAAGGGGGCCGGTCTCCCGCGGCCGCTAGGAAAGTGGAGGGTTTAAGAGCCTGCGCTAAACTGCAGCAGGGTTTGGCTCAGGCAGGAGGCGGTGGATGTGGTGTCACCCAACAGCAGGGTGGCTGGGGAGGCAGCAGCGTGGGGGGGGGGAAGCCGGGGTTTAAGGTTCAGCGACCGACAGATCGATGACAGCCCCCCACCCATCCCCGCATCGCTTTGGTTCCTTTCCAGTTATCCCCAGCTTAAAGAAATCGGAGTGGGTCTGCGTGCTAGACTGCCTTCTGCAGTCCTTTCACATGAGCGGGCCCGAGAGAGTATCCGGTTTGGCTAGGATTAAGATATCAGGCTGATCTCTTAAAGCAAATTAAATGTACATAAGCCAATGGTTTGTTTGCTGCGAGTTGATAAAAGAGATACCTTTATCTCCTATGATTTGATTATGACGTTTGTTATTGTAAGGCTACACAGGGGTAGAGTTAAAATGACTGCAGTCTAATAACACTCCATTCAACCTGTCAGGCTAGTCACACTACTGCAGCAAAGGTAGTGCTGTATTTTACATCATGCATATCATCCTTGAGGATCACCAACACCCTTTATAAATTATAACTTCTTTCACCCACCACTGGAATGCAGCCAGCTCTGGGGTAGGATGGAAACGCACTGCAACGGTGTTGGATAACAGTTGTTACATGTGGCATATGTCCTTGTAAATGAGTTCTGTGAACATATTTACACCACAACACTTTTCAGCAAAATATGCAAAGCCCTTCACCATTAACTCATTTATTAATGGTAAGAGCAGGATGGGCTTGAACATGAAAAAAATGTTAAGGTGATTCTTTGTTCCTTTCTAATTAAAAGAGGGACACTAACTGTTACACAATCTTGATCTAGAGTCCTGTGGATATTTCTAGGTTAATTATTTACTCTCTTCTGTCTATTCAGTAACATAAAAGTCCAGCAACCTCCTGGTTCAGAAAAACTATGAGAAGCCAAATTACAAAACCACCCTGTGAATGAAGAAGGGAGATTAGATAACCAGGAAAAACTGATAGGGAGGCCCACAGGGGTCCAAGGGAAGATCAGAGGCTGAACCACAACTTCCTGTCTCTGAAACCTAGACAGATAGAAAATGTATGTGTGCAATTTCAAAGAGTGGGTCTGGTGAAAAGTTACAAAATAATCATTCCCCATGTTAACATAAGATGATAAAAACTGAATTCTACCATGCCTCATTTTAATTATTTAAATGAAATTAGAAATGTTTAAGTATTTTTGTATTGTGTATCCAACTGTTCACAGTTATTCAGAATTATGTGATTTATTTTTCACAACTGTGAAAAATAAGAGAATCAAATAATGGAGGAGGTCAGGAAATTGTTCCATGACAGTAGATGTTGATATTCAAAACGTTAAAGCTGTACAACCATTAAACACAAATTGCCAGCATCACACTCTAAATATGTTAAGTAAGTATCCTTATATCTAACAAATTCTCAAGCAACCTTTTTCCTTCATTGCCCATCTGTAAATTTCAATTGTCAATAGAAATATATTTTCATGTTTGGGAGTGTCTGGTGAAACTGACATTCACCAACATTTATCAATAGAATCTAATAGCTAAAATATCTATAAATATAATTTGCTTTTCGCAATAAATGCTGATTTATTTTCTTTTGCATTTCTCTAGGCTGCGAGAAAGGTTAATGATTTTTTTGTTTACAGTCAGTTTCACCCTTGCTCTGATGCAAGGGTCTGCCATGCTGAATTAAAAATCATTATTTAATGCAAGAGATAGTTATCCCTAAGATGCATTTGAGAACAGCAGAAATTTCAAATTCATGGAAATAATAAAAATAGTGATTCTGCTAAAAAGGATGCATGAGCCTGAGTTCAGTATGTAAAGTTACTTCACTTGTAAAAGTGTAAGATTGGGACTATTGCTAGTACATTTAGGCAAATAAATTATTTGTGACAAAGGTATTGAGGCAACTAATTCCCATTGCTATCACTGGCCAGAGTCTAGACTTCTGTGGCAGAAATACAGCTAGAATCCACTTCTCCTAGGCAGCCTTGACCCTGAGACCACTCTTTCTTCCTGCAATTAGGGTTGCCAAATGGTTTCAGAAAAAATACTGAACAAGAAAAAAAACAACCCACAAACAAAAACAAACAAACAAACAAAACCCCCAAAAAATACACACGCCAGGAAAAAGTTTGTTAAGAAAAAAAACCACCATGGCCCCTTTCAAAACCGTGTGGTGAGACTTTTTGACCCTAACAAGCTGCCGGCGGCTGCCCGCCATCTTGCCTCCTTGCGTCGGGCCGGACAGCTGCCTGGTAAGCACTAGGGTTGGCCAGGCTGCCTCCGTATTGAGCCGGACAGCCAGGGATTTTCACCTCC
>CM057846.1:105741787-105752279 GCA_030068395.1 Apalone spinifera | reverse complement strand
GGGGGGGGCAATAGGCAGTGAGCACCCACAGCTTTGTAGGAACACTCTCAGTACTGTGGAATGAGGAGGCCGGGATGAGGGAGTGGTGAGTTCAGATGATCTGCTTTCATAAAACTCTTCCAGTCTTGCAAAGGAGGCTCTGATGCCAAAATCTTCTCCCACCATTACCATGTGGAATCAGCCACAAAGTAAATGGCCTGGGGGGAGGCAACTTCCCAGCTGCAACCCCAGGACACATCCTAAAGACGGGTCAAGGACATTTTGCAGAGGAGTCTGGCTTATGAGACAATTTTCAGAGTGAATTTACTATGGGAGAAGTGTGTGAAATTGACAGCTCTGAAATGCCAACCTCAGCACAAATACAGCCTGAGCAGCATTAGTACAAACTTGTAGGCTTGTGCTCACCCAAAGCAACACAAAATTTTCCGTGGTAAATTGGCCGTGGAACCCATGATAACAAAATGCTGTTGCTTATCTCTAAATACCTTAAATACTAAATGATTCATATAAGGCTACTGGAGCATAAAACATAAATATGCAGCTGTAACATAGAATTATAGAATACTAGGACTGGAAGGGACCTCAAGAGGTCATCGAGTCCAGTCCCCTGCCCTCATGGCAGGACCCAGTCCTGTCTACCATCCATGACAGACATTTATCTAACCTACTCTTAAATAGATGGAGATTCCATAACCTCCCTAGGCAATTTATTCCAGTGTTTAACGACCCTGACAGTTAGGAACTTTTTCCTAACATCCAACCTAAACTTCCCTTGCTGCAGTTTAAGCCCATTGCTTCTTGTCTTATCCTCAGAAGCCAGGAAGAACAATTTTTTTCCCTCCTCCTTGTGACACCCTTTTAGATATAGGCTCCCTTTTTCAGGTAAGAAAGGAATTATTATTAATCAAAATCATTAAACAGATTAAGCACAAAAGTTAGAAGCAAAACAAAAACACAACCCTCACTGATGTGGCCTCTGACTGAGACACCTCACTCTCCTCACATTCCAGCCCTATTGGGGGTAAGGAGAGAAGTGAGGACAGAAGTTCAGGTCTTCCCACAGGCCAGATTAACTCTTCAGAGGTCTCAGGGCTAGTAAATTTTGTGGGCTCCCCATGGCTCTGAGGTGGAGCCAAAAATAAGGGGTTCTATGTGCAGAAGAGGGCTGCTGGGGAGTGGGATAGGGATGGGGTGCAGGGTTTGGGCAGAAGGTGGGGTGCAGGGAAAGGTGAAAGTGCAAAGTCTGGGTGGGAAGTAGGGTGCAGAAGCAGGCTAGAGGTGGGGGTCTGGAATTAAATGGGGTTGGGGGTCTGGCTGGGAGGTTGGGTGTAGGAATGAAATGGAGTTGGGGGGTCTGGCTGGGAGGTTGGATGCAGGAGCGAGCTGAAGGGGGATGTGTGGGTGTCATGGGGCACCTCCACCCCGCACTGCTCAGCCCTGGGGTCAGGCCATACACTCCCAGGCCCGGAGGCTAGTTCAGCCCAAACGCGGGCCCTGAGGCCTTGTCCAAGGTCAAAGCAGGCCCTGAGGCCTAGTCCATTCTCTGGGCAGATGGGGTAGGAGGGTCCAGGCCCTCCCTCTCCACCAGACCCCAACCCAGGGCCCTATTAGTGGTGGGTGGTTCCCACCACTGGCTTGGCGGGGAGTTCTCCCTGAAACGCACCGAGCCCACCATGGCGTTCCCTGCCCCTTGCCTTGGGTTGCTTCCTACCCCAGCCCCATGGCCGACGGAGACCCTTCCTGCAGACGCCGGGCTGGCGGCGGCCGTGACATTGGCAGGTCTGGCGTCTGGAGCAGCAGCGATGGGGTTGTCCACCACGGCGGGGCGGGGCGGGGCGGGGCGGGCTGCCCCCCAGGGTCGGCATTGCAGGCATGCTCAGCAGCAGCAGCAACGGCAGCAGTCCCAGAGGCTCTTGCTCCAGTGGCAGGTCCAACTGAGGCTCTGGAGGTGGGGCAAGAGCTCCCCCTCCACAGAGGCCAGCCCTAACTGAGCTGTTTCCCTGGCCTTTATACCTGGCCTGCAGTTGGAGCATGCCCAGCACTGCTGCGGGGGTGGGGCCAGCACAGCCCAGGAGGCCCCCCCCTTGGCCAGTGCGGGACTGGACCGCCCCATCACAGTGGGTAGGAGATGGGGTGCAGGTGGTGGGTCAAGGTCTGGGCAGGAAGGAGGGTGCAGAAGCAAGGTGAGGGTGTGGGGTCTTCCTTGGAGAGTGTGTGTGCACGCAAGGATGATGGGAGTGCAGGGTCTGGGCTTGAGAGGGATGTGAGGCACTTAGCTAGCTCTGTGCACCTTGCCACTCCCAGGGACCATTCCCTCTGCTCCCATTGGCCATGATTCTGGTTTCCTGTGCTGCCGTTCCCCCAGCCAGGAGAACAATCCCATTCCAGGCATATACCACTTTCCTGGCAAACCAAGCTTTAAGTTATGATAAGAGCAATCTATATACCAAATTTGGTGGTTCTAGCTCTTACCGTTTAGGAGGAGTTCTTGAACAAACAGACAAACGGACAAGCAGACAAACTCTCTAAAATATATAGTAGATTATGTGTGCTATGCTTTACATCTTGTGAATCAAAGGGTATGTCTAGACTGTGCTCTAAAACTGAAATAAGATATGCAACGTGTGCTATGCAAATTGCATATCTTATTTCAATTTTATTTCGAAACAGGCTATTTTGAAATTTAGCATGTCTACACAGTGCCAGATTTCAAAATAAAACACTATTTCGAGACAACCTTGTTCCATGAGGAATAAGGGATTACAGGGATGCCAAAATAGCACGTCCGTTATTTCAAAAATTATTTCGAAATAGTGGACACGTTCCTTGGACACGGGGTAGCAATTTTGGGATAGCCTTGCAGTCTAGATGTACGAGAAGAGTTCAGTATGACCCTTTTCCCCCCTCACTTTCTCTATATATACACGCACACAAGTTTTTCTTGCCAGATGACAGAAAGCCAGCATCATGCTCTTTGGCCATGAGAGCCCCACTTCTTATGCCAGGGCAGTCAGCAACCTATGGCTCCCAAGCCAAATATGGCTCTTTTGCAGTTCCAACTTAACCTCCCCCTTCACTCCCACCTGCAGCAGGGAGCCCATGCTAGTGCTCCAGCCTCATCCCCCACAATATTGGAGCACTAGGCCAGCTTCCCACCAGGGCTAGTGGGAAGAAGCAAATCCAGAAATGGCTCCGCAAGCTGGCGCTTCCTTTCCCCCTCAGCACAGGGACTCGCTTCCTGGAGGCTTTGCCCGCTGCTCCAGAATCAAGCCAATAGGAGCAGCAGGAGGTGGTGCCTGGAGGTCAGCGTTGGGAGTCACACAAAAGCAAATAAGTGGGCCCCCCCTTCCATCATGCCCAGACTCTGCATCCCCAGCCCATTCACTCACCATCCTTCCCCACCTGCATCACTCAACACCCTGCTGAGACCCTGTACCCTCATCCCCCTCACTCATACCCTCCCAAGCGGAGACCCTGCACCCCCAGCCTGCTCATTCATACCCCTAGCCAATACCCTGCACCCCCACCCTCTCACACACACCCTCCACTGAGACTCCATGCCTCCTGCATGCTCACAAACTGCCCTGCTAAGAACCCACACCTCCAGCCCACTCATTCATACCCCCAGTCAATATCCTGCACCCCCACCCACTCACACACACCCTCCACCAAGACCCCAGCCTGCTCACTCACAGCCCTGACAAGGCCCTGCACCCCCAGCTGCTCACTCTCTCCCCAAGCCAAGACCCCACACCCTGACCCCCTCACTGAGATCCTGCACCTCCATTCCCCTCATACAAACCCTCCACCAAGACCTCACACTCCCAGCTCATTCCTGCACCCTCCTCCTGGCCCTGCCCCCTCCCTCCCGGCCAGATACACGGCCCCCAGACTGCTCCTGGCCAGACACCCTACTCCCAGCCCTACTGGAGGAGTGTGTAGTAGTGCACCCTCCTACACACTCCTCCTTGGCCCCACAACCTCCTGCCAGCCTGCTCCCGCACTCTCTCAACTGGTCACATATCGTACCACCAGCCTAGTCCTGCACCCTCCCTCCTAGTCAGACACCCTACTCCCAGCCTCCTCCTGCACCCTCCCTGCTGGCCACACTCTGCACCCTCACCCCAACTTGTATCCCACCTCCTTCCCAGATCCTGCACCTCTAACCCTATCCTACTCACTGGCAGCCCTGCCCACACACTTAACCCCTCATTTTGGCCTCACCCCTGAGCCTAGGGGGCCCATAAAATCCACTAGTCCTGGAGCCTCAGAAGAGTTTCTGGCCCCCAACAAGGGGCTGAAACACCAGGGGAGTGAGGTGTTTTAGTTGGGGGCCACTTCAGTAAGGGTTGAGTTTTTTGGAGGGTTTAAAGCAGGGGTTGCCAAGTGTAGTGGCTGGGGGCGGGGTTGGTGAGCATTGCAGCCAGATGGGAGAGTTGGCAAGCAATGAGCACAGCCCGCTAGCCTTTTATAACCCTTACATTATCTGCTGAGAAATGATGAAAGAATAAATTCCACTTTATTTTGTGTAGACCAATATCCCAAGTGGCTTGTAACAGAGTAGATCGACATAAATCAAGGTGATTCATACGACTGATTTAAATCACCAAAAAAATTATGGATTTAAATCAAGTTACCTAAAAAACACTAAAACGTGTATTATGTAATATAAAATAAGAAAATGACTCTCAGTGGCAACTGGCAACCCTAGATTTCTCTACTGCAGCTTTCTGTACTGTACCCTTGAGTGATAGATTCTAAACCTAGTTAACTAATTAAACCAGCCATAAAGATTACCTTAAAAAAAAACACACACACACAACAAAAAAAAAAAACCCCAACTTTTTTTCTTCTAGCAACATGTAAAACAGCTTGGGAACTTACTTGTCAAATCACACTTCTACTAAAAAGCATGAAGTGGATTTTGAAGACTGATGCATTGCAAACTGAATTATTTAAGTTCCTTACCAGTTGAGCCATTCTGCCATAGCCATATCTTCATCTACATCTTTTTCTCCCAATAATCAGTTTTCCTTATGAAGTTTCATTTTTGCAGCTAGGCCCTGCAGATTCTTCTTCCTCTGCTTACACTTGACACGTGTTGTGTGTGGTGGTGGTGGTGGGTTTTTTTTGTTTTTTTTAAAGACATACACCCAGGAAACACATATCTTCAAAATATTCCCAGATAGAGTAAGGGGAATGTTGGGTGGGACAGAGCAGCTGCTAGACACCAGTTGAGTCTGTCCCACCAACAATCCCTTACTCTTAAGGCTAACAATGCCAACAGAGCACAGCTCAGTTTCGGATTCGGGCTTGTCTCCTAAGTGGATATTTTCAAAATATACAGATGGGAGTGTATATTCTCCCCTCATTGCAATACAAAATGAGAATGAGAATATAGGCAAGCCTGCAGAGGGAAACAGACTATCATCCTTTCTTAAAGAGAAAGAATGTACTCGGCTTTGGCACAGTATTTTGTGGGGGTTTTTTCCTTAATAAAGTTGTGATTAACCAAATGCTTATACCACAAATGGGTAAATATGTGCACTGTCAGGAGGGAAATAATGCTATCTAATGTGTTATTTCTTTTTCAAAGGCTTTTTTTCAGTTAAAGTTAAAAGATTTGCACTGACAGTTTAACATTTTTCAGTCTTCTAGAAGCCAGGCAACCAAGTAACCATAAATATATGGTACCATCAGGCCTTGCAGATTTCTGATTATAGATGTAACCACTCTTCTACACCTCAGCCATATAAAGTATCAAGCCTTCGTTCCAATACAACTCTAAAGTTGCCTCATCCATAGGGTCCAATCCTGGAAAGGTGCCCACTGCCTTCTTCATGGGGTTTATGGGCCTAATTCCAAGCTCACTGAAGTTAATAAGAATGGTCCCACTCCCTTTAGATCAGCTCCTCTTGAAGTCAATGGGAGAGCAGGCCATTAAGCTGCTTGTAGGTGCTTAGCATATCACAGGGGTTGACCCCTGGCACCTGCTTCTGCTCCCTCTGAAATAAATCACAAGAATCCAGTTAACTTCAACTGGAGAAGGATTGGGCCCGCAGTGTATAAACGCAGTCACTGTGTTCATAGTATGCACTCAATGCATTTGAGGGCAAGTGTGAATCATCAGCCTTGCCAAAAAATGCTGCATTGGGTGACCTCTGTTGAACTTACAGTACAGTTTTCTGTCTTTGCTGCACAGTGAAGCTATACATCAGAGGGATCTGAAAACTAAGTAGGCAGCCAGGAAATGTAAGTTCCTAGAATGGCTCTCCAGCTGCAAGAATCTAATTAGACTCTAGAGACATTCTGGCTGCAGAGGAATGCAGCCATCAGCAGCCTGAGGAGAGGGGGGAGCTACACATGAGTTATTCACATACTTCAGGGGGGCACACAAAATGCAACACAGGACTTCTTGGAGAAAGGAAGAGATGTCATGGAGGAGCTGATGGGGAAGTAGAGGAAACTACATAGGAAACTAAACAAAATCCTTTTATTAAGAGGAACAAGCTTAGTCAATGATAATGGGGAAGGTAGTGTTCCTACCCATGCATTTCCCATTGCTAGTCCTCTCTCATTGTGAATGTGTTTTATAAATACTGGCCATCAGGAACTTGGCAAAACAAAGAGGTCTGTCCATTTATTGTCTCCTGTACATTCATGGTCTTTTGGCAGGGGAGAGAGCAACAGGCAAATATCACACTGGGTTAGGACCGGAGTGTAATTTCCTTTACCCTAGTGAGCAGTTACTCTAACAAGTTGTTCCAAAGGTTCCTAGTTAGCAGGGGTTTCACAATCTGGCCCACAGCAGACAACAGATAAAATAGGGGGATACAAAGAACACTGTGTCTCACCTCCCAATGACAGTGAAAACACAAGGTTGAATAATTATACAGCAATCTTTCTCCTGTAAACCTTTATCATTTTAAGCACTTGATGATGAAAAAGCTATGTGGGAACATTCTTTTCAAAATCAGATAAACCATTGAAGTCCGACTTACCATTAGCTGTCTGGCATTGCAAGCTTCCACAGGGCAATTGCCACTCACTTTTCCATTGTCAGAATGGGTCTTATTTTGGTATTCTTGTGCTTTAGGCCAGGGGAAAGCAATTCCCAGACTTCAATGAAAGTGGCCTTATGCATGCAAAAGTTTTGCAGCCATTGCTGATCATCCTTCATTACAATGCAGTCCCACCAGTCCTGGTGTCATCAGACAAGCACAAATTGCCATTTAACTGTGTCAATAGGATCGAATGCCAGTGGCATTTGCAAGTCACTCAACTCTAGTGCTTCGCAGAAGAGTATGTTGATGGCCTCCCAAAATTCTTCCTCGTTACGATGGACCCTGGATACACTCTGGACATACTCCAGGAGTGGGGTGCACCAAGGTTATCATCATAATTGTCATCATGCTTTGATGCTTAACAGGATCCATGATAAGTTCCATGCTCATGCTGCTATGGCATCTGTGCGGCTAACCAGGGAAAAAAGACTGACATTGGTTTTAAGCGGGGCGGTGGGCAAGGAGTTAATGAATGCATGATTGGATGCTGACAACATGTACCCAGAACCACCTGCTGTACAGTTTTGGTCCCAGCATGCACTAGGAACATAACCCAGAATGCAAAGGAGGCATTGTGTGTTAGCTACCCACCGTGCATCACTGACAAAGTCATTGGTAGCCACCTGGCTAGGGATGCTCTACTTTGAATTATGTCACATTCTTGCATACCATGGAGACATGCATCTTTGACTTTACAAAACTGGGTGGTAAAATATTGACGTTAATAAATTCAACCTTATCTCTTAGTGTAGACATGACCTAGAAATGCTAACAGTATCAAGTAAACTTACATTTGGTTCCTTTTGCAGGTGATGATGGGGACAACAGCTCAGAACTGCAACCAAGAGAAGCTGATTCACTTATTTTTGAAAGTTTAGTATCCTCCTTTTTAATCAGCCATTTTTAATCTAATTCCTTTTAGTATCTTGAAAATATACATTGTTTGTGTACTTCTGTTGCTACTTGGTAAGAATGGTGTAAAATTGCAGAAACACACACCTTCCCTCCCTGGCAAATTAAAACATTTAGCTTCCTCTTGGTTTTATATAGTCAATGCAGGTGTTGTAAAGCAATTTGGAACATGGCAAAATGAAGAAAGGGAACAGCCTACACCTGAGCAGTTGATTATATTGGGAAACAATTGCTTTTATGTTTTTCTTGTATCACCTGCTGTGGTCTTCTCTCACCCCAAGATTCTCACAAGAAAAGACTACAAATAAGAGATAGGTACAGGCCCTTTGACAGCCAGACATGACAGAACTGGAGTTAGAGAACCCTGGGTGTTATGAATGGCTTCCCCACTCCCTTTAGAAAAGAGCACCAGGAAGTGGGGAGAAGAGCCTGTCCCAGGTCTCTCAAGAGAAAGGGGAATCAGAAGTTCTCACACATTGCCTAGAGACAGAAAAGATGAGGATCTTTAACCTTTCTGAGGTGGGAAATAACCAGCATGTATACAGAAAGAGTGTGAAAAGCAAAGACAGGCGAGCCTCAGCAAGGTACACAGCGCTCTGCTTCACAAGAACAGGAGATCCTAGTTGCAGAACCATTTCCCAACCAGGGAAGAAAGCAGTTTGAGCCTGCTACAGGAGAGATTTTCAGTAGAGCCCAAATTACCAAAAGCCAGCTGATACCTCCGGGGAAGGTGAGGGAATTCAAGCAGCCAAGACCATCAGATGCTCATGGAAGCCTGGGATGAAGAGAAATTGAGCCATTAGGTGATTGTCCTTGTCATAATAACCAGATAAAGTAAAGATTATATTCAACAGCTGTTTTTTTTTTAATTTGGGAAGGGGGAAAAGAGTTAAATAAAGCTATCTACTTCCCTGGATGACAGAATCTTAAGCATGGTCAGCCCAGATCCACTGCCTGAAAGAGGAGACCAAGAGAAAGGCTTTGTATTCATTACCAAGTGTTTTTACCATGGGATAACTAATATGCATTAACGGTTCCCCTGTAAAATTCTGCTGGAATCAAGGCACCTGTAGATTTAATAGGAACTAAATAGGTGAGGTCAACCACATGTGACAGTACAGTGTTGACACCCTAGCTACCTCATGCTAAAATATACATGTGCCTTGTCTCTCATAGGATTTTATAGTGGAAGAAAGGATAGAAAAATGCACCCCTTACATGCAGTAAAGACAGTAGCCAAACAAAAGAGAAAATCAAAAGAAAATAGTGAGAAGACAAAGAAATTGCTTCCACCGATTCTGCAGACTCCCTTTTAATGGTTCCTCCTCCCCCCAAACAGGCTAAGTGAAGTAATTGGCAAGTGACTTGTGCAAGTGAATGGGTGTGCACAGGGACTGTATAGGTTTAGCTGTGCTTATGTGGCACACATATTTGATTCCACATGTGCTTGCTACATAGTTGCAGCCAGATTTGGGGTGTTCTGAAAGAAATCCATTAACTCTTTTCCTCCTCCTCCTTCACCACAAATTCAATGTTTAATTCCCCAGAGCCAAAGCAATTAGTTTCATTTTCCTTTTGCTATAATGTCTTCCAGATGGCGTGGAGATTAGTGGACACAGGTGCTAAATTTAGAAGAATTAGTGGGCATAAATACTGAATAAAGAAATGTCTCTTGCCATTGCTTCTTCAGATAATGCATCTTATGTGTCACTTTAAAAACAATCTTGAGAATTTTCAGGAATACCTACTAATGTGCTGGCTTCACAGACCGCTTAAGTGGAATCTTCTGTTAGCTATCCAGCAGACAATGGTAGTGTAAGCTACCTCATACAACTCTGCCCTAAACATCAAACCTAACCTAGAAGAACTAGCCAGTTTAAAATATAGAAGATGGTTCCATCTCTAAGCCCATTCAGTCACTGGATTTTCTAATGAAGCTGTCAGCAAGGATTCCAGTTCTGGTAGTGAAATTTTATGTTGAGCCAGGTGGAAATGTGTCCATCGGGACTTGGACTGGAAAAAATAAATCGTTGCAGCACGGTTTGTATTTGAAAGGGGAGTTCTGTTCCAGTATGACTGTAAAAATAGCACAGTGTGCCCAAGCGTGCATTGCTTCTCTGTTGTTTCCATATTCAGTTTATGCAGTGTAAAAATAATAAAATGATTTCTCCAGGCCTGACGGGGAGCAAAGGGAGCAACTTTCCCAAGGCCTGGTCATCCAAAGGGGCCTGGGGCTGGCTCCCTGCCAGCTGCAGCAGCAGCCAGACCCCTGGGCCCTTTAAATTGCTGTTGAAGTACTGCACCATGTACTCTGGGAAGTGCTAATGATAAGAGGAGGAGGGGCAACACCATGCTCCAAATGGCAGCACTGAGTGCTATGCAGGGGCTGGCATTTAGCGCTCAGGGTTGGTTCCCCCCAGCTTTGCCCCTTTCTCCAAAGGCTCTTCCATGTGAAGGATTTTCTGGGTGCGAGCGCCCCCTCTCAGCGGAGCAGGGGGGCTCAGCGGACCCACCGT
>CM057846.1:105703069-105741687 GCA_030068395.1 Apalone spinifera | reverse complement strand
TGGGGGCTCCGGCGCCACTCTTCTTTCCCTCCAGCCGGGCAGGATGCTCGTCCTCCTGTAGGGGATTTGGCGGCTCCTCCCTGAGCCGCCTCCAGCCATCTCAAGTGGCCCAGGCAGAGACGCGGCACGGGTCAGCCCCGCCCCCCCGGCGTCCGCATGCACCGTCGCACAACGGCCAGGGTCCGGGGCTCCGCCTTATGCTCCGCCCAGCCCTGGGCAGCCGGAGTGTTTCTCAGGCGCCCGGCCCGCCCGCCGCGGCAGCGTCTGGCCCCGCCCCCCGTCGCCGCAGGGCCGTGTGCTTTCCCCCTCGCCGGAGTTCGGCCCGGCTGGGGCTACTCTGGCCGCTCACGCTTCTGGCCTGCCCTTCCCGAGCCGGGGGGGAGGGGATCTCTCCCCTCGGCTCAGTGCGGACCCCGCTGGGTCCGTCACATGCCACTTCTGGGGGCATGAACTAAGCCTCCCAGATACCTTGCCCAGGGGCCCACGGAGGCTGTTGGTGCCCCTGCTGGGATCCAACATTCACACTAGGCTCTTTCCTTCTCATGCAGTGATAAGGATTCTGCAAGCCTCAGTGACATCTGTGGAGTCCCACTATCATTGATAGATTTGCATAGGTGTGATTGATTGGGAATTAATAAACTGTTCTGTTGATGAGACTTGAGAAGAAATAGAATCCAGATTAGGCTCTAGGTCTGTAAGGCTAGTACAGGTAAAACATAATTTAGAGCCTGATTTTACTGCTCAGACAGCTTGGCTACGTCTACACTGGCAGCTTCTTGCGCAAGAACTCTTCCAGAAGAGAGCATCTATACTGGCATGTGCTTTTGCACAAGAGCATCCTTGCCAGTGTGGACGCTCTCTTGCACAAGAAAGCTCTGATGGCCATTTTAACCATCGGGCTTTCTTGTGCAAGAAATTCATGTTGCGTGTCTACACTGGCCTCTTGTGCAAGAACAGTTGCGCAAAAGGGCTTATTCCTGAGCGGGAGCGTCAGAGTTCTGGCACAAGAAGCCTTGATTTCATACATTAGAACGTCAGTTTACTTGCGCAAGAACATGAGGCCAGTGTAGACAGGCAGCAAGTTTTTGCACAAGAGCAGCCGCTTTTGCGCAAGATTGCGCCAGTGTAGACACAGCCAAGGTAAAACTCATGCCTGGATACAAGGGCTAGCCCAAGGCCTATGCATGACTTAAAACATATTATGAGGGGTTTAGTGTGCATAGGCTACATGGCTGTTCACTGCATGGTGGTGAATGTCTCTCAAGTCATTCAGTTTCAGTTGGCTGTCCAGCAGCTCCCAGAACCTGAATCCACATGACCCTGTGCTCTTCAGGTGAGTGTGCTATCCCCTAGGCTGCTCCAGAGCTGAGCCCAGCCCACCCCACCCCACCTCTGGTGGGTTCTGTGTCGGCTGTCTGGTTGCTCCCAAAGTGGGTGGGGCTTGGGCTGCTGGGTAGAGACTCCAACTCACAACCCTGTCCTCCTTGGGGACGTGCTTTATCTTGTCTCCCCTAGGATTTTATAGTAGAAGATAGGTAGAAAAATGTACCCCTTACATACAGTAAAGACAGTAGCCAAACAAGAGAGAAGATCAAAAGGAAGTAGTGAGAAGACAAAGAAATTGCTTCCACCAATTCTGCAGACTCCCTTTCAATGGTTCCTCCTCTCCCATGACAGGCTAAGTGAAGTAATTGACACATGACTTGTGCAAGTGAATGAGCATGCACAGGAACTGTACAGGTTTAACTGTACTTATGTGGTACATAGATGTTTGATTTGTCCTACCACCTCACTTTCAGAGCTCCCTTTATTCTGCCTTCTGCTGGGGCAGACTGTGTACAGGCTAACCCTCTGCTACCAGAATGAGGTGGGGGATGGACTAGAACCTGCCACGCTGCCCTCCCCAAGTGAACCCCTAGCCCATGCCAGAACCCACCCCACCACCTCACCTTTAGAGCACCCTTTATTCTGCCTTCTGCTGGTTCCATTGTCTTTGATAATTACCTGTTAAAGTAATCTGTTGAGTAAGAATATTTTCATAGGGTCATTTTTTGGAGTAGAGCTGTAAGTTCATTCATTTTGAGTTAGAGTAGGGAAGAGAAGGTCACAGGCCATTTGTACTGTTGAATAGTATCCTTGGCTTTTCCAGGTTAACTTTCAGCACCAAAATACTACAAAATACTGAGGTTATGTCTACACTTAAACTACTATTACATCTGTACCGCTATAGCACTTCACTGTAGAGACTGTCTCAGCCGATGGGAGGTGTTCTCCCATCATCAGAGGTAATCCACTGCCGCTAGAGTGATAGCTCGGTCAATAAAAATTTTTTTCACATCCTCGAGAAACATAACTATACTGATGGAGGCAAGGCCATCCCTAAGGAGGAGGCTGGTCTGGGACAACCCTCTCGCCAGTGCCCTAGGGCCTAGGCATAGCACCCAGGGGCAAATCTCCACCTGCAGGCCCTGCCCCACCTCTTCTCTATCCCTGCCCCCAGCCCACTTCTTGCCCCAAGCCCCACAGCTTCTCTGCCTTTTCCTGCCCCCCCGCACCATTTGACCAAAGACCCCTGCCCAGAGTGATGTGAATCAGGGGAGCAGCAGCAGTAGTTGCCTCCCCCTCAACACACACTCACTGCAGCGGTGGGAGCCAGAGTAACCCTGCAGCCTACTCTGTTCCACCCCACTGGCCATCTGCCCTTGAGCCTTTATGCCACCCCATGCCAGGCCCCCCACAGAATCCTCCCAGGCTGCGCTGGGCCCCCTGGGTCCAGTCCATCGGATGATTAAGGCAGCCGCTTGGGGGCTCCCAAAAGCAATGGGCCTAGGGCTACTGACCTGTCCTATAGGCAGGATGGCTCTGGATGGAATTTTCCAGGTAGACCTGCCCTTAGGAATTGAACTCCTCTGCAAATTGATCAGTACTGATCTGTGTTCTTCAACTGAATTTTGGTTGGTGTCACGTACAATGCAGAAGCTATTATAACAGGAATCCTAATTGTAGCGCAGGCCACTGGCTCTTCTGCCATGTCCTCTTTTCATGATGTTTAAGCATCAACAGAGCTTTCTTTACTGATTAGTCTATGGCAGTGGGCTAGGGAGACTTGAGTGACATGTACTGCCCAACACATACAAGCCAGGCAATTTTGCATCTTTCTTTAATGTCAAGGTTGTGTCAGTCAAGCTTCCCTTAGCAGATCTTCTTTCCCACCAACACAACTTCCTATTAATTTTTCTGTTTAAACAAAGCTGTCTCTAGGGACTTTTTAATGCAGTTAAAACAAGAGGTTTGGTGAGTTTTGGAATAGCTGCAGCAGCTGTAAATAATGTATAGAAGTGAAATTCTAGTACAATACACTGAGAATTCAGACTGAGCTGTTATATTAACTTCTGTATGCACAATAATGAGTCTCAAAGAGACAGCCAATAAATTCCAACTTTTAAACGCTGCCTGGTTTGATTACTGGTTGAATACTGACAGAATCAACAGCCAGCAATAAACCAGGCCCCAAAAGCATTACTGTAAGGAAATTGAATCTGGTTAATTTCTGCTTTTACTTATCCTATGGGTCCTCTGTGTCCTCACTAGAGCCCTAAGAAGCATTCATTTTCTCTTACTTTATAACTCCTACAATGCAAGTATTCAATCACGGTTGTGCCGAAGAGAATTGGTCAGTGTTTCCTTCAGGATGTTTGTAGTGTTGTTGTAGCCAAGTTGGAAAGCTATGGAAAGGAGAAGGTAGGTGAGGTGATATTGTTTATCAGGTCACATTTTTCCTTGAGGTGGTCCATGGAAAAGTTGGCATATTGGGAAGTCATCCAAGTAGCCTGTGGCTGTTACCATGGTTAGGACAGAATGTTTGTTGTTAAGTGTGAAGTTATTATGGGTGAGAACGCCAAACTCATCCATTGCAATGTGTTTGGGTGGGTTTCCATGTGTTGTACATTATCTTGCAGTGATTTGAGGCAGGCAGCAATTCTGTCTTTGTGAAGGATGCTGGTATATAGGGAGGTGACATTCATGGCAGCAAGGATGGTGTTCTGGGGGAGATTGTTATGTTGTGGAGTTTCTGGAGAAGTCAGTATGTCTTAGAAGAATCTGGCCCTTTGGGGACTTGAGGATTATTTTTAGAAGGTGTATTATTCCTTCAGGATGAGTGCCAGAGGCAGACATGATGTGGCCATCCTGATTCCCTTATTTCTCTCTCTTGTAAAATAGGCAGAAGGTCCCTGGGGTGGATTCATTGGCAATGAGGCTGTAGAGTTTTTCTTTTAGTTATCTGGGGAAGGATTTGATGGTATCTTTAAATTCCTGTGCAAATTGTTGCATAGGGTCTTGTTTGAGTTCTTCACAGGAGGGGGTGTCTGAGAGATGCGGTTGGCCTCATTGACATAGCAAAGGATTAAGGACTACGACAGCAACCTTTTTGTCATCTGGTTTGATCGTTACCTTGTAGTTAGAGATCAGGGATTATGTAGCTATCCTGTCAGTGGTAGATGTAATGATTGTTGAAGATTTCACTAATTTTTCTGAGCCTGGGCTTCAGCCCAATCCCAAATACCTCTGTTGCTATTTTTAGCCCTATAACATGTTCCTGAGTCAGCTGACCCAAGCTCTGAGTCTCACTACTTTGGGTCTTTTTGTTTGTTTGTTTGTTTTTGCAAGATAGATATACTCTAATATATCCTTCCCTAGCTCTGAAGAAGAGCTCTCTGTATTTCTTGAACTGGTACCTTCACCAACAGAAATTGGTCCAATAAAAGATATCACCTACCCACAGTGTATCTGTCATTTCCTTTGGTATCTCTCTACTTAACTGACTGGAAGGTCACTTTGGAGCATCATGATCTGCTTTCTCCTTAAATGGTTAACATGCTTTCTCTACAATTAGGTCAAGTTCTGCTGCCTTTTCTTATTAAGGCGTAAGGCTCAGGGACTTAGGCTATGGCTACACTACTTTTTTTGTGGAAGAGGCAATGCAAATGAAGTGCTCATTAGCAACTTTTCGTGCTTCATTTGCCTAGTCTCATCCGATCCTTTTAGTGGAAGAGGCTTTTGCGCAAAAAAAAGCAGTGTAGACGGGTCTGTTTTGTGCAAAAAAAACCCCCTTTTGCGCAAGATCCTGTATATCTCCTTTTTAAAGGCATAAGGATCTTGCGCAAAATGGTTTTTTTGCGCAAAACAGACCCGTCTACACTGCTTTTTTTTGCGCAAAAACCTCTTCTGCAAAAAGGATCAGAAGAGACTATGCAAATGAAGCACGAGAAGTTGCTAATGAGTGCTTCAATTGCATTGCCTCTTCCGCAAAAATAAAACCTGTTGTGTAGACATAGCCTCAGTGAGTCAGAGAACAGAAATGGGAATCAAACCAGGTCTTCCACAAGACCATGAAGAGCACAACCTGCTAGGACACCTTACCAGTCCTGAATTTTAGGCTTAGAATACATATCAGTATTCTGACAGGATAACACGTGTTTTAATAGCACTGTTATTCATAGAGTAGCATTGGGAAGGCATGTTTGTTACTTTGCCAGGGACGGTCTCTTGGACCACAAGACAAATGATGCAGTGTTTTTTATTGAAACATGATACGTCTCAGCTAGAACAGACATAGTTTCCAAGGTTATTGATTTCACACAATCATGCTATGGCTCAGGGCTTGCCTCACTCTTATGTACATGACCAGATTTTCCTAGGCCTTTCTCATTTCTCCCAGGGGACAGAGTCTCAATCACAGAAGCTTTATCACAATTCAAAGACATCTGTTAAATTAAGGGGAGGTGGGACACATTTAGTATGGCATCTGCTTTTAGATCAATCTTCTAATCTGTGGAAGATGGGCTATTAATTCAAGCCAAAATACGTGATAAATGAAATCCCCTGCATATGCTAGCTCAGTAAAATAACAGGAACAATTCCAAGACATCCAATTATATATGTCTAGAAATATAAATGTACAAAAAGAACTTCCTTCATTGCACATACTATAGAGTCACATAAACCTAGAAGCTTGCTAGAGCTCAGAGTAGGTTCATTGTCACTCTTAAAAACAAGAGAGAACATATGACGTTGTTGTGGGTCTAAGAAATGTAGTTTCTAACATTCCTTTGATAAAATGCATTTTAGGTGTAGATAAAATATACAGCACACAGTGTTGCAGCTGCAGAGTTAGACATTTATGGTATGTGCTGGCTAGTATCCTGTGTGCAACTTTGGAGTACAGTTTTAGTGACTCATTTTCAGGTTTCTTGTCATAGATGTGGAACATCTCTGAATTTATATTAGTGTAGCAAATGGATTTCACCAACTGACCGTTGTGCAAGTAATACCTTTGCCCTATATTCTGTTATCTTTAAAACCATAATTTTTATAGCACTGTAAGCATAGGCACAATAAGCACTGCACAGCGTTATACAATCACTGATTCTTCCTGTGCTCCTTTGAGCCAGTTTCCACTGGGAAAGTGGAGGCAAAGCATTCCAGAGTCATTCACAGCCACATGGCAAGTCAGTGACCTGGCTGGATACAGAACTCAAGAAGTTCACTCTACTTGTCAATGTAGTTCAGCGTCATAGGGTCCTCTTCTCTCCAAACAAGGTAGGAAAGCCTCTGAAGTGTTTGTTTTCTGGTGACAATTGGGAGAGATTTATATTTATCCTTCAACCCAGGAAGATTTAGTACACTCTTAGCCATTAACCGGACACTAATTTAGAAGCAGATGTATCTACAGCAAAGTGCTCACTTTGAACATCCTTTCCCAAATGTTTTAGGTTTTTTAAAAGTGACATTTATTTTTGTCAACTGTAGCCCAGTGGGGCTCAGGGAGGGGCTCCTCCCCCTCTGGGTCAGTAGGTGGCCACTCCTCCCCACTATACCCTGCTTAGTCTCTTTGGGGAATTAGCTGTGGCTTTTCAGCTCTGGGGCAGTCCACAGTCTCAGATAGCCATCAGGGGTAAACAGAAACGAACAGTTCAGAGCCCAACCCTGGTTTTGGGCGGGGCGGCAGGCAAATAAACAGTTCAGAAACAGTTTTCAAGTCCCGGTCGCAACCAACCCAGTTGTGTCCCCTTGCTCAGGAGGAGGTCCGGCAGGTTCAGGCTACTGTTCAGGAACAGCCAGGGAGGAGACTGCCACCCAAGAGTGGAGGGGGTAAGAGGGATGCAGGCCCACTCACTCCAGTGCATCCAGCCCAGGGCCCTAACAGCAGCAGAGCAGTCTGCTGCTGGGTCAATGGGGATCCGGACTGCAACACACTGACCCAGTTCTGGCTCAGCCAAATGGTGATCGGCTACCCCTGGGCTTTTTCCACTCTCTCCTTGGGAGATACCTGTGCCCAGTGCAGGTCCTCTGGCCTTCAGTGCTCTGGAACCTTCAGCCAGGTAAGCAGCCCTTCCAGTTTGTCATCCAGCTGGGGCCCTAGGAGTACAGGCCAGTCCTCAGCTTCTCCCAGGCCCAGCTCCTTGCTTAGGTGTGCAGGGGAGGCTTCTGTCTCCTCTGGCCACTTTCCTCCAACGGCCTCTCCAGCAGGCCTTTTATATCCTGCCCCTTTGCTTCTAGTCAGGTGGGCTGCTGGGGTCAGGTGCTGGGGCTCAGGGAGGGGCTCCTTCCCCTCTGGGTCAGTGGGCAGCCACTCCGCCCCACTACATCAACACATACATGAATAGCAGACACTTCAATAAAGCTCCCTCGATGCACTGACCATGATTCCCTTTGTTAAACAGCTAACAAATATAAGATTCATCATGTCAAAGAGAAGGGAATGAAATAACTCAATACACAGCTTGCCCAATAAATTATATTTGATTTACAAAATGTAGGGAGTTCAAACTAGGGATGTTAAATATCAGTTACCGTAAAATCGCGAGTATAATGTGCACCTACCTTTTCGATGTCAGAGTCCTGGAAAAAAGAGAACTCCTATACATAATGTGCACCCCCATTATACTCGCTATTTTACGGTATATATAGGAAGGAAGGGGCCACTCCCAACCACAGGCTTGCCTGGGAAACGTGCGCGCAGCACCAGGGAGCCAGCGGCGGAGTTTGAAACTTGCTCCTCACCCCCCCGCCCAGCTGCCCATGCTCTGCGCTGAGCTCACACCTGCCGCGGAGCCCCTTCCCCGCCCAGCTGTCCATGCTGAGACTGGGCAGGCAGCGAGCCAGGGCGATCCTCGCCTTGTCCGGGAGCCTGGCTGAGCTTGCGCCTGCCACGGGGGCCCCTTGCCCAGCTGAGCTCGCGCCTGCTGCAGGGGCCCCCTGCCCAGCTGAGCTCGCGCCTGCCGCGGGGGCCCCCTGACCAGCTGCCTGCGCCGAGACCGGGCAGGCAGCGAGCCATGGCGCTGCAGTCTGGCGGCGCCGCCGGCTCCTCGTCTTGTCTGGGAGCCTGGCAGGGCGCCGCGCTGCAGCTGGAAAGTTTCTGTGCAGAGGGGAGGGTGTTAAAAACTTTAACAGAAAATCTCCTATGTATAATGTGCACCCCGGCTTTGACCCTAAAAAACTGGGGGGAAAAGTGCGCATTATACTCGAGATTTTATGGTAACTGAATAGTCAAGTAATCTCATGAATTCTTAACGGTTAGTGGTTATTCGGCTACTCTATAGTATCTGGGAGGTGGGGCCGGCAGTCAGTGTGCTCCGACCTCACTTCCAAAGAGTCCCCTGCCACTCCTTGCTGCTGCCTCTGATACAGTGTGGGGTGCCAGGTGGGAGCTGGTCTGGAAGGAGAGACAGTTTAAAAACCAGCTCCCCTCGCAGACTGGCAGTCTGATACAGCAGCGCAAGGTGGCAGCCGCAGTAGGGGTAGGTCCCAGACTCATTGCAAGCCAGGACTACGCCAGGTTGCTGGCCATCCTGCTAAAAAATTTACTTGGGGGGAGGGGAGGGGGGCAGGGAATGCATGTAGTCTATAACTTTAACCTATAAACTTTTGCTTATCAGTTAATCGGTTAATCAACTACACCATTACATCCCTAGTTCAAACCTGTTTTCCCCATCCCTTCAAAAATGTTTTGTTCCTCTCACAGTAACACTTTTTGTGTACGAGTCCAGCAGTATTCTAGGTGTTTGTATCCCAGTGTGAGAGTCAGAAAGTTGAACATAAAATAGGTACCTTCAGCTGGCATTGGACTTAAACGTTCCATGTGCTTTTACCCATGGTGACATTCACATGAATGGGAGAAGAGAGCCTGAGATAAAACATTTTGAGAACAGGCAGCTTAGTTTAACAACCACATCCATGGCTTAGGCCCATAATAAGCAACTCCCCTACGTGACTTGTTCCCATCCCCAGCCCAGTTCCCCCTCCCTCTCTCCCGCACTCTCCCTATCCCCTCCCCATGTCACAGTACCATTCTATCCTCTCATAGCTTTCAGCTACGCTGCCTGCCAGGGACACTGCCCGGTGTGACACAGCAACTGCCTGGAAGAATGCAGCCACTGCACTGCTGCACTGAAGGCCTATATTTTAAGAATGTAGATGCATTGTTACCATTTTGCTAATTACAGGGGTACAAAAACAAAATCAAAGTCACAATCAATCTGTATATGATAATCGGAGGCCTTTGTCTTAAGCTAAGGCTTTTGGTTAAGCAGCAGGAGCATCCATAAGTTGGGAAAAGTACAGTCATGTCCTGGCAGATTTCAAACCAATCACATTGAAATAAAGTAATTTGGGGCTGTTAGAAAGGCAGTCCAATTTATCGCCTCCAGAGAAAGGGAACAGCCTAGAAGATTTTAAGAAAACTTGGGTTGCTAACTTTCTGTCAGGCAAGGACCCATCCTATCAGCAGTCGGGCTTGTGAAATCCTTATTTCTTTATTGTTTTGTTATTATCCTCCCCACCTTTCTATTGTTTCTTTATGATCTCTGTCTGGTTCTTGGATTATTTCTGTCTGCTGTATAATTAATTACGCTGGCTGTAAACCTCTTAAGGTGTTGATATGACTGGTTAGATAATCATATTACAATGTGTTAGGATTGGTTAGTTAAATTTCTGTAGAATGATTGGATAAGGACCTGAAATTATTTATTTTATACATTGGGGACAAATAGGAAGTAAGTTGGGAACCAGGGAAAAAAGGCAAGGAAACTGGATGCATGCTTGCTGGAAGCTAGCCCCATTAAGCAGTGAATTGTTTGTGTCACTGGACTTTGGGTATTGCAGTTCTCTGTTCACATGAGAAGGACCAGGAAGGCAGGAGGAGGATGAAGGGATAAGCCCTCTTAATACTCAGCAGGCAGCGTCGCTAGAACTTGAAAAATAAAAGCTCTAATCTCACCTTTTCCCTTCCAGCTCTGCCACTGGCCCGTTGCTCCCACTCAGCATGTTACGAAGGAGCTTGTGGCTATGTATTCCCCTCCCATGTCGCCCCTGCCTCACACCAGTTATATTTTTTCTTAAACCCCGTCTTCTGGAGTCCTGTTATTAGGTGAGAATCTCAGCTTTTGGTTTTATAAAAGTAAGTTCCTAGACCTATGGCAGCAGAGAAAAGCTGACCCAAGTGTACCCTAAAGGCTCAAAAACTGGAAAGCAAATAAGAACTACTCCAAAATTTATTATTTTATAGTCTCAGGGGTTTTAAGATGATTTCAGGAATTTAAGGGATGACTCATGATTTTTGAATACTTGCGATCATCACTGTTGATGACCCTGTAACTAGAATAAAGCCTTGAACAGATGAAAGAGAATGGTCTGGTTCCCTCAACACTGTTTTTTTAAACTGCAGTATAACTAGGTCAAGGGACAGCCTTATATCTGAGTCTTCTAAATGAGTATTAGTTCTAGATGGGACATACAACTCTTGCCAGTAGCCATTGCTGAGGTCATGACAATATACACATATTACTTGTATTACAATGTCACCTAGAGGCATTATGTTGTGTATGTGCTTTAAAAAGAGACGGAGTTTAAAATGGGGATGATACCGCTCTCTGTCTCGCCCCCTTTGTGTATTGAGATGGTTCCTACAGGAAGTTGAAGCACAGGGAGACAGAGCAATTTGGTCACAGTCCCAAGAGAAGTCTGTCACAGATGCCGCTCCCTTAATTTAACCATAAGAGCACACTTTCACTGAAACTCTTAGGAGAACATTAGAAATCAGCACTCCACACTTACTATGATGTGCAAAGTTTCCCAGGCAGATGGGAAAGGGAACGGCACTTATTATGGCCACGGGAGTTGTGGTTGTGCTCATGGATAGCCTTGTCCCAAATCTTCAGACCCCACAAATGACTCTCACTGAGTTTTGTAAGTCAATGTTAGTCTGTGTCAATTTACCATATTTTTTGTTGTCTGTTTGGGCCAAAGAGTTAGCTCCTCCATGAGGGAAATGATGCATGGACTCAAATAATGTAGGCGAGTAAACATTTCAAATAGGTATGATTAGAGCCCCCTCAAGCTTTTGAAGACTTTCTGCAATTTCACTAGACTCTAAAGTGCAATTTCACTAGAATCTAAAGCTTTGGGGTCCCCTTAAGGTAAGGCCACTGTAAAATCAAGATGCCACTCTTATAAAAGGCTGAGTCTGACTTTTTTAGAGAATAATTTCTATGAGTAGTATGGCAAAGACTGCCAAATTATTGTGGCAAAACAAATCACTGCAGTCTAACCTTTCTTGGCCAGTCAAATAGTAGTTATTCCCTCACCCCTTTTGTCATTCTGATTATAAAGACTTTGAGTGGCTTATGCTACCTGGCAACCAGCAATGAAACAAGCTTTTTGATTGGCCTGAGCCAAAACTCTGCTTTGTGAAAACCCGCAGACCAGTACAAGCTCAGAATTCTAATCTGGCCTAGGCGAGGACTGCACTACTCATTCACTCTGCTCACAGCCTTACTAAATCACACGTCAGGCACGGCTTGCATGAGTTGAGCCCTGCTGTGCGGAACTCAAGCAAAGCAGTGAACATGTCACACATACAATTTTTCAGCTGCATTGTGTCCTGAATACCAGATGAGCCTTCCTCTCCTCTGAGGCAGATTTGTACTGTGTTGCACAGGAAGCTGTTGAGATGATACCGAGAGGGCAATATTGTTCTTCGCTGCCGATGCAGCTATATTGTGTAAGTTCGTTATTAACAAATGTTAATCATACCGGCATTAAGAAACAAGACACGGGGATGGTTAGGGGATACTTATATAGGCACAGACCAAGTAATAATCTTGGGTCCCTCAATCAGAATACATGTCAGAATGCAAAAGGTTGTTGGAACTCTAGTTATTTAGTGGATGGTGATAAAACTAAGGTTTCATAAAAAAATTTGTAAATGCTCTAAGAAGATGCAATGTCCATCTTACAGCAACACTGTAAGCCTGTTTAAGCAAAAATCAATGAAGGGAGGTTATGAAAATAGATTTTTATTAGAACTTCCTGGCATATCAGATCTGCACATATTTAATTTTCAAATAAGACCCTCCAGGGACTCAAGGGATCTAAAACTGCCCTTAGTTATGTAACCCTTCTGCCAGGTGGAGCCAGCAGCAACCAGGACCATGTTCAATATCTAGGAGCTCCTTTCCATGGATACAACACTAGATTACTGGGTGGGAGTTTGAGACAGTTCTGTGTTGTAGGGGTACCATATTTGAACTTTCAAAAAAGAGGACACTCCTGAGAGGGAGGGTATCTGTATCAGTATCTACTAACTCACGTTGTATTAATGTGTTATACAATGTGAGTTGGTAGATATTGATACAGATACCCTCCCTCTCAGGAGTATCCTCTTTTTTGAAAGTTCAGATATGGTAACCCTACAACACAGAACTGTGTCAAACTCCCACCCAGTAACCTAGGAAATTTACATGCGATCCTGGGCACCTCTGAAAGGCAACACCTCCCCCAGACAAAGCACAGAGTCTGAGTGTAGAAAAGGAACTTTTAATAAAAGGAGGGAAGTAACTCGGCATTAATTTGAGAGAAAACTGCAATCAGGGCTCATACATGAAGTATGAGTAAAGACCCACCCCCAAGTAAGTTGGGCAGTGTTCCTTTTTGCCTTAGGTTCTTAAGTCCAGCAACCCAAATGTCCCTCTCAGGTGTCCGACCCGTCTCAGCATTCCACATATAGTTATTGTCTGTGATCAGTGCAGACCCAGTGTTTAGAGGTGCGGCTGCAGAGTCCACCTCCCACCCTGGGTGGAGGGGAGGTAAAGAGGCATCTTACTTGCTCCACTGCTCAGGCATTCATTTGCCACTCCTGTCTGCCACCATCCTGCCAGCTGCTCACCAGCCACTCCTGCCAGCCATCTGCTCACTGCTCTTGCTGGCCGCCTGCTCACTGCACCTCTCCATCAGCCACCCTGCTGGCCATTCACTATGCCTCACCACTGCCACCCTGCTGGCCACCTGATCACCACTCTTGTTGCTTGATCTCTGCATGTAAGTCACTTAGTAATTTTCAGTTCTTTGCAGGCTGGGCAGAAACACTCCCCCTTCTCAAGTGATTTCAGCTCCCAGTGATTTTTTGCCCTTAGGCCAGGCAAAAACACAGTCCTGCCTAAACAGAGATCAGCTGTGATTTGAGTATTTAACATCAAGATATTCCAAATGAAGCCTATTTAATTTTTTTCTTCAAATGGGGGAGTGGGAAGGGGAGGGAGAAGAGAACAGGTTAAACCAGTCCAGGGAGGGCCCTTGGGGAGGATTTGTAGACTCCTGGCTGGGACACCTGTCCCCACCCCTCTTACTTTCACAGGGCTCTGACATTCAAGTTAGAGAGGTTCTTTCAACTGAGGGTGCCCCCCTCATTTGGGCCAAGTTAATAGAAGTCCTGCTTCTCCATATTCCCACAATAATTACAACATTGCTAACCTATCCCTGCATTCAGCACTAAAGTGATTTGTACCCAACACCAGCTGAAGCTGATCACTTTGACACCACTCTCTGTTGAATATGTAAGCAGAGCAAGAGGATAACATAAAAGATACTCCAAATCTTTCCCCCCTCCCAGCTACCTGTCAGGGAAGCATTCCTTCAGACCCTCCTTCTGCCTACACTATGTGCAACCCCAGTGGCATCAGTGGGGCTGCAGGATGGCAAGTGAAGGCAAAATGTGGTGCTATGTTTTCATGATGCAGTAAAGAATGGCTTAAAGATTCTGCTGAGACAGTCAGTAAAATTCCAGAGGAACCTTAAAGCAGTTCAAGTTATAATGTGGTGCTTTAAATAAGCCTCCTGGTGAGAGAGCCAATGCAAAAAAGTACAATCTGTTCCCCACACACTAAACATTGGGCCTTTTTGGGGCGAGGGAAGATGGCACAGGGACAGTAAGGATAAGGGATGGAATCCTAATTTCCCAGCGTTAGTTATTACTTACGTTGTCATACAGTGAAAATTGAGGCCTGAGTTTTCAAATTTGCATGCTTATGCAACTCAGTGAAGAGCTCTGTTCAATGTGTAGCTGCAGTCCAAAAAGCAAACAAGAGGAAAAGGATGGAGAATAATTTGGAAATTCTAGTATAAATTAATGGTGCAGCCTCATCTGGAATAGTGCCTGCAGTCCTGCTCTCTCCATTTCAAAACAGGATGTGGCAGAATTAGAGATGGGCAAAATTAATGATCAAAGGCCTGGGGGAAAAAACTCTATGGAGACAGACTGGGATTGGGATTGTTCACCTTAGAAAGGAGAGTAATAAGAGGGAACATGAGAAAAGTATATGAAATAAGGAATGGCATAAAGAAAGCAAATCATGAGCAATTATTCTTCATGATCTGTAATGAAAAAACAAGGGGACTTCCAATGGAGTTAAAAGATAGGTAATTCAAAACTGATAAAAAGGAAGCACTGGCCATGGCAGGGCAGAATGTATAGACAGACTGTAGAACTTATTACCATGTGTAAACAATGGAACTAAATACAGTGTATAGATAGACTGTGGAACTCATTGCCTCAGGATGTCAAGAGTTTAACAAGATTCAAGAAAGACTGGCTAATTATAATCATTAAAAAGAATATCTAGAGTTATCATAATGAGTAGTCCTGTGGCACCTTAGAGATTAACAAAAATATTTAGTATCATGAGCTTCTGTGATGAAGTTCACCTACTTCATCAGATGAACTGAAGTGGAGTAATGTAACATATAACAATCACATTTTTAACAGGATACTGTTAGTTTCAGAGTTTCAACTGTGAGTTTCAGAGCTTATGAAAATCTGACTATTAGAGATTGGGATGAGATCTATATGAAGGGCAGATTGTCTTACACTTACCTACTGCAGGGCTCTTACACCTTCCTTTTAAACATTTGCTGTAGGAGAGATAGGATGCTGGATTAAAGGAACACTGGATCTGGTCTAGTATGATAATTCTTATGTTCCTAAATCCATATTAAGTTAACTGAATTAAAACTGGCTTGATTTTCATAAACACAGAGAATTTATTCTCATTGAAATCACTGGGAGTTGCAGGAGCTCAGCATCTTTGAAGATTAACCCATTTTCATTTAAGATTCTAATTTTACGAACTCAGGCTTGAAACTATTGGCCTACTATACAAATAGTTCATGGGCAGCTCACACATTACATTATTAATATTCTGGTAGCACCTATAGATCCCAGTTAGGGTCAGGACTCATTGAAGCAGACACTGTACAAACACATAATCACACACACACACACACACACACACACACACACACACACACACACACACACACACATATCCCCCCCCCCCCCCCCCCCTCCCGCCACACATACACACCAATTGTATTCATTTGGTTTAAAGGATTTGGCTTTGAATACAGTTTTGTAAATAGATTTCTCAGCTGTCTACTGCTACAAGATAGCACGTGTTGGATCTCCAGACATCACAAAACAGCAATGTTTCAAGATGCTACCATTGTACTGGAATAGACAGCTGTTTTGAATTAACAGTGTTAATAGTTTTTATTCATAAATAAGGAATGGTCAGCAGCATCAGCATACTATAAAGGGACGGGCAGCTCTGTTATGCATGATCTCTATTCAAGCGGTCCAGTTAAATTTCACATTGCCTAACAGCAGATTTTTGGATTCCATAACATTAAGTCAATGCATTTTTCTATTTACAATCTCTATTTTATTTTAAATATAAAGTCAATAAGAAAACAATTAGGCCTTAATATAATAATTTTTTTTACTCTTCTGTCCTTACAGTGTCCTGCTGGGAAAATTGTTCGATCAGTGAGGTTTTTATGCTATACCAGTAACCTTTGCAATTTAAAAAAAAAAATTCAAATAGAAAACTCAGGCACTTTGTGTTATTGCTAATCAATAAGTCCCCAGAGTGCTACTTCAAAGAGAACCATGCTCCATCAGAATTAATCATTAATAACTTCAGTTTAGTTAGAATAATTTTTATTCCCATACTTTTAACAAAAAACACCTTTAAATTAAGGAGTATTACATAATTATTTCAAACACCCCAATAAAAAGGAATAACATTTTGTCTGCTAACTATAACTAACTATAAGGCTTGCTGAGGCTGATCAAGTTTTAATGGAGAAAAGCAAATTAAACTTGCTACCCTTAAAAAAAATTCAACTCTGTTAACAAAATTAGGAAGGAGGACTGGGTTGTAATAACCTTTTAACATCTAGATCTATTTTGTTCCGTTTAAAAGCAAACACCCGCACATTTATATGGCTTTCTATCCAGGAGCGGCCCTAGACTAGCTGCCAGCAACTGGCACCCTAAGCGAATCATGCAATCAGCGCCCCCACCTCCAAACCCCTCAATGATATTGTGCCACCATTTGGTGCCCCATTTAACTTGGTGCCCTAGGCGACCTCCTAGTTCACCTATATGGACGGGCCGCCCCTGTTTCTATCTGCCAGCAATATGTAGTCAGCCTAGGTTCTTTCTAGCTCATGCACCAGCAGCATCAAAAAAAGATTTTGCTAGACTAAAGTTTTAGCTCAGTTGCAACTGGTTTTTCACAGTGCTTACACTGGTGTAACCCTGGGTAGAATTTGACTTTGGAATTAGAATTTTAGCTCTCTCTTTCCTATTAAATCGGGAGACTGTATAAACACACACAGGAATCAGATCTTGCTGCGTAAGAGGTCTCTTTTCTGACTATCTCACTTGATGTTCTGAAGTCAGGTGCCCACTGGAAGGGAATCACTTCTAGTTATATCATCTACTGGTGTAACTCCATTAATTTAAAAGGCGTTATACAAGCAGAGGAATTGGGCTTTTACCTTATAATTAAGGTTCTGACTTATTTTGATGCTCCTTGCCTAAGACCTCAAGTCAGTTCTAAGAGCAGTTCATTGTCAACAGACCCAACTATTACATCATGTACATGTGACCAGCGGCAACAGGCATGAGTAATGGTTACACTGTGGGTTGCATCACCTGCTTGTGGTTTTATTCTAACCAGTAAAACAATGATGCTGGCTTTGCCATTCCAATTTAGTGGAGGAGGATAGATGCCAATTGACAGCATCCTAGAGGGCAAACATATTCATGTACTGGTACTACTGATACCACACTAAAGGTACGCATCTCTTACTTGCACCACTTTCAAATCTTTGCTTCATTTTTACAAAGGGGTTCTTTTAAACCCCTTTAGCAAAATAGCTAAAAGCTATTGGTTATACACAATTTTAATTGTATATACTTCACAATTAATATTATATAATAATGGTTTGGGGGTGTTATTTACTACAGCCCTGATAGTTTTATTTCAAAGTCTTGACATTTTGTCTGCTAACATGTTCCCGTTACTAAATTCCTCTAATAAAATTCTTTTGTTGTCTCTGTTATAACTGCAAGATGTATAATAAATGAAAATGGCTTGGTAGAAAAATGTCAACATTTGAGGGCTCTTTGTCTCCTGAGGCCCGGGCCAAATGGCCCTCCTGGCCCCTCCTCTAATAGGGCCTGCTGTCTAATAGAGCTAACCTCTGTCCACCAGTACACTTCAACCACAGCTGGCAGTTTCAGCAGAAAGGAAGAGCTACACCCTTCAAATTATTTCTATAGCACTATTGGTGTCCTTGGCACTTTGCAGGATGTATTGCACTGCTGTATGTAATGAGGAATGAGGAGCTATGAAATCTTTTGGGAGAACAAAGCACCATAATGACATTCCACACTGTAATAAAGTTACGATATGCACTGCTCTTAAGAGACTCTACTTTAATTCCTGATTCAGTCCCCTGACCAGAGTTACTGAAAAACAACAACCCTTCCTCCCCTGCCACTACCACATCTTTCTCTCTCCACCACCCAGCAGGAGTTGGTATCTACAGTCCCAGAGGTTACCAGCACTCTAGACAGTAATTCTGTGGTTAAAAGCCCCTGGTCATTCCTGGCTAGTACAAAGTATCAACAGAATCTGGCAGACTGCATCTGAATTTGCATATGTAGGGGAGATGGGGAAGTAGTAATTCTCTTTCCATTGCCAAGGACAAACACAAGGGTAGTAAATGGGAAATATGTACCCAGCACCCTATGGAGACTGAATCCTCATTGGAACAATTTACTTGTAAATCACTGCAACCTATTAATTCTCCTGTATTTATTTTTGGCTTTTTATTGCCATTTTATAAAGCATGTTTTCTTCTCATTTGACTTTAAATAGAGCTCAAAGTTTCTACACTACAGTCTCATGCTGGTTCCCCCAGTCCTCTGTAAGACTACAAAAGAATGAAGCAGAAAATATTGCATTCTCCATCTAGGAGTTTCAGGCTAATAATCTGAAACCACCCAGCAGGAGATATTCAGTGTAACATTTCTACAAAGATTAGTTGGGGATGTGAGATGTGTCTTTGTTAGCTAACCTATTAGCATTTCTAAAGTTCCTATTGCAGTAGTAGCAAGTTGTTGCCATATAACTAACTTACACAACAGGAAAGAGATGCAGGGGGCTAAGTCACACAGTGGATATGTATCAAAATCAGGGTTGAATACAAGGAGCCAAGTTTTTCACTGCAGCAGAGATGCACTTCGTGCAGGAATGAAGAGATAGATGAGGAAGAGAAAAAAGTGGCCTTAAACCACCTTAGTATTGCTTGGTGTTCTGGTCAACCTGAAGATCTGGCCAAATGACAGTGTAAACTAAAACAACAAAGAGTCTGGCAGCACCTTAAAGACTAACAATTTTATTATGGTACAAGCTTTTGTGTATTGCGCATGTGATGAAGTGAGTTGCAAAGTGAAAGAAAAAGAAATAGATGGTAAGGATACAGAGATGAGAGTGTTACATCAGAGCTAATTCAATCAGAGTGGATGTGAATAAGAGGAGGAAAATACCTAATGTGGAAAAGCGGCGAGGAGTCCTGTGGCACCTTATAGACTAACCAAAGTGTTGGAGCATAAGCTTTCGTGGGCAAAGACCCACTTCGTCAGATGCTTATGTTCCAACACTTCTGTTAGTCTATAAGGTGCCACAGGACTCCTCGCCACTTTTGCAGATTCAGACTAACATGGCTACCCCTCTGATACTAATGTGGAAAATTACTTATGGTAATGAGCAAGCCATTTCCAGGCCCTATCCAGACCCATTCTGATAATTTTAAATTTGCATATAAATTACAGCTCAGCAGTTTCATGTGGCAACCTGTTTTTGAAGGTTTTTTGCTTGAGGATGGCAACTGTGAAGTCTGTAACTGTGTCCAGGGAGGTTACAAAGTTCTCGCACTGGTTTTTGTGTTACCATTCTAGATGTCCAATTTGTGTCCATGTATTCTGTTGCATAGAGACTATCAGTTTTGTCCAATCTACATGGCAGAGGGGCATTGCTGGCATATATCACATTAATGGATCTGCAGGTGAACAAGCCTTTGATGGTGAAGCTGATGGTTAGGTGGTGTCTCTAATGTTTCTGGGGTGTGTGTGTGTGTGGTGGTGCACTTGGAAGACAGATTGGATGAGGAGCTCTGAGAGGCAGAGCAGGAAAGGGAGAGAAGCCCATGGGAATGAGGGCGGGGAGAGAAATGGGAGATACTGTACATATTAGACAAGTAGCTGGGATGAGGGGAGCTGGGAAAGAAGACTAGTTTGCTTTTGCAGAATACTTAGCATTATATAAAACTCTTCATCTGTTCACAGCACAGCCCCATTGTCTTCAGCTGCAATGTAGAGTGCTAAGCACCCCTGTAAATCAGACACCCAGATCTCAAGTCAGGAGCCCAGAAAACAATTAGTGGCCATCTGTGAAAGAATTGCCCTGCATCACAGAGGAACTCTGTGGCAGAGGCAGGGATGGAATCCTGTTATCTAGAGCAGAACTGAACTGCTTTAATCATGAGACCATCTTTTCTCTTTCTCCCATTCCCTGCTTCATTCCCTGCACACTTTCCAACTCTGGTAACAAATGAAACAGGTTACTGCGGACAACCGTCTCCTTCACATACAGTCTTAATTCATCCTTACAGCAGGTCCATCTTGTGCACTAATGAAGCAGGGGTCCTGAGAAAAAGTAGCGTGTGATCACTAAGGAGGTCAGGGAAGTCATGCATTTTGTGACTTTGGTGTCAGCTGGCAGGGGCAGACCTGGGGCTCTGCATCCCCAGCTTGTGGTTTTGGTCGCAACTGGGGCTCTGCATCTCTTTTTCAGCTGCAGAAGGAACTGGAACTATATTTTTTTCCCCCTGTGTGTGCCCCTTTTTCCCCTCATGGTTTCATCCCAGACTGGAGCCAGTGCTGTGTGCCCCTTTCCTCTCAAGGCTTCAACCGTGAGTCAGGACTGCGCAATGTTTATAAACAAACTTCCAGTTACTGCTGTCCACTTGTTGCATTAAGTTATTGTGATGTTGATTAGAAATGTCTATATGCATTAGATTACAATTTCCATCTAAACCACTGCACCACATGATCAGCTGCAGACTGTTCGCAATTACACTCTTTTAATCTTAGCTAATTTAGTTCAGAACTGAAATGAAAATACTGGGGTTCTCCTCAGGGAGGTCTGAAAGTTATCCATTGTCATCATCAGGCTACTGAAACAGATTGAGGGACAAAACCTCAGCTGGTGTAAGTCAGCAAAACCTCTCACCTTCAATGGAGCTACACTGCTTTACCCCACCTGACGAGCCAACCCAGCTTCTGTTCCTCTGGCAGACTGCTTCGTGTTTAATTTGAACAGCCGTTCTTTGAGAGGAATTTTACCAATGATGGATGGTAATGAGCAGCTTGCAAAAATGAATCTTTGTATTCAGCTTCCCAAGACTTCCTGTCACTACTGTGTATTTCCTCAGCTGCAGAATGAAATAAAAACAAGATCCCCTCTGTGCAGACAGAGCTCATCTCTGTGGAGACCTAGAAAGGGACTGGAGCACATCCCAGGGAGGTATGAATGGATGTGAGGAGCATACGTTTGCAAGGAGACACACCAACTATGGCATGGATTAGTTTGTGAGAGCTTGCACTTTGAGTGTGACATAACAACAGTATTTGGGCAAATATAATAAGGTGTGTGTGTGTGTGTGTGTGTGTGTGTGTGTGTGTGTGTGTGTGTGTGTGTGTGTGTGTGTGTGTGTGTAAAAAGAGCGTATGTAGTGCAGATGTTGTTTCAGCTGAAATGTAAGATGCTTAGCATTTAAAAGAAGAATCTCACAGCTTGTGTGTACTGCACGTGTAAGTATGTAGGAAGAGTGGCTAAACAGTGTGGTATAAAAGTTTAAATTGGCATAAGTTTAGAGTAAGTACATTTCTAAAATTGCAAATGCCACAATTGAGTTGTGCACATCTTCCCAAATGTTTGTACTGCCATTTTTTATGGCATGTGCGTTATGGAATCTGGCTGCGCAAGCTTCAAAGGGAAAGAAAAGGTCATAGTCAGCAAATCTTGGAAATGGCTAACATTTACCTCCAATAACTCACTATTATGCAGAAAAAAAAAAATAAAGGTCCAATTTTTTGCCACCCACCAGGACTAGAAACAAGCACTCTATTAAGGGAGGATTTCTGACTTGCTAATATTAAAAAGCACAGCTAGAAAGTGGCTAAATAGCTCTAGCCTTGTAACTGCCAGTTTTCCTGCATGTCTTAATAATGCTCTAGCGTTCAGTCCCGCAAAGGAAAAATTAAGCTATCAGCAAATCTTGCTAACACCGAACTGTATTAAATTGTGGGGTAGCATCCCCAGGTAAGTGGGGGAGCCCCATCCATTATTTAAAATTGGATTGGACAACGCACAAGATACACTATAGGGAACACTTGCATGGGCTCCACAAGGGAAGGAGCGGATGGATATGACCTACAAAAGACTTTTTCCAAGCACTGCACTCTGACGTCAGTCACACAGGTGCAGTGACTTCAATGGAAGTCTTATGCACATACCCAACTGAAAAATTTGGTCCTGTGATCCCCTTTTTCATAGCTCCTGTCAAACACAGGGCCCAGATCCTCAACTGGTATAAGTCAGTGTAAAGCTCCATTAGGAGCTGTGAAGATTTTTCCTGCAACCTCTTGCTGATACTAACCCAATGGCAATGAAGGGTAAGCCAAGCATGCATCTCATTATTTGTTACTGTATCAAATGGTGTCTGGTCTGTTGGGTCTGGGAGACTTGGCCAGGCTGGAGCAGGGCAAGGAGAGAGGCTCATCTGCAGCCTCAGGGCAGCACGGGAGAGGTGTGGACAAAGGTGGGTGGCAGGAGGAACAGGGGGAAGCTATGCAGTCAGTAGCTGGAGAGAAATGGTGCTTTCAAGGGGAAAGCACAGCTTCTCTCAAGCCGCTGGCAGCACTTGGCTGTCCCCTGCTCTAGCCAAGTCCTTGGTCCCACACTAGCCACTGCCGGGGGAGCAGGGGCTGAGTGCAGCACATAGGGATGAGGGCAGCCAGAGGATGGTGCTGAGCACCGCCGGAGCCCCGGTGCTGAGCTTGTGGGGGGAGAGGCAGCCAGTGCCGGAGCCTGCACTGCCTCAAATCCCGTCCCTAGGCTTAGGCAGCATAGGGCACCACTGAATTTGGGGCACCAGTGTGGTGCTATGCCTAAGAATGGCCCTGGGTTAGGGAACCAAACAAAGGGTATGTCTACACTTGCACCCTCTTTCGAGAGAGGGATGCAAATGTAGACATTCAAAATTGCAAATGAAGCCGGGATTTAAATATCAAAAAGAAACGCTGTCTCGATGCGGTTATTTCGAAAGAAAACCCTTCTTCTGAAATAACCCTTATTCCTCCTACAACGAGGTTTACCAGTTATTTCAGAAGAAGGGTTTTCTTTCTAAATAACCACGTCTGAACAGCGTTTATTTTTTCAAAATAGCACCATAATGTGAATATGCAAATGAAGCGTGGGAAATTCAAATCCGCGCTTCATTTGCAATTTCGCTCAGCTGCATTTGCATCCCTCTCTCGAAAGAGGGTGCAAATGTAGACATACCCAAAGGCTTCCTGCCTTAGGGAAATTAAATATAGGCAAGGGAAATAAACAAAGATTGTCCTCAGCTGCCTTGACAGACTGCCTCCCTACCCGGAGAAGGTACTTGAAAACACCTGGAAACAAAGGACTGTAACAATAGGGGTGGAGGGGAACTGCTGGTCCCAGATCAGAAAGGACATCTCTAGCCTGAGAAGGACTTTACCTGAAATAAAAACTAGAGTGAGACATTATGATTTGTAACAAATTATCTTAATATATTAGGTTTGGCTGGTTTATTTTGCTTAGTAACTTACTTTTATCTGTTTGCTATCACTTGCAACCACTTAAATCCTACTTTTATGCTTAATAAAATCACTTTTGTTTATTATCAAACTCAGTATAAACAATTGTTACAGGACGGGGGAGGAATAGCTGTGCATGTCTCTCATTGACAGTGAGGGGCCAACAAGTTCTGAGCTTGCTCTGTATAAACTTTGTAAAGAGTAAGACAGATTTATCAGGGGTTCTAGTCCCACTGGGGCTGTGCACCTGGGGACTGTGACAGGTCCCTTTGACTGAGCCTTCCAAGAAGTGTTCTCATTGTCTGTGTTGCTTTGCTGTGGGCTGTGGCACAGAGTTGGTGTCATCGCTGGGCAAGACCAGAGGCTCTGCTTCAGCAGTATTGGGAGGTGGGGTACCCCAGAGGACAGGTAGGTGTACTCAGTGGTATTTTCAAAACATCAAGCGACACTCTGCAGTGTCTGTGATCTCTGTGACCAAACCCATCACAGTTAGAAGTGCCATTTCAATTTAAAATGTTACCGATCATTTCCCCTTAATAGCCAGTGTATACAGCTCAGTACATTTTAAATTACTATAATGTTATTAACACAAAAGTCTTTTCAATGTATTGTGGAAGAATACCTCACTCTGCGTTTGGTAATCAACAAGTCAGAGACAGTTTATTTTCGAGCAATTGCAAGGGAAGACTGTGGTCGGACTGGCGGGGGGGGGGGGTCCCCCTTCCTAAGCAGATCTTCAAAGTACAAGCAGTAGAAGACAAGTATATATACCTTCCCCATTACATATATCAACAACTAACGGTTATCTCTCTGCCCACACAGTTCCCTTCAGATGCTACCTTATCTCAAGGTTCCTGCTGGAGTCAGCATTCCATCCTTATCTTTAGAGGGAAGCGTCAATTACAATTCTCGCTCTCTGGTGGTTAGGCCTCAGGGTTAGCCTGTCTCTTGCTCTATTGCTAACAACCCTAAGATGGCTGCACACAAATCCCCTTTTTCCTTTCCCTGCTTCCACAGTATGAATTCTGATATCAGAAGTACTGTTGCAAACAACACATCTCAAAAATACACACTTAACACTTTTCAAGGCATCAGTAAATTTTCTCCATTTGATCACAGTTGTGGGCTCAGATACACCAAATACAGGGCATTAATCTATAAGTATCAGGTTTTTATTGGAATTCTAATTAATATGTACATAAAAAGCATTTCAAAGGCTACCATTTCTTTAGTCTCAGCTCATCTCCTAGCAGGGATTTGCAGACCCATATTGAAACTAGAACATCAAAGTGGTGGCACAAAAATTGTGCAGAATATTCCTAAGAGATAGTATCACAGAACAGTGGTTCCCAACCACTAATCCACAGCCCAGTGCCGGGCTACAAATTACTGGCTGCTGGGACATGGCGGATCTGTAGGCCGGGGTTGGGGTACACTGCCCAGCGCCTCCCCTCCTGCCATGGCTATCCAGTGAGACGTGTCCTGCCCCACCTCTCAGCCAACCAATGCCGGGCAGGGTCTCCTCCTGGATGCAGAAGAGCAGTTTGCTGCATGGTGGGAGGGCGGTGTGGAAGCCGGCATGGCAGTCTTAGAGTAGCTGCAACCCAGGCAGCAGCGCTCAGGGCTAGGTGAGGGGAGCAGGGCAGGCACTGGGGGCTGCAGGGGTGGGGCTAGTGCTGGGGGACTCTGGGGGAGGGTCTGGCACTGAGGGGGTCTGGTGGGTGTGGCTGTAAGGGGTGGGAGGTTGGCACTGGGGGGGGCTTTGAGGGTGGGAGCTGGCATGGGGGGGGGTTGGGTCCAGGGGACTCTGGGATCAGTGTCTATAGCTGGGGGATGGTGGAGGGCTTCCCAGAGCTGTCACCAACAGCTACATTTACCTGTGGCAGCCACCCATCATGTGGCAACTGCCGGAGCTGAAGCCGGCTGTTCGCAGCAGCTCTGGTGGCCAGGATTTTTGGCAGACCGGTAAAATTTTATTTGCATATTTTAAAATGCAAATATGCAAATAAAATTTTACCGGTCTGCCAAAAGTTTGTGAATGGGTGTGACAGTTCACCCCCCCCCCCATGCTTTATGGATGTTTTGAGCAAATTACTTCATGTAACCTATCAATCTTCATGTCTTAATCCGCTGGGTCTGTTTATCTTATTTTGGCATAGGTATCATTTGTGTGTGTAAAATTAGTGTGGAATGCTTTATGTTTTTTAAATGTGTGACTGAAAGTCATCAAGGGAGGCCTCAATGTCTGGGTAATCATATGCAAATAGCCCTTTGTTCTTAAGTCTTAGCAGCGGTTGGTAGGGAGTGGCCAGGTGACTCCCCATGCAATAAGGGAATTCTTTAAAAAGAATAGGAAGGTAGGAGTCTTTGGTCTTTGGGCTGGCTGGACCAGAGACCACAGGGGAAGTGGAAATTTCCCTTGTTTTGAAGGTGCTGCTGAGCAGAAACAGTTTTAGGGTGAGTTTATAATAAGTTTGTCCTGAGGATTTTAGTGTTAGAATTAGCGAAGCGTTTTCTGATACTTTTGAGTTTGTAATCCGCTTTGCTCTGCCTGTTCTCACTTACTACCATTTAAATCCTTCTGCTTGTACTTCATAAAATCACTTTTATTTTCTATCAAATAATGTAAATAATTATTAGCTAGAGGGGCAACCCGTGTGTATATTCCCCCTTTCATTGCTAAAGGGGGCTTACCCAAATAATTCAGTGGAGATTTGATCCCATTTGGGGAGTTGTATCCCAGGAAGCTGGGCCCAAAACTGCACTCTCCTTGAACGTGAAGAGGTTCAGTATCTGTGCTGCCTCTTGGAGGTGGCAGTGATCTCAGCTTGGTGTCTGGCTGAGGGAGACCAGGGAGCTGGCCCAGCAGGACTGGGCGGTGAGGAGCCCCAGAGAGTAGGAAGGCAAGTGGCAGTGGCTGTGTCAGCATCTGGGAGGCATCCCTAAGGGTTCTTCTGTGACCTCACCCCATCACAATGGGTTTGCCAGTCCACAGCATAAAAAGGTTGGGAACCACTGTCATAGAACACTAGAACTAGAATGGACCTCGAGAGGTCACTGAGTCCAGTTCTCTGTCCTCATGTCAGGACCAAGCACCATCTATCTCTTCCCTGAGAAGTAATAGAGATGTAGCCGTGTTAGTCTGGTCTTGCTGAAACAAAAGACAGGACTATGCAGCACTTTAAAGACTAACAAGATGGTTTATTAGGTGATGAGCTTTCGTGGGCCAGACCCACTTCCTCAGATCAAATTGTGGAAGAAAATTGGCATGACCATATATACGAAAGAGATATAATCAAAAAAAGTGAACACATATAAAATAGACAAATCAGATTTTAGAACAGAGGGAGGATGGGGGGGAGGTTGGTGTCTATGAGATAATGATATTAGAGGTGATAATTGGGGAAGCTATCTTTGTAATGGGTAAGATAATTAGCAACTTTGTTAAGGCCCATTCGTAAAGTGTCAAATTTTAGCATGAATGACAGTTCAGAGGCTTCTCTTTGAAATCTTGTGTTAAAGTCTCTTTGAAGCAGGATGCATGTAGTCAGGTTGTTGAGACAAGGCCCAGTCTGGTTGAAATGGCAAGAAACTGTTTTTTCCTTGTGAAACTGTCTGATGTCTGTTTTGTGTGCATTGATTCTTTGGCGAAGTGTCTGAGAAGTTGTCCAATATACATACCAGATGGACACTGTTGGCACATGATGGCATAAATTATATTTCTGGATGAGCAGGAATATGTGTTCTTGATCTTATAACTGAAATGGTTTGTCTAAACCTTCTCTTATACATCTCCAATGATGGAGATCCCACAATCTCCCTAGGCAATTTATTCCAGTGCTCAACCACCCTGACAGGAAGTTTTTCCTAATGTCCAACCGAAACCACCCTTGATTCAGATTAAACCCATTGCTTCTTCTCCTATCATTGGAGGTTAAGGAGAATAATTTTTCTTCCTCCTTGTAACAACCTTTTAGGCACTTGAAAGCTGCTATCATGTCCCCTCTCTGTCTTCTCTTTTCTAAACTAAACAAGTCCAATTCTTTCAATCTTCCCTCACAGGTAGTTTTTTCTAGATCTGTAATCATTTTTGTTCCACTTCAATGGACCTTCTGTCCACAACTGTCAGTGAAATGCTAAGGATGTTTGGCTAATTGTGTAGTCGATACAATTTGTATCGACTACACAATTGGTCGATAAGGGGAGGCTCTCTGCAGTGCTGCAACGGGGTAGTTCCTGAAGCTGGCTTGTGCTGGCTCTGGGACGCTGCAGCTCTGCCTTTTAAATGTAGTAAGAGCTACAGAGGGGTAGGTCTGGGACCCAGCACGATCTGGGACTGAGCAGACCCAGCTCGTGCTGGGTCCTGGACCGCTGTGCCTCTGCTTTTCATGAGGAGGTGCAGTGAATTCAACCTTGCACATTCTACCACTATTCTGCACTTGCTCAGCCTGTTATTGAACTGCTCCTGATTGCAGTCTAGGCTGCTTATGTGCAGCTTCCTGAGTCACAGGAACAAAGGGTAGGTAGGTCCCCAAGGATCACTATTGGCATTTCAATGCTTCCAATATTAATTTTCCCATCTGGGAAGAAAGTTCCAGCTTGCAGCTTTCAAAAGAGTCAGGAGTTCCTAAAGATGTGGATATCATGCACTTTTCCCAACCATCCCATGTTGATGTCAGTGAAATGGCCCTTGTGATCCACCAGCACCAGCAACACCATTGAGAAGTACCCCTTGCAGTTTACATACTCTGTGGCAAGGTGGTCAGATGCCAAGATAGATGGAACACACATTCCCTATTGCACCGCCAGTTAGGGAACCCATCACAGCAAAACCGTCCTCTATATCCTGTATGTTTCCCAGAGTCATTATCCTTTGTAGTAGAAGAGTATTGATTGCCCTGACTACTTGGATCACAGCAGCCCCCACTGTAGATTTCCCCACTCCAAATTGATTTCTAACTGACTGGTAGCTGTCTGGAGTTGCAAGCTTCCACAAGGCTATTGCCACTCACTTCTCAACTGTCAGAGCGGGTCTCATTTTGCTATTGCTGTGCTTCAAGGCAGGGGAAAGCAATTCACAAACTTCCATGAAAGTGGCCTTATGCATGTGAAAGTTTTGCAGCCACTGGTCATTGTCCCATAGCTGCATCACAACGCAGTCCCAACAGAAAGTGCTTGTCTCTCGGCACCTGAACTGGCATTCCATTGTGTCAATAGGCTCAAATACCAGTGGCGTCTGCCAATCGCTTATCTCACATGCTTCACAGAAGAGTATGTTCATGGCTTCTTTAGAGTCTTCCTCACTCTGGTGGGCCCTGGATATACTCTGGACATATTGCAGCATAAAGGTGCAGGACAGCTAATATCATGATTGTCATAATACTTTGCTGCTGAACAGCTTCCATGCTTACCCTGCTATGGCATCTGCCTGGATAACCAGGGAAAGAAGGGTGCAAAAAGATTGTTTGCCATTACTTTCAAGAGGGGCAGGGGAAGGAGGGGAGAAGATGAGTGCATTATGGCACTCTGACGACATGTACCCAGAACCACTCACTGCACAGTTTTAGTCCCATTGGCAACTTGGAACATAACGAAGAATGCAAAGGGGAGTCAGGAACTGTAGGACAGCTACCCACAGTACATATGGTAGCCACTCTACTGGGGATGCACTACATTGAACTCTTGTGTACAATGGGAACATGCACTTCATCTTTACAAAATCGACCTTAATAAATATGACCTTCTTTCCAGGTGTAGACACAACCTCATTCACCAGCTGCATTCTCAGCTAACATCTTCCTTATCTTATGTCTTTTTAAATTGTTAAATCCACAGAACCCAAACTATGAAATTTCTATTTCAGGATACAAAGCATTTTGTGATCAAAAAGTAGTAAAGAGATTACTTATGACATTCAAGCTGTTCTTTTCCCTGTCATTTTCATTTGCTCTGGTTTATCTTTCCAATTTGCTTATTTATCATGATGGATCCCTAATCTTAAAAAATCTCAGAGTGGTAGCTGTATTTGTCTGTAACTGTGAAAAACAACAGCCACAGGAGTGCTGGTTGCTTTTGCCCTAATCCTAAGTGACGTTTGTTTTTGTTCCCAAAGTCTGACAAAGTAGATCCTGCTCCCTTCCCACTTCTTAGTTGGGGCACTACCTAAAGCAGAATTGGCATCTTTCCCTGTGGGGAGCAAAGCAGGATTTGAGATGCACATGTTCAAACTCCATTCCCTTATTGAGCTGCAGTGCCCTTTTGTACCTTCATGCTCTGGGAATTTGGGTGTATCGAATGCAAAGGTACTAGAGCTGGTGAATCCACCATTTTGGACACACTAGCCTTCAAATGAGTTGGGTTTTAAAAGAAGCAAAGAGCAGCATGCCACTCCATGGACTGCAAAATTCCCTATGTCAACCACCACTACTCGGATTTGGTGTGGCCAGGGACAATTCTGCCCCAGATTATCTCTTTCCCCACTCCCCACGATTATGGGAATGTCTCCTTCCCAAAGAGCTGTCAAACAGCTCACAAAAACAAAGAGACAAGTCAAAGGGCAAGAATCACATTCCCCTTTCCTCACCATTCACCACTCAGAAGCGTGTGAGCATGTCCTGTTCAGATTCATAAAGGCCCCATCCAGTTTGGTGAGGTTATAAAACAGCTAGAATGTTGAAAGTGTTATACCACAGTGATGGGCTTGTGGGTAGCAGCATGTTTTGCCCATTTAGCTTCGCTTTGAACTGGTAGATGTATTATCTAAGAAGTTATTCATGTTCCACCTCCTGCCCCAAATCCTTGAGAAATTTCTTGCCAAAAGTAATTGTTGATTTGGGGTATATGTAAGTAAAGATGTTATTTAGAGGAAACACCAACAGATACAGAGACGAGACAAGCCTGATAGTCCTGCTAAGAGCCATCTTGAAATTCATACGCACATTCAGAATAAAAGGACTATAATATATTTACTTCCTGGGCTCCAAAGCTCCCAAAAGGCTGATTAAACCAGTCATGTTACCTATTCCTAATTAGCACAGTTCCAAAAATAAGTGTTCTCCCCTGCTCAAGTTAAATGATTTAATGCAGGCTGCTTGAACATATTGCTTTATAAACTGTGGTTAGTGACATTGTATACAGCTCCCTACCCCTTATGAATCTCCCCTCTTCCCCCCCCCCCCTTGTATTGTGCTTGTATTCTGCAGTATTTGTGAGAACAAGCCTTCTGGGAATAGAGATTGGAAGAGATCCAGACAGTTCAAACTTGCATGCTGTTTGCATCATGCTCTCTGCAAAGCAGCTTGAAATGGAATAGAAAATCCACTGATATCAGCTTTAAGGCTAGGTCTACACCACAGAATTTTTGTGCAAAAACAGTTGGTTTTGTGCAAAAACTCACGGAGCGTCCACACTTCAAGCACGTAAATAAAACAAAAGAACAGAGGGGGTTTTCCGGAGTAGGTATTCCTCCTTCTACGAGGAAAAACTTCTTTTTGTACAAGTATTCTTGCACAAAAAGGTGTGTGGGGATGGGGAACAGGGTTTTTTTGTGCAAAAAGAGGTAATCAAAAAAAGCACAGGTGCCCTGGTGGCCATTCTGTAAATAGCAACCACAGTTTCCTTTCGAGAGCACGTCCATGCAGTCTGGACGCTCTCATGCACAAAAGCGCATTGCTTTTTGATGTGCTTTTGCAGTGTGGACACGCTCTTGCGCAAGAAGTTTTTGAGGAAGACCTCTTCTGCAAAAAGCTTCTTGCGCAAGAAGCCTGCAGTGTAGACGTAGCCTATAAGAAGAAGAACACTTTAGAAGGGAGTTCACCAGCACAGTGAAGATTGGCTGCTATAGCATTTTCTTAAAATGCTACTGACTGGTGGGTTCATCCTCCTGAATAAGCCTTCCTCACCTTTCCCTGCATCTCACATCTGTGAGTCTCAAAACCAACAGAATTTATCCCAGCCCCATGGCAGACTAAATTATTCAGCAAAAAGGCGGAACATTTCCAAAGCTGAAGGAAGGGATCTCCTATATAGAGAGCATGGCTGTGGGTAGGACACTCCTCTCCCTTTTCCCAATCTAAGGAGTCACATACATCTTTACAAGTAATTCAGATTTTGAGCAATAGCATACAGGGTCGCATTCCATGAGATCCACTCTATAAAGATCATTTGAATCCCTCTTTCTGGGAGGTTGCCACCATTATTTGTATTTGTTTGCTGCATAATACCACTACCGCACTTCCATGTGCCTTATGCAGTACTCCCTTCTAGTGCCATGTATTGTGGTGCTGGTGCATTAATCAAATGCTGGCACAACAAAGGGGACATAGCAGCTCCCTAGAAAACACAAGGTGGGTTTGTTTTGCTTAACATGCTTGATATGTGGAAACACACAACTGGTTAATACAATACAAAATGGCCCTATTCTCCCCTTCTTTGCACCTCGAATAATCGAGTGTGTTTCTTACCCACTTTGTTAAATGACTATACATGGTGCAGGGCCGGGGAGAATCAGGCCCATTCCATCCCGTAGTTATAGAATGGATCATGATCTCCTAAGTCAGAACGGTAGAGCAGCTTGGGCAGTCACTTCCCCTGTGGGGTAAGGTGGGTTTCCTAATGTTCATCAAAATGTGATTCTAACACTTCAAGACTGATGTTAAACGACCTTCACCATCCAATCTTGGATGTGAGTCCAGTCTTCTCTGTCTAGAAAATGGTGCTGAGGGTCTCCCACAGTAAATACTTCCCGTAGCATCGGACTGCGAACAGACAGCGTGTCCCACACTAAGGCACTCGGTTCTAAGCCCTGGCAGTCAGCTGGCAGTGAGGGAAAGTGCAGATTCCACAAGCAAGCGTTTCAAATTGAAATCCTGTTCTTTCTTGGTCCTGGGTTTAGACACCCTACAGATCATGCAGTGCCGGGACTGATGTGCTTCCCCCCGACAATTCAGACGGAGTTGTGGGGGGCACTGTCGGGCATAGGCTTTTTGTGTGTGTTCCATGACTCAAAGCCCTGGTATCACAGCATGCCCCAAAGCCCCAAAAGGATGGGAAAAATCCCACTCACTCCCTCAATAACAACAACTACAACTACTGGGGGCTAAAAAGGGAGACCAAGTAACTGGGCTAAGGGAGTACTTGAGAGGCAAGCAAGATGCAGTTCCAAGGCTACCATGGACGATAAGAAGGAACTCCAGGGAGGTGGTTGGGTTGGCAGGGTCATAGCTTGAGTACCATGAAAGGGCCACTCCATGAGGCTCCCCAGGTACCTTTAAAACGTAAAGTTTAAGGTTTTACCTTAAACTAAAAAGGTAAAATTTTAAGTTACCTCTATGGTGAATTAAAGCAAACAAAGACTTTCTGGTGCAATGTATAGGTAATCCATCTTCTAGAAAGAGGACAGAATAGAATTTAGTTGAGGAGAAAAAATTGCTGTGGAGTATTGGACTAGAAAAGTCACAGGCTTTCTCTACACTTCTGAAATTAAAGCACAGCCACAGTAACTTTCAAGTGAAAGTGTGACCTCCGCAGGAGCACTGAGGCTATGTCTACACTGCAGGAATTTGTCGGCAGAGGCAATGCAAATGAAGTGCTCATTAGCATTTCTCGCACTGTCATTTGCATAGTGTCTTCTGATCCTTTTTGCGGAAGAGGATTTGCACGCAAAAAAAAAGCGTAGACGGGTCCATTTTGCGCAAAAAAAAAACCCCTTTTGCACAAGATCCTCTAAACCTCATTTTTTGAGGCATAAGGGATCTTGTGCAAAAGGGGTTTTTCTGCGCAAAATAGAGTGGCCCAGCAGCCTGCTCCACCCCACCCTATGAGTGCCCTCCCAGCCTGCTGCACCCCACTTCATGGTTGCAGGAAGAGCATTCTGGGGCTGGGACACTGCTTTCCACCACTGCTGAGAAATCGAGCTCAGCAGGCCAGAAGAGAGCGGTGAAGCAGAGCACGCTGCCGGGCCACTGTAACTCCCACCACCGCAGTGAGTGATGGGGGGGCGAACCCGGCTGCCACTGCACCAGGCCCCAGATAATCCCATGGGTCCAGCACTATGCGGGGGGCAGCCATCCTGAATTGTCCAATGGATGGGACGTTGCAGAACCAAGGCATCATTGCAACATTTGATTTCCTTCACCATTTTCAGTACTGTTTAGTTTCCCCCACTTTTCCAGCAGAAAATAGAAAGCTGAAGGAGAACAGAGAGGCTCAAGGTCACACAGGCCCAAGTGAAAGGACGATTAATGTTTCTTTTACTAGAATGATTTCAAACCCCTGGCTGCTGTCCCTCCCCCCCTCCCTTGCCATCGTTGCTCTGTGGGGCAAATACTCCATCATCCAAACTTAAATGTGCTTGGGGGAAAACAATCATAAAAAAGTTTAGAGAAGGGAAAGAGGAGAACAAACTCCTTCTCCTTAGGCCATGGGGACTCCCTCTCAGACATAAGGCTATCATAGCAGCTAGACCAGGAGGGTGAGTAGAGCAGAACTGTCCTCTCCTAGCATGTCCCCTCTTTGCCCCCATGTCCCCATCCATGGTTTTATGGAAGGACCCAAAGAGTGGCACAGAGGATGCAGATACCTTGGCATCTAGCCCATTCCCTCCACTTCTCTCAAAGCAGAGCTGTACTAGTGGTCAGAGCCCTATGCACGTCAAGGGAGTAGTCATAGAGGTAGGCAAGATTTACACTTATATTTACAGTTTACTTGGCACTTATATATGTCTACTAATGGTAGAGTATGTAATTTAAAAAATGCCACAATGGAAAAATTCAGCATGTAATAAAGAGTGCGGAGGTAAATGACATTAAATAAAAGATCCAAGCAGTTGTTCCTAGCAACTGATGTGAATAGCTCAAAATTAGCGATACAAAATGACAACATAAGTGGTGTGGAAAACAATAACCTTGAATGGAAGTGTGGAACACTTCAGCTGGTCATGGGGAGCTGTACATAACCAGGAGAAATCAAACAGCATTTAGCACTGGATCAGGATTTGCATACTACTAATTGCACAAAGTGAGGTGCTGTGAGTCACTCAGAAAAATATAACCCCTTTACGAATATGACAAGCTGACTATATAATGAATATGACAAGCTGTCGGGAAAGGTTTTGAACTCTTTGCCAAGGAAAATGGCTTTGGAACAGAAATAGTTGCCTACTAAATTTATTAATGGACCCAGAACTTATTTTGTATAAAATGGCTCACAGGGAAATGGACAGTGAAAACAAGCTGTGTTTGTTGCCTCTATCGGGGCAAAGAATTCTGCAAAGCTGAGAGGGAAATCAGGGCGACTGAGTTCACATAACACCATTACATACCTAAAGGAAGGTTGGAAGCATTTGCTTATGACTTGGAATCCTTGTGAGGGCTTTACAAGATGAAGGGAGACACTAGACCATACTCACACACTAGCTGAGCAAGGGCTCTGTCTCTAGGAAAAGTTGCCAACAAGTCACTAGACAGTTTGGCTGATACTGTGAACTTAGTCAAATAGGTAATGGTACACAAGAAGGCCTGGACTGGAAGGAAGACTATTAGGAGAGAAACAAGATTCAGCAGTGCAACAAGTGGTAGCGTTGGCAAAGTGAGCAGCGAGCGAAGATGCAGGCCCACTGTGATGTGTACAAATGGGGCAACTGCCCTGGGGCCCGGCAATTCAAAGGGGCCCAAGGCTCCTGGCTGCTGCTATTATGGCAGCGGCTGGAGCCCCAGACCCTTTAAATTGCCTCTGGACTAGGGTTGCCAGATGGTTTCAACAGAAATACTGGACATACCTGACATTACATCACAATCGACATTACATCTTATTTAGAAAATACCGGACATTTATATTTTCTCAATTTGTTTCTCGAACAGAAAGCTCAAATACTGGACTGTCCGGTTCAAAACCGGACACCTGGCAACCCTACTCTGGAGCACCGCTCCATGTGCTCCAGGAAGCACTAACAGCTGCAGGGAGGGCACGCCAGTCAGTAGACTTTGTGTTACAGATAGGCTAGTGCACCCCACTACCAGCGGATTACATCCAGGATAGCAAGGCGTGGTTCCCACTGCAATTATTCATGAGGCGACTTCCTTGGGGAAGGGCAGCAAGAAGAATATTACTGCAGCATCAGTATTGACAGCTCACAGCCAACATTCATTGTTCACTGTAAACCTTTTATCCTTGGTAGGGAGGGAATGAGGACTGGGAGGGAGTTTCTTACAATAAAGAGCATGCTAACCTCAAAGGAGGTATGGTTAATGCGAAGTAAAGTGTGTGTGCGCAACAGGACATGGATCGGGAGCTGTACACAATAGACAGAAACAAAGAGGAGTCCTGTGGCACCTTAAAGACTAACACATTTATTTGGACACAAACTTCCACAAGTAAAAAACAGATGTATGTTTTTTTATCACAAAAGCTTATGTTCAAATAAATGTGTTAGTGTTTAAGGTGCCAGAGGACTCCTCATTGTTTTTGCAGTTACAGACTAACATGGCCACCTCTCTGAGGGTATGTCTACACTAGCCACCCTAGTTCGAACTAGGGTGGCTAGTGTAGACATACCCTGAGATGTCAGAAGTCACCCTGAATTCAAAAATAGTACCATGTTCTATGGGCTCTGTACAACACCGAGCATGGCAAATACATCATGGCTGTGTCTAGACTGGCAAGTTTTTCCGCAAAAGCAGTTGCTTTTGTGCAAAAACTTGCCAGCTGTCTACACTGGCCTGGCCGCTTGAATTTCTGCAAAAGCACTGACTTCCTACTGTATGAAATCAGTGCTTTTTGTGGAAATACTATGCTGCTCCTGTTCGGGCAAAAGTCGCTCGTTTCCGCAAATACTTTTAACGGAAAAACTTTTCCGTTAAAAGCATTTGCGGAAAATCATGCCAGTCTAGACACAGCCCATGAGTCTTTATACAGGTAAGACTCTTTAGAAATGTGACTATACTGTTTTCAGAATTACTTCCTCTTTAAATTTCTCCACCCTCACCTGGTAATGGGAGGAGCAGGAGTTTAAAATAAAATCAGAAGCCTCTGGTATCTTTATTTTAAAAAAATATACGGTAGATTTGAATTAGATCATCAACTCTTTGCTTTGTGGTAATAAACAGTTTCACTGGAGACAGGATTGTTCTTATCGCTCAGAATAAGACATCTTGTTTAGTTTTAAGCTTCCTACAAGATTGAAAACTATCAATGCAATTTTCACTAGACATTGCAGGCTTAATTCAGAGAGATGCTTTTACAATTCTCTGGCAGCGTTAATGGGTCCTGACGTGGATGTGTAAAAGTGTAATAAGAAGCGGGTGCTGCATATGCTAGGAGACATATAGTGCTGCAGCTATGCTACCATGCAAATATTTCCTGCAGTGATGCCAAGAGGCCACAGCTAGAGCAACAGAATTACTGTGTTGACCTAGCTGAAGAGCCATCCTTAGTATTTTTGGGACCCTACACAGTACTATTAAACTGGTGTTCCTATGCCTGATGACAGACAGAGAGGGATGTTTTATATTACATTTTGGGTCTGCGTATGACAATGAATCACTTTTAATTTTCAAAGTTAATTGACAGTTCCTTAACTGGAAAAATATAATGTATGCTATGCTAAAACAAAAGTTTGCTAGGTCAGGAACCATCATATTGCATCTACCTGCCTACTCTGACCCAAGAGGAACGTTGGAGAGGGTTTGCTGCTTTTTTTTAAAAAAAATATATATATATACACACTGATTTCTGGATTCACACTTAAACCCCAAATCAGATCCCGCTGAGATTTACAAAACCCCTTCTCAGTTGCTCCCAAGCCCTGTAGGCTCTTATAATTGCTTGGTGCCTTAATTTCTTCAGTAAGAGAGCTCCTTTCATTTCTGCCTCTGAGCATGCTGTGACAGGCCAGCAATATCTTGAACAAACTTTATTGGATTAAGATAAACATTATTAACTTCTATTAAATTATAGTTAATACCATTGGAAGCGCATTCTAGTAAAAATGCAGCTGTTTGTGTGTTATCACAGCATGGTATGTAACTTCTGTAGTAGGGGGGAGTATGCTAATGTATTTTTTGTGTTAGTCTTGTGAAGCTATATCCCTCCATCACCACCTCCTCCCCCGAGAGGTTCATATACACTCTTGGGTGAAGATTTGATTGCTCCTGCAAGAATTCATGAGGGATGGTGTTTGGTAAGCTCATTAGCACGTCTGTAGGTTTTTCTTCTTTTAATGTTTTCTCTGAAGTGCTGTTACTTTAAAAATAAAACAGGCTTGCACACAGAACTGTGCTGTGACTTATACCTGTCCACAGGGGCTTGGGAACTTTTTTTTTTTTTTAAACACAGTGAGGGAGCTGGAAGTCATCCAAACATTCTATCTCACTCCCCTTACTGTCTGGGCCACCCACCTGTCCCCCAGAGCTGGGTTGTGTCTAAAGGAGGGGATGTAGACAGGGACAAGGGCATCCTCAGTGTGGGATGGCACCTGGGACCCTACACAAACTTGGCAATAGGAGCTGCTTGGGCTGTGCTTGTGGGCACAAACAGCTCGTGGAGGTGCCTCTCTAATGGCGCCCTGTACAGAGATACACATGGCCCCAGCAGCTGGCTGCTTTGAGCAGAACGTGGGACACGGCAAGCAGGGAGCCTGCCTGTGGGTCCCACTAGCCTGCTGGCTAGGAGCCACCAAGGGTAAGTGCCTCCGCAAAAAGATTCTTGCGCAAGAAGCCTGCAGTGTAGATATAGCCTCAGAGAAAGAGTAACTGCCTGGAGCTGGAGGAGATAGGACTGTGTTCCTGGATAGCTGAAAGGGCAGCGGGACCATGGACAGCTCAGTGCGGGCAGGGACCAGGGGAGCAAGAGAAAGCACCTGGCTGGCTGCTGGGACTGTTGCTGGGAGAGAGGGGGGCAAAGAAAGGACTCTTGGCTGGCAGCTCAGATAGTTTGGGAAACGCTGGCTTATTCTAAAATAATATCGGGCCTCAGAGTGGCTGCCAGGAAAGGAACAGAGTGGGGCGGGCTGGGAGGAGGTGTGTGT
>CM057846.1:105667041-105700438 GCA_030068395.1 Apalone spinifera | reverse complement strand
ACTTCTCTCATTTGCAGCCCTTTTCCGGAAAAGGGTGCCTGTGTAGACGTAGCCGTTATGTTTAAAGACATTGGAAAGGACAGTTGTGGAGAAGTATTCTCATTCCATTAGGCTATACCTTATCTCACAAGTAAGCAGTGGTAAGGAATAAGCAGTAGAAGACATTTGACTTTTGACTTAAAAGAGTAGTCAAAGGGAAGGTGTTTTTCGGTTTGCACCTCAGGATTTTGACAATGACATTTCAGGCTATTTCTAAGGGTTAGACAGTAGAGCAACAGTTCAGAAGAAAAAACAGTGAGTGCCTAGCACTCCTGTATTCTTTCTGCACACAAGAGATCTTTCATTTTATCTATTATTGCTACTTGCTACAGATATTCATGTGACAAGTCGGAGATTAAGGTAATATGTGTTTATTGTAGCATGTTGAGTATTTCATCTGATTAGGCCTCAATTGAAGTATTGTGTCCAGTTCTGGGCACTACGTTTCAAGAAAGACGTAGAGAAATTGGAGAGGGTCCAGAGAAGAGCTACAAGAATGATTAAAGGTCTAGAAAACATGAGCTATGATGGAAGGCTGAAGGCATTGGGCTTGTTTAGTTTGGAAAAGAGAAGACTGAGGGGGACATGATAGCGGTTTTCAAGTATCTAAAAGGGTGTCACAAGAAGAAGGGAGAAAAAATGTCCTTCTTGGCCTCTGAGGATACGACAAGAAGCAATGGGCTTAAGCTACAGCAAGAGAGGTTTAGGTTGGACATTAGGAAAAATTTGGTTAAACACTGGAATAAATTGCCTAGGGATGTTATAGAATCTTCATCTCTGGAGATATTTAAGAGCAGGTTAGACAGACATCTATCAGGGATGATCTCGATGGTATTGGGTCCTGCCGCGAGGGCAGGGAACTGGATTCGATGACCTCTCCAGGTCCCTTAGAGATCTAGTATTCTATGATTCTGTGATTCACCTGTAACCTGCCCATTCAAATCCAAATTTTGAGCAGCTCCTGTCACTTGCCTGAGACATATTTCCACCTTCCTTATCTAGTTGTTTTGGGGGAGGCACCCTATATTTCACTTGTTCATTGCCCACAACAAGCTAGTCTCTAATGGTATGGCACCTCCTTGCAGTTGGGCACTTCTCTCAGTTTATGGTGATCCCTTCTGGAAGTTTCTAGTGACTAACATTATTCCAAAATAACAATGCGAGCGTCTACACCGTATAATATTGAAATAACAGGTGGCTTATTCCAACTTCTGTAAACTTCATTCCACGTGGAATAACGCCTCTTCCGAAATAGCTATTTTGAAATAGCTGCAGTGTGGATGCTCCACTGGTGCTATTTCAAAATAGCTCCTCATGAGGGCCATTCTAAGTAATTTCTCCCCAAATGCTTCCTGGGGCTCTAAATTGAGATAGCATGTCCACATTAGGGAAGCCTGCCTCCGACTAATTTTGAGGATTCCCTGTAGTGTAGATGTGCTGTTTCGAAATAAGCTATTTCAGAATAACTATTCCGGAATAGCTTATTTTGAAATAACTGTGCAGTGTAGGCATACCCCAGTGTCCTGGGGGAAGGAGGAATCCAGACCGCCAACTACTCAGGCCCCAGCCCAGTGATCATAAGAGTAGCAGCCATGTGACACTGTGTCCCTTTAACTAAACCACTTTCCGTTCCCTGGGTCAGCTCCCTGCAGCCCCACCCTTCACCAGTATTTCATCCTTACCTCGGGGCTCTTTTATGCTCAGATACAGCAGCAGCCAGCCAGCAGCACGCTCTCTTGCACTTCCCTGCCCCTGCCCGCACTGAACAGTCCATGGTGCTGTAGTTCCCTTTGCTCCACCAAGATCTTGGTCTGAACTCATCTAGCTTCAGCAAGCAACTGACTCTGGGTTGCACTGTAGTGCCTTTTATATTAGTTGGCAACCCTGTGAGCGGCTAGCTCTTATAACCTCCCTCCTGATTAACTGCTTCCTGTGCAGTCTCTCTAGGACTGCTTGGAGGACTTAGCTCCACTAGTCTTTTCCTGGGACAGGTGTGGCAGGCCCCTGGGGCCTCCATCAGGGGGCCTCTGGACCTAGTTCATGCTGGCACCCAGTTCCAAAAATTGTTTTTAGAATTCTAGAGCATTTCTTAAATATAACAAATGCTTGCACAGAATGCAGGATAATAGAGGGTGCATAGTAGGATTTTTATTGAAACCTGTTTAAGACAACCTGCACAACTCATTTGTGACTTTGCCATGCTTCAGTGCTATGCCCATCCCAGATGCACATAGATAAACCCTATGCACCAGGTCATGATGTATGACAAATACATGCGATCCTAGACCCTTCGGTGGGCTGCTTCTCTGACTCAATTCCATGATTATACATAGATGAGGAATATGGGGGTTACAGTGCACTCCCCTCATGTATAAAGTATCACACTCCTGATCTCAGCAACGCAGCTGGGATGTGAGGCCTGAGCCTCTTTTAAAAACTCAATTCACAAATGGGACAGGCCCTTACTTGGCAATGCCCTTAAACAAGTGCTTGTGTCTCATTCAGATAAATTGGCTTTAAGCGTGTGCATCAATATTTTGCTGAAGCAGGGCACCTGAATGAAAGAACTTCTATTAGCCTGTGTAATCTACAGAGCAGAAGGCAGAGAAGGGATGAAATTCCAGCACTGTAAGCAGAGGTGAATCATCTGGAAAGATAAACTACTTAGTGCTTACTAGAGTATGACTTTGCAACAGCCCTGTGAGGTAGGAAAGCATTTTCCCTATTTCATATATAGAGGACTTGAAGCATACAGAGTTTAATGATGGGCCCTGACGGTAGTTAGGCATCTAAACCCCAGATTTAAGTATGCAAACCTTGGGCTAAGTGCCTAAATCCACTGTGATCTTCAAGTTTCCACTGAACCCTGTAGGTACCTAAACTTACTCAGCACCTTCAGGGTAAAAATCAGTGCCCATGTTCCTGTCTCTGGGCACATGCCCAGACACTTTTCCCACTCAGACCAAGAGCCACACAAGAAGCAGAAAATGACAGGTATTTGGCCATCTAAGTCATGTACAGGGCCCAGTGTGGTGGGCATGCTCAGAAGCCATCTACAAAATCAGCCCAATTCAAAATCCAGCCTCAGAGGGAAGTAGTGGTGTTCACCCTATAATTTTCAACCTTATAATTAGAGCACCCACCTAGGATGCAGTAGAATCATATTCAATTCCTGCACCCCTGTCATATGCGGGGAAGGGTTAGCAAGAGGGCCCTTCTATCTCTCAGGAGAGGGCTCTGAACATGGAGCTATCAGTCTGATGTGAGACTCCTTCCGTCTCTCCTGTTTACCCAGGTTCCTGGGAGGAGGTGCCTATCTCAGAGAGGAGGGTCTCTCTGGTTGGCATGTTCCTATTGCTAATTTAGATGGGTGCTGCCTGGCATACTGGTGGCACCTCTCCCAGCACATGTATGGGAAACACAGTATCTCCCTTTGCTTTGGGAATCATGGTGTTGTTGTTCCTGTGATTTTCTAGGTGTCTGAAGTTAAGCACTGTGATGCTCAGCCATGCAATGCCCAATGCACTTTCTGGATCCCACGCTAAGAGACCTGGCCAAAGCCACACAGCAAAGCCAGGACAAAGCCAGGATCAGGTCACAGACACTCTTCCTTTATTGCATTCCTGTACTACACCTAGCATTGTGGGACCCAGTCCTTAATTGGGTCTTTTAAATGCTATTGTAATAAACAACGACAAAAAGTTACTGACGATGACACAAAAAAGCAGAGTCAGGTACAAACCAACTGAATTTGGGGAGGAGGGTAAGGTATGATCTGGGACCCTAGATTGGAGTTCATCCTTATGGTTTTTGGTGCTGGCTGAGTAAACATTCTAAGCTGGCTGAGGTTTTAGTAGCTTCTGTTTGGCTATGCAGTCCCTGACATTTTTTCTATCTTCTTATGAATGATCACCACCTTCTCCCCTTCTTCCCTCGTTGTGTGGCATTCAATTTTGGTGCTCCTCATTGATCTCTGACTGCCAGATGGCAAGGCAAGAAACAGCAGAGTATGCAGCATCATCTACATTGGCAAAGAGCGGTGATGTTAAAAGGACTAGTCACCATCAAACTGAAAGTGTACTGCACTTCAGAGCAAGTTCACACAGAGATTTGTAACAAGTACTAAATGGACTGGCTAAAATTAGCTTTCCTAAACATCTGTCCATTTCCCACAACTAGGTTGCAACTTACACTGCCATGAACAGAAAAATAGCTCTATGAAGCGCTGGTTTGAGCTTATTGGGATTTGTCAGCTGGTGAGTAATTTGACTCTTTCATGCACTGTTGCAAATATTGCTGCGTCTCACATAAGCTAGTTTCTATGTTGTAAGATAGCGCGAGTAGGGCAACCGGATGTAAAGCCCCATCTTCATCGTAACAGTCTCATGAAAATCCCTGACAGAGATGACAAATTTTAGTCTGTGAGGAAAATGTTACATTTCCTGACTTGACACAGATCAGTTAGAAAAGCCATATTATGAACAACACAATGCAAAATCGACATTGCATACAATGCAAAATATTTATCAAAGACTGTTCTATCTGGTGAAAGACACAAACTAATAAGCACAAACCTTATGGAGGTTAGGTAATGCAGAAAAATAGTCATTATCATTGGATGGCTGATTAGTCTCCTTTCAGTTCCCACTAGATATGTTTCCACATCAGAAAAACCACATTTCACATTGGGACTCTAGCTGGCAATCTCTGCAGAGAGAAAAGCAATTAATAGGCTTGGAGGCTGAATCATCTTCTCATAACTTCAAAAAAAGCTATGCTGATTTACACCAGCTAAGAATCCCGTTCACTGAGTAACACAATTTAAGCACAACTTAAAAATAAAAAAGGATGCAGACACATTTATTATTCTACTAATGGTATTATTAGACATGTATTAATCTGCACACACTGCTTGAGAAAAATGAGCAATTCTTCCATACCAAACTCTGTTCCTTTAAGGAGTGCAAGGAAAGCAGTTCATTAGTATGCTAAGGAATTAGAACTAATACGGAAATGAAGCCTCTGTGTTCATTAATGAAAACAAACAAGTTACATAACTGGAGAATTACATTTGATTGGAAAAGAGATTTGTGTATCAACTTTCAGAAGAGTTATTAGTATCAAATGAAGGTTTTAAATGATTTAAGAACACGAGCTAAACGACAACAATCTCTCTACTATAACTAGCACCAGCAAGGCACAATAATGTCAGTGAAAGTCTGCAGAAAGACTGATCTATTTCAGGAGGGTCCTAATTTAGTGTAAAACTTGGAGCTCAGGAGTTGCTGGTGGCTAGGCTGTTACCAAAGAAACACAGACCTCTTAGCATGTTACATTTGCCTCTCTGAATGTTGAGCAAAAACCTTTCCCACATCTCTGCCTGTCTCTCCTACATAAGAGAAAGACAGGGTAGGAGAGGTATAAGCTTTATTGCTGGTAAGAGACAAGTTTTTGCACATTGTCACGGGGCAGAACTCACTGCCATGGCCCCTCCAGCTGGTAGCACTGGGAATTAGCTCATCACCAAGGCTCCTCCGTCCAGCTGGCGTCTCACCCTGTTTTCACTCCATGTTCCTGTTCCGGACCCACGTCACTCCCAGACCACAGCGTCCCTTTCAGGATACCACCCTCCAGCAGTATCCAATACAGTTGTCTCTCAGTCCCCCTTTGAGGGGGGTAGGGAGTGTCAACAGTCCTATGTCTTCTCCTCCCAGGGAACCCCCTATCCCCTGGTACCCACCTTGCCTCAGTGACCCACTGCCAGTCATCATCTAGCTCTAGTCCCTCACCTCAGGGGCAAACTGCAGTCTGAAATGACCACTCCTTATTGGCAAGGGGGTGTGGCCCTGCTGCCTTCTCCTGTCTCTGGCTGTGATGCTGCAGCCTTAGTACACTCAGGTCTTGCCTCAGGCCCTGCAGCCTGGGAGTGAGAGTGAGGCCAGAGCTCCCCAGCCCTGCCTGCCTTTTCCCAGCACTGCTGTGTCTCAGGAAGCCTCCAGCTTCCCTGTCATCCGCATCCATCTCTGGAGATATTTAAGAATAGGTTAGATAAATGTCTATCAGGGATGGTCTAGACAGTATTTGGTCCTTCCATGAGGGCAGGGGACTGGACTCGATGACCTCTCGAGGTCTCTTCCAGTTCTAGTATTCTATGATTCTATGAGGTTTTGGAATGGAGGCAGAGGAGTGGGGATGGAGTGTGCTCAAGGGATGGAGCAGAGCAGGGGCAGGAAGAGGCAGGTGGGATGAGGGGGAGGGGGTTCAGCACCCTTGGGGAAAATTAGAAGCTGCTGCCTGTGGTGCTAAGCACTGTACTGACATGGAACAAAATGAGACCATTCCTCCCCACAACAGCATCCAGTGTGAATGCCATCTGAGGCCTTGTCTTCACTTACTGGAGGATCGACACTCCAGCGATCAATCTTCCCAGGTGTGATTTAGTAAGTCTAGTAAAGACCCACTAAATCAAATGCTGAGAGCACCCCCATCAACTGCAGTACTCCTCGCTGTAGTAATGGAAGTTGACAGGAGAGTTTATCCTCTCAGAAAAATCGATGCAAGGTACACTGACTCCAGGTACGCAATTCACGTAGCTGGAGTTGCGTATCTTGCATTGCTTTTTCTCCACCAGTGTTGACATGGCCTTCGAAGAAAAAATTAATCTATTCAATGTGGCAGATATGGGGCTGGAGACGTAGGTCAATACTGGGCCTATGTATCAAATGAGAGAGTCTGTCACGCTTAATGCTGATGAAATGCTATTATCATTAAGTTATTAAAATTCCAGTAAAATATGTAGTGTTTGGACTTTCCTAAAAGCTGTTGAATGGAAGACTAATAGTTCTAGGCTAATCTTTGCATCTCTTTACATGTGTATTATATAACTCTCATATGGATGGGTCAGACCACAAGTGTCATTAATCATAGCTGAGTTTCACCAGTAGCAATAACAGATACACCTCTCTGGGGAGAGAGTGGTCAATTGATACCCATTAAAAGCAATGTGTGCAGAAGAAATGCCTGGATTTTCAATACATTAGATAGAAATCAGTCTACGTGATAGTGCAGAAGGGAAAACTCTCCCCCAGGGATGAGTCACACAGGATAACTTTACTGAAGAATTACCTCATGGACTTCTTCAACTCCATCACCTTTTGCATCTGAGAGCCTTGGGGTCAGAACAGTTGCATAGCAAAGTTTTCAGATAAAAGCTGCCTATAAAAGGAAACAGGGTTCTTTTTACCATTCTGGAACCTAAGAGGCAAGGACTTTGCCAGGTAAAATACCCGCACCTGCCATAAGCTTCCTAGCTGAACCGAAAAGACCTTGTTGCTTGAACAGAAAGGTTATGTTTGTCTTTTTTGTTAGTATTCTTAGCACTGTGCAAATGGCTCTTGTTTCATTTTCATCTAATTAATAAAGACTGAACAAGTGTATTACAGGATTGGATTAAGTGTTGCCTTATTGGATAAAGGAGGGAGATCTAAAGAGGAATTGACCCGTGATATGTGTCTGATTCTTTGGGAAAAAGGGAACTTGACTTTTCGGGGATATTATGGTGAAAGGAGCCTAATATCGCAGGGAACCACTCACTTGGTTTCAAGAGGGATGGGAGCTTTCAAGGGAACTTTTTACATTTTTTATTAAGGCTGGCAACAGCCTATGGATTTAATAAACAGTGCAAGTAGCTGGTGTGTCTACAGAATTAGAGTCATAGGTAGCACTAGATTAGCTTCCCTGTTATTGAACAGTCTGTCTTGAAGTGGAACCCAAACTCTTGAGGTACCAATGGGCATGATGGGACATTGAGGAGTTGATTACAACCTCCAGATTCTGAGGCCCAGTGTGTACTGGTCTTGGCATGAGTTGGAGCAGCCCCTGGCTACTGGCCTTCCTACGGAACTCTAAGCCTGTGAAGGATTAGTGTAGCAGGGCCGAGCTCAGTTGCACTGCCCTGATTCACCTCCACCAGAACTCCTAGACCAGGGTGGGGTAGCACAGCTGTTCTAGGAATGTGATCTGCTGGCCTTATGCCAGTGGGAATTTCCTCTTCATCAAGGGATTTCCCTACTAAACTTTTCCAGCTAGAATCTGGTCCATTTGCACTACCTACGACACAGTTTTGCTGGGACACCAGTATGGCTGAAATGGCAAATCCTCCAGTTGATGCACCTCATAGTGGCAAGAATGTTTTTCCCAATATAGCTTAGGGTAGCGGTTCTCAAACTTTTTGGGCTCCAGAGTCCTTTACATGTGTAAAAATTTATGCGGAGCCTCAGCGGTCCACTGATTGTATGTGTTGTACCTATTGATGTTTCCAGTTTGTCAACCTCGCGGAGCCCCTGGAGATGTGGGCTCCACGGAGCACAGTTTGAGAAACACTGGCTTAGGGCAAACTCAATTCTTAAAATGCTGCATTGGTGTAGTTGCAGCAGTGCCACAGCTGTGCTTTAATGAAGACATTGGAAGCTCACAGGAGTGGATTTTTCATACCCCTGAGCACTGTAGTTATACTGATGTAGGTCTGTACAGCAGACCAGCTTTTAGATAGTTCATTGAATGAAATAAGCTATACTGGCACATCGTTAGGGCTTAAATCTGTAAGGAAATGTTATGAAAAATAGTCACACCCCAACCAATATTATTATATCAGCAAAAGCCCTCACGTGGACCTGGCCTAAGTGGCATGAGGGTAGGGATGTAAACAACTAATCGACTCGTCGACTGGTCGCTTCCCCCCCCCCCTTGCTGCCTCCATCACAAAGACGTAGCTCAAGTTGCATAGCTTATTTCAGCTTTAGCCCTGCTGTGTAGATGTGCCCTCATAGTGGCTATGCCACTGTAACACCATAGTGAGACATACACTGCAGAGTCAGAAAGGGCTTTTTCCATCACTCTGGCCATACTATCTCCTGACCAATGGTAGCTACATCAATGGAAGTGTTTCTCTATTGACCTCGCTACATCTACATTAGGGATTAGGTCAGCATAGTTATGGATTTTTCACACTCCTGAGCACCACAATTATGTCAACCTAAATGTTAAGTGTAGACTGGGCCTTAGCTAGCTACCAATACAAATAAAGTTTTAAGCCAGCTGTCAGTGTGTCTGTCATGCTGCGGTGTTATTTAAAATTGTCATTTTCCCTGAGGCACTTGCCATGTTGTCAGCAAAGCAATGCATACTGTGACACTTTACTTAGACTACAGAATGAAATGCCATGCAGGGATGTTGATATGTTAATTTTTAAACAGATACTGCTGAGGGATGGAATAGTGTATATGGTGTAAGAACATTGTGCATGGCCCTGGCAATGTAAAATGCTCCCTTCAATCCTATCCCTCATTAAATAAATTGAAACAGCTTATTATAAATCCTAGAAACACCTCCCCATGTCTCGAGACCCTTAAGAATCCATCATGCTTTCTAGATGTCTGAAGAGATTTGACCAACATTGGAGAACACAAAGAGGCAAGGGGAGACATTTGATTTCTCTTTAGTCTTTTTTGATAGTGGGTCAAATCCTGATTTATTTTACACCAAATCACTGGGTTTACCCCACTGTAACTGAGATCAAAATCTGACTCATGTAGCTCCAAAACTCTAGCCAACGACCTCTGAAGCCTAAGGAGGTCAGGAAAACACATTTTCAGATGGATCACCAAGGAAATAAGTGGAAGTTCCCATTAATATATTAACCCAATTCCATGCGAAATGCTAACAAACAATAGCTACCTTATTTCACTTAATAACACATGCACACCAACAAAGTGATTGGGAATTGCCACAGCTGTCCCACCTATTGGATTAAGTGTACATTTAAAGAAGCGTAACTTTATGTTAAGTATGAGTCAGTCAATGAGACATAACCATGGATATTCTCAAAATAAGCCTGGCTAAAGCTTTTAATACCACTACAGTCCCCACAGCAGGGCTGATTTCAGTTGTAGGATAAGGACAGATGTAAGGCCACCTGTGGACTGGATTGTTTCCAGTGGCTCTCCATTCTCAAAGGCACTTGGAAATTTGTGGCACAACTACAGTAATATGAAAAAGTCATAGGGCGATACAGACAATTTAACAAAATAATGATGGATGCTATTTCTACATTTCTAGGGCACCAAAGGTTATGGCTCATACAGAATGCTTGACAACATGCTAGATCCGTGTTTATTGAAACAAAAGCACCACCTGAGATGCAGGATAATGAAAACCAAATGCAAGGATTAAAAAAAATAAGACATTTACATGATTCTGTGCCAACTGATATCTAAAAGAGAGGCGTGTTTTGGTTACAGAGTGAATATTGTTCCTGCTGACTACATGGGATAATTCAGATGATATGAAAAAACAAAAACCAAACCCACCCAAATTAATCTTTCCTTTTAGATCAAAGTCCAGATGGGATTAATGGCTGGGAGGAGACGTACCAACAGTGAATAATGTCAAGTGGAGAGCCCACTCCAGTGGTTCTCAACCTAGTTATCACAATGTTATCAGGACCACTAGTTGAGAACCACAGTTTATCCTCCCAATCCCAAGTCATCCCCCACAGACCCTTATCCCCAGTACCTCCTGCCCAGAAACCCCTCCACAGAGTGGGACCTGGATGAATGTGAGGCTGGGTGGCAGGAATCCTAGGCCTTGACATGCGGAGCTGGTGCCAGCCAGGACCATGGACCTAACCCTGTGGGGCTGGGTGGCAGGGCAGCCCCTTGGGCAGGCACTGACACTGACCCTGGACCCCACAAGACGAGTGGCAGCCCCACACCTCACTGCACCATACCGGGCAGCCCAGACACTGCTACAGCCGGCAGCCAGGAACCAGCCCCCACCATGTGGGCCAGGGACCTTTAGTACACAGCTGAGCTGATGCTGTGTGTTAATTGGACCACATACGTCCCACGGGCTGTGGGCTGAGAACCGTTGGCCTAATCCCACGAGTCTCAAAATGAACTTCATAAAAACTGACAAATTCTACTGTACAAATTATATTCCCACATGCAAGTGGCCAACAGCAAACTTTTCAAAACACCCGAAAGACAGATACATAATTAATATTCTTCCTGTTCGGGAAGAATGGTCTTGTGCATAAATCTTGGAAATGAGAATTAGAAAAATCTGAATTCTGTCATCCCTGTGTAACCTGGGCCAATTCTGTTACATTATAAAATCCTTTCCTCATCTGTAAAATGGGTATACTAATGTTTAAATTCAACCGCCAGTGAAATAAGTAATGTGTGCAAAGTATTTTATAATCCTGGGATGGAAGGTATTATAGAAATGCAAACTATTCCTAACTGAAATCATAAACAAATATATATTAGTAGTTATTAAAAACTTAATTATTACACTTACCCTGGTGGAAAAAGACAATAAGGTACAGTGATTATTAGAGAGTATACCAGGTAAGAGACTTCATTTAAAGGGACAATTTCCGTAATATGTAGTTTTTCAACCAGCTACATGAAAATTGGGCAAAAAATGTGTTATGATTAAAACTGTTATGATGTGGGAGACCAGAGGCAAATCTTCTGGATAGGATCCTTTAAATAGGATGCCTCTATGATGGCAGGGAACTTGCCAGACTCCTTCCATAGACTATGTTCTCAGGGATGCAATCTTGGGAGTGCAGAATAGGGGTAAGGGACTCCCGGCAGCCCAGCACCCATTTCTGCTTCCCACTTTAGCTTCTGCTGCTGTGGCTAAAATATGGATTGAGAGGTCTACTCTTGATGGGGCAGCTGAAGAAGTGGCCAGCAGGACCTTGTGCTGATGTTTCCAGTGGGATGCGCTGGTCCTAGGTTAGACTTCCCCACAACCCCCATTTTTTGTTAGGAGCGGTTGGGTCAGGCAATGGGATTACATGCACTTGCATCTGTTCCATGTAGACTGCAAGGTCTTTGGGGCATTGAAAGTCTTGTCTTGTTTATATACTGCCTATCTAGCACAATGGGTTCTGATCCTGACTGGGGATTTCTGAGCTATCATGATGAACACATTTTAATATTAAACAATCACAGTCTTGTGGCTGGATAGTTTTTTCCTGTAGTGTGAACCCTTCCAGCATCAAAGAATCACCTAAAATTTGAAGTGCTATAAGCCATCAATCTGACCCAGGGCTCAATACGTGCATGTCTCTTTCAGTGTCATAGTAGATTTTACACTGACTGCCTCGCTGTGATGCCAGCATGATGTCTGACACATTGATAGATTTTATTGAAGTAGACTCTCTAAAGATGTTTGAGAGATAGCTATGTTAAACATTTAACACAGAGGTGACACACACATAGACCCTTTTCCCAACTTAAATAAAGATGCCATTATGATTATTCATGATGGCTGCGTCTAGACTTGCATGATTTTCTGCAAATGCTTTTAACGGAAAAGTTTTTCCATTAAAAGCATTTGCAGAAAAGAGCATCTAGATTGGCAGGGATGCTTTTGCACAAAAGCACTTTTTGCGGAAAAGCGACCGTGCCAATCTAGGCGCTGTTTTGCACAAGAAAGCCCCGATCGCCATTTTCGCCATCGGGGCTTTTTTGCGCAAAACAGTCCTCACCTGTCTATACTGGCCCTCTTGCGCAAATACATTTGCACAAGAGGGCTTTTTCCCGAACGGGAGCAGCACAGTATTTGCGCAAGAACACTGACAATCATACATTAGCTCGTCAGTGTTCTTGCGCAAATTCAAGTGGCCAGTGTAGACAGTGTAGCAGTTGCTTTTGCGGAAAAACTTGCCAGTCTAGAAGCAGCCAGGATTCTAAATATCATTGACCAGGATTCTTAACTTTGATTTGATAGAAAATCTGGGGTATTTCAGTTTAAAAACCATGCGACAGTGCTGGTGTTCTGAAACCTCAGGCTGCTTTGTATTGCTTGCTGAGTTCATAATTAAAGTAAAGAAGATAAGGGAAATATCCTTTGAGGACTGTAAGTTTCTAATGAGCATGGCATGGTAAGGATTAGTGGAGTACTGTATGGGCTAAGGAGAAGCTGTATACTCTAAATAAACAGTTCTTTCTTTGTGGCATATGTGCATACTTTAATGAGCTTACAAGGGTGCAAACCTTTTTGCTTTTCTCCCCTTACATCTAATTGTAGGAAACAGATGCAAAGTCTGCTATCTCTTCATTTAGGGTACGGCTGGACTGCGGGGGTTTTTCGGAATACCTCTGATATCCCGAAAAAACTCCACCACGTCCAGGAAACACATTTGCTCTTCTGCTTTTTTTTTTTCCGGAGGGGCAAATGTGCTCTTTTGGAAGCTCCTGTATTCCTCGTTCCACAAGGAAGAAGGGGGCTTCCAGAAAAGAGTTTTTTTCCAAAATTTGGCCCAGTCTAGACGGGCCAAATTTCACAAAAGCCTCATCTGACAAAAGTATCGGAAAAAGATAAGCAAAATGTGGAGCAGTGATAGAGAAAAGCAACAAAGGGCAGTAATAGAGAAGAGGCTCCTTATTTAATGAATATAGTATTTGTGAAAGGTGTGAGCTTGACAGTCTTGAAGACACACTGGAATCCTTTTGCCATGGAACAAGTATACCACAGGCAAAACAGAGATAAGCCTCCTCCACCCTCCCTTTCCAACATTCCTCACCTGACTTAAGAGAAGAGATGTTTTTCTTATCTGCCCAATAAGACCTCGCCCTCTGCTGAGACTGTCAACAAGAATGCCAATTAGTGCTGAACACCGTGTGGTTTGTGGGATGCAGTTGTCTCCTCATGTTAAAAGGTTCATCAGATTTTTTACTAGGAGACCTCAGCAGCGGAATGTGTGACGATTCTCCCACTCATGCTCGGAGAGCAGGTATGCAGAGGCTCTGTAGCTGTCAGCTTTACAAACTAGATACAATCACCAATCTACTCAGCAAATGATAAACTGGGAGATAATGTCTTTTATTGCATCAGCTTCCATGGTGTAAGAGAGAAATTTTTGAGCCACCTAGTGCAATTCCGAGTCCTGGGGACAAAGAGTTTTATGTAAGAAGTCCCTCCAGTAAATGTTACCATGTCATCCACCTTCTCACTAATATCCTAGGACTGATATGGCAATGATAGCTATTTGAATTCATGAATGTCTGTTGCCATACCTGTTTCTAACAAGGTAGGGTGATTGTCACTTACATTTCTCATTGGGTTCATTGAAATACATAATATTTATGCATGTATGTGGTAGCTTTACCTAACAGGATAATCTGTTCTCTTGCTTACATCTATTTAAGATGATGCCACGATGTCTGGTAGCATGGGAAATTTTATTGAGGCCATTGTCTCCAATGGGACTGGATATATGCATTGTTACTGCCTTAAGTTATTTGCCTTATCTTTTTAGATACAATAGAGTCGTTAGAGCCACTTGCCACTTTTTTTTACCAAACTGTGAAAGTTTCCTTTTGAGTATTATATTACATTTCAGGGAAAATTTAGCTCATGTATAAAAGTCTCAGCGGGGGTAACCGTGTTTGTCTGTAACTTTAAAAACAAGTAGTCCTGTGGCATTTTAGAAACTACAAAATAAAGTTAACGTCTTAACACATGATCAAATTGGGTCTGCTGAAAGGGGGTGCAATGTGCTATAAATCCGGGCATAAATTTTCAGATATCATTCATGACTGTTGCTTTCAGACCCAGAAAGCATTTTTTTTTAATTAGCAGAATACACATAAGCCTTTTTCTATTATCACTACATTATGTTCTGGTTTTCAATATTTTTTTTTAAAGAATTACTATTTACTCCCTTCTCTAATATAGTATGAGGTCCCAAATTACAGTGTCCAGAGACCACTTTTCTTCCCTCACAGTCCTCTGCTGCTCTAGGATGCTCAGTGTAACCTAGCCCTGAGGCTCTAGATGCTCTCACTTTAGACACTGTACAAGACTGAAATTCTGCTCTGACTTTCAGCATGACATTTGGTGCCTCCATTTCCACCTGCAGCATTAAAGGTTGGTGCTGGTGTTCTCAACAAGTTTATGCCATAGTTTTTTCCAGCATTCAAACAAGAATCCTTGTCTATGCTGTGCTTCAACTCCCTCAGCTGCACCAAGGTGTGCTTCAGCTGTAGGCTGAGCAGATGCATAATGGACAAGTAAACGTGCTTTTGGTTGTTTTCAGGGTAATTGGTGTTGTTTACTTACAAGATTGGATTTCAGTGAGCAAAATGTTCAAGTAACTATAACGGTCTTTTGTGTTCTGCATATCTGCAGCAAAAGGATTTATTACAGATTCAACTCCATTGATAATGATGGCCCTGCGGCACTGCAAGAACCTGAAGTGCCTTCTGAATCAAAGATTAAATTAAAATGTCTGCTGAGGGGAGGGAGGAGGCAGGGGCGGCATAGCTGTCTGCTGAATAGGCAGACAGAAGCGCTATTAGAAAAGCTTAATACAGAGCTATACAGCTGTGGAAGACTGTGAAAGACCATTATAGTACTGAGTCGGAGTAGGGAATGTTGAGTGTGCTCTACCTGGCCTTGCTCTTGTGGCCCAGTGTGAATCTTGCAGGGTTTGCTGAGTACAGTAAAAGCTCTGTAACCCAGCACTCAGTTAACCAGAAAGGTCAAGTAACTGGCATTTCTGATATCTCTCAATACAAATCTTCAGTCTAGTAGCTGGGACTAGTACATTGCCCGGCCCAATATACAACTGCACATTCTGCACTCTACTTTTATGCAAAAGAGGCAGAAGACAAGTGAGCAAGCTGAAATCAGGGATTTAATCAAAAAAGCAGCTTCTAGGGCATATCATAGGGTCATTACAGATTCAGCCCAATCTCCTACACCAATAATTGATGTTCACAATGATGACTCTGAGGCACTGCAATGTAAGTCCTGAAGTGCCTTCTGAATCAAAGATTAAATTATGTTCAGTATAGGGTTAGCTTTAAGTGTATTTTTAGTGATCTGGATGTACAGGCCTATAGTAGTATGTAGTGTCCTAAAACAATCGACTGTATAGAAAATCACTGTGTATACCTAAGTGCTTCAAGAGACCAACCACTTTGCTGTGCAGAACTATTAACTGATTGGTGACTACTTGTATGCTATTTTATACTTTATTCATTGTATTGTATTCTAATTCTTTGAAAATAGGGATTCTAGTGGTAATCTACAACTCTCAGTTAACCAGAATATTTGATTAACCAGCAGCCCCCATTTCCCCATGGATGACAGAGCTTTTACTATGCGTAGTAATATATCATTGTCAACGTACCCATTGATATTATTTGTGAATGATGTTAGGAGTTGTGTGATACTGGACAGTAACAGGAAGTTGATCACACTCAGATTGGCTCAGCACCAGCCAGCACATAGAAGTCAACTAATAAAGATTACTTTGTTGGGGGGAGGAGTGGAGGGGCAAAAGAATTGTATTCTATAACATAAACCAGGCTATTGCAAAGACTTAAAGGAAGCAGAACTTATGACAGGGGCAAATATCATACTTCCGGAGTGCTGTAGGAAAGTCTGTTGCAATGGAAAAAATAAGGCAACCCTCCCCAGAAATCTTTGGCAGAGATCTGCAGAATATCTCAATGAAAGTTTCATCAAGATCTCTACAGAGGACTCACGGGATACATTGGTGCACATAAGTAAACTTCTCCGTGTGGCCCCCACTGCCTAACTCCAGACGGGGATTGTAACAGGGCTCGACTCACTGCCACAATTCCTCCTGCTGGTCACTCAAGGAATCAGCTCTTCAACACTGGAGCGCCACCTTTTTGGCTGGTGTCACGCCTGCTGTTACCTTTTTTCTCCACCTATGTGTGTTAGGACCCACATCCCTCCTAGACTGTGGCATCCTTTTCTCTGGGGACTGCCCTGCTGCAGGACCCCTGCACTCTGGAGTCCTCCCCCTCAGAGAACTCCCAAGCCCCTAAGTCCACCTTGCCTCAGTGACCCTACTGCCAGTCTTCAGCTAGCCCCTGAGGCAGGGGCAAACTGCAGTCTGAAATGGCCATTCATCATGGGCAAGAGGTGTGGATCTGCTGCCTTCTGCTGCCCTGGCTGCCTCCCCACAACCGCAGTAGCCTCAGGACCTGCAGCCTGGGAGCTTATCTAGTCACAGCTTCCCCAGCCCAGCTCTGCCTGCCTTTCCCCAGCCCTGCTCTGTGTCAGGATGCCTCTAGCTTCCCCGGGAGCCAGGTCCCTCCTGCTCCACAGCTAGAACAAGAATGAGTCAGAGTCTCTCCTCCCCTCCAGGACCCTTTATTTATACTGCCCTCAGTTGGGCCCGAATTGGTTAATGTCTGCCATAGCTGGTTGCTCCACCATCCCAGCCCTCTCCCGGGGCTATTTTAACCCTTTTAGAACCAGTGAGGGGCAGATGCTCGGTCACAGGGATGAAAACCTGATAGGTTGTTCCACTACCTCTTCTAGCACAAAATAAAAATGAGCAAACCAACATATGTGCCCACTACCATGAGGGTTCCATCCCTGTCATTTCAAAGTAAACTGCATATCAGGCTTCCCCCCACCCATGCTCATCTATGACCGGACTGGAATTAAAAAACAAAACAAAACAGGTACTGGCTTCTGACATAGCTGGAGTGGACATACCCTACACTGAGCTTGGCACCATCTTTACAGTGGAAGATCGAAAGTGGAAAGCAACGGTGATGAGTACTGGTGCTGACTGGAGGCACACTCAGTGTTCGATTTAGCGGGTCTTAATTAGACCCACTCAATTGAATGCCAGAACATCAGTCTCCAATGCGTAACTATAGAAGTGGCATCAGGCTCCTCAGAAATATTGATGGTGCTCTTGAGGATGGTGGTGAGGTGTCTTCTGAGGATGGCATTAAGGATGTTAGCTAGAGTGTAATTGAATAGTCTTGTAATCACATATCGGGAGCTAAATTTAAGTGAAGACATTTCTACAGCTAGGTTGATAAACGCTGCCTTGCCTTTGATTAAATGTTAGACATATTCTGCCCATAGCATTGGGTAAATGAGTTGTCTCAATCCTCTGTTTGCCAGAAGCTGGGAATGGACAACAAGGAATGCATCCCTCTGATTACCTGTTCTGTTCATTCCCTCTGGGGCACTTGGCACTGGTTACTGTCAGAGAATACTGGGCTAGATGGACCTTTAGGCTAACCCAATATGGCTGTTCTTATATTCTCTACAACGCAAAAAAAGCAAAGTAGGATTCAGTATCCTTCCCTCTTCAGTACAATAGGCCAGCTTCATCCTTGATATACAATGACTCAGTGGATCTCGGAATTACAATAGTGATGAATTGAGCCCAAAGTTTTTATTACATAGACTTCAGTTTTGGTTGCTAACTCCCCATCACTAGTGTTGCATATTGTTATCAGTAAGACTCTCCCTTTAAGCAATGAGCTATTAACCTAGCAATGGGTTTTATCTGCAGTTTCTGTTAACATCATCTGCTTGGTTTCTTATCAGATATTTCAAGAGTATCACTGTTTCCATAGGACAAACTGAACAGCATTCAAATAGGCCTTATCTACATTAGAAAAGGTTTGCTAGTATTGTTTTCTAGTTAAATACCATTTATCCCTGAATTTTTTTTTGATGGTATAATAGCTTATACCAGCTCCCCAAGCAAAATAAGCCACACCAGAAAATGTTACTGAATAAATAACAAAAAAGTCACACTCTTAACCGACAACTGGCAAAAGTTGCTAGTATAGACTGTAGGTGGGAATGTTGATATTTCTTGATGACTAGTTTATTTTTAAAAAAGTCTCAGAGGTGTAGCCATGTTAGTCTGTAACTTTAAAAATGAGTAGTCCTATGGCACCTGGTCTACACTAGGGAGTTAATTTGAAACAACAAGTGGGCTGGTTATTTCAAAATAATAACTCCTGCTTTCCACAAGGAATAACACTTATATCGAAATAGTGGTAATATGGATGCTCCACTGCTGCTGTTTCAAAATAACTACTCCCCAGAGTCATTCAAAGTAATTACTCCCGTGCTTCCTGGGGCTCTAAGTCGAGGTTGCACATCCACAATACCAGAGCCTGCCTCAGGCTAATTTCAAGGCTTCTGCGTAGTGCAGACACACTATTTCGATTTTGTTATTTCGGGAGTTATTTCAAATTTAGTTATTTTGAAATAATTTCCTAGTATAGACATGCCCTTAGAGACTAAGAAAAACATATAGAACCACGAGCTTTTGTGGGAAAAGCTACTTCATCAGAACGATAGGTATTCTGATGAAATGGTTTTTACCCATGAAAGCTCATGATTATATATATTTTGTTAGTCTCTAAGGTGCCACAGGACTATAAATTATTTTACGTTTATCACCATCTGTACTATTCTTTTACATTCCAGGAAGCTTTTGTCAAATATTAAAGTCTACCAAAAAAAGTGTCAAAGACTTGTATACCAGGTATTTTTAAACATTGATCAGTTAAAATGTAAAAATAAAAGGAAAACTTCCTAAATCCCACAATATTAGAACTAGAATATTTAATCTAGAGAACTATTATAATATCTGAGTACCTGAGATACCCTTCCTGACAGGTATTTTTGGCTATAATTTAAATGCAGACCACTCTGAAGGTACTAGCTGGTTGCCTGTTTGACTCTCTTGTCAGTACTGCACCTGTAAGTTTCCAAGTACTCCTTTCTGGTGTATGTTGTTAATAAACCTTCCATTTGGGAGAGCAGTTTCAGTTGGGGGGGGGGGGGGGGGGGGGGGGGGGGAGGAGTGTGCACACAGTACCGGCAACTTACATTTTACTGAACATTTCAAGGTATTCATTGTGCTTCCTCCCCCTTAAACCCCACCTCCTGGCTACATGAGAATCCCAATCTCTACCTTCCTCCCTCACAACCCTACCTCCAAGCAAGTTTCTAGCCCTCTTGGTTATGAAGAGAAGCTTGAAAGCATGAGCACAAAAGACTTCAACATCAGCAGGCAAATACAAACAACTTCCAAAGTATTATTGTTAAGGGAATCTTATGATTTTGGAATGCTTGGGACTGGCAGCATCATCCTGAAACTAAGGAGTCTAGTTGGACCATAGAATCCTAGAACTGGAAAGGACCTCGAGAGGTCATCGAGTCAAGTCCCCTGCCCTCCTAGCAGGACCAAGCACAGTCTAGATCAACCTTGATAGATTATAGCCTCTTTGTGTTTTATTATCTGTAGAATAAGGTGCCCCAATCCTGCTGGGCACTGCAACATTAAATAATTATGAACAGTTTTTATTTTGGGAGGAAGGCTCTGACTGTCTGTGAAAGGAAGAGGAAAAAACAAATAAATAAGAATCCTGCTACCTTTTAATCCTTTTAGTATGCCATGTCTGATGCAAAGCTCTCAGATTATCCTGCTCTGTTAGACCAACTTGTTTTGTAAGAATATTACCTGAAGGTTAGATAACAGAAAATTATCTTTGACGCACGAGAAACTTGTGGGGAAAACAATACCCTGAAGCTGTTCAGGAGATGCCCAGCTGTGAAATAGATAGGGGAAAGAGATATTTGGCAACAGCACAGTGCTAAGCAGAGACACACAGCTCTTGCACCTAAGGTGCCTGCACCACTACTGGAGAATATGCCAAAATAAAATCTCTGGCTATCTTTCATTCAAATATTCGTTTCTTCTGTCTCATGAGGAATTTGGCAAAGAATTTATGATACAAAACAACAAAGCACAATGCAACAAGATACCTGCTTTGCAAAGGGCAGCAAGCACAGTGAAGCAGTCTGGGGTTCCAGTAGAAACAAAGCAATATTTACATACACAGGCTGGCCAACAGGGGAGGGGAAGGGGGCAATTGCCTCAGGGCCTGGGGTCCAGAGCAGTCTGCCCTGCCACCGCTATTGTGGGAGTGGAGGCAACTGGAGCCCCAACCCCTTTGAACTGCTGTGCGAGCGCCGCTCTGTGAGAATCCAAGGGCTGGGGAGGGGGGCACACCACAGTTTGGGCAATGCTAGAGCTGGTCAAATACCTTCGAGAGGCAGGGCTGGGGGCAGAATTGCATCTGTACACACACACCTTGTCCTGGGACCTGCTGTAACTATGTGCCCCACTGTACATATGAGTTGAATGGTTCTTTTTAACTCTTAGAGCTTACTATTGTCTGTCTGTCTGTCCCCAACAACAAGCCTCTGAACTCTGGCCCTGTTCTGAGTGTTCCCTGTCACATATTACACCCTCGCATGTAAATACCTTAGCAACCAGATTCGCATTATGAAAAACTGTGATGAAACATTAAACCAGTGTTCAAAACTGTGACTGTTAGGGGCGGGGGAGGGAAGGGGAAGGAGGAAGAGTTCTTCCACAAGAGGGAAATTTCCTGCTAGCCACTTGCAGTCAAAATCCATCTCCTTTATGTTACCTGAGATGCATAAAGGAGAGATTTCAGGAGAGAATCTGGTCTATTTTATTAGAGAGAACCATCCTACTGATCTGTTAATTCAATGTATGCACAGAAATGAAGGAATAATAAGTGTTTCTCTGTGTGTAGTGTTTACATATTGGAGACAATAAAAATAACAAGCTAGCTGATGAACTATATAGTTGGTGCTTACTTCAAGACAAGTCAGAGGAGAATACGTTAGGGAGAACATTTCTATCTTAACCAGGATAGGAAGATTCCTGGATTCAGTGAATAATTAAATGCAGGAGGAACATCCAGTGCTTGCTTCGCTGAAGTGAGGGCAATCACTTAGGGCTTGTGAGAATATAGTGGTTCTGAAATTTTGGTCTAAAGGCCAGTGAAGGCTTAATGAGGACTTCTGGGAGACCCTCCCATCAAAACAACAAAGAACTTGTCTGCCATCAAGCAGAGAATATTGAAGCTAGTTTGCAGCCCAATCTATAAATCTTCCAGGATTTCCAGAGGTATTTTGACCATCTGAACTCAATAAAAAAAACCTTACAAGTAGTTCTGCACTCTACATAGCTGCTATGTCTTTGTCAGGTGTTTCTTATCTGTAAATGGTATTTTGTGCCAAAGAGGCATCAGCTTGCTCAAATTGATTCCCAAGGTGTTGAAATGGAGAAAATATTTTCTGGGCAATAGAACAAATCATGACTTCATGCTGAGAACAAACAGTGAAGGAGTTCACACATTTACTTCAAAGACCATGAGGCATATGAACCAGTAGGAAAGTACAGGGAGTGAAGGAGAGTTTTAGTGGTCAGAGCCTGACAAATTATGGGATGAAGTAAGACAGTTTGTTGGAGATTAAGTGAAAGATCTAGTTCCCATCTGTCTGAGCCCTGGTCTGTGTGCAATTTTTGTATCAGTATAACTATGTCAATTGGGGGGCTGATTTTTTTTATACCAGTGTAGTCATACGTATTCCCTGTATGGGAATAAACTATCCCTTTATAAGCACCTTTTTACTGGTCTAACTGAATCTGCACAGGAGGGGACAGGGAGAAGGCATGAGGGAGTGGATCTGCTTTAGCTATAGCATGATCTGAAAGCTGACTCTCTCAACCGGGGACACCGTCCAACATTTCACGTGGCTAAAGCAAGTTGCAGCACCCTCAGATTTGGCCTGTTCATTCCTTTGTAGATGGAGAGAGAGGACTGGATGCACCAGATGTAATTGAGACTACTCACACTGGTTGCAAGCAATGTTCCCTCTATTTTTTCCATCCATGTGTGGAATAAACATTGTGCGCACTAAGGCATGTGCACATGTGCACCACCAATAGAAACACATGCTGCCAGCTGTGGGTGCTCTGCTAATTAGCTGGATAGCATTTGAATCGCTCCTGGTTGGCTGCTCAAGTGCACAACTTACAGGGAACACTGGTTGCAACACCAATGACACTCAAATTGGCCCTGGCCATGCCTCCCTCCACTTGGTTTGGGGCCCTCTCAGACAGGAAGTCTGGGGCAAGCTGCAACTTCTAGCCTCTCCCACATTCCAGAGTGGGCCTAAATATGGGAAATATTCCGCTTCAACCATGACAGTGAAGTTTTAATGTCAAAACAGGTCAGTACCTTGAAACTTGAGACTGTTGGGAGATCTGGCAGGATGCCATTACTTAAGTAGCAAGCTCTTTGAAACTTCTCTCCCACTAGCATCACCTCTGGTTTTCCAGGATTCTTCATGGACTCATGGAAGAGTCCTCAAGAGGTCATCAAGTCCAGTCCTCTGCCCTCACAGTAGGACCAAGCACCATCTAGATCAGTGGTTCCCAAAATTTTCGGCATCACACCCCCCTTTTTGATTTTTGAGAAACCCTCATGCCCCCCCTCCCAAAAAAATAGCAGCAAAACTTGGGGTGGGATTGACAGGGGGTATGTGTGGCTGGGTCGCCTTGTGCCCCCCCTAGAATTTCTTCACGCCCCCCAGTTTGGGAACCCATGATCTAGATCATCCCTGATAGATGTCTATCCAACCTGCTCTTAAATAACTCCAATGATGGAGATTCCATAACCTTCCCAGGCAATTTATTCCAGTGCTTAACCATCCTGACAGGAAGTGTTTCCTAATGTCCAATCTAAACCTCCCGTGCTTAGGGATGTGAACTAGTCGATAAGCAAATGCTTATTGAATAGTCGACTATTCTATCAGAAAGAGGCAGAAAGGGGTGGGGAAGAGGAGGGAGTGCTTCAAAGCAGTAGTGCCATGTGGAGCCCGGGTCCAGACCCTGGGCTCCACGTAGTGCTGCCACTTTGAAATGCTGGATGCAATCTAGGGCCAGCTGGGGACTCCCAGCTGACCCTGAGCTACATGCAGTGTTTCCAAGTGGTGCTACTGCTTTGAAACACCATGGGAAACATGGGGCCAGCAGGAGATTGCTTGAGTTCCTTGCTGGCCCCATGCTCCCTGCAGCGCTTTTGCCTTTGAAGTGTAGCAACAGCTGGTGGAGGTGGAGGTGGAGGTGCCCTTATCGACTACTCGAATAGGCGATGCAATTTGCATCGCCTATTTGATTAGCCAATTAATCTAAATTTAACATCCCTACCCTACCTGCAATTTAAGCCCATTACTTTTTGTCCTATCAGAGGTTAAAGAGAAAAAATTTTCCTCCCTCATCCTTGTAACACCCTTTTAGGTACTTGAAAGTTGCTATCATGTCCCCTTCTCAAGTCTTTTCCAAACTAAACAAACCCAGTTCTTTCAGTCTTCCCTCATAGGTCATGTATTCTAGACCTTTAATCATTTTTGCTGCTTTTCTCTGGACCTTTTCCACATCTGTCATGGTCATGAGGGATGGCCAGCAGCCTGGGGGCTAAGCAGTTAACTGTACCTAGTCAGGTAGCAGTCAGCCAATAGAAATGCAGATAGGGATTTCAAACTGAGACAAAGGAATTTTGGTTTTTCCCCTCTTTTGTCTCTGGGCAGTTGCTCTCCAGATACTGAGGGGGACAGACAACATGTCCCTCTCCAAGAAAAGACTCTTCACCCTCTGTAAGTAGGGCAAAGTCTAGATAAAGCCATTAGGTTTTATTGTTTTATGGTTTGGGAATGGGAATCTGATGTCTATGCATTTAGAAATGGGTTTTCCTCTGTTTTGTAGCTAAGTTTTGTTCCCACAGGAAAATTCCCCATGAGTTTATTAATTGGTGGCTCTTACCATCTAGCCAATGCAACTATGCTTGTAACAGGAGCGGTGTTGTGATAATAAAAGTTCTTTCTTTTTTATTAACCTGGTCTTGGTTCAGTTCTATGTCCTGGAAAATCTGTCTCTGGGATCTTCAGGCCCCAACTAGGGGATGGCAGCCGCAGACTGCAGTTTGTCTTTTCTCTCTCTTTTTCAAGCTCTTTGGAGAAAAGAACTTGGGGTGCCCTGCGGTTGGTTTCAAGTGTCCACCCCTGTTTGTGGGTTCAAAAGCACTTGATGGTGGTAGCAGATTTTTATCTCCAAAGTCTAGGTTTTTAGGATTTTTTTGGGGGGAAGGGGGGGGGGGGGGGGGGGGGGAGAAGGAAGGGTTATACCAAAGCCTGGAAAGATAAGGTTTTGGGGTACTTTTGCAGACCCTCACTTCTGCATTCATCATGCCAGAGTGGGGAATCAGTCTTGACAGCATCTTTCTAGAAATATGGTGCTCAGAATTGGACACAAAACTCCAGTTGAAGTTTAATCAGTGGAGTATAGAGTGGAAGAATGACTTCTCGTGTCTTGCTCACCACACTCCCGTTAATGCATCCCAGACTCATGTTTGCTTTTTTTGCAACAGTGTCACGCTGTTGACTCATATTTAGCTTGGGTGCACTATGACTCCTAGATCTGTTTCTGTAGTTCTCCTTCCTAAACAGTCACTTCCCATTTTGTTTGTATAAAATTGATTATTTCACATAGGAAGGAACACTTTGCCTTCATCCTTATTGGACTTCATCGTATGTGGCAGGGTCAATCCCACTTCTGGGCCCCAGACCTCCGTTCAGTCCACAAACTCACAGCCTAAGTGCTGCAGCATAGGTCCCGCTTGTCCTTGTCGGCATTTGGGCCAATGCCCCTGATCAGCCTGGGCTGGATAACCAGTCTTCCCCTAGCTACTGGCTGGGTTCCTGGTCAGAGCCCCTCACCTCCCCTGTTGTCTCTGGCAACACTGTTGTTTGCTGTATCAGCCTCTCTGATTCTTTTCTTTTCAGTTTTAGCTCCTCTCCTCCAAACTCCTCTTCCACTCCCTCCGCTGCCCTCCACCCCACCATCAGGGAAGGCTTTTTAAAAGGCTCAGTGGCTGCCTGCAGTCAGATGGCCCTTAATTGATTTGTTGCAGCTGCTTCCATTTTGCCCTTACTAGTCCCAGGTCAGCTGCTCCTGGCTGCCCTGAAGTAACTCTTTCTCTCTCTCTAATCTAGCCCTCTAGCCTGCCCTGTCACATTATATACCTCAGATCATTTCTCCATATCATTCTGAATTATGACCCTATCCTTCAAAGCACTTGCAACCCCTCCCAAACTGGTATCATTTGCAAACTTAAGAGTGCACTCTCTCTATTGTTACCTGAATCGCTGATGAAGATATTTCACAGAAGCAGTCCCAAAACCAAGCCCTGCAGAACTCCACTTGTTATGCCCTTCCAGAATGACTGTGAACCATTGATAACCTATTCTATAATTATGCTGAGAGGAGTTATGCACCCATCTTATGGTACTCCTATTTACATTGTATTTCTCTAGTTTATCTATAAGAACATCCAGGAGTGGCCCGAGGCCGGCTGTGGCAGCCAGTGCCCTAAGTGGAAGGCGCAATCGGCGCCCCAGCCTGCTCGGCTGTCAATGGCTGTGATGTAACCGTGACGTCATCATCGGGCGCCCGGGCCAGCAGCGCCCTAGGTAACTGCCTAGTTTGCCTAGGCTCACAGGCCACCCCGAGAACATCATGCAAAACGATATCAAATGCTTTACTAAAGTCTACGTATACCACATCTGCCACTTCCCTCTTATCTGCAAGGCTTGTTATCCTATTGAAGAAAGCTGTCAGGTTGGTTTGACATGATTTGCTCTTGACAAATCCATACTGGCTGTTACTTATATCTTATCTTCCAAATGGATTCCTTAATTATTTGTGCCATTATCTTTCCTGGCACAGAAGTTAAGCTGGCTAGTCCATAGTTTCCTGGCTTGCCGTTATTTCCCTTTCCATATATGGGCACTATATTTGCCCTTTTCCAGTCTTCTGGAATCTCTCCTGTCTTCCATGACTTTTCAAAGACGATAGTTAATGGCTCATATCTCCTCAGTCAACTCCTTGAGTATTCTAGGATGCATTTCATCAGGTCCCGGTGACTTGAAGACTTCTAATTCTAAGTAATTTTAACTTGTTTTCCTATTTCAACTTCCAAACCTACCCTATTTCACTGGCATTCACTATGTTAGGCATCCAATTGCCACCATCTTTGTTGGTGAACACTGAGACAAAGATGTTGTTAAGCACCTCTGCCATTTCCACATTTTCTGTTTTGTTTTTCTCTCCATTGAGCAATGGACCTACCCTGTCGTTGGTCTTCCTCATTCTTCTAATATATTTATAGAATGTTTTCTTGTTACCCTCTATGTCTCTAGCTAGACTGAACTAATTTTGTGCCTTTGCCTTTCTAATTGTGCCTCTACCTACTTGTGTCATTTGTTAATAGTCATCTTTCGTACTTTGACCTAATCTCCATATTTGTAGGAATCCTTTGCAATTATTTAAGATCTCCTGATTGAAGATGGGGGGGATAATCTGTACCCTGCTGTGTTGTTTTCCCAACAGATGTTTTTAAAAAGCCTCATTGACCTTTTCTTCCTGGTTAGGTGGTCTGTAATAGACCTCTACCATGACATCACCCTTGGCTATTATACTCTTTTTAACTTTACGCAGAGACTCTCAACTCTCAATTGTTTCTTATGTCCATCTCAACCTCAGTCCAAGTGTATACATTTTTAATATACAAGACAATACCTCCTCTCTTTTTTCCTTGCCTATCCTTCAGTCATCAGCTCTTCATCCAGTTGCCGATTTCATGAAAGTCGTTGGCTAGCCAGGAGATGGTGTTATTTGTATCTGATCTGTAATAAAGCAGAGCGTTATTTATTTATTTAAGGAGCAGTTCCCTTTTTTAAAATTCTCCTCTTTGTTTGTGCTCTTTAAAATAAATGAATGCATTAAGAAAAAACAATGTGGCTTTAAAGATGCCTGCAAGGATGTTTCAAAGTTTAGCAGGACAGCCTAGTTTACCCTGTAAGAGCCCATGCTCCATATTTGTAGAGAGACCTAGCCCCATGATGGATCTGGAGGGTAAGAGGCAGCAGGAAGACGGAAATGTCTGTGCTGGCGATAGGTTCAGCTCCATCTACTAAGTGGGCAGTGATATACTGTCTCCAAATCACCGCCAATGCAGTAAGCATCAGGCCTCTGTGACCCTTTGCAGAAAAATAAATGAGAATAGTTTTTAATTTTATAAGTGCCTTGTTCTGGCTCCTGTCCTAGATTAGCATGTAGTTTCCAATTTGCATTTCTGTTGTGCACCAAGGACAAAAATTACAGAGGCGGGGAATGGTGTATATTCAGGACCAAGTGAGGATTTAAACTGGTTACATGACTACAAAGGCAATTTCCCCACTCTTGGTATTCATCCCTCCTTATCAATTGCTGTAAGCCAGCCACATTCACCCTGACTGAATTGGCCTCATTAAAACTGGTCCTACACTAGGGACGTTAAGAGGTGGATATTTAACTAGTCAATAGGCAGCCCAGCTCAGTCCCGGCTCGTGCCAGGTGTGAGACCAAACCCTGCTGCGGCTCTGCAATTGAAAATGCAGCAGGAGCCAGCGGCAGGCTGCCCAGCCTCCTACTGCCATTTAAATTGCAGAACTGCAGTGGGGTTTGGTCCTGCACCCAGCCTGAGCCTGGGCGGAGCTGGGCTGCCTGCCCAACTGGCAGCAGTCCCTGTGCGCCAGGGTCCCAGCAGGGAGTTGGGACCTCCCGTGCATAGGAGCTGCTGTCCCTAACTAGCCCATGAGTGCGGGGGGGTCCCCAACTCCACACTGGGATCTCCTCTCAGACAGGGGCTGCTTCATGGCAGCAGCCCCAGAGGCAGCAGTGAGGAGGGGGTGATGGGCAGCACCATGGAGATGGTGCAGGCGAGGGAGGGGGAGGAAAACCAGCTTTTAAGCCAGCTCTCCAAAGCACCCGCTTCTTCTTCCCTCCCCCCACTTGCTGCTTCTGATACAGAGGCAACAGGGGGAGGGGAATGCAAGTAGTTGACTCAACTACCCAATAAGCATGGGCGTATCAGGTAGTAGACTACTCCCTTACATCCCTATCCTACACACTTGATAAATAACTTCTTTCTATACATACACCCACCCACACTCCTGCCTCTAATTTCCACTCCAGTTCATCAGATGAAGATGGTTTTACCCATGAAAACTTCTGCCCTAATAAATCTATTAGTCTCTAAGGGCGTGTTTACACTAGGAAATTATTTTGAAACAACTTAATTTGATAATTATTCCCAAAATAATTCCCGAAATAACCATTTCAAAATAGTGTCCCCACACCACAGGGAAGCCTAGAAATTAATCTGAGGCAGGCTCCCTTCATGTGGATGCCCCAGAAAGCACTAGGGAGTAATTACTTTGAAGGACTCTGGGGAGTAGTTATTTCAAAATAGCAGCAGGGGAGCATCTATACTACTGCTATTTCAAAATAACCATTTCAAAATAAGTGTTATTCCACATGGAAAGCAGGAGTTATTTCAAAATAACCAGCCCATTATTTCAAAATAACGGGCTTGGTACTGTGGACACTCTGTTATTTTGAAATAAGGGGAATTATTTCAAAATAACTCCCTAATGTCGACCAGGGCTAAGGTGCCACAGGATATATACAGTGAATTATTTCCTTAGTACAGAAACTGTGTGTATGTTGTACATAACTAAGTTGCCAATAAATATCTACAAAACTACCCCATTATCCACCTCTGAATCCCTCCTCAAAACTCTCCCAATGCTTACAAATTTGCTTAGCAATTGTTAGTCTGCTGTTGTGCTGAGATTACTGCCTGTCTTGCTTACTAATATAGTCTAAAACAAATTCTGCATCGAGGGGTGCCATTCCTCTAGATTTAAATGGGATAGTGCTCTTTTTGGGCGGTTTGTCCCCTGGCTGGTAATGAGATAACTCCATGTGTTTTGTCCTCTGTGGGATGGGAAATACCATTTTGAAGACCATTCTGCTCTCCTCCCTTGCTTGCCAGTGTGATCCAACACACTGGGAATGCATGAGTGGCTTCCCTACTCATCTGTTGTCTCTTGTGTTAGATTGTAAACTCTTTGGGACAGGGACTGTTTTTGTTGTGTGTTTGTACAGCAGCTAGCACAAACAGAGCCCTGGTCCAGGGCTAAGGCTCTGGGTGCTAAATACAAACAGTAGCACTCAAATAATCATAGCTAATAAAGAAAGTTAGAGATACCACAAGCCACTGTCTCCCTCCCTGGATGGTGTGATTTGGGAGGTGTCTTTCAAGGATCATGTCTCATTGGTGGTCAGAGCATAAAGAGGAAATTAGAATGTGAGAGGCCCCTGGGGACTGCCAATTGACACAACAAAATGAATTCAATTCAAAATTGCAGCCTCTGTTTTTCACTCACTGAGCAGTGCGCTTGCTGTCCTTTCATTGGTATCTGAGTGGCATCAGAAAAACATTTTTATAAAAATGGCAATAATAAGTGGCCTAGAAGGGCAGAAAGACCAGATCCTCAGCTTTTGTACATTGGTGCATTGCCACAAATCCCAGTGACACCAGTTGAGGCTCTGACCTCTATTACTTACTTCCATTTTCAAGGAAGGCCACAGTGAAAGCTGAAGCTTGGAGAGTAGCCAACCCATTTAGCTTTTCACTTTCTGAAAAGGTCACTAGAGATCTATATTGTTTGGCAATAATTTAGCATTTCTGCTCAAAGTTCACTTCATTGAAAGAGTGCTTCAAGAGCAAGTGACTCACTCTCAGAGAGAATCCTATATTGCAGCAATAATTTCCTAGCTTTGTTTGATTGGATTATCTGGCAAGATTCACAAAATCCGTCTTTAAATCGTTATTTCAGGAGGGGGTTATCAATCTTCACATTCTGAAGATAAGTTAGTAACTTAAGATAACCTACTTATCTCTGAGAAATAAAAACAACTTCTGTAGATGGGTTAAGGGATTTTCAAAACTTTTGTGGAAAAAGAAAATCTAGTTTCCCTGGCTGTTGTTGGCAATACTGACAAGTTCCTCTTTATGCCCTGTATCCCTGTTTATACATTTCAGGGTCAGAGCCAGATTTGGTGTAAACCAATATTGCTTGATTGACTTCACTAAAGCTATACTGATTTATGTCAGCTAAGGATCTGGCTACTGTTTTTAATATGGTATATTTCATGTAGCTTCACACAGTCAGTTCTAAACAAATGCAAGGACAAGCAAATCAATTCCAAACCTGTGAGAGATTAGAAAGAAAAAACTATAAACAGAGTTATTTAATTTTGTTTATGTATCAGTCATTCATGATGGGGGCAGTCAATTAAGTCCAGAGAATCTCATCTACCAGCCCTTCACTACAAGTCTGACACCTTGTCCAATCAAAACTAGCTGGTAAATAGCCTCGCTGCAAGTGTGGACACACTTGCTGATTCACTCAGATAATATCACAAAGTGCCTGCCAGCCTGCAATCTGTTTCCTATGTTTGGAGCAAGCCCAGCCAGAATCATGGACCTAGTAATTAATTCACAGCTCTGACATTCAGGCCTCTCCAAAACAACAGTTTCCCAAAGAACAAGTACCAATTTCCTTCAACCATCCCACTGCTGAGCTACAGAAGCAGATACAAAAATGATTGCTGGCATCTGGGGGGAGTGGGGGAGGGAGAGAAGAGGCAATGGGTTCCTCTGTAACCCCCCTAAAAGAAAGCTTAATAGAAATACAATGTATTATTAGTGGCCTGATATTTAGAGGTTCAGTGAACAAATAAGGAAATGAACTATATGGGGATGTTACATCACACTAACTATAGTCAGTTTGCTTTAGAGTGCCGTGTGTTCACATAAAATCTGTGCTTAAAGTAGTTTATCTGGCATCTTAGATCACAGTAAGAAGTTATCCTTGCAATAGGAGTAACTTCACACCGCAGTGAGTTTGTTTGCTCTAAGATTTCTGTGGACCAATTCTAAATAATTGCAATATTAGTATCCCATACAGCATTGGTTCACACCTGGATCAATGTGTATGGGTAGTTTTGTGCCCTTAATTGCTCAGGAGACATAATCAGGTTTGTATTAATGACTACCTTGATCATGAAGCTCAGCACTGGGCCTGTAGTACTGATGGCTGGCACTTCAAAAAAGTGGCACTTGCTAAGTGAATGGAAGTCAAGAGAAATCATAGCAGTTTGTTTGACCCCACATCAGTGTTCCCTCTGATCTTTTCTATCCATTTGTGGATTTTGTCCATTCGTATGCCGAATATTTTTATGTGCACTGAGGCATATGTGAATATGCACCACTAATAAAAAACAAAACCTACCTTGGGCACTCTGCTAATCAGCTAGGCAGTATTTGAGTGTCACATAAATGCATAGCTTACAGGCAACACAGCCCCACATTCCAGAATCCATAAATTTCTAGTAAGCATCATACAAAAAAAAGCAGCAGCACAATGCACTATGGGATTTGTGCCCAGAATGGTCAATTTAAATTAACACAGAGCTGTGTTGGCACACTGTTTAATAATGAAAAGTACCATAACAAAATGGTATGGATGCCAGTGGCAGATTTAGAGTTAGTGGGATCCTCTGCTCAACTTCATTTTGCCCTCAGGAATCAGCCAAGGAAAAGAACATATTTTCCTCCTTCAGTCTTCTGAGTAATAACAAATAAGCAAAAATAAAGTTAAGTACCTTGACTGTTTTCTAACCATCCTCTCCTCCCAGGCCACTTGAAAACTTCTGAGGGTCTTGGTAGATTACTTAATGATCATTCTAAATATCATTTGTACCATTAGCTAACTCTTGTAAAGTGCTTTGGATAGGAGCACTTTGTATAAAACAAAAAGTAACCTTTCCCCAGTCCACATGAATAGAGTTCTTAAACCACAGTTTAAGAACTACTAGCCTAAATGAAAGCTTGTATTTGCATTATGTTAATGTGAAAAATTAAAAAAGCATGATTATCACAGCATATGCACCACTCCATCCTTTGAGGTGCAGGTACCAAGAGGTGAGGATGCTGCCAGGTCGGCTGTTGGGTCATCAGCAATCTCTGTCAGTCCTTCACAACAGCCCTTAGTTCAGGGCAGCAGAGCCTAATGGCTAGAGTCCGTAACAACAGCCCTCAGCTCAGGGCAGTACTGCCTAATGGCTAGTCAGTAACTATAGCCCTCAGTTCAAGGTAGCACAGCCTAATGACTAGGCAGTAGTTTGTGGCAGTAGCCCTAGTAGGGGGTCACGGGCCCACCCTACTCCACCAGACCCCAACCCAGTGCCCTGTAAATGGCAGAATGCTCCACCAAGCTGATGCCCATGAAACGGCCCCTGTGATCCACCAACCCCACCATCAAGAAGTACCCCTTGCAGTTCAAGTATGCTTGGTAAGGTGGTCAGCTGCCAAGATAAGGATGTGCCTTGTGTCTATCGCCCCAGCACGTGACAACACTATCCACTATGTCCTGCACATTTCCCAAAGTCACTATCCTTCCCAGCAGAAGGGTATTATTGCCCTAACTGCTTAGAGCACAGCAGCCCCCACTGAAGATGTACCCACTCCAAATTGATTCCCAGCTATGGGTAGCTGTCTGGTGTTGCATGCTTCCACAGGGCAATGGCCACTCGCTTCTGAACTATCAGAGAGGGTCTCAATTTGGTATTCTTGTGCTTTGTGGAAGGCAGAGGGGTGTTACCCCAAAAACAACCAGACCACTGGAGACCACCCAGGGTTAC
>CM057846.1:105651861-105666941 GCA_030068395.1 Apalone spinifera | reverse complement strand
ATTACAAAGTTGCAAGGCTCAACAATCACCAAGCTTACAGTAAGTTTCTGAACTTAAAGCAAAGTTGCTGAAAGTTATAAAGTTTCAAGGTTTTACAAAGATTACAGAGTTGCAAGGTTTAAGATTACAACAAATTGCAGAGTTTAAAAGGCAATGCAGCTGGAACACTTACAAAGCCTTGGAGAATTATTTACAAATCATCAGTAATGAAGTGACTTAGAAGACAGCTGCCCCCCCCCCCTGAGCAATGCAGTCAGCAGGAGGTTTTTGTCAGTCTCTAAGGGTATGTCTAAACTACGGGTTTTTTTCAAAAGAGGATATGCAAATTCTGTGGGAATTTGCATATATTCTTCTAATTGCTTTTTCAAAAACAGGTCTTTTGAAAGTGAAAGTAGTCTGGATGCGTTTTTTCAGGAAAAAAAAATCCCTTTTTTGAAAAACTGCTTTTCCTTAAAAAAAAAAAAAAAAAGGAGGTTTATGCGGTTTTTCAAAAAAGTTTTTTTCCAGAAAAAAACACATCCAGACTACTTTCACTTTCAAAAGACTAGCTTTCGAAAAAGCGATCAGAAAGAGATATGCAAATTCCTGCATAATTTGCATATCCTCTTTCGAAAATAAAACGTAGTTTAGACGTACCCTAAGTCATGTCTGGCAGGACCTTGCAGTTTAGTGTATTTTCCAGAAAATCTATGTGTAAAATCAAGTAGTAGCTTGAGCAGAGGCTTTTATGCACTAGGTTAAGCCATTTGTGAACTTCCACGAAAGTGGCCTTATGCATGCAAAAGTTTTGCAGCTACTGCTGATCATAGCCATAGCTACATAACTGCAGTCCCACCAGTTTATGCTTATCTCACGACACCAGAACCAGCATTCCACTGTGTCAAGAGGATTGAATGCTGCCAGCATCTGCCAATTGCTCCACTCAGTATTTTCATACATCTGTGTTCATGTAAAGACCCACTACATTGAAAGCTGAGGGCACCCCCCCATCGGTACCAAAATGCCTACTCATGAGAAGAAATGGAAGTCCACGGGAGCATTTCTCCTGGAGGCCTCCCACTGAGAGGATGGTGCCAAAGCTCAGCATAAGGTACATTGACTCCAGCTATGATTTTTATGTAGCTGGAATTACATACTTAAGATGACCTTCGGCTGTAGTGTGCCTCTGGCCTTAGTAAAAGTAGGAGATACTCTTTAAAATGAAGCTTTTTTTTTCCATGAAGGATTATTATTACTAGTATTGCTAAAATTGGAACCTCATTCCAATATATTCATCCCTGGTCACCAATTCTCATATAAAAAAAATCTCCAATTGATCTGATGAAGTGGGTTTTACCCTCAGAAGATCATGAGATTATACATATTTTTTACTCTAAGGTGCCACAAGACTGCTCATTTTTAATGTTTCAGACTAATATGGCTACCCCTCTTAGACTCCATAAAAAAGTTACATAATAAATAATCAAAGAGTGCATGGGGCTATTTTTGGAAAATGTACTATCAATCTAAAACTCAGGTAAAAGGAAATTTACAAAATACAGCAGCATCCTTCCAGATGAAAGGTCAGTAAGCTAATGGAAGCCAAAGTATTGGATCTGATCCTAATAGATGAAAAAGGTCTCTAGTGCATTATAAACACAGTAAATGAAAGCAGCAAAAACCAGGGATGTTAAATTTAATTAACTAATCTATTAGTTGGTGGATTTTCCATTGACTAGTTGGTAAGTGGGGAGCTGCAGCAGAGTGAGCTCCCAGCCTGGTGCAAGCTGGGAATCAGCTGTTTTGGCTTGCGCTGGGTCCCCTCCCCTCCGCTGCACTTCAGCCTTTTAAACGTAGTAAGAGCCTGCCTGCTCATAATACATTAAAAGGCAGAGGTGCAGCCTCTGGGACTGTGTGCAAGCCCGGAATCAGTTGATTCTGGGCTTGTGCCTGGTCTCTGCTGCACTTCTGCCTCCCCTGCCCCCTGTGGAGATGGTGCTGGGGGGAACCAGCTTTTCAGCCATTTCCCCCCAGCACCTGTTCGTTTCCCCCCACTTTGCTGTTTGCCTCTGATAGAGGCAGCGGAGGTGGGAGAAGTGACTAGTCAAAGGACTAGTTGACTATCTGATAAGCTTTTGCTTATTGGATAGTTGACTGGTCACTTACATCCCTAGCAAAGATGGCTGGATCATTCCCTCTTGGCAGCTCAGCTGCTCTTATTTATGGCACAAATAGAATGAGCGCCTCTGCTGCATCACAATGTATGCAACTAATTAGAATAAAAAACCAACCGAAAGACTCTTAATATTTGGCTGCAGCACAGTACCAATTTGTATTCAATCTGAAAAGGAGAAAGTCACATATGTGGATTTGCTCTGCTGATGGTGGAATTGGCCAAGGATGAAGGCTTCGTCCATAGTAAAAATTTTGTTGTCCAAAACTGCCTTTTGACGACGAAACAGTGAGAACATACACACTGCAATGCAGCTTGTCAGGAAAAAACCCACACAGTTTCAGTGACAAAAAACTTCCACCTCTAAGAGATTTTTCTCTTTTCCCTTCCCTTTATTGTGGCTAAAGAGTCAGGATAGACACTGCTGTTGGTTTTGTTAACAGAACTGGCTTCTTCCAATACCCCACAATGCCTGCTCTGATGGCTTTGCTCAGCAATTCGATCTCTGCTGCACTGCAGGCATGCACCCCCTCTCCTTTTAAAGCTCCATGAAGTTTGACATCTGAGTGAGCTGCCCCATTCGGGGAACAAAGAAAGAGCAAGCCATTGGGATGCTCCTGTTCTGCCCTGCACTAGGAACATAGCGGCAGGCAGACTGCTGCTGTAGGAGGAGAACAGATGCTGTACTGCTTTGATGTGCTTCAGCACTGAGAGCTCACAGAGTTGCTCATGATACTGCTCCAAGGGAGAGAACTCAGATGGAATCTCAGGCTATACAGGAATCAGCTCCATGGTCCTATAACACTGCATTGTGGGATATATACCCAGAGTGCATTGTTAACATTGTTGATGATGGTGTCCCCAGTGTGGACATGCTCTCTCAGAGGGGGCAAGTGTGAACACCCTCTGCCTTGTTGTTTTGTTGACAAAACTTGGTAGTTTAGACGCATCCTAGAAGAATTATGTTCCTTGTTAAAGGACTGGCACCTGTCCTCTAGCACCTTGCTTCAACAGGACCACATTTTGTTCTTGTTCAGTATAACTGATTGTGACTCATCGCTGCAGCACCACCTGCTGTGGTCACACTGGGAATTAGCTTTGTCCTCAGCAGGGCTCCCCCTTCTGTCTGGTGTCTCATCCATTGTCACTCTGCTCTTTCTTCCTCCTCCATTTCCTGCTGCCCTCTTTTATAAGGATCAACTCCTCAGCCTGCCCACTGTACCTAACTAGTCAGCCAGCTTCAGGCCTCTTGACTCCAGAGGAAAGGTCTCCCTTACATCTTCATATCACTGGGACACTTAGCACCCTGTGCATAGTGTGTGAATACTATTGTTATAATCTTTGTACAACATGCCTTTTAGGTGTCACTTGAAAACTAAATAACTCACAAATCATTAATAGTCTCATGATGTATGTGCATGAGGGTTATTAAGAGCTATAAATATATGCTGGAATTATGACTATGGTGTGAGCAAGCCAGGTGAGCTAGGGAAGTTGTTAAATAGATAAATAAAAGAATGGATGATTACTTCAATTTTCTTAAAAGCAATCAAGAGGACCATCAAGATAGCTGGTGTGGGGGAGGGGACAGATCACAGAAAACAGAACAATTTGCATTTAAATGAATAAAGGGAGGGGAATAAAGAGTATGGAGCTTCCTTAGCCACCAGACTCCATCTTCCCTTCCTCACAGCTTCAATAAACTTTACTTTGAGCAGTAATCTTTTGACCCATGGTGTCCACCACACTAGCCACCAAGTAAATGTGGCTATTTGGCTGGTTGAGCGTGGCTAGTTAGTTGCCACTATATAGTTACGGTGACCATATTTTCTGAACAAAAAATGGGGACACATTAGCCATGCCCATGACCCCGTTAGCCACACCCACCTGCCATAGGAAAGTCCCACCCGTAGGGTAGTAATTCCGGGGTAAAGATGCACACATGACCAGAAGTAAAGGGTGTCATGTGATCTGTCTCAGAACTCCTCCCACCATCCACTACAATCAGGGATGGGTTTGGGTCCCATAGGATAACCCCATGCAACTATACTGCAATTGCATTAATCCAGGCCCCAGACCTGGGGTCCTGTGACACTGCAGCACTAGGGGTCCAACTTCAATTAAAGATGAGATCCAGCACCTGAGACCTATAACTTTGCACTGTAGATGTAGCCCCATTTGACTCAGGCCTGGGAGTCATCCAGAACTATCCCACAATTTCATAGGACAACTTCTTTAGTCTTCTTAACAGATTAGCTTACTGGTTCCAATTAACTGGTAATCCAGATGCTGGAGCAGACCCCACCAGCTGTAGGCAGGGGGTTGCTCCAGCCCTTGTGGAGGGCCTGCTGCAGACAGAGATTGCTCTCATTCAGAGCAGCACCTGTCTGTTGGGGACCCACGAGTCCCACAGGCAGGGACTGTGCCAGTGCCTGGAGGAACCTCTCTCTGTGGAGAGTTCTGCCTGCTGTGGATAAGGGTTGTTCTGGAGGAGGCTGAGAGCCAGCAGCAGGCCCAGTGTGACCTAACATTAACCAGTTAGCTGATAAATGGGAATTTACATCCGTAATGAAATGTACTACAACTGCATATTTTGAAGTTACTCCATTTCCACAAGCCAGAATGACAATTACAGGGTGGAGAAGACCATGTCACTAACCCTAACCACCACTGCTTGAAAAGTACATTTCCCATGGAGGTCAATGAGGCTGGGCTATTTTATATTTACTGAGAAATGTATATATCAATACCATGATGGCAATGCCTATATTATGTAAATAATACCTAATCATATTTTCCAAATGAGACCACTTCCCAACCTGCTTTCAAAGGGCCTGATCCAATTTAAACTTTAAGCTAGGTTTGGGCCCAAAGCAATCTGTTGACATTACCCTAGAAGATCCAGTTAACGTTTAGTCACCCTTCAAAAATATGAGAGACCAATCAGGAAGAGGCCCGCTGACTAGTAGAGGTGATCTTTGAAGAAAATTGGAGAGACTGTGGATTGACTTCTGACAGCAGCACTTTCTCACTGGACATGGGGTTTTTAGCACAGGTTTCATTTAGTGCCAGAATAACTCAGAAATGTGTTTTCACACCTAACTCCATTCAGGTCTAAGCAACATGCAGTCCAAAGACAGAAAAACAAATCCCTTGAACCCGGATGTCAAAACATCTTATCTCTTCACAGAGCTCAAAGGACTTTTTACCCCTACACGCAACTCATGACAACCCTCTCTGTAGAGAGAGGATACATCCTGCCTCTCTGTGGACACACCAAGTATTTTCATGGGGCATCATAACATGCTGTTTAAATCATCAACTGCTTGGATGAGGAAGACCCCCAAAGACAGGGGTGGCCCTAGACTAGCTGCCAGCAACTGGCGCCCTAGGTGAACCATGCAATCGGCGCCCCCACCGCCAAACCCCTCAATGATATTGCGCCACCATTTGGCGCCCCATTTAACTTGGCGCCCTAGGCAATCGCCTAGTTCGCCTATATGGACGGGCTGCCCCTGCCCAAAGAGTCTGTCCATCATCCACACTGGAGTGACATGATGATTTGACCGCTGTGGTAACAGACCCGATCTCTCTGTGGGCTTTTGTGGAGCAGCAGGGAGCCGCGGGTGGTCTCTTATGGGGAGAGGCCGGGGGTGCGTCTTTTCAGTAGTTCTTAAACTTTTTGGCCTGTGGACCAACTGGCTCAATGCAAACCTTGCTGTGGACCAGCAGTTGCAAATGGAAACACACAATTAAATTACATAATTACACCCAAGCCATTTTTCTGGTGCTGCAGCTAAGGAGACCAGTTTAATTTAAATTATTAAAAGATTAAGCATTTTAACTCTCTCATGTTAGTTTATCCAACTTCATTTTAAATAAAGTAAAATATTAATTCATGTCTGACACAAAAAATTTCAATATTTTCTTTATTTATGACAAGGGTGGGGAACCTTTTTTGGGTCAGGGGCTACTGACCTACAGAAAAAAAATCAGTTGGGGATCACACAAGCGAGAACCAAAAAAAAAAAAAAAAAACACACCTGCCCCAAGCCCCCACCTTTCACTCATGTCCCTAACTGAGATACCTCACTCCTCTGGTGCTCCATCCCGACAGGGTGAGGAGAAGGGACAGGGATGACTGAAATTCAGGGCTTCCCATAGGCCAGATCTACTCTTCTGGGGTTCCAGAATTAGTGGAATTTATGGACTCACTTAGGCTCTGAGGTAGAGACAAAAATGAGGGGTTCAGTGTACAGGACAAGGCTGCTAGTGTGTAAGATAGGGTTGGGGTGCAGGATCTGGGAGGTAGCTGGGTGCAGAAGCAGGCTGAGAGTAGGGTGTCTGGCCAGGTGGAGGGAGCAGGAGCAAAGCATGGTGCAGGAGTAATGATAGATGCAGGAACAGAGTGGGAGTAGGTGTCTGACCAGGGGCAGGGTGCAGGAGCAGACTGGGGGGTTGGGTATCTGGCCAGGAGGGAAAGTGCAGGAGCAAGGGAGGGTGTCGGAGTAAGCTGGGGGTGTGTGGACTTGGGAGAGGGAGGGGAGTGAACGAGGAGGATTGGGGTGTAGGAGTTTGGGCATGAGGGCTGATGCTTAACTGGCTTCTTGCCCACTTACAGCAAGGAAAGCTTCTGGACAGCACACTGCCATTCCCACAGCAGGGTGGGGAGGGAGCTCAGCCCCCTGCTTCCCTTCACAGAGGGGAGCCTGCACAGCCACATGCACCAGCTCCAGCTTCCTGCTCAGAGGTGAGGGGGGAAGAGGAGGTAAAGAAAGCCCCAACCCCACCAGAGCCGGCTCGCAGAGAGCAACAGAACAAGCAACTCAGTGTGCTGCTGTTCTGTGTCCTGCCGTTCCTCCAGCAGGGTGGGGAGGGGCAGAGAGAGAAAGCAGCAGTGCACGAAGCGCATCTCCTGAGCCTGAGTGTGTTTGCGCAACTTGAATAAATCTGAGGTCTCTCCCTTACAACTATTTTCCTTCTTCCTAGATATCCTCTTCCACTCTTACATGTATTTACAGGAATCAGTTACAGTACAAATACCCCCAAAGGGTACAATGCAGCCATGGCTCTCCATAAATGTTTAATAATAAACTACGATTATATATAGCGCCTCATCTGGTATAAACACTAAGCATTTTTTGCAACTCCATGCTCCCAAATTAACTGTTCGCTATGATCACACCACTCCATACAGACCCAATGTAAGGACTTGGGAGAGCATCTGGGAGACAAATGGATGTGTTTTGGAATATACCTAACCAGTTTTTTACTTTACATTAAAGAAAATCCAGGGACAGGGAGAACTTTAGGTCATCCCCACCATCCCGTTGTGGAAGCGGAAACCAGCTATTTGGTATATTCCACTCTAGTGACTGTTTTGTTGTTTGAGAGGATGAGGGTAAAGACTTCTATGAAGAGGAGATCCATGGGGGAGCAGTACTTTGTGACAGATCAGGGAGTAAGGATGGAATGGAGTCCCTTGCAGGGAAGGGAAGAGAGGGGTTGGGCATGGTACTTGCAGGCTGAAAGGAAAGGAAATAAAGGTGAAGATAGACACCCAAGAACAGAAAGTAATAGTGGGGTGACTGGATGGTCCAAATAACTTTCATGCTTCTATTCAGCAGGAATCTTGAAATTTAGTATGTGCCATTGTTATGGAATATAGGGTAAAGCAAAAGAATATCCAAATTTTATCTCTACTTTCCCCATCCAAGGTAATTAATCAAAAATTTACAAAAATTGTTTTAATTTCTTCTGGGAGGCAGCCACATTAGGCATGAAGCCCTCAACTGGAAAAACTGAGGTCACTAATTTATTGGATTTTAATAATGAACATTGTTCAAGGTGAAGGGGAGCAACACCGGTACTGGCATTAACAGCCCTGTCCAAGTTGGAAGAGGCCTGCTTGTCAACTAGTTATTTATTGTACTTTGATTTTTTTTCCGGTCATCACAGCTCATTTCTTTTACAAATTAATTCATTCTTGCTGTGACCTAGTTTCTAGCTAGCATATACTGAGTTTATAGTATTAGATAAAAATAATCAAAACTGTAGCTATACTTCGTTGAATGGAGACATAGTCCTTGCATATAAAATGAAAAGAGTTTGAGTTTGGTGTTTTGCTTATTACATAATGTAAATTATAAGCTTGATGAGATGCTGTTACAGTAAATGGTTTAATCTAATTTGATCATCAAGCATCCTTCTCTCATTACTAAAAAGACATGAGGGATAATAACAGAAGATCATTAAAAATTCATCCTTTGAAAGAGAGGCAGGAATCCCACTCTGAACAACTAAGTTGCACTAACAGGGATAAAAGACTGAGAATGCTTGATCTGACCATTGATCCATCAAGTACCTTATTGTATCTCCACAATCTGCATGATGCTTTTGAAGATGGGAAAAACCTTACCACAATACCAGCTAACTAATTGTACAATGCTGCACAGAAGAATACCTTCTTGTGTTTCAGTGTTTGGTTCGTGCTTTGACCAATCCAGTTTTAAACATAAAGATCTAATTTTTGGTCAAAATCATGAAGTTCTTCAAATATTCAGCCAACGGATGTCTGATTTCTTTGCAACATTGAGTTCCTCTGATAGATACACTATGCAACATACAAAGTTATGTTTTTCTACAAGTGTCCTAAAGTGACCAGACATCAATTCAACCAAGTGGATCACAATAATAGACACCTTAGCACTTCTCTATTCCTGGAGTTGTTCCTAGTTAAAAGCAAAGTGTGCACACTCTTATTCTGGAAGAAGAGTGTCCACATGTGGATTTATTAGCAGTAATAAATCCATGCATCGACAAACCCCTAGAAACATTAGGGGTAGGTACACATTGATAGACAGCTGAAGGATTAAAAGTAGTGAATTGTTTTGCGTTTATATACGAAAGATACCAGCCTCTTTTTTTATTGGTGTTACTAGCATTTGCAAACTTGAACTTAAATGTTTTGCCTTTGAAGAAAAAAACCATCTGTGTTCTTCCACCTTTGCACCTCTTGCCTGATTTGCCTACATGGTCATGTAGTTCAGTCATTTTATACCCACCGTTCAGCTGTGGGTGCACAGATAAAGATGTCTATTCTGTAAGTGCATCCTGCCTTTTGTAGATGCAATGTGACCCAATAACACTTTCTAGTTTCCTTTGATTGGCTTCTTTTCCATAATAGACACAGGTACTGCAGGCTCTGTCTACATAGGCTATATCCTTTACCGTATCTGACTGGTAGCCATAGTCTCACACACCTCTTTTCAAGATCCATTATTACAGCTTCAGCCAGTGATTGTGCCTTTGCTGGGATGGCCATTAGTGTATATAGAGCTCTGGCCCCTTAAATATTGAGTTGTTTCAACTCCCCACTTCAAAAATACCTCATTTTTTCCGTGAAATGTGCTTTTAATATGATCAGTTGGCCATATTATCTTCATCTTTTCTTCCATACTTTTCCTATTCTGACCTTCTAAATTTCTTCCACTTGTTTGATATTTTATGAAGCTGGGGTTTTGGGACTGCATTTTTTAGTGTATGTAATTTTTTTTAATACAGCTCTGTGAGCACGTCTGTGGTGAAGATTGCTTTATAAATAAAACTTCTATTATACTCCTATGAACACAGTTACACAACCCATCATTTAGAATACTGAAGTAACTATCTTTTCCATTTGGAGTGGAGAGAGGCAATCCAAGTCTAGAAACCACTTGCAATTCAGAATTATCCAGAGATACTTTTCACCCCTTTATCAGTCCTCTAGCAAATGGATTCCTCTCACAGGTGCAAAAATCCCAATACTTTCTACAAGCAAATCCATTTAAATCTGAAGGAATCATACATTTAATGAAGTCAATACTTCTGTGACCAGGGGTTTGCATGGACAGTTCCTATGGATTCTACCTACACAATATTAACTATGGATCTAATCTCGCAAAACTTCACTTGATTAAAAGCTAGTAGTGCCTTAATGGACTACACATACTGCCCAAAGTGAAGCCATCTTTTGGGTAGCCATTCCCTACAAATAATGGAGGCTTAAAAAGGATTCTGACTCAGTCCCTTGGTTCAGGATATTATGGTTCAAGATTTTATGGACCACCCTACTGTTAGGATACAGTCCATAAAATCTGGAACCATAACGTCCTGAACCAAGGGACTGAGTCAAACCCTTGTTAAGCTAACTTGAGTCTACTGACTTCATGGAGCTTTGGATCCAGCTCTAAAGTGCTTGGTTTTCAAGGTCCCATCAAAACAAAGAACAACGACATGCACTTTTCCCCAACAAGCTTATTGGAATTTAATTTGCTTGACTCAGTGTGATGAAGGGCTGAGCTGACCCAGCCAAGATTTAAAACAGTGCTTCCAGAGCTATAAAGGAAGGCATTTCAAACCTGGCACATCGACTAAACATGAATCATCGTCATCTTAGTCTTCCTTCCTCTTGCTCTCATACTTCAGAGAAGAATAACCTTTAGGTACGGGGGAGGGGGAAATCAAACTTTTCGATTTTTTATTAGAGTTGATTGAAATTTTAAAAATATTTTAAAAAGACTCTTGAAATTATGCATTTTGTGAGCTTTTTGGGGGGCATTTTTGACCAACCCCAATTTTTATTTATATGCACTTGTGAGAAGCTCACAAAATTGTACATTCAAATATATGGAGATTGAAAGATCCCTTTATTTTCTGGAGAAAAGGACAGAATATCTGACTTTTACATCACTGACTTAGCCATCATAGCCTAATATTAATATATCCTAAAGAATATTGCATTGCCAGCTTCACATGCCAGCTTGCTCCTCCTGTACTTGTCTATACCGGCACCCCAAATATTTCAAAAAGGTTCAGCTTCAAAGAGTGACAAATCCATATCTCAGTTTTGTTTAGTAACTAAAGGATCCATTCCCTCCTCTCCTCCCCATTAATACTTCAGGCTTCTTTCTATATCAGCAGGTGACATTGTCTCATGGAGCATTAATACATACTGCTGTACTTCTACTCCAATCCAGGACCATGTTGAGCTCTTTATTTGTACATGGAAAATTTCTATTCGCTTCTCAGTGAGGGGAAAATTATTTCTATGGAACCAGAAAGTTACATTGTTAGAACACAAGAACATAAGAATGGCCGTACTGGGTCAGACCAAAAGTCCATCTAGCCCAGTAGCCTGTCTGCTGACAGTGGCCAGCACCAGGTGCCCCAAAGTGGGTGCACCAAAGACAATGATCAAGCTATTTGTCTCCTGCCATCCTTCTCCAGCCTTTGACAAACAGAGGCCAGGGACACCATTTCTATCCCCTGGCTAATAGCCTTTTATGGACCTAACCTCCATTAAATTATCTAGCTTCTCTTTAAACTCTGTTATAGTCCTAGCCTTCACAGCCTCCTCTGGCAAGGAGTTCCACAGGTTGACTACGTGCTGTGTGAAGAAGAACTTTCTTTTATTAGTTTTAAACCTGCTACCCATTAACGTCATTTGGTGTCCTCCAGTTCTTCTATTATGGGAACTAATAAATAACTTTTCTTTATTCACCCTCTCCACACCACTCATGATGTTAATTTACTCTCTTCTACCTAAGACAGAACATTATGCTTTGAGCGCAGTGCTAATGTTTTAATGGAGCCATCTGTATTCCATATAAAAAAAATCTAAGGATATATGCAGTTAGACAAGTGAGTGTGTGTGGGGGGAGGGTGTTTTCCATCTTTGTGTAATTTTACAGTGTCAAATGCAACCGTGTGTCCGCTATTTGAAACAAAGTCAGAAATGCCAGAGTATGACTACACTTTTTAACCTGTTTGCAAGTGGTGAAGAAAGAAGTTTAGGATCCAACATTCTAGCCTATTGCATTGGAACTCTATGCAGAAGTTGCATTTTCTTTCAATATTATGGTTAAACAAGCTACACATCTGAATTGTCTGCAAATTCTCCATACCAATCATACCAGTGACAGAGCCACTGATATGGGCAATATTTTAGGTCCTGTTAATTAAAAAAACCTGCTTCTACAAAGGTACATGTTAGTACATAGACCAAATTAATAACAGGTGAGGTCTCAGAGATGCAGTTTAGTCAAGTGGAAGTGAACTGAATATCATTTGCTCAAGGAGAAAGTAAGAGACATAAGCTAATATCTTGAGCCAGACTGCTTTTGGCAGTAGTAAATACTCTGGTCTGAGAGTTACAAATCCTTAGCTTGTAATTATTTTCTGTTGTCTGCTCTTGATTGGTCACTGTTTGACCTGACAGGTAATTTAAGTTTTTTTTAATAAATTTTGTCATCAGCTATTTTTCAGTCTTATTATATCTTTGATAATAATTAAATATCACATGTATACTATTCCACAATGTACTGGGGCCTAGCTTTATTCCTGGTGTAAGATTCTGATTTCACATACATTGATTGAGACCAAGTGTTACACTGGTATAAACCTGGTATGGAATCTGATCAGATTCGGACCCAAAAGCAGTGATGAATGTAACTTATAGAATTTAACAAGTTAATTACATTGCTGTTCAGTGAAGATGGATTGTCATGAGCCCCTACAGGAATTACAAACCTACATGGAAGACTATCTTGACCTTCCTGCATTTAGATGATGATCAACTTCAGAGCATGATTTTTAGAATTGCAGAGCTGCTGCAACTCCAGCTGAATTCCGTGGGAGCTGCCAGTCCACAGTTCTTCTGAAAATTCAAGCCCTTTTAATTTTTCAGGGGGAGAATAAATGTTGAATCAAATATTTATGCAAGTGTTCTGCTGGGGCAAATGGATATTTTATAGAGGAGAAAGTTAATGCTAAGCATTTGTACTTTTCTTCCTGGAAGCTACAAGATACCAAATATCTGAAAACAAAGCTTAGTCAGTGGAAGAAAATAATGATAGAATGACATATCAGCATGTCTAGAATAGGGGATAATTACCTCCTATACAGAGAGCACTGAGATTTCAGTTAAAAAGCTACAAGGAGCCCGGTGGCACTTCAAAGACTACAAATTTACTAGGGCATAGGCTTGTGAGAGATACAACTCACTTCCTCAGAAGGGAAAGAAAAGAAGGGATACAGAGATGGAAGTCTGACATCAGTGCTAATTAAATCAAAGTGGATGTGGCTCATCTTCAACAATGATGAGAAGGTTGGTATTACTCTATGATATCCCTAGGTATTAGTCCAATGGTGAGAGCACTAGTCTGGGTCTTCAGAGATTCACATTCAGTTCCCCACTTCATGAAAGACTTCCTATGTGACATTGGGCAACTTACGTGTTCTGAGAGTCCATTTCCCCCTTGGGAAAATGGGCCTTACACTCAATTGCGTATTACTTCCCTTTGGATATATGTCAGACCTTTAGAATGCTGTATCACATACTGCCTCACAACTTTCAGGCAGTGTTTTAGGCATCACAGACAGAACCCTGTTAACTTTGGCAAAAGCCATACAACTAGGAGGAAATGGAAACCCCCAGGCAGAGCTAGAAACTTCAGTCACCTCTAATTATTTCTAGATCACATAACCAATGGATGGCAGCCTTTTAACACTTCCAAAAACAATATCCCCAAATAAGAAACTCAGGGTCAGGGAGAAGCAGGGAATGGAGTAGCTTTGGGGCAAGGAAATTTCACACTGGCATTTTACTACACTGTAGCTTTCTAGCTCAGGGGTGTGAAAAAACAGCCCTGAGCCCAGCAAGTAACAGCACAGTAAAGCACCAGTGTGAACTAGGCTACAGTGCTGGGTGCCACTCTCCCAACACTGTTAGCTACTCCCCTCATGGACGTGGTTTACACAGAGCTCTGGGAAATCTCTCCCCCAGTGTTCCTATCATGGCCACACTTTCAATTTAAAGCACTGCTGCGGCTGGGATTTAAACTGTTAAGTGTAGACAAAGCCTGTGACTGTAGCACTGGCAAGTAGCCCTTGCAGAAATGCTGCCTAGCAACTAGATGAGCCCTTTGCTTTCAACAGCTACAGCCTCCTTACTGCATTTTTCTGGTGATGTCCCATGTTGCATCCAGAACAGCTGAAACCATGTCTGTCATGTATGATGGAGGATATTTTCCAACATAGAGCTGAATTCTGCCCATAGATACACGTACAAAGCTACCAGTGAAATCAACGATAATCTATAGGCAGAGTTCTCGCCATACACCATCTCTAGCTTTTGACTGCAGCACTGAAAGATGTTCAGAGCTATCAAAGGCAAAGATCCTGCCATCAGATGTGTATGGCCAGCTACTCATGTACACATCAAGTCATATTGTGAGGAATAAAGCTTACTACAGTCTGCCTGCTCTGCAGAGTAGTGACCTGTGGCGTGACCCACACACTGCAGAAGGCTCTACTTGGTGACTAATGTCACCAGTAAACACTCACTTAGTGCTCTCTTTATCAAGCAGCTATGGTCTCTGATTATGATTGCATCATTGGCAGATGGTTATAGCAGCTGCAGATCACCTGTAGTGAACCATGTCAGAAAGCTAATGCCATTGAAAACCATTCATCAAAGCAAATAGCTTCCGTTAGTGAGCTCACTAGTATAGATGGGATATGTATTATTAATAATTAATACTGCATGATAAAATGGAATAGGTTATAAATAGTATTAGTCATTTTTAGTGTAAAATTTATTGCTCTACAACTACAATTTTAATATTTATTGACATTCATAGTATTCTGCTACCTAATAAGACAGTGGTGAGTAATAAGATGGTGGCAGTTCACTAGGATGAGTCCCTGATGGGCTGCCACCATTTTGTCTGCCTGTGCCTCTGCAGGTACAGGTGCCAAATCTGAGGAACTGTCCCAGACTGAGGTGTCATTAGAGGAGATATAGGAACAAATTGATAAACTTGACAGTAATAAATCACTGGGACCAGATGGCATTCACCCAAGAGTTCTGAAAGAACGCAAATGTGAA
>CM057846.1:105637753-105648255 GCA_030068395.1 Apalone spinifera | reverse complement strand
TTGGTCTGACCCAGTATGGCTGTTCTTATGACTCATTTTAAGACAATGGCAGAAAAGCATTCATAGCAGTAAATGTACAGTGACATGAAGGATAATAACTTAAGGCCTTTAGTAATTCTAACCAGTCTGTTAGCTGGTTCTGAAGTGCATTTATGAGTACATTTGAATTCCATGTACACTAATACTAGAGACAAGGTGGGGAAAGTAATTTTTTTTATTGGACCAGCTCCTGTTTGAGCTACTGAGCTCTTCTTCAGGTCACATTGAAAATCTGACTTCCTGTTCAAATAAAAACAAACAACAACAACTATGGTTGGCTCTCCCCACTTAGCTGCATCTTGCAATCCTATTTGAACAAAGGAAATGTCCCCACTTTTGATATTTGCATCTCTTCATCAAATGCTGTGAATGAGACATAGCCATCCTGATTTAATTACCTTCATTAACACTGGTCTTACAATTGACAGGTAACTTCTTTTGCTATATATCTCTCCCAAATTCTGAAATTTCCAGTCTAACTCTTCTGATGAAGTGGGCTTTACCCACAAAAGCTCATAAATGACCTAATAAATGTTAGTTTAAGATGCCACAGGAGTGCTTGTTGTTTTTATGATTACAGACTAACAGGGCTACACCTCTGAGACTTTATCTGGACAGTGAGGTTAATCAAACCTAAACATAGCAGGGTTTTGCTATTAGTTCATAATATATCAGCTTTTCTTCCCTGATCTGCTCTCTAATCCTTCATGCCTTGTCTTCAATAGACTTTATTTAGAAGAGAAGTTAACTGATTGCCACTTAGCTCAAGATAGGTGTTAATTATGTAGAGAGTGTTGTTTGACTACTCCTCACCCATTTGTACCAGTGAAGTGATTTGGGAAGTCTCCCAACTGGCATAGGCACAGGAAGTAGGGATGCAAGGGGTGCTGCACTCCCCCTGTCAGGTTTTGCACCTGGCATCCAGATTCATGTCCCTGCTGCCCAAGGGCTCTGCTGCTGGCCTTCGCATGTGGATTCTTGCCTGGCCACCACCCCCAGACCTAGGGGATGTTAAGGAGCAAAGAAGGTGCAGTTCAGCATCTCACTCTAAAATCTGCTCCAGTGCCCCTGAAGACTGGCCTTTTTAAGGTGTTTTCCAATTTAGATGCTAAGTAACCTGAGTTAATTGGAAAAAAAGCCTTTGAAAAGGCCAGTTTGGAGACCTCATATTTTTGTTGCTCTGAACAAGTAGTTGGAAAGTGTTCAGACTAGCCTTAACAAAGATGCTAATTACCTTTTGCGCTAACAGGCAACCAACCAATGAACAGGAGGTAAAACACTCCAGTGAAGACAAAGCTGTGGAGAGAATAGGGAGTCTAGTTTTTCTTGAGAATTTGTAGACCTACTCAGCTAGCTCCCATGGTAACACTAACTCGCCTTGTCTATACTAGGCTTCTAACATGTGTTAGGTGTGTTTAAAGTAAATCTGTCCTCTAGCATTTTAACTACTGTGAGATAAAGGAAAGTCCTGTATAGATAGACTGAGTCAGAGTCCCATCCATAGAGGAGCTTCCTGTGTGCTTTGTGATGAAGGGAGGAGGGAATATGCAGCACAAGCACCTTCACTACACACTCTAGTTCTTCCCACTTTTGTCCTCTTCCCTTTATCTGGAGGAAAATACTGAGCAGATAGTTTCATGGCAATATGACAGGGTGCATATCAATTTTCACAGATCATTAGCGTAGCATATTTTGCAGGAGAGCCTTTTCTAATTCCTCACTACAAAGGGGACCACATGAACCACAGTATTTGCAACTGTCTGACATTAGCAATCCAAAAAGACTTAAGGGAGGAAAGGGTTACATTTAAAAATAAGACACAAGAATGAAGAATCTTATAATTTTCCATTTCATGTTGCCTTTTAAACAGGCTCACTCATCCATTATTGGTACAATGCACAATTATTTTCTGTCTAAGTGATCCAACAGTAGATATGAGATTGCTTTCTGCAGATTTTTCAAATAAACATTACTAGAACAACCATGTCCTGGTTACCATGGTAACTGCTCAGTGGTAAATTCTATCACCATACAAAGGTGGGGGAGAGATGAAAATTTTAATAAGACTGAGTACAAAGAGCAAGAGAGCATCTTCCTAAAAACGCACAAGACAAATTCAAGTTTACACTACAGGAGGTAAATCAGGGCAGAGTGGTGAAATTCCTAACCAGAAAATAAAATCAGCTTCCATACTCTGTCAAGACAGAGTTACAGCTTGCAACTGTTTCTGGTACTTACTGCTGTGCTTGAGGGCTTGAACTTGTGGGGGTGGGAGTGTGAGTACACCACTGTAATTCCCTACTGCAGATGGACTGTATTCTAATGCACCTGGTGACACTGGCCTTGTCTTCACTAGAGAAAAAAGTGGGGTTTTAACACATTACTATTTAACCACATCATGGCAAAGTCCTTGTGAACACAAAGCAGGCTGTAGTTTCACATGTTAGTAGGCTGAGCCCTTGTGTACACTACAAACGTTTGGTATGTAACAACATGGCACCCACTTCTTGCAAATGCCCACTTTTGGCTGGGTGTGTCTGCACTTCTCAATTTATATAGTGACCCCTTCTGGCAGTTTCTCTGGCTGTTTCTAGTGAAAAAGTCATTCTGTACAAATCACCGCTCAAACAGAGCCCTTCTGTCCAACAAAGGCTCTAAGCAGTCCTAGTCCTGACCAGGGCTCTGCCCCCAAGACTGTCTCCCTGGAGATTCTTGGTCCACTCTGGTATGTTCTAGCCCCACCTGAGCCTCTTAACAGTTTAGATCCCCTTATGGGGGTTTAACTGCTGTCTAACTATAGGCCACTTCTCTTGTAACCTATGGGGAGGAGGAGACCCAGACACACCCACTTTTCCAGGTCCCAACCAAGGGACCCTAAGAATAGAAACCATGTGCCACTGTGTCCCTTTAACTAAACCACATGCAGTTCCTTGCCCCAGTTTCCTGCAGCCCCAGCCTTCATCAATGTACCACCCTTATCTCATGGCTCTTCTATGTTCAGGCCCAGCAGCCAGGAACTCTTTCTTGCTCCCCCCAGCCCTCCCTAGCACTGAGATATGTGGTGATACCATCCTTCAGCCCACTAGGAGGAGTACCACCTTCACTGCTCAGGCTACAAGCAGCAACTAACTGTGGCTATACAGTAATTACTCATTTAACACGTGCCCACTTAACACGTTTTCGCAATAGCGCTTTTTTTTTAGGGAACTTTTTCAAATAACACGACCGTCCCTGAAATAACACGAAAATAATCAAGCGGAGGACTACTTCGTGCAGCGGTATAAGTTGGTGAAAACAGTGGTAATACACATGAGCGGAAGAATACACTCATGTGGTCACAGCGCTCCTCCGCTCATTCACGTGTTTATCTTTGTGTTTTAACAAATTGCAGCGACTTGTGTTGCTAGATATCTTGTGTTGCTAGATATCTTGTGTTGCTAGATATCTAATGTTGACATTGATGACCAAGCACCAACAAAAAATTGACTTTGCCGCCACCACCACCTGAAATGCAACCCCTACCTTTTCCAATATTTTTAATGGGAAAATTGACCCTGTATAGCATGTTTTTGCTTAGCATGAACATTTTCAGAAACACATCTATAGTGTTAAATGAGGACTTACTGTACTGCAGCTCCTTTTATACTAGCCTGCAACCCTCTGGTTAGCTAGCCCCTTGCAGCTTTTCCTACTGATTGGCTGTTTCCTTCACAGTCTCTCTAGTCAGCTTAGAGGACTTCGCTTCATTGCTCCCTTCCTGGAACAAGCACGGCAGGACCCTGAGGCACATGCTATACAGATGGCACTCAGAGGTGAGGAAAAGCCATCCATCCATACAGTAATACAAGTCTCACAGTATAGACAGCACTTTAAGTGTAGATAAACTTTCAGGTAAATGCAAGTCTCCCACAGAGTTTACCTTGACACATGTAAAAACTTCAAACTGCCTTGACTTCACTAGAATTTCCATTTGTGTTTGCTAATATGGCAAGAATATCTATGGCCCCTTGAATTGGGTTATTTTAAAACCAGGATAAAAGGTACAAGTCACTTTTTACAGCAGTGCAACATGTCTACTATCTGGATTTGCACTGGTGCAGCTACATTGCTAATTTCACCAGTTTAAAAAAATCCATAGACAAACTCTCTGATGCAAGTTCACAATGTACTGACAGCTATTCAAGCAGTCACGTTATTACTATTATCACATTACTATAACTTCATGTTTATTTCAGGTTTTGAGGAATATCAAGAAGATTTTTAAAAAAAAATATGATAGGAAGAGAGAGAATCCACTCTGATTTTATAACCTTGACTATTTTTATTATTTATGTTAGTTTCCTACCAAATATTTCTCAAATTTCCTTTCACACCTCGAGAATGGTCAGCAACAGCCAGCAAACCACATTGCACACAAGACATTTATATACATCAGATAAACCAAACATGTATCAAAGATTTGGCTGTGGGTTTCAAAGCTATTGCTCTATCATCAACCATCAAATATCTGGATTACATTAGTAGGTGCTGTATTTGAATATAGAGAAGGTAGCAACTGATCAATCTGAACAAACCCTTGTGGAGTTCAGTCATAGTAATTATACAAATTCAACTTTACAGGAGTTTTTCCACCAGGGTTTTCACCAGAACAGCTACTCCTCTATGAAATGGACTGGCCTCCTCAGAGGCCATACTTCTCCAAGCCTTATCTCACCTATTTTCTTGACATGCAGAAAGTATGGTGCCAAAACATCACATTCATGTTTGCTTTGCTGAATTGATATAAATAGACCCCCTTTGTGACACAGGTAGCTTCCCTTACCTTGCACATCAACTACAGACCAATACTTTCAAAGTGTACCAAATCATTAATACTCAGACCATCAGAACTTGAGCACTTAAGACCTGACATGCACCCTTTGAAAGGGAATACATCAGGGGAAGCCAAATTGTGGCTTGTGAACTGCATGTAATTATAGGGAAACTCACAGAGCTCCGCTCTTCCCCTCCCCCCACCCAGTTGTTCTCCACCAATCACTAGGGGAGATTAATCTCAGGCCCGCTGCCTTGCAGTGGGGTAGGGATGGGTGTGGTAAGGGCAGGGCTGTCCCTAGAGGGGTGCAAGGCCCAGGGCAACCCCTTCTCTGCCAAAATTCTGCATTCTCCGTGACACTGATATAAGCCTAATGCATGAGTACAACAGATTATTTCGAGCCACTGAACAAAGTTGTGATCAGAGACAAACCCTTTTAATGTTTTCTACTGTGCTTAATGATAGCAACAAGGAGGAGAGTTATGGAGACTAATTTCTAGAACTATATAATATAAATTGTTCTGGGGATTCAGAACATTTGCTTGCTCCTTTTGAATTAACAAAGTTAGCTATGTGCATTTGTAAACTATTCTGTAGTATCTAATTGCATCTAGTTATTGGAGGTATATGACTGGTGTTATGCAATTGCATATAAAACTCAGAAGGCATCCCTCTTCCTCTGACGCAATTAAGAATTATAATTCTGTGAATTAATTTCTCATTCTCTCTCCTTTTCCTCATTCTCCTGGAGTTATCTATTGGTGAAAAGTCTATTCTATCAGGAGATGTGATGGATTCTGATACATATTGATCACTAACAAATCCTGAATAGAATATGGCTCTCTAAATCTCAACCCTGTCAAAAGTAATAAACTCATCTTTTCTAGCTATCACAGCCTCAGAACTGCTTTGCAATTCCTTCTTGACTCACTGAGCTATATATTTCTCTGCCTTCTTACTTGATTCACAAAAATTCTGTCTGCCTCTATGGAAATCAAAAAGTGTTTTCCACGTCAACATTTCAGACAGTTTTAAGTCAAAGCATGGCAAATTCATTAGGTACTGCTATAGTATAGTGTTTATATTCATTAGCAACCAGCCTTTTTTCTTTAGTTCCATAACCAATGGCCAATTCTCTGCTCACAGCCTTCATCCATAATCCTTTCCCTGATTGTTAAGCATGAAAAACAAATCTCATTCTGTTCACTATTTCTAGAATCTTTTACACCATGGAAGAGACTAGTTCAGAATCTTTAAGTGGTTGGGTTAATGATCCATATTTTCTCCTTTACTTCATTGGTGTGAAGCCCAGCTATCATAACTGGCCTGGAAACAGGGTCTTACAATACTTTCCATCTGCATTTCAATAGTATGTTATTGAAAGATAAGTGGTCAGCTCTGGGAACAGAATTATGTATGCCCAGGACAAGTACAGTATTAGTAATAATGGTATGAATCAGGGGCAGATATAGGGCAGGGCCAGTGGGGCAGCCGCCCCGGGCCTCGCACTTTGAGAAGCCCCGCGCATGTGCGTGGTGCCACCGCACATGCGCCGTGGCAAAGGGAGGGCCTGCAAAATTGGGCTGCCCTGGACCCCGCAAAATGGTCATCTGCCCCTGGTGTGAATTCCCTCAGAATGCCCCATATGTGGACTACCTATGAGGTAGGTGTTGGAAGGCCTACCCACAATGGAGTACCTCTATGCCTTTCCTCCTGGAATTACCACATTCATGGTATAGCCTCAAAGTGGATATTACCAGTAAAAATTTTAGTTTGTGCCCATTCTGATGATGGTTTGTTGCAAAATGTGAAGACTTAGCTAGTAAACAATCATCTGGAACCACTAACCTAGTTTACATGGGCCTCTAAAGAGCTATCTAAAGGAAATGCCATTAAGTCTCTACTGACTTGAATTGGATTCAAACTAGGGGCAGGTCTATATGTATTGAGGGATCGGTGCTGTGACGATTGATCTCCTGTGGATTGATTTAGAGGGTCTAGTAAAGACTCACTATATTGACTGCTGATCACACTCCCTGCAACTACAGTATCACACCAGAATGAGAAGCAGAAGGGGAGCTGAAAGGAGAGTTTCTCCTGTAGACCCCCCCTGCAGTGAAGACCCTGTGGCAACCCGTTTTAAGGTCTCTCAACTCCCATGCTATTCATGTAGCTTGAGTTGTATATCTTAGGATGACATTACCCCCTTGTGTAGACCTACCCCAGAAATGAAAGCAAAAACTCTTAATCTATCACTAATCTCAAGCCATCTAGACTGACTATTTCTAGAAATAAATCTGTATACATTTCATCTTTTCATTTGGAAACCCAACACCATGTTAATTCTTTATATTCAGCAAGGACATGTCAATATTCTCTTTTGATCTCTAGAACTGCTAGATTCCCCTAGTAAACTACTCATGATGAGCCCTGTGCTACATTTATATATTTGAAGCATTGCGAGTGCACTGGCTCTTTAAGTGTAGCTGAGGAAGCTTCCAATGTAATATTAAAGTTTATTCCCTATTACCAGCAAATAGTTGGGGAGATTAGGTAGAAGGACAAGCAAAGCCTACACATAACAAACACGATGGTCATGATGGTTATATATATATATATATATATAAAAAGCACAAGCAACCAATCCCAGAAAGTTATTTTAATTTTTCGATTTATGCTTTCTTAAATTGTGTTATATATTATATTATATTAGGAATGGCAATATTCAAAAACCTGTAGGGGAACACTTCAACCTCTCTGGACACACAATAGCAGATCTAAAGATAGCCATCCTGCGGTAAAAAAACTTCAAGACCAGACGTCAAAGAGAAACTGCTGAGCTACAGTTCATCTTCAAGTTTGACACAATCAACTCAGGATTAAACAAAGACTGTGAATGGCTAACTAACTACAAAAGCAGCTTCTCCTCTCTTGGTATTCACACCTCCAGTTCAGCTACTAGAAGTGGGCCTCATCCTCCCTGATTGGATCCACCTCATCATCTCCAGCCTGATTCTGGCCTGCATATTTATACCTGCCTCTGGAAATTTCCACTACATGCATCTGACGAAGTGGGTCTTTGCCCATGAAAGCTTATGCTCCAACACTTTGGTTAGTCTATAAGGTGCCACAGGACTCCTTGCCGCTTTTGCAGATTCAGAGTAACACGGCTACCCCTCTGATATTTGAATTGCTGGACTCCAGAGTAGTTGCCCACTTTACCTTCTCCTATCAGTGGGCCTGGTAGCATTAAAACAGAGCTGAGCAAAGACTCTTGAACAAGGCCACCTCTGGTGTGCAGCTAGATAGACTTAGGGCCTGGATTCAAGGCATTTCAGCATATGCTTGAAATCCTGGCCTCATTAAAGTCAACAGCAAAATTCTCACTGACTTCACTGGGGCAAGATTTTACTAAAGGCATTTGTTTAATTTAATATGAAAACCAAGACCAGATGAGCATAAGACACCTTGTGTATATTCAAATAGTAATATGCTCCTAAATTTTTATCATCCACAATTCAAATACTCTGCAGAAATTGCTGGGAGAAGCCAGAACCTGTGGTAGCTAGGCAATGGCAGAGAGGCTTTTCCCACCCAAGAACATATGGAGGAGAGTTAGGATCATGGAAGGAGTTTTAGGATAAAAGCATTGCCTGGATATTCCTGGTAAAACCAGAACTTAACAAACACTGAAAAATACATTTTCATCATTAGGTTTCAGAATACACACCCCACAGAAATGAATGGAAGCAGCTGACGGTATCTACACTACAGAGTTTTGTCGGAAAAATGGCCGTTTTTCCGACAAAACCTGAATTACATCCACATTGCAAATGTGTTCTTCCGAAAGTAAATTGAAAGAATAGAGGGGTTTTTCCAGCATTGGTAATCCTCTTTCTACAAGGAAGAAGACTTTTTCTGAAAGAGCTCTTCCGAAAAAAGGCGTGTGTGGACAGGGAAGAGGGAGTGCTTTCGAAAGAAGAGGAAAGAGGAAAAACCACAGGTTCCCTGATGGCCACTCCATCCATAGTAATCACAGCTTAAATGTGAGATAGTGTCCATTCAGTATGGATGCTATCTTTCGAAAAAGCAGATCGCTTTTTCAATGCGCTTGTGCGTGGACGCTCTCTCTCGGAAGTAGTATTCTTGGAAGATCTCTTTCGAAAAAAGGTTCTTCCAAAAGAAGCCTGCAGTCTAGACACAGCCTGAGCCCTCTTCAGGTGTATTTCCAGGTTTTCTGCAGAGTCATGCCGATACCAGTACATTTGGAAGGTTTTCTTCGCAAGTATAAAGCAGGAAACGTAAATTTGTTCTTATTTTTTTTAAAGAAAAGCATGGATTTTGGAGAATTGTGCAGTGAGGAGATGATTCCAGGGGCTGTGCAATATATGGACCCTGCTTATGCTTGTGTGCATTAGTGGGAAAATGTAATACATTTCCAAAAAGGAAGGAGAAAAAAAATCCAGATTTTTAGTTATTCAAGGGACTTGAAAGTAAATATGTAAGAAAAGAATTACACGCAAAATAATAAAAAGAAAAAAACTGTTACTATCTTAACCACTTCAGTAAAGGACTGTGGGGAATGTTTCTACCAAATGATTTTAAAATTGCTTTTCCTGGCAACAGCTGCAGAAAATCTCAACGTGTTATGTACAAAGACTTCCTTAAGGCACAGCACTCATCATTAAATCAATCTCTGTACTCCCTCTTCACATGCAAGCTTTTTTAATGTAGTAAAATCCAGCTCTGTGCAGTGGAATCAAAATCCCAGAAGCGCTTCACTGCATTTCCACTCAGTGTGAAGCTTCACCAGAAGCTTGTGTTATGCTGTGTATTTATCACTTTGAATTGCAGCAATTAACATATACCGCATACACGTTAAAAGTTGTACTCCAAGGTCTCGCCTTCATTAAGGGAAAAAAAGATGCATTTTTAACATGTTAAAATCCTAGACAAGGCAAGTTTCATTTTAAAATATGTTGGCTGGACAAGATAAACTCTAAACTTCCCCTAAGATACACTTTATCAGCTAAGACCTTGTTTACGCACAAAAGTTATACAAGCATAAAGCTAAGGAGTGAATTTAAACTTATACAATTATCTATATAAGGAGATTCCAGGAATGTCACTGTGTGCATGACTCAGAAGCCTGAAATGTCTGTAAAATCCATGTAAAGCAACGGAAGCAATTACAAGCATGATTGAGAGTTCATTTTGTTTTAAGTACAACAGGTTGAGTCATCACTGTGTTTCAGTCTGTCGCTATCCCATTTTTAAAGTTTTCAGCAAGTTTTGACTTTATGAATTATCCCTGTGTGATATTCAGCTACAGTAAGACATATATATGTCCAGCGTCCTAGACCATTGTGATATGAGGGGTCATTCACCCAATCACAACGAGAAGTCTTGTGGCATCTTATAGACTAACAGATGTATTGGAGCATAAGCCTTCGTGGGCAAAGACCCACTTCGTCAGATGCATGTAGTGGAAATTCCAGAGGCAGGTATAAATATGCAGGCATAAGAAAAGGTTAGAGATAACGAGGTCAACTCAGTCAGGGAGGATGAGGCCCCCTTCTAGCAGCTGATGTGAACATGTGAACACCAAGAGAGGAGAAACTGCTTTTGTAGTTGGCTAGCCAGTCACAGT
>CM057846.1:105582172-105620845 GCA_030068395.1 Apalone spinifera | reverse complement strand
TGCCTGTGTAGACGTAGCCGAGATGTTCAATCTGTATTCCACTCTTCCAGCAAGCCTTTTCTGGAGGAACTAATTAAAACGTGAGTGATCAGAGTACTGGGTCATCAGCTGGTTCTTAGCACTCTGTTGCACCTATGGTTGCCAGATGGTTTCAACAAAAATACCAGACAGACTTGACATTACATTACAATCTACACTACATCTTATTTGGAAAATACCGGACATTTATATTTTCTCATTTATATTTTCTCAATTTGTTTCCCAAACAGAAAGCTCAAATACTGGACTGTCCGGTTCAAAACCAGACACCTGGCAATCCTAGTTGCACTGATCAGACACTTTGTACCTATCGCTCTTGAGGCCCCTTGTTACATCCACAGTTTGTCTATCAGAAGAGGACCAGTCTCCTGTAAGACCACTGCAACTCCCTTTCTACTTATTTCTATGACAGCTGTAATAGGCCCTTAGGGTACCGCTACACTGAAGCTATGAGTGAGCCTCCCAGCCAAGGGAGGCAGACTTGGGCTAGCGGAGGTCATGCTGACACGCCAAATATAATTGTGTAGATGTTGCAGCATGGCGTAAGTTCTGGCTAGCCATCCGAGCTCAGGCCTACCCTGCTCCCTGGGTCCAAGCTCAAGTGGGAAGCCTGAGCCTTTGCTGGTACGATAATGTCTACAGAGCTATTTTTAGCACACTAGGTCCTGCTAGCACAAGCCTGTCTAGCCAGGCTGGAAGGCTCACTCCCATCTGCAGCATAGACATACCCTGACAGTCCAGCCAAACTAAACAACTTTTAATTAGTCGGACTGGCAATTTTACCAACACAGGTCTCCTACAGCAGTGGGCTTATCTAGGTATTCAAATTTTGTTAGGAAAAAGTTGCAACTAATTTAAAGATACCAATTCTCAGGGCAATGTCTACTTACAAGTGCTCTGCTGAATCTACATCCAGGTGCTTGTCTTTTCCGTTTGGTATACTGTGGTCAATAACTATTGTTTCTGTGTTTGCTAAACAAAATCCATTTGATCGCATGATTTCTGTGGGGAGAAGGGAAGAAAAAGGTAAAATGCTGACAGTCTAAGACAGTTCCAGAAAACGGAATGGCAGGTAATGAGGTAGGGATAGGGTGGAGGTGCATCACACAAAGCTGATATGACTGAAAATAGGACATACTGAAGTGTCAGTGAATATCTGTGCAAGCTAATTTAAAAGAAAAAAAATCTTATTATTATTTTGTAGCTTAATGAGGAGCGGAGCTTATCTGTTGGCTTCATGTCCTGATCCTGCCAACGCCTGAGCAATTTTACTTGTGATTAGTCCTACTGAGCTCATGTGCAGTTCAGACCTCTAATGTGAGAGTATTTAGCAAATACTCCGTTTGGGGAGAAGACCTAATTCTGCTCCCATTAAAGCCTGTGGCAAAACTCCTATTGACTTCAATAGACTGGCATCTGCTCCATAGGGTTATAATCCAAAAGTACTTTTGATTGTATTCTTCCCAGACAGGAAGTTTTTATCATAATTAAATAAGAAGATGAAGAAAATAAATAAACAAATACAACACTAAATCAACAACAACCTTTAAAGTAAGTTAAACAATTGATTTTTCCAACAGCAATTTTCCTTAGGTCCAATTCTCTATTGCCTTGAGCTTTGTGTAGTCATTACCTCTCTGCAAATGCTACCAGCTAAGAATGGCTGAATTCGACATTCTTTATCGGTAGGAGAGCCTAATACAATCCCCATTGAAATCAGTGGACAGGCTCCTATTGACTTCATGGGGTACTATCAGATTTGGCTCTAAGTGAATAAATAAAGTGCAGACTTGCGCCTTTACATCTAAGAACATTTATCTGTTTTTAATTATACTCTCACAGATAGTTCCAATGACTCATGCCTCTGTTAAGGGTTTGCAGAATCATGGCTCTTTTTTACATGGTAGAAGATTTGCTCAGTAGAGAACACACTGATCAATTAAAACTTTAATGTAACACAAATACAAGGCTCTCTTCATTGTCTGTATAAGGTCCTATCATAACTTGACTGGTGTGCAAAGTTATGATATTACCAATACTTAGCAAGATCACGGCAGCAAACTTACACTTTTTGGACCTAAATGTCATTGACTTCTATCAAAATTAGGCCCAACACTTACAACTCAAATGAGCGATCATGCATTTACACTCTATACTTAACAATAAGTTAACTAAACTTCAAAGTTAAAGCTCCCAGGCTGGCAGTGAAGAAACTCACCTGCACTGACTTCATAAATTCCGCATGAAACCAAATTACAATTCAGGGAGCACATTTTCAACTGGTATACATGGATGCAGCAGCATTGCCTTTAATGGTTTCTTATCCATTTACCTTAGAGATTTTAGGCCCACATTTATTAGAACATATTTTCACTCACTGGGAGCAACAAAAGTATTCTGGGTCTGGCACATTCTTGGATTTTCCTCTCATTTGCACTCATTTCACACTGAAAATGACCTTGATAGATTTTTAACTGATTTTCTTCAAAGAAAGAGGAGAACTATGCCTTATTTGTTACTTAGGAGCAATATCTGAAATAACAACAGAGAACTACCCCGCTATTGAAAGTTAGGTGGGGTGGGTCTGGACACAAAAGCTTTACATCTTGAACCCAAAGAGTCTGCCTCCTTGCAAAAACAACCATCCTTACCTGGGGGTTTAATTTTTCACAATAAAGATACTTTTTTGCATTAGACTAACACTCGTGTGCCTTCATGTTTATACTGAAAAATTAATCCCTGACTTCCAGTCTATTTTTTATTGGACCCACATTCAATAGAATGCATATGTGAGTGATTTTACACTGAATCCCTCCAGAATCTTCAGCTGGGGCTCACCTCAAACATCATATAGTAGAGTGAGATGTAAACTCAAGGATCAGATTCTGCTTTCATCTGGTGAGTTTTGTTTGTTTCAAATATTTAATCTGGAGCAGACTGTACTGGACACTGTTTTTTTTTAGTTAACACAAAATATTTTTGCAGCTTATGCTGAAGAGACAAGCCACCTATGAAGTTGTATTAGATCCAAATTAAAGCAAGCTCTGAATGTTGGTTTATTTTCTGAGTGTCCTTGAGGTGACCTAAGCATATTACAGCATGACTCCTGCAGTACGAAACATTTCAGAAGTTAACATTTAGTGCCATCTGCTGGAAACATGCAATGCAGTCATTTAATTATGCAAAAATCAGACTGTGTTGTGTCAATCATCTGATATGGGGTTTGTTTTGAAATTCTTTATAACTGCCAGCTAGTACATAAGACTGACACATAAGACTGACTACCACAAAGTACTTTTGGGTACCCAGACAGAGAGGGGAAAAAAATCAAGTTGGACTGACTATAAACTACAGGAGTTAATTTGGGATTAAAAATATATTCTTGCTTAGATCCCATTAGGGTTGCCAGATGGTTTCAACAAAAATACTGGACACACTTGACATTACATCACAATCTACATTACATCTTATTTAGAAAATACCAGACATTTATATTTTCTCATTTATATTTTCTCAATTTGTTTCCTGAACAGAAAGCTCAAATACTGGACTGTCCAGTTCAAAACCAGACACCTGGCAACCCTAGATCCCATTGTTTTCATAGTTCTTCTACACATAAACCATGCAGAATCTATTCACTGCTAGTTCAGGTTTCACTCTTTGTATTTGAGCATTCCACACAATTCTTTGCCTACTATTAAAAGTATCAGTGACCCTCATTCTTTTGTCATGCCAGTTTGATGCAATTTCAGTGACTTCCACAAACTTATGATTGATTTACATCAGTGTAAAAGAGAGCAGCACCCAAACTAGTAATTGCCATTTTACTGGACTCTTTGAGCTGTGAGAGAATGGCGCCCAGACTATTGCTTAGTGACCATATTCCATCTGCTTTTAGATCCATCATGTCACACATGCAGAGAGGCACACAGATTAAGTTATTGTTAAAGTAGTTAACACTGCAGCAGCTTGGGGCCAGGTGAGAACCACATCTCCATGGCCACTGCAACTCCAGAGGGCACAGCTGGTGGAGGGATGCATGCCCCCTGGCTGGGGCAGGCACAGGTTCATCTGCCCCCTGTGCTCCCCAGCCAGAGTGAAGAATGCAGAAGACTGTGCACTTTCCCCTTGCTCCCTGATGAAGGGGAACAGCCAGCAGTGTTCTGTACAAATCAGGGGTGAGGGGAGCTTCAGCCCCCCCCTTCCTAAAGGGCACCTGTGGGGTGGGAGGCGTGGGGCTGGGACAGTCATCTGCCTGGTAATTCTGTCTCTGTTCTGTATAGTTTTATGAGAAGCAATCCCATTCCAGGCACATCCTATTTTCCTGGTACAACCAAACCTTGACCTTGCTTTAAGTTATGATAAGAGGGAGCTGTATACCTAATTTGGTGGTCCTATCTCTTACCATTTAGGAGGAGTTCTTGAACAAACAGATAGAGACAGAGACAGGCTCTCTCAAATATATGGTAGAAGAATACACCCTCAGTACAAAATGTGACCAATTTCTTTTAAAAAAAATATGTAGGTGTATGTTATAGAAATATATTTTATTTAGGTCATATTTCCTCAATTCTTCCTCTGCAATGCAACAGTACAGACAGCACAAGGACACAGTCTTCTCAAGGAAGGGCAATTGACACCTAGCAGAGCAAGGAAGAGTCTGAAGTCCATATGCTGACAAAAGGAGTAATTTCAAAATGCCTACAACTCTGCCGCATAGTGTTTGTTCTAATGATATTTTATATATTGAGAGGCAAAAGCATGAGGATAGCGGAGGAAGTATGCTTTTTTCTAAATGTTATGGGATGGGGGGGGAACAAATATTTTCGTTTAGTTATTCTTGTGTGCATTCTAGCTAACTAATAATTCTTACCTGATATTTTAACCGGACTTTGAAAGTTTGGTTGAATTTTATGGACATTGTCATTTTTTAATACTTGATCCAACGGAGATCTTTCAAAGAAGGTAAGGACAACTTCAGATCTAGAATACTGAACAAAAACAAAGAAATACATATTTTTAAAGTTTAGTTCCAGAGTCATAGCTTGGTTTATTTATCCTGTTACCAAGCCAGATCTCGAGAAATGCTGAACACATGCAATCCTTACTGACAACATCCAACTCCCATTGACTACAGCTCAGTGCCTCTTGAGGGTTTGTTTCTAATGGGCAAGTCGGTGTTCACCGATTTGCCCATTTATAAAGCAAAGCCAGTGCCATGATCAAGAACACAACCCATATCTTCCAACTCCTGCCATGTGTGGCTGAGTTTCTGGAGCAATTGCTCTTTTACAAGATCTTCCCAAGGACCTTTGAGTGTTTTGCATACATTAATCAAGCCTCAACATAGCCTAATCATGGAGATAAAACACATGATGTTAGCCAAAGGGCAGTTTTATACAGATGGGCAGTCCAAGGAACAGAGAGGTTAAGTGATCTGTCCTATTTAAGAGGAGGATTGAATCCAGGATCTGGACATAATTAAAAGGAAGGCATTTCATAAGCCTGGGACAACAGTGGCTAGATTACAAATAATACCCATTATTATTATTTATTGAGTGCCTTCAGTGTGCCTCATGCAATAAAAACAGGGAAATACATGGTCCCTGCTTTACTGAGTTTACAGTCTATAGCCCCTGCAATCGGAAAACACAGAGCAACATTCTTGTGCCATACTGAGCCCCACTCATATCGGTGGGGATCTGCTCATGTGGATCTAATTACGAGACTGGACCCTCAATTCAGCACACCGTGCAGATCAGATACATGATCCTGAAAGATAAGGAGATAATAGTCATAACTAGGGACAAAGGTTAACCAGTAAGCCTCTCCCTTTATGGGGGAGGCTTACCAGTTCCAGTTAACCGGTAGGATCTGGAGAGGCTCCCCACCCACCCTGGGCAGGGGCCACCACAGGCCGGGGCTGTTTCGGCCAGACGGACAGACAGAGCAGCCCCGTCCATGGCAGCCCCGATCCAACTCTCCCGCCACAGGTTATAGACTGTGGGTCCTGGGGAGCTAGCTGCACAGTCTGCAGTGAAGCCTCCCCAGCAGCTGGGCTGGAGCCTCCCTAGGAGTGGCAATGAAGTCTCCTCCCTGGGAGCGGGACTAGCAGGGGCTGGCAGCTCCGCTCGCAGGAGGCTTCGCTGCAGGTGCTGCAGTATAAAGCTAATCATTATATTGTACTGCAGAGCCCCACAGCGCAAGTAACCGTGGCACCACTAAGACTTTTTAAATGACTTTTTACATCCCTAGTCATGACAATACATAGGTCACTTTGTAGAGGCAGGAAACCATGAGGGTAGAGATAGAGGGAAGAGATGATATCATGAAGAATCTTGAACAGCCCCTTCAGCCATTGCAAAATCTCAAAGAGCCCAATACCTTCCCATCTATATGAAGAGGGAAAATTACTCTTCATTAGGTCTCAAGTCCCGTAACATGGTACATGACATACTTACTTTCCAAGGCATATTTATAATAATCTTCAGAAGCTTCTCCACTTCATTAAGCCTGGCTTCTATATCACGGGCCTCTTTGATTGTGATTAGTCCTAGAAAAAAGGCAAACACATAGTAAGCGAAAATGAAAATACAAAACATGTATGTGGACGTCTGTATGTGGTAGACAGCTCTAGTTGGGCCAAGAACATATGGAAAGGCATCACACAGCATGCCTAACTGAGACATGTCTTTTATCTCAGGAGATGATGACCTATTGTCCAGAAGTAGATCCCCTAGCTTCATTTCAGAGGCTATGTCTAGACTGCAGGCTTCTTTCGGAAGAAGCTTTTCAGGAAGAGTTCTTCTGGAAAAACTTCTTCCAAAAGAGAGCATCCACACTGCCAAAGCACATCGAAAAAGCGATCTGCTTTTTCAAAAGATAGGACGCTATCTCGCATTTCAGCTGTGATTACTATGGAAGGAGTGGCCACCAAGTCACCTGTGCTTTTTCCTCTTTCCTCTTCTTTCGAAAGAACTGCCTCTTCCCAGTCCACACACAGTCCACACACAGTCTATAATCTTCTCATAGAATGAAGATTACCAATGTCAGAAAAACCCCTATTCATTTGATTTTCTTTCGGAAGAACGTGACTGCACTGTGCACATAATTGAAGTTTTTTCAGAAAAACAGCCGTTTTTCCAAAAAAACCTCTGTAGTGTAGCTATACCCAGAGTGTTGCTATGTTGGAACACAGAGAGGGGGTATCAAGCAAACAAACAGACAAGTAAACAAACAAATCTTTTCCAGAGCCATGACCCATCCTTATTTGTCAAAGAAGATTTGGGAAAAAATACCCACAAGGGAGGAGAGGAAAAATATCAAACACAAGCTAAACAAAACTCTTTGAGGGCAGTCAGGGTACGTCTAGACTACATGCTTCTTTCGAAAGAGATCGTCTAGATAGCCACAACTTTTTTTGAAAAATGATCCACTTTTTCAAAAGAGAAGCATCAAAGCAATATGGATGCTCTTTTTCGAAAAAGCCGTCTTTGCATTCAAGAATGCCTTTTTTCTAAAGAACTCTTTCAAAAAAAGGTGTTCTTCCTTGTAAAATGAGGTTTACCGCTGTCGAAAAAACCACCACGTTCTTTCGATTTAATTTCAAAAGAATGTGGTGGCAGTCTAGACGCAGGTGACTTTTTTTTTTTTTTAAAGGGCACTTTTTTCAAAAAAAACCCTGTAGTTTAGACATAGCCTCATAGTCAAAGGAAGATTTTTCAAAAACCTACTCATAAATAGCTAGCCTGCAGGACAAGCACTTTTGCTATTAATGTCATGGTAAGTGTGCACTATAAACGTTATCATATAACCATAGAAATCATCAAAAGATGGAAAAGGACTTTTTAGGTCCTTTGCACCACCTCAATTTACAGCTAGTACAAACAAAAAAACAGTGCTTTGTCTCTAGTTTTAAATGGCTCAGAATAAGGGACTTCCACCATAATACTTGAGAGGGTTTTTTTTTACACCTAACAGACCTCTTTGTCGACAGATGAGAAGTCCAAAAGGCTGCTACAAAAAAAATCCAGTACACTGAAATCTAGGTGAATCTTTTAAAAGCAGACAACAAAAACCTGCAAAATCGTTTGAAGATAAAATTCTGTCCTTAAGCACCCACACGGGGTATGTTTAGACTACATGCCTCTGTCGCCAGAGGCATGTAAATTAGACTACCTGACATAGTCAGTGAAGCGGGGATTTAAATATCCCCGGCTTCATTAAAATAAAAATGGCCGCCGCGCTGTGCCGGCCCAGCTGATCGTCGACACAGCGCGGCAGTCAAGACGCAGATCAGTCGACAGGGAACGCCTTTGTCGACTGGTCCTTATGCCTTGTGAAACTTTCCTGTTTAATTTTTTTTTAAATATCCTTTTTGCTGTGTAAAAGACCAATACATACCTGCCAAACATACAAAACTAACAAACTGGGGACAAAAATATAGAAAATATATGTTCCCTCCAATCTCTGTCTGGCACTGTTATCTGGGGCTATGTCTACACTGCAGGTTATTTTCGGAAAAAGGTATACAAATTGCGAACCTCAATTTGCATACCTTTTTCTGATTCTTTTTTTGGAAGAGGCTTTTCCAACATTTGGCCCATCTACATGAGGCCAAATGTGGGAAAAACCTCCTCTTTTGAAAGAGCCCTTATTCCTCATAAAGTGAGGAATACAGGGCTTCCAAAAGAGTGCACCCAATTTCGGAAACTAATCCGAAAAAACGGACGCGTTCCCTAGACGCAGCAGAGTTTTTCCGTATTCCGGAAAAACTCTGTAGCATAGACACAGCCTGAGATTACTGCTACACTACAGAGTTTTCAGAGGAGCAGCTACACCAGTGCAGCTATGCCACCACGACACTGCTACTGCTGAACAGCAATTACTGCCGACAGGAGAGAGTTCTCCCAGCCACTTAATTTCTCTCGCCCCTGCCAGTAAGTGACATTAGCTACATTGGCTGGAGAATCTCTCATGCCAACATAGCGCTGTCTACACAGGTGCTTAGTTTGGTGTAACTTACATCACACGGTGCTGACTTATTCATACCCTGAGTGATTTAAGTTATACCGACTTAAATGGTAGTGTGCACACAGCCTTACTGCAGGTGCAGCTCAGAGCACTGGCACATCCATAACTTTCAGAAGAGTGAGTTTAGGTTGCCAGTGGTTCTTAAAATGTATAACTTTGGTTAAAAAAACAAACAAAAAGTAACAGACTATCTCAACAGCAGCTACTACTAGCAACAGGTTCAAGTTTACATCATCCATGGCAGACCTCAGAGTTTCCAAAGATAGACCAATAGGTTGTTGGATGTGTTGTCCCATTCTGCTACATTATATACAAATCCATTAAGCTCATTGTAACTAGGGATGTGAATGTTTAACCGGCTAACAGGTAAGTATGATCCTTAGCAGGTGATGCTTACCCGTTACAGTTAACTCAGCAGTGGGCAATAAAAAAAGGCAGCCTGCAGGGTTAGTCTCTGGCAGGCTGCCACCATTATATTTATCTGCACCTCTGCAAGTATCAGGCGATCGCAGCTCTTGTTGGCCGCGGATTGCCATTCATGGCCAAGGGCAGTGGCGGGAAATGGCGTGGACAGGGACATTTGCTTCCCGTCACTCCTATTGGACACGAGCTGCAATCCCCCAATACCTGTGGACAGGGAGGACAGAGAGGTGGGGGCCCACCAGGGACTAATCCTATGGACTGGATCCAACTCATGGACCGGAATATGCCAACCCCTGGATTAACCGGTGGGCTAGAGCAGCTCCCCACCCGCTGCAGGCAGGGGACTGCTCCAGCCCTGCAGGGCCTGCCATGGGCAGAAGCACTCTAGCCCAGTCGAAGCAGTCCCCACCCTCAGCAGGCCCAGACTTGCTGAAACAGCCTCTGCCTTCAGCAGGGGAGTCACTCCAGCCCAGCCCCTTCGTCCGTGCCCGTTTAATTGGCTAGCCCAGGGTTCTCAAACTGTGGGATACTGCAACCCCCCCTCTAAGTTGCTCGTGACCCTGCAGGGGGTCGGGACCCACAGTTTGAGAAATGCTGGGTTAGCCGGTTAAACATAATGTTTAACCGGTTAACTGATTAATCAGGATTTTACATTCTTAGCTGTAATTTCCCCTATTTTTTCCATTCTTAAGGAAGGAAGAGGTTCCTTGCCCAAAGTCCCTATCAGCTCCCACTGAAATCAATACAAGTATTTCTATGGATTTGGGAATTGGATTGGGCTTAATTTAGAAAGTATATTCAAGAAAAACCAACAGTCCTTAATGTTGTGGTGCTCAAAGAATCTCGATGTAGATCTGTATTTTCTAACTAGTAGGCACCTAAAGATATTCCATCTCACCACAATGTAGGTGAATAGGGTTACTGGGAAGTTGGACCAACAAATAGGTATAACCTCATTTTCTACATTATGCTAATTGCTTAGTAGCCCCATTTTGCCAGTTCTTTATTCCATAATTATCGTCCTGTTTACTTTTTGAAGGTTTTGCTGAAACCTTTTCACAGTTGACTGTTTGAATACATACAAAATAGGAAATAATCATAAAAAAGTTAACAACGTAACATTTGGCAGCTAAATTGGTGCCCCCCTAGCATGGCGCCCGGGGGCAACTATCCCCCCTTCCCCTCCTCACTATGCCACTGCCTTTTCCAATGCCAGTATCTTTTTTGAGATGAGGTGACCACATCTGTACACACTATTCAAGATGTGGGCATACCATGGTTTTCTATAGAGACAATAAAATATTTTCTGTCTTATTCTCTATCTTTTTAGTGATTCCTAACATTCTATTTGCTTTTTGGAGTGCCGCTGCACACAGTATGGATTCTTATCAGTTACTTAACTATTCTATAGTCCCTGGGGATGAGCCCAGTAACCAGTGGGCTCTGGTCCCAGTCCCGAGGAGCCCTCTGCCTCTCCGCACTGCTGCCTCTCTTGGGTGCCAGGCAGGAGATGGCCCATGAGGGGAGCCAGTTTAAAAACCAGCTCCCCTCGCAGACCGTCTGCCTGTCACTCCGCACTGCTGCCTCTGATACAGCAGCCCCAGTCCAGGTGGGGGTTGTCTAAACTTCCAGACCCAGCGCAAGCCGGAACTGAGCCAGGCTGCTATCCGCCTGGCTCCTAATACCCTTTAAATGCAGAGCCACAGCAGGGGTAGGTCACAGACCTGGCAAAACCAGGGACTGAGCCAGGCTGCTGGCCAGCTTGATAAAAAATTTACTGAGAGGGAAGAATATAGTCTATAGCATTAACCTATAAGCTTTTGCTTATCAGTCAATCAGGTAATTGATTATACTCCTACATCCCTAGAAAGTACATGTTTCTAACCTCTAGATCTTGGAAAAGAATCAGCTACAGACCAAAACAAAACAAAAACTACTAGAATGCTGGTACAGAAAGTTTTGTAGTTTTGGGGACAATAAAAAACATTTTATTAAAACCTTAAACAACGGAACGGAAGAAAAGAAATAGAGTGGAGAGGAAGGAGATTAAGAGTGATGAGATGCAGTGAAAATGCCTACTAGGGATATTAAAATGTGTGTAATTAAAGAATTAAGAAAATTTTAATGGGCAGCAGCTGGCTCCCCATGCATATTGGTTCCTGCCCCTGCCTTCCTCCTCCTCTCCTCCCCCCCTCCCCCGCACTGCTGCCTCTCTATCAGAGGCAGTAGTGCACGGGTGGGGGGTGGCAGGTGGGTACCTGGAAACTGGTGTTCATGGGGAGCTGGCTTTTAACCATGAACGTTAACCAGGCTCATCAGTTAACTAAGTACACGGGTACACCTTCATATCCCCAACTCTACTCTCTTGCTTTTCTACTGAAAGCCTGCAAGAGCTCTCCATGTTCACTTGTTACCTCTGAAAAAAATCCTTCCACTCAGTGACTGACAAGTGTCAATTTGTAATCAGACTGTATGAGTGGCAGGACACAGGTCTGTTTTAAGGGTGTGTAGATCTGCACTGACAGAGAGAGAACTTCAGCTCAGGCTTTGCCTACATGCTGAATAAGGACTATATATGCATGAACAAATTGTTATAAACAGTCTCACTCACTACAAATACGCAACCTGAAGCTGCTGATCTTATATGATTAATCACTATGAATTCAGATAAGAACAGGACCTTGTTTTCTCTGTCTACATTGTAAATATGAAAAAAATACCCAAATGGTTTTACATGAAAATTGAAGCCAGCGTAATTTCACTTGTAATATTTGCACATGTGATATAATTTTAAAAATTATCCGGTGCAGGACAAACCATAGAACTTTCATTAACTGTAGGCCATAATCCTGCAATTTGTGGGACTGCTCACATGCATAAGAGTTGACAGGATCAGTCTACCCAATGAAGTCAGCTGGAGCTGAAAGCCTCAACACCTTGAAGAATTAACTCCTTTTGATGCTGAGTAACAGACACTTGTCTGACTCTTGCAACCCTTTATTCACACAAGCACACCAATTAATTCCTGTGAGAGAAGTCAGAAGAACAAGGACTGCAGAAATACAAGGATCAATTCTGCAACTCTTTCCCATGCAAAGACTCTATATTATTCTTGTAACCAAATGTTCCAACTTCTGTCAGAGTAACTGTGGCAGAAAAGGTTCAGGATTTTACCCAAGTTCTCCATTTATATTCCTAACACATACTTGGAAAGCTTGTTCAGACAGAAGTCCTTAAATAAAGGAAAATAAATCAGAAAAAGATGCCTTGTAGCTTGGATCCCAACTGTACTATTTTTCACTTGTTCAGTCATGCATACGTAGGATTTTGGGAAATATCCTAGTGAGGTCACGGAGAAATGTTGTTCACAGTTCTTCTCATCAGCTGCAGTCTGACTTCTAATTAAAAGCATGTGCTAGCTCCTCCCTGGAAACTTTGCTGTGCTGTGTTATTATATGTACTATGCTTAGACAAATAACTATAATTTCAAGTGATTTAAATGGTGTAAACACCTATCTTCATTGTTCTTAAGCAAAAATAAATTTCTACTGGCTTCTTCTCCCTTACCACAAAACATTCAGTTATACATAAAAGTCACTGAAATGTGAATAAAGTTTTAATGTCCATCCACCTAATCTTGCCCACTGCAGATTTTTTATGTAACACACATACACAGAACAGAATTATTTAATTCATTTGCATGGTTTTGTAACTGATAGGGAGTGGGGGAGGAATTTCATTTAATTGTGCACAGTTCACTCTATCACACATAGTGTTGAAGAGAAAAGCATATCATGAGTCATTTATAAAAAGATCTACTGACTGTCAAGGCACAATAGAGCTGTATCTCTCACACTCCAACCCTAAATAATGGTATGAATATATTTTTGCTTTTCCAAAAATGTAGCTTTATTAATATTGGCAGTATCTCAAACAGGTCCCCAATTCTGATCATCTTCCTTACAATATTAGACCCCAATGGACCTAAAATAAGGAATGAAGTAACTGGATCCAACTCCACTCTCACATTTAACTCACTTAGGCTACATCTACACTTCACAGTTATTTCAGAATAAGCTATTTCGGAATAGTTATTCCGAAATAGCTTATTTCCAAATAGCACATCTACACTGCAGGGAAGCCTCAAAACTAGTCTGAGGCAGGCTTCCCTAATGTAGACATGCTATTTCGATTTAGAGCCCCAGGAGGAATAACTTAGAATGGCCCTGGTGAGGGGCTATTTCGAAATAGCAGATGTGGAGTGCCTACACACACCTTATTTCAAATCAGTAATTTCAGAATAGGTGTTATTCTTCATAGAATGAGGTTTACAGAAGTTGGAATAAGCTGTCCGTTATTTCAAAATTATTTCAAAATAACAGAATTGCTATGTAGACACTTGAATAGTTATTTCGGAATAACGGCTGTGGAACTCAGCTTGGGCATGCAGATCAAAGCAAGCGCATGTTTTCTGCAAATTATGTGAGATGCTATACTGTGATTACTATTAAATATTATCTCCCACAGGGTATATTAAAAAATCACATTGTACCTTCCTGTCCTCTACCAAACTGTCATCTCATAGGCCCAAGGGAAAACCCACAGAATGGAGCAAGGTAAACACAGATGTGCACAATCTCATGAAGTACTCTCTACTCTGGTCAATTGTTTTCCTAAATCAAGAAAGAGTGAGGGACCACAGATTTTGGAGATTGAGTGGAGTTGCCTCCCAACTTCATGGAAGGCAATTTAAATCTTACAAATCTCTACAGAAAGTCTTTTGCATAGATACAGGAGCTCTCTTACAGTAATGGCTGCTGGCTACTACTCTAACCACTGGAAGCATTGCCTCAGCCTGCTCCCACCCACCTGCAGGACATGCATTAGTAGCCTCAAACTGGACTCAGATGAGACAGTCTACAGCTGTTACTGCTCTCTCCTCTCCCCCTCCTCCATTTCTGCACAGAACAAGACGGGATCTGCAGAGATGAGGCAAAAAGAAAGGGACATTCAATGACTTTAAAAGGTGGGAAATTAAAAACAGATAAAAGGAAATAAATGTTCACAATTGGCACAATTAAGCTATGAAACTCATTGTCATAGGAAATCACCCAAGTCAATAATATTGCAAGATTTTTTTTTAAAGAGAGGGGAGAGACTGGATATTTATATGGTTAACCAAAAAACAGCCAGAGTAGCTATAATTAAAGATAATAAAAATGTTGGAAGATACATTAGATGTCATGCTTCAAGGTTTAAGCAAATCTCTAATGATTAGAGATCAGGATGAAACCTACATGGAGATGATCCCACATCTGTCTCACAGATTTTAACACCATTCACTGAAGCACCTGGTTCGGGCCATGGTTGGAGACAGGACTATATGGGCAGCTCGTCTAACCCACTGTGACAAATCCTATGTTCTTATGAAAGTGGAACTTCCTCTGTGATAACTCATTTTGAATTCTGCCACCCTATCCATGCATGGGGATGGAGACTGTCACAAAGGCAGCACTCTTCCCCTCTATTGTCAGGGGAGGTGGGAAATCCACACATGGAAGGTCTAGTCCATGCATGATGAATACTGGAGAGAATAATCCAGGTTTTAGAGGTCACCCCTGCACTCTAAGGGTTTCCTTTTCATGTGATGTCACCAACATTGCTCATTCTGTGGGTGTTTCTTGGGGAGGGCTAGCAAGCTGTGCTGGGGGCTGGATGTTGGCAGGATGCAAAATGGTTTTAAACTGGCTACAGTTTGAACAGAGCTCTTGTTTGGGAGCACTTAGGTGCCAGATTTATAAAGGTATTTAGGAATATGCAGTGAGAGTTAAGTCCTAAGTGAGATTTTCATAATTTTCATCTTTAGGTATATGAATGGCCGTAAAAATCTGGGACTTAGTGTACAAATCTAATCCTGCTAGACCAGGAGCAGGAGCAGAAGCAACTGTGGCTTCTTATTTTAAGATATATAGCTCATACTATGCAGAGGTAAGTTACCTAACAATATTCCCAAAAACAGAAACTCCAGAGGGAAACAAATTTCATTTTATACCCAACTATTCGTGTTTAAGTATCATAGCACACATGCCCAGCACAGGAAGGTTAAAAAGCAGAGAAGCCTGGTCTCTCAGGTCATCAACTTTTTACAAACATTGTATATATTCATAACAACATATTCATTGATTATAATAGTGCCTAAAAACACAAGTCTAGGTCTTTAGAACTTCATTGTCATGAGCAGAAAGAAGAGTCTCAGCCCCAGCGATCTTGCAGGCAGCAAGGCAGACAAGACACATGGTATAAGATAGAACTCAAAAGACAAAATGAAGTGAGGAAAAGTGAGTGAAGGAAGAGGAAATTAAATGAACTGAGTTCAGCATTAAAATGGAAGTCGCTGCTATCACTTTTTAGCACTGAATTCACATAAATTCAGTAACTCAACATGAAATGTGGACAAATCAAAAAAATAAAACTGACAAATATCATTAATTCATCATTAATCCAGATGTTTGGGTGGCTTTGTTATGAAACCAGCAAACTTTATTCATCTTATAACAGTACAGATGAATCATTCGTTTTTGCCATCACTAAGGCTATGTCTAGACTGCAGTTTTTTTCGGAAGAGATCTTCTGACATTACTTCTTATGAAAGAGAGCATCAGCACACAAAAGCGCATCAAAAAAGCAATCTGCTTTTTCGAAAGTTAGCGTCCACACTGAATGGACGCTATCTTGCATTTAAACTGTGATTGCTATGGACAGAGTGGACACCAGGACATCTGTGTTTTTTCCTCTTTCCTCTTCTTTCGAAAGAACTCCCTCTTCCCTGTCCACACATGCCTTTTTCCAAAAGAGCTTTTTCAGAAAAAGGCTTCTTCCTTGTAGAAAGAGGATTACCAACACCGGAAAAACCCCTCTGTTCTTTCGATTTACTTTCGGAAGAATGCGATTGCAGTGTGGACGTAACTCAGGTTTTATCGGAAAAACGGCCATTTTTCTGACAAAACTCTGTAGTGTAGACATACCCTGAATGATTTCATGAACATCAGTCAGTTTTAATGGATTTAGCTATAACCAGGTAAACCTTCAAAAGGAGACTGAGAAGCAAGTGAAAAAATGTCTCCATTCTCTGAGAGGTCCTTAGCAATACTATGCATCCTGGAAGAGCTGATGCTAAAGGCCATTAAGGCAAATAAAAAACTGGATTTCAGTTGGACTACATTGCTAGAAGCCAGATAATGAAGATCTGTTTCCCTTTTGTCCACCAGACTGAAGTTCTGAACAAGCTTGGTTAATGAACTATTGACATTGTCAACAGTGAAATGAGGCACAATAGATGCAGTGTATTTATCTGTACCATAACAGCTGCTGTCTTTGGAAACTGTTAAATTGCCTCTGTATAGCTCTCAGCCCCCAAACATATATTAAACTCGCAGATGGTCTTGTAAACAACAGTATAAGAAAGCATGCATAAAACAGTAGATTACGGATACAGAAGGCACAGCAAAATGTGACAGTCTTCTAGTGCAGCCTTCTGTCCTTCCTGATGCACTGCAGATGGGACACAAAAACAACCTAGCAATCTCTTTCCCATCCGCTCCTACTTCTGGCTTGATGACCAGATCTAGCGTGAACTAGAAGGTTTGTGTCAGGAAGGAGACAATGTGGAGGATGATGTGCCACAGATAATGATCTAGTTATAATAATAATAATTCTAGTGAGGGACAGAGAAAAATCTGAGGAGGAAGAGAGGAAACAGAAAGTAGGCCAAGCAAAGGGGGATAAGCAGCCTGAGAATGACAGATAAAGAAAGGAAGAGAAACATTTGACTAGCTGGGGGCAGGAGTGGGAGGGGGAAGCAACTGGAAAAGGAGCACTCTGGGAAGAGAAATAAAGAAAACAGCCATATGAGACCGAAGGGATTGTGTGCATTGACACTGACAGCAGTGTGTGTGGAAGCTCAGGCACTACACACAGCCATAATATGAACGGCCATTCTGAAAGTGCATGAAAACAGCAGTAGAGCATATAAATGTGATAGTTACACTTTGAGGAGTCCCAGAAAAATATATAAACACACAGAAGGCCAAATTTACTGCAGTTTTCAATGTGATTATGCTTATGTGACAAAATTTTAGATTGATCTAGCTGTACTAAGGGCCTGCTCCTGCACTCACTGAATTCAGTGAGAAATTTGCCTGTGACTTAATGGGTAAAGGATTATGTTTAAAAAAAAATCACACTACAGAACATCTCAATATTATTTTGCAGGCAATAGCCCCTCCTGGTTCATTCTATACCACATTTGTACCTAATTTTCTCTGTTTTGCTTTTGGGAGGGTGGGGCTACAGCAATTATTTCTGGATCTGAGTGAATTGGTCATTTTAAAGTCAGCCCCTCCCCCCAATCCTTTTATCTGTCTTCCTCACCAATTTTTACATAAATATAGAGGAGGTAATTTTGCATAGATTAAAACAGAGTATAGCTTGGTAACGACTGGAATTGTAAAATAAAGTGTTGGTCTATGTATGATAAATTTCCTTATTGAACCAGTCTATATTTTTATATTGTGTTGTTTATGCATACACCTAAAGCAGCGGTCCCTAAATTTTTTCTCTCCTTCCCTGCCATCAGTAACAGAATGTGTCTACACCATGTACCTCCTTGGGCTGGGAAGAGAGATGCAGTCAGGAGTGGGGTGGAGAATGAGATGTGCCCGGGAAGAAGCAGGGACAAGGCTGAGACTGGGGGCTAAGCCAGGTTGTAGCAGAGTTGGGGGTAAAGCAGGGCTGGATGACACTCCCTCCCCATCCTTTCCTGGGGATTGGTCCAGGACACATTGCACCCTTTCCGCCAACATTTCTCCCTACTGTTTGGGGACCACCAGCCTTTGAGTATGGGATAAACACACTTCAGATACCTAAAGAAAATACTATGAAGATTCTAGTGACATAATAATGAATCATGAAAATGAAGATAATCTGTCATTATACGAGCAGGAATCTGATTGGAAGACAAAATTTCTGATCCTACTGAGAGAGGCAAACAGCACAAAAACAAGCCAGCTTACTATTAACATGGAAGAAAAACATTTTACAAAAGCATCAGTATAATAAGGAGTGTAGGTGTCCTAGACACACACACACCTCCTGTTGATAAGCGTACCTGGTCTTTAGCCTCATTATGCATTCCCAATGTGCAGATATCAAGTATACTTTGCCATGCACAGTTATTGCTCATACTGTGTTTAATATTAGTACTATAGTACAGACTGTGCAAGATTGAGGCCCTCTTTGTGTAGAGATCCCCACTCTCCATCCAGGAGGGAAAGGTGGTCAGCTACTTCCGTAACAGCATTTTTCTGCCTCTTCCCCCTCCTATGCATTCACTGGGAACTGCAGATGGCTCTCTGCTAGTCTAGCAATGCATGGGGGCAGAGGTGAGCGACAGACAAGTTGAGAGAAGAACGGGCAGGCTGAGGTGTGTGCATTGCCCACTAAGAAATGAGATAAAGCTGGCAGCTTCTAAAATATAACACAGCCTCTAATCCTTATGTTGAGAATGCCCTTGGCATGGCATAGCTGCAATCAGGACACCACGCCAATGCAAGTCCACTGGAAAATGCAGATGGTCTTGTGCCCTTAACAGCTCATGTGAGCCTTATGGACCAGACCATGGCTTTCTTCTGTGAATGGAAGTTGGATATTCCTCTTGTCTGTTCCCCCCTTTCCTACAGTAGAGGAATACTGACGAATCTGCATGAGAGGAACCTGGTTAAGTTCCTTGCTTTGTATGCAGGCATCACACCGTTTAAAAATACAACATAGCTCATAAAGTCTGATCTTTGCAAGATTCTGATATCCCTCAGTTCACATTACAGTGGAGAGAACGTGTATTTTTTCACAGAGACTGTGAACTAAAAGAATATACATTCCTATTCGTTATTTGCTTTTTCAATCATAATTTATGCTTGGTGTGCTAGTACCCACGTACATTAGGGGCACACAGTTACCGAAAGAGTTAAGATAAACGCATACAACAGTTGAGGGCATTGAGCACCATGAGGAACAATCCTCTGGCAGAATCTTGAGTCCTAAGTTTATAGAAACTTATAGTGATCTTTGTTTAATACAGTGAGTTAATTCCTTGTGTATCGGTATTCACACACAGGACCCAAGTCTTAAAAATACTTATGCAAATAGTTCTTACTCTTATAAAGAGACACTCTGATTTCAGAGGAACTATCTGCATGATTTATGCATGCTCACATGTCAAAGGATCAAGCTGCAAAATTCATAATGAAAAACAGATTTAGACTAATGTTATAGCGTGAGCCCCAATGAGAGCAGCTCTTCCAAGAGCAAGTACAGTGGTATCAAGCACATAATCAAGACTTTGGAGTGATGTTTACTGATTAACTGGGTAATCAGTTAACCTTTCACATCCCTAGCTCTGGAAATCGTGGGGGGGGGCAGTGGATCATTGAATTTGCTGTTAAGGAGCAAAAAGGAACATATCAGCACAGAATGTTAGCTTTATATTGTACACACAAGTAATTATAGTCCCACGAAACAGAACTCTACCATCTTTCTCATATTTCTGCAGCAGAAAAGTGGGAGATTTTTTAAGCCTATGAAGTTAATAACCATTTTTTAAGATCAAACTATTTTAGCTCAAATTGTAGGTGTCTGCTATTTGAAAATATCCTTTATTTTTTATATAATGTTGTTTGAGAAAGGGCATATCAATTACAAGCTAATGTAATTCTTCTGATGCTACTTAAATGTATCTACGGTAACCAGAAGCATTTTCAGTTTCTGCTATGCAATGCAAATTTGACTCAAAATGCTTTCATTGCCTCCATAAAGATTAGAGATGCAAACACTACCCAGCTTGGCACTTTTGGAAAGATTGAGATCAATAATATATCTGACTCATTGCTAATGCTTAGAAGCAGCATGACTTTCTATTGGGTTAAATATATGGAAATGTATGAAATAATGTGATTTTTCTTTAAAATCTGATACCTCAGATTTGAAAAGTTCATCTAAAATGAGATCATACACCTCTGTGTGTACCAAATACATTATAAAATCCCCTGCTTATATCCAAAGCATCATTTAGATTTGACTGTATGTGTGACTGTGTGGCTAGGCATTCACAAGTTCTGGTAAATAAGTGTTTAAGTACAAACTGCTTAGAGAAGTGCAATGATAACTCATTTCTACAAAGTCTTTTTTTTTTTTTACAGAATTTCATTTGAAGAAGTGAGTTCACTATAATGGGAATGATAGTTCTCAGAAACTAATCGCAAGTTCTCAGAAACTATTCATGACTTGGAGTCTATCATATTTACGTTTCACTGTAAGAAGTTTCTATCATTAGCCAAAGAAAATACAGTTCTTGAGATTTAAAATATCTTAACCCCCAAATAGTAGAACTGTCAGCATTAAAAATAACATTGGGATTTTCTATCTCGCTATGACTATAGTATTAGTGTTTAATTCTTCCACTCCCACCCATATGTACGTCATTCACCATGGAAGCCTACTGAAGTCAGGGTGACAATTCATATGAGAAGGATTACTCACAGAAATGAGGGCTGAAGGACCCAGGCCTTGCACAGGCATTAAATTTCCTAATGTGCTAAGGAGGTTTAGTCCTCCCTGACTATTGGTCATAGTTCATGCTATGTGGGACAGTCAAGTAGGGACATCAGCTTCCAGTGTGAGTGAATAAACACAAATGGGGCCTCTGAAACATGTAATTAAGGGCTAATATTTTGCAAGAGTGGTCACTGATTTGGAGGGCCTCACTCAATACAGCTTGGGCATGATTTTTAGAGGTGCTGAGTATTCACAGCTCCAACTCAAGGGTTTTCATCATTTATACAGGAAGATTCTCCAATTGTCTGCAGGGGGCACTCAGTGCCTGAGTGTCAGGCAGCATTTTTTCCTTCAGTGTTAGCTGAGGAAGGAAGCAAGATAAACTAATACTAGCAACTCAATTTTTCAGGAACTGAAAGAGAAGCCACTTCCCATGAACCTAGGATATATAGCAAAGAAACTGAGGCGGAGGGTGGGGAAGGGGAGGGCAATATATTCCAGATATTTTTAACAGGACAAAATGACAACACAAACAGATGGCAGGAGTAATAAAAGCAGGAGGCTTGAGAAACTATCAAGAGCTTGCAATATTCAAGAAAAAAATATTTACATTATTTTGGGGAAAAGTCTCTGGGGCCATCTCCAACTGCAAGTGACTGTGTCTTTTCTCAGGCTGGTGAGAGTCAGAAGTAACTGCACTGAAGTCAGTGAAGCGTCAGAATTTAACTCCCCATCACCCTGTGCCGAAGGAGCCCAGAATACTATTGCTAAAGAGAGATGGCAGCAGCAAATTTCCATATTCTCATGGGAAAACTCACATAAACTCTAAGCTTTTCCCCCTATTATTAATCCTGTGAGCCTGCTCTATGCCCTGGGAAGAGTTGCAGCCTTCCCCATCATACAAATGGGAAATATTCGTTTGGCTCGCTTTCAACACCAGTGCTTACCCCAAATACCACTCCCCCCAAAGAGGCCCCGCATCCCTCAGTGTCCTGGGCAGGGTGGGGAGGTGTTAAATCACTGCGGATGGAGCAGTAAATATGGATTGTGTTCATCAGGATCGCCTGGAGCTAGAGAGAGGTAGGACAGTCTTTTAAGACCCCTCTCTGCAATTACCTCCCCAGGGTGCCTCAGCACTTGGGGGCTGTGTGTAAATGGAGCATGATTACTGAATTCAGATTCCCAGCAGTCTGGGTCAAACCTCTGGCGCAGATTCTCTCCTCTGCCTTGCGCGAAGTGTTACCATTCGGACTGAGCGGTATTTCACAGGCACTTTACCCGGGCGTAAATTACACGGTGGAGAATCCAGTCCGCTGTACGGAGTTTAACTCTCCTTGCCCCTCCGCCCCTCTCCTCCCCCGTTTGTCCTGCAAACTCTCAATCGCTCCAGGGCACCAACTCAAGCCACGCAGCCAACGAGAGTCTGTCTCTGTCCCCAGCAAGTTCTCTCCCCCACCCCTCCGTCCAGGATGTACCTACATACCCCCCAAGCCAGGAACCGGAGCTTAGGCAATAGGAAGGAAGCCAGAAGCTGCCCAAACCTTGGAGCAGGGGGGACTGTGACAGCTCCGGGCGATCCTCCGGGAAGGAGTCCAGCAGCCGCTTGAAGAGGCGGCCCAGGTCCGAGTAACTCCGGTGCAAGTAGAGTACGTTCCTGTCCGACCATTCGGTGCGGATCTCGTAAAACTCCTCCTCGTCCCCCTGCCGGCTGATGATGAGTCTCCGGATGCCGTTCACCCAGCAGCCCCTCACGTACATGTTCACCAGCGAGGTGCCCTCAAACACGGCCGAGGCCATCCTGCAGCTGCCCACACATACCCCGGCGGGGAGCAGCCTTCTCCAGCTGCTGGGGCAGGGACGGCGGCGGGGTGGAGGGAAGGCTTGCAAATCAGAGGGGTGCAATGCCACACACCCCACAAAGTACGGGCTGAGCCTCCTCCCGCGCTGGAAGGAGGTCCCCGCCCTGCCCTCCTCCCACTGAAACTGTGCTGCGTGTCACTCGCCCGGCAGGCGGCGGGCAGTCACTTCTCCCCACTTTCTGGCACTTTGAGCAACAGCGCGGCCAAGGGGGGCCGGGTGCAGGAGACAGCGCCCTTTGCAGTCCGATCCCGGGCACTCAGCTCTCGCTTTGCCTTGGCGCCTGCATTTCTCTTTCCTCCCCCGCGCAGCAGATCGAGGCGCCTCCAGGCGGACACCCCTCTCCCGCCGGCTCCTCTGCGCCCAGGGCGGAGGGTCGCTGGGGAGGGGGGGTCGCTAGTTCCGCTCGCGCTTCGCAGCCCCGGCTGTGGCTTCCTCTCTCCGGATCCCGCAGGGGACTGACAGCGGGGGCGGGCTGCTTCCTGCCCGCTTTCCGCGGGATGGCCGGAGGAAGGTTTCCCGGCGGCTGGGTGCCTGGGGCGGGGTCTCCCGGCTGGTTCCTTGAGAAGTTTTGTCTCTGGGCTCCCGCTCCCCCGCCGCTTGCAAAGTGCCTAGGCAGGGCGCATTGCAACGCGATCAGGCGCGCTGCCCCCTCGTCCAGCTGCTGCTCGGCGCGGGGCCGCTCCCTGCCGCCTGCTCGGTGGCGAGGCCGATCCCTGCTTTGAGGAGGGGTCAGTGACAAGCCCTAGCTCGCGCAGTCTCCTCTTGCGCTGCACTTGCGGGGCTCCCTCCTCGCAGCCTCAAGGAGCCCGCAGCCAGCACCCGTCCCATCCTCCAACGCGGAGCAGGGACCCAGCCAAGGGAGGACAGGGCGAGAGAAGGCTCCTGCTCCTGGAGGGGAGCTCACAGCCAGCCAGTGAGCGGACGAGTTCGTTCTCCCTCCCCGTGACCCTAGACGTTTTCCTTCCAGAGGCTGGGGCCGGACAGCTTCCCGCCGCCTCAGTCTGAGGCGGCTGAGTTCGCGGCCTCTCAGCGCCTGCCCTGCTGCCGGTGGGCACGTGCTTCCAAGGCAGAGCCCGCTGCTTTGCTGGGAGGTGAAAGATGCCTTCCGCGGCAGGGGAGCTGTGCCTCGGAGCTCAGGGCCTGCCCTAGCCAGCCTCTCCTCCCACGCAATATTCGCTAAAGCAAGACAGGCGCTTGGACTGCCCCGGCCCTGCGATCTCGAGGAAGAAGAGCTAGAGTGGAAGCACCGCCGTGGTTCAGGGTTATAGATGCAAAGCAAGGGGCAAGGGCTTTCCACTAATCTGGCTTTACTTCTTTGCCCCCGAGGGCCAGCAGCCCCCATGAGCCTGCAAAAGCATTGCAGGCTGTTCTGGCCAAAGCCATTTGCTTCACCCTCACCCCAAGCAAAGCCTCATTAAGAAGAAATCAATGCTGCTGGGGCTGTTCCAGCTCACTGAATAGCTGGTGTAAGGTCATTGGTCAATATGCCAAAACTAGAGAGAGACTTATCCTAAAACAGCGTGAGGGAGGAGTCTAGAAGTTGTTTGAAACGCCTATTAATCTGAATAATAAGTGGTACTTCCTAGATCCAAAGTAAATGAAGACACAAAACCAGAACAGTTTTGGGGTACCAGAACCTTTTTGTCATTGGGGAGGGAGCTCCCCAGCTCTGACAGAGCAGAACTGCAGGGAGAGGAGGATCACTTCCTGGACCCCAAGGAGGCCAGAAGTGAGATAGGTGCTTTATGTCTACACAGCAGCGTTATTTCAGAATAACTAGCATCATTCCAAAATAACAAAATGTGCGTCTATACTACGAGCCTTTATTTCAAAATTATGTCAAGCTGGAGGACTTCTTACTCCGATTCCTGTAATTCTCATTTCACAAGTAAGGGAAGTCGAAGGAAGTGTTCTTCCTTTGGCTTCCTGTTGTGTAGACAGCGCTTAAAGCCGAATTAAGCTGTTTCGAAGCCAGCTACACAATTAACGTAGCTGAAGTTGAGTAGCTTAATTTGACTTCAGCTGTACTGATGTACACTAAGATTCCCACGTTAACCTGCTGCTGTACTCAGTAGTCCATTGGAGCTGGTTTGCTAGTGTGATAAATTCCTAAGGTGCCTCAGATCAGATTTACAGCAGACAGCAAACCAACAGCTGAGGAAGTGAGGATGCAAGTAGAGAGTGGAGATAAGTTACCAGAGCTGTGGAACAGAAACCATCCTATATGAATGGGGGGGGGGGGGGGATGATGGTTGTGTAGTTTTCATTTGAAAGGTACTGCACATTGCATTGTTACATACCTTTATGGCAGATATTGCTGAATTTTAAAACAAAGGGTGATAAAAATGGTTGACAACACTCTGCAAGAAACCTTGAATAAGTAAAACCCTCTGAATTTTCAGTTTATTGGTAGGAATTGCAGATAATTCTCTAAATCATTTTGACACTTCAAGACACACAACAGAAGAATTTTAATCCTTTTCCCAGGGACACACTGCCCACAATCTATTGACTCAACTTCTTTATCAGCACAGCTGTGTTCAATCCATTCTAAAGCACAATAGAATGTCAGAGAAAAGAGCAAACCACAACTGAACCATATTTCCCCAAGTTGCTTTTCCTTATAGATCATATTGATTTTTTTTTTAATCTGGACTAATGATACCCAAACCCTAGGCTTGAAGTGAATCCTGGCCTACCTAAACTACCACCAAATTAAACTCAGTAAAAGTAGGATTAGGCCTGACAAATAAAAGTAAATCATATATTAGCAGCTCAACAATCTACATATATTTCACACATTGCTGCCCCAGCAGACAGTGCAGTGTGTGGTAAATGCCACCCACTTTGGCTCACCACAAAAAGATTTTCTTATCTCTGACAGACAAGATCTCTCTTCTGTATTAGTTAGTAGCTGTTAGGAATAGTCCACATGCTTTCAAGGAAAAGGGATTGATGTGAACTTTTGTATTGAGGGAAGAACTTAACATAGTTCTTTTTGTTGAAAGGAGGCTTTTGTAATCTCTTCGCTTGTTCCAGTACATGGTGGTCTCCCAAGTTCTTCAATGTACAAACAAGAAGAGAAAGCATTTTATTTTCTAACAGTTGCTGTGGTAACCCAACCCGCACCCCTTCTAATGAAGTGAAATTGCTCTGAAGGCAACTGTGCATTGCACTCATTTTTAAGATGTTGCCTTTGTGTTGCTTCTAAATACAGCAGCCAAAACACTTTTTGAACACTGTTGGTTTTGTTGTATTTTTTACATTACAGTGCAGACTAGGAGTGATTTTTTTCCTGTTTCTCTGTTCCCCCAGCTTCTGCTGAAATCAACTGGAAAGAGCCCAGTACCATACAGATTGAAGGTCTCTTTTACATTGCAGGCCTGATGCTGAGTATCATCATTCCTGTAGTATTATATGTGGCACTCAGCATCTCACAGGTCTATGCCCTTTTGATTTTTCATTTGTACAATTCACTTTTCTCTCCTTCAGTTAAATTGTACCACCCCATCTCCACACCTGCCCAATTTAATTAAAGTAATCAAAGCATTTGAAAACATAAACATCACAAGAAAACTTGTGTGCATGTTACTGCCTGCTTATGAAAAATGATCGAAAGCCAAACATTTTGAACCAGATTCCCAAAGTTAAGTCATATTTAGGCATATATATTACATAAAATACATCTGATATTTAGAAGTGCTGAAAATGGAATTGCTTGCATGCCTAAAATTAACTACGTGCATAATTGTTGCAGGATAAACCCCTTAACATGCTCAGGGTATGTCTACACTACAGAGTTTTGTCAGAAAAACAGACTTTTTTCTGACAAAACCTGAGTTACGTCCACACTGCAAGTGCATTCTTCCGAAAGTAAATTGAAAGAACGGAGGGGTTTTGCCGGCATTGGTAATCCTCTTTCTATGAGGAAGAAGCCTTTTTCCAAAAGAGCTCTTTTGGAAAAAGGTGTGTGTGGATGGAGAAGAGGGTTTTTTGTTTTTTTTTTCAAAAGAAGAGTCCTCCAGGAAATAACACAGGTGCCCTTGTGAATACTCCATCCAAATTAATCAGGACTCTATAGTTCCTGTCTCCTGGCTTGGACAAGTCTTGTGGCAGGAAGCTGGCCTGAGAGCAGCACCTCACTGCACAGCTCTCCCTGCCACAGGCCTTGCCACTCATCGCCCAGTCTCAAGCCCCTGCAACCTTCCTGCCCTCGCAGGGAGCAGCCCCAGGGGTCCCAGGACCCACCCAGGGGGACCAAGAGGGAGGCATTCTCCTTGGCCAGAGCAGAGATGCTGTCCCTCCTCAAGCTGTGGGGCCAGGAGGACACCTTGCAGGATCTCCACTCCAAGTGCTGCAACGCTGAGATATTCGAGCACAAGGCCAAGTCCATGGTGGAGTGTGGACAACCACCCTGGACCTTGGAACAGGTCCAGAGTAAGGTGAAAGAGTTCTGCCAGGGATATGTCTGGGCCAGAGAGTACACCTCGTGCTCAGGGGCAGAACCCCACACCTGCCCCTACTTCGACAAGCTGCACCAGATCCAGGGGAGTGGGGAAATGTCTTCCCCACCATCGTGGTAGACTCCTGCCTCCAGCCCCCTGTTGTCGCCTGGCTAGAGGTCACGGTGGAGGAGGGATCAGGGCCAGCCAGAGGAGGAGATAGAGACCATGACCCTCTCCCTGGAGCCTGTGCCTGTGAGCCAGGATGTCTCCCAGGCCTCCTTGGAAGCCTGAGAGGGATTTTCAGGTGAATGGTCTCACTTTGTCACATACACAGAGTGGGGGAGGTGGGTGAACAGGGGGCGAGTGTTGCTCAGTCTGGATATTGTGCTGTGGTCCATACACATGGAACCACGTGCACCGTTAGCATGCGGAACGCAAACACAGCAGCCAGCCCCTGAACACGGGTAGGATCATGTTGCCAAGCTCGGGAGACCACACACATCCCGCCCCGGGGGGGGGGGGGGGAAGAGCACCTGCCACAGCTGGAAGCAGGCTAACCACAAGGGTGTAGGCAAGACCCCAGGCACATTGAGGAGTGCAGTACACAGCACACGGGCATGCCTGCACGTGCAAGCACCACCCACTCCCGCGGGCAGCACTGTGAGCTGCCTGTGTGCATGTGGACACTGGGAAGGGACAGGCTGTTCCCAGCTCCTCTGCCACCCACGAGGGATCCCACTGTGGCTGGACACTTTCTTTGCCTGCTTGTCCGTGGGCCATGGGAAAGGGGGTTGGGAAGCAAGCAGCATGGTCCCCTGGGCACCTTGGGGTCCCTGTACAGCAGGCCCTGCCTCACAGCCCCCATATGGCCTTGCTCCCGAGACATCCCCCTTCTCTGCCCCAAGGACTGTTGGTCGCTGCTCACAGAGGAGGGCATGGCCTCAGGGACGGAATGGATGACTGACCGCCTCTCCCTCTTTGTGTTCTCCACAGCTGGGTCAGTCGGGACTGAGGGGTGAGCCACACCACCTGAACCAGCTGCTGGAGTTTGGGGGACCCATCCTGCGTGACATGCAGCAGTCCCTGGTGCAGAAGGTCTGTAAGGACTCAGAGTGGCAGAACCACACATGGGACCAGCTCATGCAGTGGTGTGATAACACGTGTGCCATCATGTCACACATCCTGGCACATTCACCTGCTATTGCTGCTCGTGGCTTCCACCCTCCTGCTTCCCCCCACTATGCCCATTCCCCCTCTGCCTGCCCTCCATGCAATGCCGCTGCTCCCTCCCTAGGTTATGCCCATGCCCATGCCCATGCCCCCTACCCCCCACCATTCCTGACCCTGCTCCAGCCCCATCTCCTGTCCACGCTGCTGTGGCCCCCGGACCCACCCAACCCCAACGAGGTCCCTGAACCTGAGGTGTCACATGTAGCCACCCCCTCCCACACCAGGGTAGGAGCCCCCTCCCCCTGCCCACCTTTTTTGATTGTAAGATAAATACAGACTTTGTTTTGTTCACAACAAAACAGGTGCCTTTATTCTGACATCAGGGAAGGGGCAAAGGGAGGAATTGAGGTGAGGAAGGGATAGGGCAGCAAGCCAGAGGCCCTGTTGGGGAGGCCCTGCAGAGAGTTACAGGAGCCCTTGAGAGAACCTCTCTCTTAGGGCCTCCCGGATGTGCACTCTGGCCTGATGGGCCGGGCGGATGGCAGCTGTCCTTGACTACTAGAAGACTCGCCCATCGTGGCCACCGTATACCCCCCATCCCAGGAGGAAGGCCTCTTCCTTCCTCTCCACAGTGTTATGGAGGACACAACATGCCACGACCACCTTGGGGATGTTGTGCTCCCCCACATCGAGGTAGGTCAGCAGACACCTGAACTGCACCTTGAGGCGGCCAAGGGTGCACTCCATCTGGATCCAGGTCTGGTTCAGGCGGGCATTAAATTGGTCCCTGCTGGGGTCCAGGTGTCCGGTATATGGCTTCATAAGCCATGGCACCGGCGGTAAGCTTCGTCCCTATGATGCACAATGACATCTGCATGTCCCCAACCACAAAGTCATGACAGGGGAAGAATGTGCCCACTTCCAGCTTCCTATATAGTCTAGAGTTCTGAAACACGCGGGCATTGTGTGCCCTGCCTGACTACCCGACAAAAGTGTCTGTGAATTGTCCACGGTGGTTGACCAGGGCTTGCAGCACTATAGAAAGTTAGGCCTTCCTATTGATATACTGGGCCTCTTGATTCTCAGGATCGGGATGTGGGTCCCATCTATGGCTTCAGCGCAGTTTGGGAACCCCAGGGCAGCAAATCCAGACACGATGGAGTCCAGGTCTCCTAGGTGGATGACCCTCCACCGTAGGATGGAGTTGATGGCCCTCACCACCTGCAGAAGGATACAAACACACAAAAAAGAGAACAAGAAAGAGAGTGCCTGAACCCTTAGGAGGTGCCCGTCCCCTCTCCCTTCCCCCCAAATACTCCAGGAGCCACCCCCTATGAGGCCACCCCCCCAGCAGCAGGGCTGTGTGATGGCGGGAAGGCACAACCCACCGGGGACAGGGCTTTCCCCACCCTCACTCCACCCCCCGCTAGCCCCCACCTTTTGGGACTCCCTTTTCCAGGACTCCCCCCCTGCAGGGACTGCAGCCCCAGAGTGCCTTACTTCCATGAGGAAGACCCCAACGGTGGACCTCCCCATGACAAACTGGTTGCCCACCAACTGGTAGCTGTCTGGGGTGGCGAGCTTCTAGATGGCGATTGCGACCCACTTCTCCAGGGGGATGGCGGGCTGCAGCTGGGTGTTGAATTGTTGAAGGGCGGGGGTGGGCTAGGCACATAGCTCCAAAAATGTGGCCTTCAACATGCAGAAGTTTTGGAGCCACTGCTGGTTGTCCCACCAGTCTGAACTGGTGTCAAGCCTCCAGAAACGCCTCTCCACAGTGGGTTGCAGTTGCTAGAGTGTAGCTCCCGCACCCAGGGAGAGAATCCCCAGAATGAGCTCAAGATCAAATTCAGTCAGGACCAGAAACTGCAGCATGGCCGTGTGGGGCCATAGCATGCCCAGGGGCAGCTCTGGCTCCATGGCACCAAGAGAAAAGCTGTGGTATCCAAAAAAGCAGGGCAACCACAGCAGGCACTGCGAGAGCTTTGCTGTCCCTTGAAGAGGTAGGCAAGCACGCAGCAGAAGCAGAGAAATAGCTGTCCGGGGTGGGTGGGTGGGAGGGGTGTCCCTTTAAGTGAGTGTCTCTACAAGGCTCTGGCACCAACACTTGGAAGCAACTGGTGATCTAAAGCCCTGCCTGAAATGGTTCTGGGTGGCCTTTTATGTGAGAGAGCATCCAATCAGTGTGGACACTCTTTTTCAAAAAAAATGCATCACTTTTTCAATGTGCTTTTGTGTGTGGACGCTCTCTTTTGGAAGAAGTTTTCTTGGAAGATCTCTTCCAAAAAAAGCTTCTTCCGAAAGAAGTCTGCAGTTTAGACGTAGCCCAGTGATTGATTATATAGTACTGTACCAGAAAAATGTTACTTAATTCACTAAATATAAAGGTGACATGATTTATGTATGAAGGGTGGGGTACATCTTTAAAAATTCACTAATAGTTATTTTAGTTGAAAGATTATTTCATAATAATCAGATGTTGTTTGCATCCATAAAAAGTGGAAAAATGTTCTCACACAAAAAAACAATTTTGCAGTAGAACAGCAGCATGTCTAAAAGGAAAGTAGGTCAGCACCTTGGGCCATAAAATGGATTTGCAATAAGGGTGTATAACCACAAGGTATATGAATGTTGCAAATGAAAATGATTGTTCCATTTCTTTTTTTCATACTTTTGTTTTCTGCTATTCAATTTGCATGGATAGTGCACTTTTTAAAAGTAGTTAGAAAGTGGTTATTTGCATTCATTTCGTTCATTTATATGCAGCATAATCACAGTCAGAGAAACATCTGTGGCACAGTGGAGTATTGGAAATATGTATCTGCTTTTTAAAAAAAACAAAGGAAGGAAGGGCCTTTCTTAGGACACATTTTTATTCCTTTCCTGATAAGTGGCTTTTTTATGAAACTTGTGTAGGATGGTTATTATCCATATTTAAAGGAGGAGATATTGTTTTGATGGCACATAAATGCCTTAGCAAATAAAGATGCCATTTTAGTGTGTAGTTTATGCTATGAGGTTTGTAAAGGGATCTGATAGTCTTGTTACAGCCATATTTCTTAAATGCATGCCTGCTCCCAGCCATTTAAATTCTTTAGATTTGTGCCTCAGAGCTTTTCAGGCTAGCAAACCATAACTTTTACTACCATGTGACATTAAAGAAAGGAATGCTTTCCAGCAGGAATGAAATCAGCTAAAAATACATGCACAGTGCCTACAGTCTTTCTCTACTTGCTTAAATAATCCAACCTCTAGAAAGCCTATCTTTGTGGAAAACTGACCTTCATTTCTTAGGGTGCATCTACACAGCACTGTAACTTGAAATAAGATACACAATTTGAGCTACAAAAATTGCATATCTTATTTCAATGATATTTCAAAATAGCTTATTTCTTCATTTGGCATTGCCTACATAGCGCCAAATTTTGAAACAAAGTGTTGTTCCAAAACATCCCTTACTCCTTGTAGAATGAGGTTTACAGGGACATTGGAATAGCGAGCCTGAAATAACAGGCTTGCTGTGAAGACATGGGATATCTATTTCAGGATACTTTGGTATCCTGAAATAGTATTGCAGTGTAGGTGTAGCCTTATACTGAAGTACCTACAACAATGTTCAGAAGATGTCCATCTCAGAACTTTTTTCTATAGGGTTATTGTTATCTGCTCCATAATAGCATCAGGGTGAGTGCAATAAAGACACAAAATAGAGGATAGATAACTAAGGGTATGTCTATACTACAAAGGAAGATCGAAGCTGTTGATCTTCCAGAGTTGGAATTAGCGGGTCTAGTTAAGACAGCTAATTCGAACTGAAAGAGGCACTCTGGTCAATGCCGGTAGTCTTGCTTCCACGAGGAATAAGGGAAGTCAAAGGAAAAGTGTTCTCCCTTCGACTTCCTGTAGTGTGGACAGCACCAAAAGTTGAGTTAAGCTACTTCGACTTCAGCTACGCAATTAATGTAGCTGAAGTTGCGTATCTTAATTCAACCTTGTCCTGTAGTGTAGCTACACCCTCAGAGATAACTAAAATTAATTTTATATATGTTTGCCATCTTCCTTTTTGATACAGGATGAAACTTTTTAATTCTTCATTCATGTGAAGAAGTGGGTTGTCCCCATGAAAGCTCATGATATCATCTACATGTTTAGTTAGTCTTTAAAGTGCTGCTGGACTATTCATTGTTTTTTTAAGTTTTTCCAGGATGAAACTTGTTCATGCAGATATTTGATTACTAAAATGTTCACTATATTAAATAGTACAATAACTCTAGTAATAAACCAAGAAAGGAAATTAATGTCTTTTGTGGCAGGTTTGGGCTAAGTCCCTGGGTTCTGCACTTCCTGGTGGGTCTTTGTGTGCACCTCAGAGGCTTGCAGTGTCCCTATCACTGCTGAGAAGGCAAGGATACCCTGCTACCAGAGCTCTTCTCATCATCAGCCAGTCTACAGTTTTGGAGGTCAGTCCCTCCATTAGTTCACAGGGTCTTCCCTGTTCCTTACTGGCAGCCCACCAGTTGGGAGGAGGGTTATGGGGAACCTGGTCCCACCCACTTGCTCTGGGTTCCAGCCCAGGGCCCGATGGGGGCAGGGTGTAGCTCCAAGTGAGCTATGAAGCTTGGCTCTTGCCCCACTGAACAGCAGCTCCTCCAGGCCACTTCCCCAATCCTTCCTGGGTACTTCTTCCCTGATGCCTTGGAACAGGCCTTGTTGCTGACTACCTTGAGTCTGTCGGCTGGGCTTGGCTGGGCTCTTGTCTCGTCTCGTCTCATCTGGTTTGTTCCTTTTCTCCTTCCCTCCAGCCTTGCCTGAGGGAGGGTTTTTTATGGTGTGCCCATCAGCCTTAACCGGCAGCATGTGTTCTAATGAGCCTTCCCTTCAGGCTGACACTAGATGGCTTAGCTGTGGAACTGGCTGGGCTGCAGTCTCTGGCAGCCTATTCAGGGAACATAAAACCATATATTCAGCTCCCCTTGTATTTGCCTTCTACAAGGCTTCTGCAGCCCCCTGCTCTCAGACTGCCTACATTATTTCCCTGCATGAACAAAATGACCTTGTTTTTACTAGGGACGTGAATGGCTAACCAGTTAGCCGGTAAGCATCACCCTTAACCAGGAATGTGAATGGGTAACTGGTTAACCATTACCTCAGAGCAGTCCTCCCTCCACTGACAGCTCCTGCCTGCCCTTGTTTAATCAGTTAACTGGTTAACCATTACATTTAACCTAAGTTTAACATAAAGTTTAACTGTTTAACTAATTAAATGGGATTTTACTAGGGATGTTAAAAAAAGTTTGTTTGTTTTTTTTTTATAAAGTGTAACCACTGAAAAGTTCAGCGGTTACACATTTACATGCAAGGGGGGAGGCAACTCCCGCAGAGCTGCCTGACTCTTCCCTGCAGGCACTGGCTCCTGCCTGTTCTCCTTAAACATTGCTGCCTCTGATATAGTGCAGGGGTGGGGGACTTGCGTGTAACCATTTAAATATAAACACTTTCATATCCCTATATTTTACACCCCTAGTTTTAACAGGTTTTCACAGGAAGCACAGCCCATAGGAAACAAGTTGGAGACCATTTTTTAGAAGAACCTTGAGAGCAGGTTGCTCTCAAGCCTTATATCTGGAGTGTATACTAGTTGCTGGGCAATGGGACTTGGTGTCAGGAGGCCTTCATTCTGTAACTGGATGATCTCAGGCATATGATTTCACTGCTCTGTGCCTCAGTTTCTTCATCTGTAATATGGGTATACTGATACTTATCTTTCTTTGTTAAACACTTAGAAAGCCAAGAGGTAAATGTCAATGAATATCTACTGCAATTACCACTAACTAACAGAAATCATTTAAACATTTAAAAGAAAAAGAAGAAAGAAACTGACCTGATGATATAACAACCCAGCACCCAGACCTCAGGTGAGGTCACCTGACAGGAGATATTTAGCACCTTGTAGGTTCCTACCTAAAGTAAAAAGATGGCCAATCCAGATATCATGGGTGAAGAAGCAAGTGGAATTTACACAGTTGGGCTGGCTCGGTTTTTAAATGGAGGTGATAAAAAACTTAAAGGGAGAATCTAGCTGCTGGTTGCATTGTTCTGCTCTTTTGCAAGCAGTATTGGAATATATAAACTATTCATCTATTTCTCCTGTTCAAGAATCTCAACCAGGCATATGCAGAACAGTGGGAGTAGAAACTTTGTTCAGGCTATGTCTACACTCCACTTCTTTTTCGGAAAAAGGTATGCAAATTGAGTCTGCTCTTCCGCAAAAAATGTTGGAAAAGCAGACACATTCCCTGGATGCGGCATAGTTTTTCCAGGATACCTCTGGTATCCTGGAAAAAACTCTGTAGTATAGACATAGTCTCACTGGCATAGAAAGTAAACAGAAGATAAATGAGTTGAAAATAGCAAGCCTGGGGCCCTGCTAACACCCACAGAAGAGTGGGGACTGGATTCCCATTCAATTCTTCCTTTTTAGACCTCTCTCGGTTAGAACTTATTTGTGCCTGTAATTGACAGTAACTCCTCATCTTTTAGTCATCTTTTAGTCCTCAGGGGATTGTTATTACATGACAAGATCTTCCTTTTGAAACCTTTTGGTGAAAGGCAGCCCTAGATTAAATGAGCTGGTGATTGAAACATCCTTTCACGTTCCGACGGTGATCTATCTGACTGAGGGATAAATGCACAGCCAGAGCTCTGTAGGAATTCTGCATTCTTGTGGTGTTCTCCTATCACTCCTACTCACTAGAGCCGACTCTGATCCTGTGAGTGCTCTCAACTTCCACTGAAGTCAATGGGAGTGGAGAGGATGCCGTACCCATGCCGCATTGAACTAACTATTCATAATACAAATGTGACCAGTAAGGTATGCACAAATGATTATTAGACTTTACAGCACATGTTCTGGGTAATAACTAGTTGAAAGAGCTCCTCCTCTCCCTCGGCATTGACACTGAATTTGATTTAATAGCACGATCTGCCCTGTGGCTTCTTTACTCTGAATTCCTCAGACAACCACTCCCTGGAAATGATAAATGCAAGACATGTTGAGTCAAATGTCTACAGTAGGATTCCTCTCCGCCCCCACCTCCCCCCACCACCAGCATTTCCCACTGTTGCTCCAGTTGTAGAGCTGCACTCGTGGTAGCAAAGGGGGAAAAGATAAGGGCACACTGGGAAATGAGGGACTGTCTCATTCTTTGTTCCACAAGACACCATATTTAATATGGTTCATACGAATACATTTTAGATACTGTGGACCTGATTTCCAACTCATTTACACTAGTGTTATGGAGTTAGTATAACTCTGTTTTTATTCCACTGGAGTTATAATCTCCATTCACATAAATAAGAGAAGAATCTGGCCCTATCTGCCTAGCTAAGACATAATCATTTTACAACTACATTTAGAGATGTGTTCTGTACTGGATCTCTAAGTTGCAATGTGCCTGGACTGGCTTTAGGCAAATAGCATTAGCAGTCACTGTACTTTAAAATGGTTATTCAGCCATACAACTGGGGAAATAGGAAGCTTCTTGTAGAACCTCTCCAGTCATACTGTGCACCCGCGAAAGGAGTAGGCACAATCTGGCCCCATGTTACAGCAGTTAAAAAGAATGTAGTGATCGTAGCTGTCACATGGTTCCACAGCATAAACACAGTTGCATACTTTCCATACAGACAAAATTAAGGTAGATTATATCATGGGAACCCTGATCAATAAATGTTGCAGCAAAAGTGGACTCAACATTACTAAGTAACATTACAGGCTGAAGTCACTGATGTCTGCTGCACAAAGGTGCACTTTGATGTGGTTACTCAAGATTTGCTATTTTGCTTTTTGAGTAATAAATATTTTATTTATGCCCCTAATGCTATCTTGTCCAGAGTCATCACTCTGCAAGGCTAATACAGTCAACCACCAATGACAATCATCTTTTCTGCTTTTGTGAATTACAGCTCAGACAAGTCAAATTCTCAATAATTATTAGTAGTTTCCAGTAGCACCCATGATATGTTAATTTCTTCCTTTGTGAATGACTGGTGCTCCTGTTTAATACAATCAAATGCCATGCAAAAGTTTTCATTGAATTCCACTTACTCAAAGAAACAGTGTTAGGTAGTCTAGGTCCTACATTTACATTTTATTAAAAAACAGGTTTTTCAAAGAACTAATAGTAATATTTTCATGAAAATATATGCTTTGAATTTAATTATTTCCCTCCAGTGTTGGCCTCCCAAACACTGCAGCAACAGCGTGCTAGTGCATAAGAATCCCCAAAATGAAAATGGAATTTGGAACTATAAACAAAGGAGAAGGTGAACTATTCCAAAGGATCTTGAATATGAGGGAGTGTAGGCCACTTGGCTCAGACCTGGGCCTCAGTTTTGTGCTCAGGCCTGTAAACCAACACCCACTGGTCCTCTTTAACCCCAGATCCTGAGTACAGGACAGGGCAGGCAAACAAATAGTAGTTCACAGTCTAGGCAGGCCCAGGCTCTGGTGCAGGGTGAGGCAGACAAACAAATACAGTTCTAGATAGGCCCAGGCCCTGGTGCAGGGCAGGACAGGCAAATACACATATCGCTGGCAGGAGAAGGGGAGACTGAAACTCAGTATGTGGGGTGGCAAGGGGGATGCAGGCTCTCCCTACTCTACCACATCCCAGCCCAGGGCCCTAGCAGTGGCAGGCGTGGCTGCCACTGGGGTCAGTGGGGATCCAGCCCGCAACACACTGACACACTACAGGACAATGAGGTCAGCCTGACTGTTGTCAGCTTCCCTGGAGCCACTTCCTAATGCCTTCTCAGCATCTACCTCACTCCACAGTTGCTGTGGGTTCTTGGGGTCATCAGAGTCTGTACCTTCCAGCAGGGTTAGAAGGGTCTCCTCTTTTTGGGGGGTGGAGGGAGGCTGGCAATCTGAGCCAGTCCTCAGATCAGCAGCTTAGGGCAAGCCTCTGCCTCCTCTGGAAGCTGGGGCTTTACTGAGCTCCAGGGCTGGGCTTTTATACTATTTGCCTTGCCCCTTGGCTTTGAGGGAGTAAAAGGGGCAAGATCAGACTCAGCCCATCTGGACTCAGAGAGGGGTTCCTCCGCCCCGGGTCAGTGAGCGGCCACCCCTGCTCACTACAGGGAGATTGTCCTAGTTGCTGTGAGACATCTCTCCTGGAGCAGCACCTCCAACGGTATGCAATGGCCATTGCCATTCAAATTGCAGCATGTGTGGAAACTGCCTTGAGACTGGTGGCTTGTCTGCAGCAGGGACTTTTGCACCAGCATAGCTATGCTGATGTAGCTTCACTAGTGCAAGTCCCAATGTAGTTCTGCTGCGCCAATGTACTGGGATTAGTGACAGGTGTAAAGCAAGGCATGCATGTAAGTATTTGCAGGATCATCAGAGCCTTAAGGTGAAATCCTGGCTCCACTGATGTCAGTGGGTGTGCATCTATACCAGGGCCGGCTTTAGGAAGAGCGGGGCCCAATTCGAACAGTTTTGGCGGGGCCCCCACTCCTAGGATTTTTTGTTGAGCAAAAGAAAAAAGACCCACACAACAAACCACAACCACACGCAAATATCACATCAGAGTAGCTCTGATCAAAATGTGTATCAATATAGTTGAACATTTTCAAAAAAAATGCCATCCTTTATTATGCAAAATGTTACACAAAATTAAATCAGTTGCCTTAAGTGTAGGTCAAATATTTTCAATTGCAAACTATCCAATCTTTTCAATAAAGTTTAAAGTTTGATTTTTAAAAAGTTACCAGAGAGCGTTGCAGTTTTCTGTTACATTGATTTACTTTTTAAATAGCAAAAATGGAGTCTTTGTTAAGAAAGTGTCAGTTCTGTGCTCAAATTCCAGTCCTTAGTGATTTCAGCACCAATGATTTCACTAGGTAATATGGTACCTCACCACCATTGCCTCCTTTGCACTGCCCTTCAACACATATTGCCTGCATGTTGAGTCTAAGGTCAGTCTACACAAGATTTTATCAATGATTTTTGCTTAAGCGATCACTGAGACAAGACAAGGACTCAATTGATTCTAGTCAGTTCTGCCTTTAAACACTGGATGTAACGTGTCCG
>CM057846.1:105571441-105582072 GCA_030068395.1 Apalone spinifera | reverse complement strand
CCCCCCTCCCCTCCGTACAAGCCCCTCCCTCTCCCACCACTCCCGCTCCCCTGCCTTCTGCAGGGCTGGACTGTGAACCGCGTACACCGCAGCGACGGCAGTGGCAGCAGCAGCAGCAGCAGCGGCATGGCACTTTTCAGTTTTAAAATCCCGGGCGTGGTGTTACGTCACGCCCAGGCGTCTGGCCGCCCCACCTGCAAACAGCGTGCAGGCAGCATCAGCCGGCAGTGTGCGCAGTGCAGGTAAGGGGGAGCCGAGCCGACGGAGTTGACTTCCGGGTGCAGGGCGCGGGGCCCGATTTGGCCGAATCGGCCAAATCGGCTTAAGGCCAGCCCTGGTCTACACTGCACCCGGAGCTTAAAATAAGTTATGCAATTTGAGCTATGCAAATTGCATGGCTTATTTTGAGTTAATTTTGAAATAGTTTATTTCAAAATTTGGTGCTGTCTACACAGCACTTATTTCATGGAATGAGGTTTACAGAGACGTTGGAATAGCAAGCCCATTATATTTCAAAATAATGGGCGTGATTAAAAGATGTTGAATAGCTATTTCAGGATACCGCCAGTATCCCAAAATAGCACTGCAGTGTAGACATAACCTGAGAGTTTTGCCACTGACTTCAATGGGGCCAGAGTTTCACCTTTAATCATTTCCTTTCTAAAGCTGAGGTGGGAAGGAAAGATAGAACCAACAAGGTAGGTGAGAAAGATAAGTGAGCTGAGGTGGGTGTAAATGAAATGGAAAGAGTGATAATGTAAAACTTATAAAGCATGTCAGCTTTGTCTGTTGATTTAAATGTATAGTGAAACAATTCTAAGGCACTTTAGTTCTGAAAGGGAACATGACACACAGACCAAATGGCATGAACATAGATTGCCTGCTTATGGATACCTAGTCAGGTCATGGGACTTAGCATTGAGGATGATTCAGAACGGAGCGTGCCTTGACCAGTTGCAGCAAGTGGTAATGGCTAGGTGGGGGGACAGAATCCTTTTTTTTTTTTTTTTTAAATTTTCAGCAATGTTCATTACTACTACATTCTGCAGGAAAGCAAAAGCTCAGCTATTCAGTGACTTTTCTGTTTTGGAGGGCCAGATATCTGTTTTGTGTTATGAAAATTATTTTGGAATTAGTCAACACTGTGCATTTTATAGTCAGCCTCTTGTAACTCAGCAATCAGAGTAAAACAAGGGAGATACTTTAGCTTCTTTTGTTCCACAGTTTCCATTTAACCCTCCTCCTCTAAAAATTCCAGTCTTCTGTCAAAAAGAGCCAACCTAAATCACATTAGACCTCTTCCTTCCTTCTTGTCTGCAATAAAACCCAAGACAACAAAGATTGGCTAGAGTTGAAGCTGAGAATTGGAGTGTAGGTTTTCAGCACCTTAAAAAATTAAAAGGTTGCATATTTAGGTTCCTATATAAGGATTTATGAACCTAACTTTAGCCACCCAGAACTGAAGAGTCAGACCACAGATTAGTTATTCAATTGATTTTCTTATCTCAGCTGATTTTTAATCAGATAATTGGAATAATAAAAATCTTATTATTTTCAAATCTAATTCTTTCTGAGCGCCTATCCTTTGAAAATCAAGCCTCTCAGATTGGACACTGAAATGCTGAGGCATCCAAAATCACCAATTACTTCTGAATATATAGGCACATATAGCTATGTCTGATGCGAGATCTCTTTTGAAACTGAAGTGATTATTAATAAAACTGCATTTGAATATCAGTCTAGCAAATTCTAGTTCATGCAAGAAGTCCTATTGAAAGCTCAAAGGAACTCATGTTGTATTGGGTTTACTGTTTCATGCCCCATGCATCTGCACAGCAACATTCTGCAGATTCAGTTGGAGGGTCCATAAGCCATTTCAAGGCCGCCTCTGTGTCAGGGTGGATATCTTCCATTTCACGTCTGAATCCATATTTGGGGCACTGCACTATAATGTGGTCCATGGTTCGGATGATTTCACTACACAAAGGGTAATCTTTGATTTTTCCACTTAGGTATCTATTTTCCATGGTTTCTTCAGATGCTGTTTGCTCTGGTCCAAAGTCCATGTAGCAGATTGAAATAGGAAGGGTACCTCGTTGGATCAGTGATAATGTGCTTGCTTGGAACAGTGAATGAGGGGACCAGACACTTTGCCATTCCTTGACAGGACCTAGAGGCATGATATGGTGCATGTAATCCATAGTGGTTTTCATTATTTCAGGCTTTGTTGAGGTATGTTGTCCATAGCACACCAGATTGGAAGTTCCAGGTAGTTTTCAGCATGTTTAAGTTCTCATGCTGTGGCTCTATCTTGACAGATAGTTGGCTGGATGTTTGATATTTTCTAATACAGAAAGCCACGGTTTGAGGAGTTGTGTGGAAGATTACAATCTTCAAGAGCCACCTTGTTAAGCTGGAAACCCATGACTATATCAACAACCTGGTGACTGCACATTGACTGTTGACCACCTAGTCAAAAGAGCAACAAAATAAGCCTTTCATTTAGGTGAGTGAAGGATACTCATATAAGTAAGGATTTGCAGGCACCTCAATGTGGAAAATAATTTGTTCCAGTTCACTGTTTAATTTGCTCAGGAAAGCAAAATATCTCAAACTTACCTAAACATCTTTGTCTAATGTTGCTTTCACTTACTTGTATGCAGTGGAACATGAACAAAGATGTGGAATTTATGTTCAGTTCTTTAAGGAGACATTGAAGAAGCATTACTGTAATTTTTCTAACATCTAATCTAGGTTCCTACTCTGAATTTAACATGTGATTTATGTCTTTGTGTGTTTGTCTGAGCTTGATTGTCTGAAAACTACCTGCTGGACTTGCTGCCTCATACCTTGTTTGCCTTATGCTGACTTCCATGTGTGTTGAATGCTCAAGCCCCCTGAAAAACAGGCCACTTATTTACTCATCTCAGTATGAATTTAGATGTGTAATTTTAGGTAACTAAGGTTTAGCATTTTAGCCTATACGACTTGGCCAAGATCACAGAGAAAGTCTGTGGAGGACCCAGGCGTAGAACCTACAATGTGCTTTAAATCACAAGACTTTCTTTCTTTCTTCTTTATTGAGAATAATTCTGTTTGTGAAAAATTAATGGACCAAATCCTGAGAGACTTCCAAAGAGCTGGATTCTGATCTCTGCTGCGCTGATGTATAACTAATCTAAAGAATTCAGGCTTCAGTTTTTCTTCACTCCTTACTTCACTTCTTCGTGTCAAAAGGAGTAAGAAGACAAACATTGAATAAGGAGATCAGGATTTAGCCCTTAATGAATGCTTTTAGAAGTTTTCTTGAAGTAGTTTTTGCCTTATTAATAGCATCATGGCTTGCCTGTAAAGTAATGGTGGCTGTTATTATTACTACTGACTATTTTACAAATGGAAAAAGCAAACTGAAGTGATGTACACACCTTAAAGGATATCTGAATACTTGAAGATTTCAGTGTATGTCTACAGCCTCCTATGGAGATTATTATTAAAGTGCTCATTTTAAATAGAAACATATTTACCATATAACTAGATCAATTAGTAGGAAAGAGCACCATGAGGAATTAACATAAAGAGCAGAGCAGAGTACTATCTATTATCCACTCAGAATTCTGATTTCATGCACACTAGTGTAAATAAAGGGTCAAATTGCTAACACTTAAATCAAAGGATTACGCTAGTGTAAAACTGCTCTGAGGTCAGAATCGGGTTATGCTCCAGGCAGGTTTGTTTTTTATTTGTTTGTTTTGCCTGATCATGACAAGCATCATGGGACCCAAAAGTAGTGGATAAACAATATCCTTCTTGATATGCTAGGATTGCCTGGCTTTAGGAAGTCAGGGTGTTTCAAGTTCTCATTGCACATAACAGAATACACAATGTCTGACTGTGCTCCATTATTTTTAAAACTACTTCAGATAGAACTCAACATCTCATATTTAAATTTTGTCTGGACCAGAGATCAGTGAGTTTAGTCTTCAGAATTAAGAACTCCTTTCCCTTATCCTCACAAATGTTTGCAGCTGACCAAGAAATGGAGCATATTATTAGAGCTAAACTCTATATGGCTAAAGCTATTTGGCTTTTTAAAAATTTGTTTGCCTAAAGACCATGCAAAAATTCTGTGCCTTGCTATATAAGTATAAATCCAGAATAAATCCATTAGTGTCAGTAATCCAGATTCTGCTCTGATTTACATTTTGATGAAACTGGAATAAATAATTGCCTTGAAGATAATGAAATTACTCCAAATTTAAACCAGTGTAACTGAGGAGAATTTGTCCTTCTTAACCCAGTGTCTCATTATACAATGATATACAGAAGATAAGTCAATTCCTAATAACTACTTCTCATGTCTTTTCAAACATTCCCTTCTAAACATTGACAATTCATGTCAGGGTTAGTGTGACGGGTGCCTCTATACTGCCAGGCGGTATGCAGCATCAACTGGGCCATGTGCTTCCCAGATGTCCCTGCTGTATGAGCAAATGTTTCTCACACCCACTGAGGTGTGCTGCCTGCCACCCCCTCTATCAGTCCTTCTCCCCAACCCACTCAGTGCCCTTTGAGATGTTCTGTGCTGCAAGGTGAATAGGGATAGAGCAATCCCTCCAGTGAGTGTTGGTACAGCACTTCTTGCTGGGAGGGAGTGAAGGGAAAGGTTCAATGCTCAGCACTCACTGCAAACCCAGGTAAGAACCAGAAAGCATCTTGTTCTCATGGAAAAAGCAATAAACCAGAGACAGTAATATTGTGTGCAATCAGCATGCACCTAACTTCATATGCCCTTGCTTTAAGTGTGTGTCATTTTTGTAATACTAGTAGGAAAAAAATGTGTGAATAAAACCAGCAGAATCTGGCAACCCTGCGCATGAGCAATGGGTAAACAAAATGTCTCATAGGCCACATATAGAATCCCAACGTGCCTCAGGTTGCACACCACTGCTTTAATGTACCAGATATGTTGTTCAGTGAAGTCACATTCTTCCCATTCATACCTTGCTTGAAAGTAGTGGTTTGCTTCATGCTAGTATTCCTGTCATGCTGGTTAGGGCAGTGTCAGATCACCTGCCGTGTATTGCGATTTCTGCTTGCCCAGGAAGTAGGATAGTATTCAACGACAATTTTCAGAAATATTTTAAGTTTTTGATGGTTTTTCTTTCTTCATTATGTCCTTAGCTGAAGTCCTGTAACATCTATTGATCTACTGTGGTTCACTCTGTATGCAGTTTTGCAACCTTATTTCTCCTGTGTCATCATGACCAAACCTCAGTAAAATGTTATGTAAACCTTTGCATGTTATTTTTATTCTTACGTATAGTTATCTGGTTTCCTTGTTACTGCTCACTTCCATGCTTTTCCTTCCATTCTTACCGACTTTTAATCTCTCCTTCCACTGATGCCCCAGAAATATATAGGATATGTATGTTTGTTGTATGCTGAGAAATAACAAATAGCAGTAATAACTTATTTTCCATTATGCAAATCTTACCATTTCTTCACCATAGTTTCATCTGCTCTAATGTATCTTGTGTAAGGGTTTTATCTCAGCATTATTTTTAGAGCACGTGTCATTGTAAGATAATTTTGAGTAGAAAATGTTCCACATCTCCTAACCCTAGTATTGAGTCTAATTAGTTTCCTTCTTTCTGATTTATTCAGTAATAAACAGTGGAGTAAAAGATGACATCTGACTCACTTCCATCATAATTAGTTTTCATTTTACATACACAGGATTGTTATGGATTTAATCAGATAGAAGGAAATGGAAATGGATAAATAATAATTTAAAATATTAATACAAAGGTGCTAATTACAATTATACCGTGCACTCATAACATCCTTCAATCTAGAAGCTCAGTCACACCAAGTGGCTTTGTGATCAACAATAATCAGAGGAATTAGATGGAAAGCATATATGAACTTTTTTTGGACATTAGAACATCTTCACGGTAGGTTGAATGTAGTGAAGTGAGTGATACTCCTGAAAGTGTATTCTACTAATGCATTAGACTAGAATTCTGAAGATCAGAGATCTGTTTTCAACTCCGCCACAGACTTCTGTGTGACTTTGGGAAAGTCTCTTTGTGTGTCTCCATTCAGTTTCCCCATCTGTAAAATGGGAGTAATACTTCCCCATGTCACCACGCCATGACGGAGTAAATGATTTAAGTTTTGTAAGCTGCTCAACTAATACAGCGATAGCAGCTATAAGAGTTTTAGCCAATGGTACACATGAAACCTAACTCCTTCTGAGAATTCCACCCTTCAGAACTCAGTAAGAATGATAATCTGAAAACATGCCTTATATTTTGGCATCATTTTAGTCAGCATCAAGGCTACATCTAGACTGCAGGCTTCTTTTGCAAGAAGCTTTTTTTGGAAAAGCTCTTCCAAAAAAAACTTATTGCGAAAGAGCGTCCACACATAAAAGCACATTGAAAAAGCGATGCGCTTTTTTGAAAGAGCGCGTCCATACTGATTGGACACTCTCTCACCTGGGGTGCGGCAACCTTGTCGGGGTTGTGAGGGTCCGGGGAGCAGATGGGGATGGATGGGGGTGGAGGGGTAGCTGGAGTGGGGGCAGGATTGGCTAGGGGGCAGGGGGAGGGGCCATAGGCATCATTTGGAGAGAGGGCATGGGCATAGCGGGGGGCAGGGGGAGGCAAGCGGATGGGGAATAGGCATAGCAGGTGGGAGCAGGAGGTGGAAGCCAGGAGCAGTCGCATCAGGTGGGTATGTCGTCATGGGGGACATGACAGCACACATGTTGTCACACCTCTGCATCAATTGGTGACAGGCGCGCTCCCACCACTCCAAGTCGGCTTGGACCTTGTGTGCCAGGGTCTGGTGGATGTCATAAAGCAGGGCCAGCCTTAGGCCGATTCGTCCAATTCCCCCGAATCGGGCCCTGCCCCTAAAGGGGCCCCACGCCCTGAATCCAGAAGTGTGCTGGGTGCACTGCGAGAGGGGACATCGGCCCTGGAGGAGTAGTGTGACGGCTGCCTGTGCTGCAGGAGGTGGGAGTTGAGCATAGGGTTTCCCTGTGTCGTGGGAAGGAGCTCCCCCGTTGAAACTTTTGTATGCGGGGTTTTTTTTGGAGGGGGGGGGGGGGCCCAACCAAAATTGCTGCGGGGCCCTGTCAAAGTTGTTCGAATTGGGCCCCGCACTTTCTAAAGCCGGCCCTGTCATGAAGGACACTGATATGCTGGTGCATCAGGTCCTCATGCACTCTGGCACGCCTTCAGGTCCCCTGCTCTCTGGGGGGTGATTGCACTGGTGTGGCTCAACCCTCAGTCCCAGCTGTGGAGAACACACAAGAGGGAGAGGCGGTCAGTCATCCCTACAGACACTGTCCACTGTGAGCAGCAACCAACAGGCCCAGCAGAGGGGGAATTCCCAGGTGCAAGGCCCTGTCTCACAGGGGCCCCAAAGTGCACAGAGGACAGTGCTGCCCGCTTCCCGCACACAGACAAGCAGGCAAGGCAAGTGTCCAGCCAGAGTGGGATCCCCTCATGGGTGGCAGAGGAGTTGGGAGCAGCCCGGGCCACCCAGGGGGCCCGCCCACACCGGTGTGGCTCGTTGGGCTGTCTGTGGGAGCGGCTGCTGCCTCGCATGTGCAAACGTACCCGTGTGCAGCACTCCTCAGTCTGTGTGAGGTTGTGCCTGCACCCTTGTGGCTAGCCTGCTTTCAGCTGGGGCAGCCCCCACCCTGTGGCAGGACATATGTGGCCTCCCCTGAGCCTGGCAGCAGGATCCCACTCAGGCTCAGGGGCTGCCTGCTGTGTCCACGTGCCACACACTAATGCGCCACGTGATTGCAGGTGCACGGACCGCAGCATGATGTCCAGCTGAGCAGCCCAAGCAACACTCGCCCCCCCCACCCTAAGCACTCGCCTCTCCCTCCCTGTGTGCATGAAAGTGAGACCACTCACCTGAAGAGCACTCCCAGGTGTCCGAGGAGGCCTAGGAGATGTCCTGGCTCCCTTGAACCGGCTTGAGGGAGAGGGTCATGGTGCCCGTCTCCTTCTCATCATCCTCTGCCGCCCTGGTCTTCCTGCTCCTCCTCCAGCTGGGTGATGACTGAGGTCTCCAGTCCGGAGTCTACAAGGATGGGTGGGGAAGACTTGGTGCAGCTCCTTGTACTAGGGGCAAAGGGGGGGAGGGGGAGTTGTGCTCCTGAGCGGGAACTGCGCTTGGTAGCCTGGACATATCCCTGGTGGAGCTCTTTGACTTTACTTCGGGCCTGTCTGGGGTAGGTGTCTTCGCTCCACCACAGAGCCAGCCATCCAACCATAAATCTCCACATTTCTATGTTTTGCCCAGGGATCTTGTAAGGCCCCCTCCTCACCGCACAGTTCCAGGAGGGACTCGATCTCCGGGCCTGGCCAGGTGGGTATGTGCCTTTTGCTCCCCCTGGGAGGGTCCTGGGAACCTCTGGGGCTGCCCCCATTGGGCCAGGGAGGACACAGGGGGCTTGAGGTGCGGACATAGCTTGCAAGAACTGTGGCAAGGATAGCCAGATGGGCAGGGTGCTGTTCTCTGGCCAGCTCCCTACCACAAGGCTTATCCAGGGCGCCTGCAGTTTTCAGAGGGACCAGGAGACAGGAACTATGGAGTCCTGATTAATTTGGATGGAGTGTCCACCAGGGCACCTGTGTTAGTTCCTGGAGGCCTCTTCTTCCGAAAAATAACCTTGTCCCTGTCCACACATGCCTTTTTCAGAAAGAGTTCTTTCAGAAAAAGGTTCCTTCCTTGTAGAAAGCAAAGAAAAACCCCTCTGTTCTTTCGATTTACTTTTGGAAGAATGCGATTACAGTGTGGACATGACTCACGTTTTGCCAGAAAAATGGCTGTTTTTCCAACAAAATTCTGTAGTGTAGACATTCCCCAAGACTCCCATTGACCTCCTGAGGTCAAAATTTTGATCCTATGTTTGTTCATTTTTCCCAGTAATTTCATAAGCAGATAATTTGTTGTTACATGGAATTTTGTCTTTTGCCAGTGCCCCAAAGTATTTCACATTCTGTTTTTGACAAGACACTGGATTTATACATAATGAGAAAAAGTGTGCACTCAAGTGTGCTTGCCCCTGAGCAATAACTCCCCAAAAGAGTAGCAAATGCAAACCAACTCCTTTCAAAATGTGAAAAAAGTTAGGGAAGCACAAGGAGGGGCTTCATCACACATGCACAGAGCTGGGCTATTTTGTCCCCAAAAAGGTGTCCAATATGGAGTTTTACTGAATGTGAAACTTTTCATGAAAGTTTTGACTATTTTTGTAGTTGTTTTCTAAATGAAAAACTCCATATCTAAACCCAGCTTTTATGACTTAAAAGAACCTTTTTAAGGAGACTGTCAGTTGGGAAGGTTTTTGATGGCTGCTCTGTCACTTCCTTCTTCCCTACACGAAGATGTCTTGATACCTTTTGACAGAATTTCACTGGTGACCGGGCTAATTCCAACACAGCTATAATATACAGTACAGTTTTGTTTTTCTCTATTAAACTATCTTTTTACACATTAAACCCAAACTTGCTATCACTGAAGTCAGCCAGAGCATTGGTCTAGCAAATGCAATGCAATTACCTTACAATGCTAAAAACATGGAAGAAAATGAAAGAGAAGCATCTTGGCTGCTATGCTTTGAGAAGTAGCGAACAGCAGCAGGCTATTACCGGTCCTAGAATACTGCTGGAAAGCCTTGCTTACAATAATCTTCAGCTTTTTTCCATTAGGGATGCTGGACATTTACTCCACTGCATTTGCTGGGGGAATGTGTTTGATTCTGAATATCTGAACAAGGAGTTTAAAATAAAATCAGCCACTTTACACTAATGCAGATTTCCCTGCTACTCCTTATCAACTGCAAACCTAAAGACTGGTCAGGACTGAGCCTTCCCAGAGTTAAACTGATCTCAGTGTTCGAATTACTCTGCTGTGACCTCAACTCTGTGCCACCACTGGAGGAGACCAGAGAGCCTGGCTCAGGAGGACAGGGTGGTGGAATACCCTGAAGGGCAGGTAGGCAGGCTCAGTGGTAGTTCAGCACATCCAGTGACAGTTTCAAAGGGACCTCTGACCAAACCCCTGACACTACAGAAAGATGCATGAAGATAGCTTATTAGTAGCATACCATGAAGATGCCAACAACAACAACAACATTTCAGTGGTCAGTTATGTTTGTTACTGCTGTAAAAAAATAAAAAGTGTGCTAAGATGTACCCTAGATTGGTTTCAAATACCTCGTAGCCAAGCAACCATTAGTTTGTTTATAAATAACCAAGACTTTAGTCATTCTTTGTACCCATTACATAACAAAAAAGCCACATTATGGATATAAAGTATGGATTTTTCCTCCCAATTTAAATCCCTTCCCATAGGCACAGTTAGTGTCTACACTGAAGCACTACAGTGGCCCACCTGCAATGGCATTGCTGCTGTATTTTAAATATAGACACAACCTCAGTTCTTGGACTCACTGGGTGGAGCCCATGGTGCAGAGTTTCAGTCACGGTGGTGCTAAGGTTATGTTGTGTACCTTAAATAAAGAGTGGGATCGCTGAGGGAGTCTGGAACATAAGAACGGCCGTACTGGGTCAGACCAAAAGTCCATCTAGCCCAGTATC
>CM057846.1:105551732-105568719 GCA_030068395.1 Apalone spinifera | reverse complement strand
GCGCCCGGCCGCAAGGCGTCCCTTAGAGCTGCAATTGGGGGCCATGTGGCACCTGATGGCAGCTATAAGTGGTGCCACGCGGCCCCTAGCCCCGGGCGTGCGGCGCCTGATGGCAGCTCTAAGGGGCTTTGCGCGCCTGGGGGCAGAGCCGCGCATGCGTCGCGCACCCACTGCCCGGGGTGCCGGAATGACTCGAGCCGGCCCTGGTTCTGATCCCTCCCACCTGCAGTGACCGAGTCACATCCCTTCTTAAGCTTTATCTGTGTTGTGCCAGCGAAAGATGACTTTGGTCTGTGAAATCTTCCTTCTTTCCAGCATTTCCTTCTCAGATGTATGATCTCTAGACAATTTGTTCCTCCAAGCTTTTTGTAATGCTGCAGTTACCACTATCTTTGAACATCAGCGCAAGCACTCAATATGGAAGCCAGCTTAGGGATATAAGCAACTAATCAACTAGTTGACTGATAAGCAAAAGCTTATCGGATAGTCGACACACTAGTCGACTAGTCACTCCTCCCCTTGCTGCCTCTTCCACAAAGAGGCAGCAAAGGGAGGGAAGAGGAGAGGGTGCTGGGGGGAGCTGGCTAAAAAGCCGGTCCCCTTCTCCCCTGCTCCAGCTGCGTGAGCGGTTTCAGGGGCACAGCAGTGGCATTCCAACTTTGAAATGTACCAGAGTCCTCACTGGACTCTGGTACATTTCAAAGCAGAAGCACTTCATGGAGCCTGGGGCCAACAGGGGACTCCCCGCTGCCCCCAGGCTCCAGATGGCATTTCAATCATTTCAAAGGCAGAACGCGCTAGTCTTTATTGACTAATTGAATAGTCGATGGAAATCCCATCGACTATTCGATTAGTTAATTAGTGAAAATTTAGCATCCTTAAGCCAGCTCATGCAGGTAAATATAAGGCCTGGGAAAGTAGTGAAAGCCAAGTTTAGCAAGCAGCTAGCCCTATTCTGAGCAACATTACCTGCCAGCTACTGGAAGGCTGCAACTGTTTCCCAACTACAGGAATTAGATCTTCCACAAATTTCAGCACAAAATGGTAGTGGTTATAAAGATGAACAGCTTCTAACCCTTATTCACTGCAGTTTAACTGATTTCTAGTAAGAATACCCATATGAGTAAGAGCTGTAGGCAGCGTTCCCTGTAAGCTGTGCACTTGTGCAGCCGCTGAGGAGAGATTCAAATACTGCCCAGTTCATTAGCAGAAAGCCCACAGCTAGGTTTTGTGTTTCTATTGGTGGTGCAGTCACACATAAATCTGTGCACATAAAGTTAATTCCACGCATGGATAGAAAAGGTTGGAGGGAACATTGGTTGTAGCATCAAGCACATAGAGGAAAGCACAAAGAACTAATTTTTTAAAAGATTTTAGTCTTAAGTGATTTTCAGTTCCATTTTCAAAAGTTTTTTCAATTAGACTTAGGCCTGGTCTACATTTTTGTTGACATAATTGCATTGCTTAGGGCTGTGAAAAAGTCATACCCTGTGCAAGGTCAGCAGATCAACTTAAGCCCCAATATAGACACCAGTAGGTCAATGGACACATTTTTCCACCAACCAATCTACCACTTCTTGAGGGGTGGCTATGCTAAAGCAACAAAAACACTCATCTGCCACTGCAGCAAGGATCCGCTATTGTGCTGCAGGACTGCAGCTGTGCTGCTGCTGTAGTGATTGTAGTATAGACCTAGCCTTAGGTTTCTGAGTGCCTAAATCACATCAGAAAATGGGATTTATCCATCTAAATCACTTAAGCCTTGAAACCCTTGGTCCCTGTGTCAGCAGAGATCCCACCAAGACACAGTGGCTCGGTACCAGACAGCATGACCAGATTAATATCTAGTTCTCCTGGGGTATCTTCTACTGCAGTCTGTTGGCTTGGTTCAGTTGGCCACACATCTTCTGAAGCTTCTGGGTAAACAGCCAACAGCAATCCCAGTACCTACTGTCTGTCCTTGGTCCTCTCTGGAGATAGGCCTGGTCCAGAATCCTGCAGAGGACTTGAGACATCTGCCTCCTTCCCTGGCTCAGTCCCAACTGATCTATGAGGCCTTCTCTTTTTACTACCTGTCCCGCCCTCGCACTTCCAGTGGGGGCGAGGCTGGTTTGGCTCCACCCATCAGGAGCAGTGCTATGGCCCCTCTGGCTCAGAGGGAAGCCACTCTGCCTCCCTACAGAAGTGAACAACTAGTACAATTATAAACTTGCCCATGTACTAGTTAGCATGGCTAATATTTTAAAGACTACTGCTACTTTTCTTATGACCTATCATATCTGAAGTGTTTTGTTTTGATTAAGATGCAGGGTACCATTTTAAAATCATGAGCCACCCACGCATAATACAAAATATTTATCTTGGAACTTTCAAGTGTTTGGAAAGGAAACAAATATCCATGGATCTTAAAACCCTCCTGATATCTCCAAAGAACCCTTGATAATCATTCCTCTATATTTCTGGATCAAACAACAAAAGAGGGTAGATGAGAAATGTCTTAGAAACATTGTTGAGTCCATCACTTGAACATAGACAATTAAGAACACCCTGAAGTCATCTGGGATATAGTGAAATGTGAAGATGTACTAAAACTACGTAAGCAATAGAATATTCTTTTGAATACTTAAAGTGGCCCAGAAATTAGCTGCAAGAAATTAAAATGCATGTGAGAGGGGATCTATTTAAAGGACTCAGTTTAACTTTAATTATGAAAAAAGTCTCTATGAACCTGATTTTCAGAGATGCTAAGTACTCACAGCTCCCATTGGCTTTAAGTGGATTCATACATTCACGATATGTCTGAAAATAAGTCCTATATTATAGATTATGTAAGAAGACTAAGAAGTAAAAATTAAAAGTTGCCCTCTAGTTTCTCAAGAGCCACAGAGAATATTGCACATTACAAAGCATGGGAGAATTGCTCATTGTTTTTCATTTGAAAACTAGATCCTCTGAAGATAATTTATATGAAAAGCAAATACACAAATTGTCTCTATACTTTACAAAAGGACACACTGAGAAATATTGGGTATTTGTAATCCTCCTCAGCAGAAGATTTCCAGTGGAGAGAATTCAGAATTTTACAAGGTTAAGCGCTAAACATGGAATCATGTAGCACAGGCTTATGGTAGAGTAGGAGAATAAAATAGTATGATATGGCCAAGAAAATGCTGAAAACACAGGCGATGTTGCAAAAGTTTTATTATACAGGAAGGGTGTTCAAGTACATGCTTAAAGTGTTTAAGTGCTTTCCTTAAATCAAAGCAACATAGAAAACAATAAAGCAATGCCTCGATACAATATGAAGAAAAAAAGATTCATTTGCTATTAACATTATTCAGTTATCAGGCAACTGATATTCAGAGCAGCAAGACTTAAACCAAACAGTAGCAAAGCAAATTAAAGCTTCAAGAATAAAATGGTTTTCCTTGAAAAGTAACTTGCAATTAATGCTTACATGTGTCCATGAGATCTTCTAGACCACCCCCTACAAAAGGTAGTTCATGTGTCATGCTGATCATCTTGAAAACAAACATGATCCAGGTTCTTACCCTCTTGAAATGAGCATGCTGGTTTTAGGCTGAAGGACACAGGACATGGATATGGGTGACTATGTAGAACATCACATCTAAGGGACTGTCAGAGCAGAGCTGGAGCAATCATGGTAACTCAGTTCCAGCAAGAAAGGGCAGAGTTAAGAAGAGTTCTTAAAGTCATCATTGAGATCACTTCTGTAACTGATGAAAAGCATTCTGGGATGTAGTTAGAGGTGACACGAACACCAAATTCTTTCTTTGCTTAACATGTCAATACACTTAGGTCCACTTCGGTGAAGAAAAATATCTCGAGCTGTTCAGAACAACTCCGGAGCATCCACCAGAGGTTATTCCAATCATCATTGCATTTGGAACCCAGGTTTCAAAGACCTACAGCAGTGAGGGGCAACCTGGGCTACTGAGTGGCCCGCCTTCATATCAAGATTGTCATAACCAAGATGGTCTCCCATGATAGGGTAGTTTTATTTACTGCAGTTTCCTACCTAGAATTTGCAGGGTGTGCCAATTGAACCACAGTAGCACTTTGATTGGATGCAGAGGGAGTGCACGCCTCTCACAATGTTGTGTGCAATTAGCATGCACCTCACTTCAAATGAATATCACTTTTGTAATATTGGTAGGAAAAAACGATGCATACAAAACCTACCAGAATCTGGCAACCCGGTGCATGGGCAATGGGTAAGCAAAATGTCTTGTGGGCCATACATAGAATCTCAAAAGGCCACTTGCAGCCTGAGGGCCACAGGTTGCCCACTATTGACCTACAGTATATTATCCACCAAGAGCTATGCTGTCTCTGCAGATATCTAGCATAGGTAGTTGTAGCCAGGAGCTCCTGTTAGATGAGCAAGTCATCTAGCAATTGAGTTTCAGATTCTCCTTTTGCAAATGGCAGAGGGTGCTTCCAGAGCTTTCATGGGCATTGTGAGGATGAGTTAATATTGATACAGAGCTCTGAAAATATAAAGATCTAAGTATTATCTACCCAGTGCCTGCTTGCCACTGTCGTATATGAAACCCCAAAACTTTTCTTCGTTTCTCATTATCCTTTCCCAGCAGCTTAGACTGGAGGAATATGAATTTGGTTGTACATTAAAGCTGCCCCTAGCGTGGCACTATCTGAAAAATGGTGTTGTCAGATCCTTATCTGGATCCTGTAATTATCTTAGTGCCAGTGCTCTGACGCAAGGGTAAATGAACCCCATTTTCCTGCTGGGACCCCGCTCATAGGAATGAGCTACACTATTCCTATGATGATACTCAAGCATGTGAGCTTAGAATTCACGAGCATGGATGTAAGTAAATCTCATCCACCCAAGCATTCACTGGATGTGATTACAAGAGATATTTCAACTGAAGCAAAACAAATTGATTTTTCAATTTGAGTGAATGCCTGCGGAAATATTTTTCCATATAGTCCCAGTTCTTTTGTAAGCATATTCTTCATGGGGAAGAAGCCCATGTCTAGGCCACCTGACAGTCAGTCCTTCACTCTCCAGCTTCAAGCAGATGCTGTGTAATATCTGCAGGAAGCAAAGGCAGCCTCTCCAGGGGAGTGGTGAGTGTTTCATAGAGCAGCTGGAATGAAATGAAGCTATTAATAGTGAACAAGAAATCAGTTAATGTGGTAATGTGTTTTTAATGGTATAATGTAAAGAAAACATTGTATTCAGACACTACTTCATAGAAGGGAGACAACATTCCTCCCCCACCCCCACCCCCCATATCAGTGGTAAGATATCCATCCAACTGCAGCATCTAACATATCTTACTGCTAAATAATGTGTCTGAGTGGAATATTTTTTCTCCCCCACATTGCTAATTAAAAACAGTGGTGGTGTTGCTAGGGCATCTGTAAACGTCTTTGTGCAGCAGACACTTTGTATTCCATTTGTAACTAAAACTTATCACTCACTGTGACTATCATAAGCTTAACTAAATCAGACAGATGTTTTCTCAGCAGTCAGCATCCTAGCTGGAAACACAAGCTCTATTCACCACCCATCCCACACTTTCATTCTGAGTGGTGTACTGGGAACCACCTACATGTATTTCAGTCTTTATAGTACATTTTCTTCCATTAAGCCAAAGCAGATTTCCTGCAACATGCAAGTTTATGGCAGAGTTCTGTAGCCCTTTTCTGGTGCATGCAGTCATACTTTACATTGCAGCAAGAGAGGCTTAGGTGGGATATTAGAAAAAACTTCCCGTCAGAGTAGGTAAGCACCGGAACAAATTGCCTAGGGAGGCTGTGGATTCTCAGTTATTGGAATTTAAGAACAGATTAGATCAGTGTTTCCCAATTTTATTTGGCCACGGAACCCATTTAAACTCAAAAAAATTGTGTGGAACCCCTAACAGTCTTATAAATGGAGCTGAAAAAGTAGACCACAAATAAGTAAGGATAATAACAACAAATGCTAAACAAAAGCATGAGATCAACATTTAGTTTAACTGCACATATTTAAAAATGAAACACACATTTAATGTGTACAAAAAATAAAGCTCAAAAACTAATATGCATTATATTGGCAGTTGTCCTACAGACAAGATCCAAAACTGTAGCTTACGTGACAATGACAAAATTTTAATCTTTCGAGAGCACTGCTTGCACACTCCAATACAAGCAACTGGTCTGACAGCCAAAGCTTCAATTTTGAATATGAACATGCTAGCGCCTCATTGGACAGTCACCCATGTGATCCACGCTCCTTGAGAGTAAGTACGGGGATTTACGGTGGTATATAACAGGCAATCACATGACTGACTGTGCATGCAGTGCTGAGTAGTGACATTATAGTCCCCACTCTCTGGCTAAGCTGGCATTACACAGGGACACTTATTGTGACAAACAAATGAAAACTGTTTTCAATAAAATTCATAAATGCTTATGATTTAAAAAAAAATTTAAAGTGTTATTGTAATGGAATTCTCTCGCAGAACCCTTATTTTTACTTTGCAGAACCCCGGGTTCCACAGAACACCATTTGAGAAACACAGGTTAGACCAAACAATTGTCAGGAAAGAAGTAGCTATTTCTTAGTCCTTCCTTAAGTACAGGGGACTGGAGTAGGTGACCTATTGAGGTCCCTTTCACTCCTACACTTTTATGATTCTATAGAAACCCATTTTTTATTTCACTGCAGTTTTACATCCACTTCTTCAGTCTGGTGGTTGAACCAGCCTCAAAATTCAAAGTGAAACTCAGATGAAAATGTCCAGTTTCAAATATTTGCAGTTCAACTGCAGCAGATTCACAAACCTAAACAAGGCTACATCTAGACTGCATTGCTATTCTGGGATACCGGAGGTATCACATGAGCTTTTCTGAAAAAAAAAATTCAAAAAAAAGCAGACACACTCTTTCGCCATCCCTGTAAACCTCGTTCTACGAGGCATAAGGGATGTGTCGAAAGAGCACTTTTTTCCAAAATTTGGCACCGTGTAGACATGCCAAATTTCAGAAAGGGCTCTTTCTAAAGTAAATTGGAAAAAGATATGCAATTTATTGTACCGCAAGTTGCATCTTTTTCCAATTTAACTCTGCAGTCTGGACATAAAACACAGTCCAGACTTGGGCTGTGTTTTGAGTCAGCAACAAAAGTAGGCAAGTTTCATAATGACAACTATGCATAGCTCCACTTTAAAGGAACTTTTAAAACAGATTTTCAGACATAGGGCTAAATTCAGCCCGAGTGCCACTCTACTGATGTCACTGGGTATACCAACACCGGATTAGCCTGCAAACCAATGCCTTAGAGGAAAAAAAATAAAATTCTAAGTTACTTTGGAGAGCCATCCATCATAGTGTAGCTAGATTTCCAAATGTGAACAGGAAGGGTGACAAACTCTGTAGTGTAGACATAGCCTTTTTGGAAAAATGGCCATTTTACTGAAAAAACTTCACTTACATCCACACTGCAATCACATTCTTAAAAAAAACAAAAAAACAAAACAAAAAAAAAAAGCCAGAGGGATTTTTCTGGCATTGGTAAACCTCTTTCTACAAGGAAGAAGCCTTTTTCCAAAAGAGTTCTTTTGGAAAAAGGCGTGTGTGGACAGGAAAGAGGGAGTTCTTTCGAAAGAAGAGGAAAAAGCACAGCTGCCTGGGTGGCCACTCTGTCCATAACAATCACAGCTAAAATGCGAGATAGTGGCCACGCTGAATGGACACTATCTTTAAAAAAAAGTAGATCACTTTTTCAATGCGCTTTGGCAGTGTGGACGCTCTTTCGGAAGAAGTTTTTTCGGAAGATCTCTTCGGGGAAGGTTCTTCCAAAAGAAGCCTGCAGTCTAGACATAGCCATAACTGAGTGAGAAGGTCATGGAACTGTGCATGCAAGGGCTTGGCCACTGGAGATGGGAAGGAGAGAAACGGTGCTATATTTTTTCTGATTTTTGCTCCCCCCACCCCCACCAATTGCTGCTTTGGTTGTTTTGCTTCCTTCATTCTTCAAGCTTCAGGCTTTTTCCCCTTCCCATTTCTTTCACCCTTTCTGTGCCACAATTATTCATTATCTCCATCTTGTGTCTCTCCACTCCTCTCTTTTCCGTCTTTCCCCGGTGCCTCTACCACAATTTAGTGATCAATTCTCGTGCCAGGGAAGAGGGTAGAAGCATGGTCAGCTGCCTTAGCTTACCCTTGACCCAAAGCCCAGAGAGATTCAGCTGCAATATATGCATGCCAGTGCAAAGGGGATCCTCCAGTGGTATAGATGCACTTATATTGTTCCCTCACTGATGCCCATTTAGCAAGGAAAGGGGAGGTGGCCATGGGAAATGGGACATTGCTGTAATGTTCCTATCCCACACTGCTGTTTGGCTGTGGTTTTGATTCCTTGGAGACAATTAGCAGTTGCTGAAAATGAGGGCAATCAGAAATCTAACTCAGTTCTGGTGGTGTGGCCTGGCCTTCAGCATCAGCAAATAAAGGGAGTGTAAATGTGAACTTAGTATCTTTATATCCCCGATATGCATTATGTGCAGCCATCTAAGGGGAGGACTGGCTCAAAGATAAGCGTCCTGGAGGGAAAGATGGCAAACTATAATCCATTTTGTGGGGGCTGGTTCTTGAGGTACATAACTTGCTTGGTCTGCCTGGTATCAGTTTCACTCTCTCAGCGAACAAGTCCTTGAGCATTTACCAATTGTGACAAAGCCCTGTTTTGTTTTTGTAACCATAGGCAGGCCCTGAAAAAGGAGACATTCATGATTTTCAGGGACCCATAGTTACTCAATACACTTTCTTAAAATCTTCCTTATAGATCAAAGCAAAACATTTTGCTTTTATTTGTGTTTTATGGCTATTTTTAAATACACTTAGCAATGTGCTGTGGTGTCAGCGGTTAACATCCTGTCTTGTGACCCATATGAGTAAGCCACTCAAGGGCCAATGATCTGTGACTGGCAATTTTTACTATGAGAGTTTTTGCTAGTCATGGGACCCCTCAGTGCAAAGTATCTTATAGGTCAGCAAACCTCCCCTCCCACATCTGAAACTGCCCACTGCTGCAGCCTTGCACCACTTAGCCTTATACTCACAACAGCAGCATTGCTTTAATCCGAATATGTGTCTACAGCAACAGAAAACAAGGCTTTAATTAAGCTGGATTTAAACACTCATCATTTCTGAGATTTCCTCGCTATGAATCACTAGTTTATTTTAGTACCTCAGCTCCAAGCTGTGCCTGCAGCATTGTCGCTCAGTGGCTGTGGGGCTATAGCTGGCTGTGTAGTGATTTGTATTAATAATCACCTGTCCTTTTTTTAATATATAAACACTCTGGATACCTCTCCTCCCTTCCCTTTGCATTGGGCTTTACAGACAACAAGTGCATTGTATTACCGTTATAAGTCATGGGCCCTGGAGGAGAAGGAATGTGTATCAAGGAATAACTGCAGAACAGAAGCACATATGTAATCTGGAGAAAGAGGAGCTCTTTATACAACTTCATTACAGGAGTACAGGGCTTTATTCACCCCCTGGGTGTTACCTGTGGGGATACAATATATAGCCCAAATTATGGTAGGGGCCAAACCCCTATTCATAATGATACCTTTAAAAAACAGCATTTTAGAAAACAGGGGAATAAAAGAGAGAGAGTGCACTAGTCCAAGCTGCCTAAGACTCCGCATGGTTGACAAGACCCAGGCACTGAACTCAGATCCCCCACCTCATCCCACCCCGCTGAAACATCTGTAACATCTGTGTAAACAAACTGAAATGGTAGACAGAGGGCCCCAGTGAACTTGATTGCCAAGGTTACAAATTGGTCTTGACAGGCCTGGTTACAGGTAGCACAGGAACACTGGGGGACAAAGTGCATCTCATGGGACAAACAAAGGAGCGCACACAGGGTCAAATGCAGAGAGGTGTGTTGATAGATGCTGACAGCATGAGGAGCAAAGCTCTGCAAATGTTCCAGCAAACTCATTAAGTGAGGGGAGAGCCAGCCCCTTTAACCTCCCTCTCCCATCCATGCTTACAGAGCCTAAGTAAACACGTACCACCCATCCTCCACTTGTCACAACTGTGCCCAGTTAAGAGGGAATCACGGGCCATAGGGATTTTTCAGCTGTCCATACCCCTGTTCCAGTGGTTACACCCTTTTCTGCTATGCTGAAAAGCCACAGCTCACTCTCAGAATGTGCAGCCCTGCCCTGCACCCCAGAATATAGCAACAAAGGGATTTTTTGTATAAGATATGCCACTATAGCCCCATATCAGAACAAACGGCCTACATAGGGTTGCCAACTTTTTAACTGCACAAAAGTGAACATGCTTTCCCACCCCGCCCCCACCCTGCCCCTTCCCCTCTTCCTCTGTCCCTCGCTCTCCACCACCCTCACTTGCTCATTTTCTCTGGGCTGGGGCAGAGAGCTGCGATGCAGCAGGGGGTGAGGGCTCGGGGGGGCGGGGGGCACAGATGAGGGGTATGGAGTGCAGGAGGGGACTCTGGGCTGGGGCTGACGGGTTCAGTATGTGGGACGGACTGCAGGCTGAGGCAGGAGGTTGGGGTATATTGTATATGGGAGAAGTTATGGGGCTCTGGGCACACTCTGGGCTGGGACCAAAAATTAGGGATTCAGGTTATGAGAAAGGGATCCAGGCTGGGGCGATGAGAAGGCTCTGGGGTGGGGCTAGGGACAAGGAGCTCAGAGTGCAGGAGGGGGCTCAGAAATGGGGCAGAGGTGAGGCACGGGTAGGGTTGCCAGATAGTTTCACAAAAAATGCCAAACATGGTAGGAAAAAAAATTAGTTGAGGGGGAAAAAAGGGGGGGGGCTGCCCAAAAAACTGTCACAGTGCCTTTAAATCCCCACAGTGCCTTTAAATCCGCCCCCATCAGACGCGGCAGAGGAAGACTGTCCCAAGCAGCCTTCCATCTGAGCAAAAACAGAAAATACATTTCTGGTATTTTCTTTTTTTTTTTTTAAACCGGACAGAAGTTGAAAATACCGGACTATCTGGGCCAATACCGGACACCTGGCAACCCTAGGCATGGGAGGGGGTGCAAGGCAGGGATTTGGGATGCAAGTTGGAGTCAGAGTGTGGGCTCTGGAAGGGAGTTTGGGTGCCAGAAGGAGTTCAGGGCTGGCGCAGGAGTTCAGAGTGCGGGAGGGGGTGGGTTCTAGAAGTAAGTTTGGATGTGGAATAGGGCTCAGGGCTGGGGCAAGGGCTGGGGGTGAGGGAGGCATTTAAGAATGCAGGCTCCAGGCAGCCCACAAGCAGCAGCTTGACCTTTACAGCTTCCAGGGAGCTATGCAGAGCCTACCAGCCCCACAGACCAGCCCCGTAACATCCCAGTCAGCAATGCTGACCGGAACCACCAGGGTCCCTTTTCAACTGTAGAAAAGCAGACACCTGGCAACCCTAGACATACATATTACTTTCACAGCCCCATTTTTCACATAGGAATCATTATCAGGCTCATAATGTAGAAAACATAAAAACCAATGTGATCTATCAACATCTGCATCATGAGTGTTATTTCACAGCACTGTGTGTGTCCTCAACCTGCCTCGCGTTGAACATTTTTTCAGATAATAATCCTACCAGTTTTCTCCAGCTTCAAATATCTAACCTACTACTGAGTAAATAAAATGAACAATAGCAATGCTGAGAACAGATTAATTAAAAACTTAGAGGCCAATTTTGCAGCGAACACATGCCCTGATTCTGTTCTCATGTACACCACTGGCGGCACATTCTCATGGAAAAGAACAGGTCCCATTATTGTTTCCTATTTTATTATTTTTGTATTACACTAACATCTAGCGACTCTCATCGTGCCCACTGTGATACTATACAAACATATATTAGTCAATATCAAGGCAATGAACTAAGTTTCACAAATTGATTTCGTTTACACATTTCACTTATCCTTAAGCCAAATCCCATTTTACAAGAAAAATATGTTAGCACTAAACAAAATTCACCAGGTTGGTTCCTCGCTCAGAATGGTTAATCTAATCTTTCCTGGCCTCTACAAAAGATCATTCATTCTACTGGGAAGAATACAAGGCTTAAGGAGTTCAGTATTGAGTAATCTACAGATTTTCTTGGCATTATCTTGGTGTGGGAATAAGTTCCTTGCTGACTTTTATGGTTCCAAGAAAGGTTGCCAGGATTCCATCCTTATTTTTAAAAAGGAACAGAAGCCTCAGATGCCATCAAAAGAGGGATATAAAGAAGTTAACATGCTCTTTAAAGTTACTGAACTTTTTCTTTATCTTCTCTATTTGCTAGAGATTCTCCCTCAATACTTTCAGCCATTATTTTTGGCTGCATACATAGTCATATCTCCCACTTGACTAGTCACTGCTGATAAACCTTACATGTCTAGTATATTCCATAGGCTTGCCAAGGAATCAGACTGCTTCTGACTCCCTATTTGCTCTCCAATTCTTACAGCAGGGACGGCTGCATTTTTTCTAGGCCAGGAAAAGGATGCCAGAGTGATGATATCATTACCCTGAACAGTCAGCCCCTTCTTTTTCTGTTTCTCTTTTTCCAACAAACTCATGAATCACTCTAGCTTAATCACATGACAAAGCTTGTTCCAGAAATATTTGGAAGTATTTGGAAGTAGGATCCTAGAGTAATCAAACACAAAAAATGCTGGATTGAACCTTGCCTTAGTGTTAGCTCTGTACAAAAGGGAAAATATAACTTAGTCATTGACTTCATTTAGCTAGAGCTGGCAACACATTCTCTGTTCCTTAGAACAGGCTGTGCTGATGTCACCAGCAGCTGGTTGTTAAATATTTGTCATCCTAAATTAATGTGTTCCTCAATTCCTTACATGCATATCTTCATTGAAGTTGGAATGTTACGTTTCCAAACTGATATGGCTGAAATCTGGCTGACTGTCGGAGAAAGAGGCACTGCAGTTTTCATTTTGTATTGCTGTAGAAAGGATAGGCCCATAATAACCACATCTTCCTTGTCTTTTGTTCTGTATTTGTACAACACCTAGTACAATGGGGTCACAATCCTGGATTGGGGTTTTTAGATGCTAGGATTCAAATTAAGGATGTGAATGGTTAACCTTGGGCGCTGCAGCCCAGCCGGAGTAGCTCCTACCCGTGGTGGGAGGTCGTTCCAGCCCAGCTGGTTTCAGCAGTTAACTGGTTAATTGATTAAAATGGGATTTTTCATCCCTAATTCAAATAATAAACAGGAAACAGCAAACAATACAGTAGCTTCCAGCCAATACTTTGCAAATTGCAATTCCATTTTCCTTTACACACTCATGTGAGATAGGTCAATAACCTCATTGCTTTTCTACAGAGAAGGGAATGGGGAAAGGACAGATTAAGTGACATCAAAAGTCACCCAGGAAGTCCTCGGTAAAGGTAGGAAGAGACCCCAAAGACCTGATTTGCTTATCTGATACATGATTCACATTAAACAAAAATGGTTACATGCTTATTGAGGGGGCTGTTGTGAATTACACATAAAACAATTTAACTTTAGCATGTTCGGGCAGAATGTGTGGCAGGCAGGCACACTGTAAAAAAGTGTTGACTGTTCAAAAAAAAAAAAAAGTGGGAAGTAGTCAGTGAGGGCCAAATTTCCTCATTAGTCACTCAGCATGGTAAAGCTCCTGTAAAGCAGCATAAAAAATGGGAACAATTTAAAGCAACAAGATCTTTTTCATTCTGCATGTGAGGGAACATAGCGGATACGAATGTTGGTGTGGGGTCAATATACAATGGAGGCCTCACAGTACCTGTTTGGCTGCCCTGTGACTAATGCAATCTCAGATTTACTTATAATGTATGTCTCTTCAGTGAGCTATGTTGTAGCTCGAAAGAGTTTCTCTTTCCCCAACAGAAGTTCCTTACCAACCTTGTGTCTGTAATAACTGGGATCAAACACAGCTTCAGCAACACAGTAGAACAACATGTCTCATTGATGCCATACTGACATCATGCTTACACTGAACATGGTTATGTAACTGGTTCTGGGCTGTGGTGTGTTTGGGAAGGGAGGGGCAGGGGAGCACTGCTTCCTCTGCAGAGGTCTTGATTTAGTTTCCTGATTTCTCTCTGAACACATCAGATGTCCATTATTATTTGTGTTGCCATAGCACTTAGGAACTCCAGTTATGGACCATGACCCACTGTGTTAGGCACTGCCCAAACAGAACAAAAAGATGGTCCCTGCCCTGGATCTCTGTCCATTTCCAGTTTGTGGTGCTACATTCTTTTAACCGATTATATGCATATGATGAATGTCTAATAATACGTATGAATGAAAACTCTGTTCCAGAGCGGGCAGGCATGCACAAGTACAGCAAAGAGCACTGAACAGAGTAGCAGTGTTTATACGCAGTTACATTAGAGTCAGGTGCACGTTTCTTTTGGTACACATCCGATTCACCTCAATAGTTATTTATTCCAAAATTTTAAATTGCATTCCCCTTAGCCGTGGCTTTGGCAAGATGTCAGTTCAGATGAGGCACCCCTGTGCTAGAACAGTGCTATCCTTAACGTCATCATGGGATAAGTTAAGAAGTGAAATCATCAGAGCCCTATTAAAATCCCAAAGACTGGATTACCACACGCTAAAAGATCTTCAGCTCTTTTTACAGTGAATGTTGGTGGGCTCTCTTTTTGCTTTGCTTCTTGATGCATTTGTAGGGAGAAGAGATAGGCCCGAGCGACAAGATTTGTATTTATATTTCAGACACTGAACTAAGTTCAGGGGTTTTCTAGCCCTGAATTGTATCTTACAATTCCTTGGCCATGAGCTGGGCATTACTCACTCATTAGACCTCTTCATTCTGGTAAGGAACCAGCTTTCGCTCCACCTTCGAGTTTAGGTCTTCTGCTGATCTGTTGCAGCCTTATGCTGTAGGTCTGATCCAAAGCTATGGGAATCTTTCAAAGGGCTTTCAATCAAGCTGTCTGTGTGTGACTCCAGTTTAGGAGAGAGAGGATTTTTTCCTCACAACCGCTGAGCACTTCAAATGAATGGGACTTTTAATTATAGGAGCTTATTAGCCTTCCTTTTAGGGCAGCCAAACTATCCGGTGTGCTGAATCTGCTTTCTTCCATTTCTCTCAGCCTGCTAACCAAGCCCACCATTTTACCCCTTGCTTTCCACAGCAGAGTGATAGAAAGCCATTAAAATAGCTTCAAACCGCAGTAAATATAAGCCTGAATTTTTCTCCTGCAAGGTTTCCCCTTCAGCTGCCACCTTATTAAGCCTGGTGACGGTTCTCCCAGAGAACAAATGCAGTGACCCAGTAGACAATATCATAAATAAAATACATTTAAATGAAATAAACAAATCGAGGGTAAATGCCTAGAAGACCTAGACTTTGCTGATATTGCACTACTGAGCAACATCTCTGAAAAGCAACGAAGAAAAGGTTCATAGAATCATAGAATAATGGAACTGGAAGGGACCTCGCGAGATCATCAAGTCCAGTCCCCCGCCTTCACAGCACGACCAAGTACTATCTAGATCATCCTTGAGAGATGTCTATCCAACCTGCTATTTAATATCTCCTGTGATGGAGATCCCACAACCTCTCTAAGCAATTTATTCCCTTGTTTAACCACCCTGACAGTTAGGAAGTTCATCTACACACATGGCTGTGTGCAGACTAAATCTTGTGTGCCCACCTAGCATGGGTATAAATACCAGTGTAAATGGTGAAGCACAACTTAGACAAGTAAAGTAGAGCAGTGTAAACCAGAATGCCCTACCTGCCTGAACCTACAGGTTACATACTCTACACAGGCTCTTGCATCCAGTCAGTGCCTGACAGATCTACACTGCTCTTTCTAACAGAGTAGTTCCCCATCACCACCCCTGGGAAGGAAAGGCTCTGGCAGGGTGGGAGGAAGTGGGGAAAACTAACACACACGCAGCCTCCCACTTGCCAGAGCCATTCACTACAGCTTGCAGCTAGACACCGCATGACAAGGGTGAATATAGCCTGCTTTCACTGCAGTGTATAGCCACACATGTTGTGCCTGTATGCTGCATGCTGCTGTAAGAATAGACATAGCCAAAGACAGACCTCTTGGCAAAAAACAGCAGGCCAAGCAGGACTCAAATTCAGTTATGTCAAAACAAACATCCTTGAAACCCCGACATCAAGCAGTATTGTCATATAAGAAGGCAAAAACCATCAAGAAAGATAAACAGTTTATTTACTTGGGCAGCACCATATTAGCCAACAGAGACCTCAAGAAAAAAAAGTGACTTCAAGAATAGGAAAGGGATCCACAGAATTCACTAAACTCAACAACATATGGAAATCAAAGAAATACAATACCAAAGCAGAACTGAAGTTTTCAGCTCAAACAATCTCTGGGCTCACCTCTCATTTTTAATGGAGAATCCATTCTGTGGCTGCAAACACTGGAGTTCTATTAAAATGCTGCATAGAAAACGAAATGCCTTGAAAGTAAGAGTTCAGAACAGGCATTTGTAGAGCTATAAATCAAAACTTACATATTTCCTTGCCATTACAAGCAAGATTAATGCATGCAGCACTTACAAGTACTTCATAGAGGTTAAACACATCTCTACATCTCGAATCTTTCTTGAGCAATATTAACATATTGGTGAGCTGGTTTGGTTTCCAGCTATTAATGTGTCAGGGCTCAACGGACTATGCCTAGGCTATGTCTACACTCGCAGCTTCTTGTGCAAGTACTGTATTTTAGTGAATATAACCCGCGGGTTATATTCGTTTTTACAAAGCCCGCACCCCCGTGGGGTATACTTGGGTGCGGGGTATACATTTTTTTTTAAACTCACCTGGTGGTGAGCGCTCCCCCACCCCTTCCCCCGCTGCACAGCTGCCAGCCTCCGGGTGGGGGAGCGCTTATCTCCCGGTTCCTGTGCAGAAGCGCTCCCCCTGCCCCTTCCTGCGGCTGTGCAGGAACTGGGAGATGAGCGCTTCCC
>CM057846.1:105522293-105551632 GCA_030068395.1 Apalone spinifera | reverse complement strand
TAACAGGTGTAAGCCCTCTTACGCAGGAGCTCTTGCGCAAGAGGGCAGTGTGGATGCTCGGCAGGAATTTCTTGAGCAAGAAAGCCTTATGGCTAAAATGGCCATCAGAGCTTTCTTGCGCAAGAGAGCGTCCACACTGCCATGGGTGCTCTTGTGCAAAAGCACAGCTCCCACATGGCAGTGCGGACATTTTCTTGTGCAAGACTTCTTGCACAAGAACCCACGCACAAGATGTTCTTGCGCAAGAAGCCGCCAGTGTAGACATAGCCCTACAGTCTTAACAACAGTATCACCAGCCAACCAAGCACCATATAACCAGCCATGGTGAAATCTATTTGTTTTTCTTTTTGTGCCCATTTCTACATAGGTTACACTCATTGTATAGGTGAACCTTATATAAGCACCAATACCTTAGGGTGCTTTTTATGAGAGATGGACAAATGGTACACAGAGCTTGTTTTGGTTGTGAGCAGTAAGTGAAGTCCAGCATTTAGTCCATTATGATTATTGATCATCATTATTAGAGCATCCAAAAGCATACTACTTGCACTGCAACCATTCAAGAAAAGACCACTCCCTTTCCTGAGGGACTTACAGTAGAAGGCCCCCATTCAGCAAATCACTTAAATGCATGCTTCAGTACAGTGAGACTTCTCTTATGCTCAAGTGCTTTGCTGGATGTGGGAGGGTTGGACAAAGAGGACTATGGCCACTCTGAGCATTCAGACCCACATAGGCAGATCCCACTGCATGATCAGGGCCTAAAAGACAATATGCAGATAATAGGATATGCCAGTAAGAGGACTGTTATTTTTGCTAATAAGTTTCCAATGCATGGTATTATTAGGTCTGTGCTACCCCCTCAAATTAAGACCCATTCAGATTGACAATGCACTTTTTCCAGCTTGAGTCCTTATCCGTGATTCGCTTTTTAAAAAGCATTTGTTAGTGGAACTCTCACATGTAAAGGAATACATGAATATGATAGACGTATAGTCTTAAAAAGGGAAGGTCAAATTAAGGTTCATTAGCCTTGCTAGGTCCCTTTCAAAAGGATATGAAAAGACAACAAATTGCAGCTCCGAATAGGAGCTCTCAAGATGAGTTCTTTTGTACAGGAGCAAATATTTATAGATCACTCAGCAATCCTGAACAGGGCTTTTAATGGGGACTGACAGGCTTTTAGCGAATGTGGTGTTTGCAGATAGTAAGTTTTCTGTATCCTTTGCTACAGGGAGCTTTGTGTTAACAGATTGTTGGCAGGTTCTAAATTCATGTACATGAATATTAGAAGATTTACCTGGCATTGCTTGGATAGCTCAGGGCAGGGGACTGCAGGTGTGGAGGGTGCAAGACAGGGCAGAGAAAGCTCAGGCCATGGGGCTCAGGGCAAGGGGGGGTGCAGGATTCAGGGCAAGGGGCTCAAACCAGGGGGCTGAGAGCTGTCCACCCCCACCAGTGGCTCCTGACAGTGCGGGGTTGGGGGAGGAGGGGGGAAGAGGGAGGAGAGAGGGCCAGGACTGGGCTGCCAGCTGATTGGCTCCCCAGCTCCCCCTACAGGCTGGGCTGCCTGGCTCCTCCCCTGGTGGCTCCTCACAAGGGGCCAGAGCTAGGCTGCCCCTCTCAGTGGCTCCTTGCAGGGGGCCAGGGCTAGGCTAGGCTGCTTATCCCCCTCCCTGGTGTCTCCTTATAGGGGACCAAGGCTCCGCAAGCTGGGCCTGGCCTCCTGTTTGTCTGGGGAGAGGGTCAGACTTCATGAGCCAGCCCCAGCTTTCTGCCTGTCCAGGGGCTCCGCAGGCCAGCCCAGCTTCCATCTCATCTGTAGGCAGATTCCATGGGCCAGCGCCAGCCTCCTGTCTGACCCCTCCAGGGCAGTGGGGCTCCTCCAGGAAGGTTGCTTTTATGCATCCTAAAGTCCTGCAGCCACTACTCTTCATCTACATAACAATGCAATCTCACCGCTCAGTGCTGGTTTCCCATGTCCAGAAGCGAGACTCCATCCTGTACAGTTGCACTGAGTGCCAAATGCAAGGACAGGTTGCCACTGTCCATATCATGCACACTGTCAAACTCCTCCAAGTCTTCTTCCTCCGTCAAACTTCAAGATGATGTCTGCTAACTTGTGCAAGGCCCTATCGAGAGTAAAACGAGCAGGTGAGAGAAGTGTGGGACCCATTCTCTCTCACTGCAGATTCCAGACTGCACAGCAGAGATGGTGGTTGGAAAAATGGCACAAAAGGGCGCTGAAAGTCCAGGAACAAAGTGGTGCCTGATGGGACAGTTTGCATGGTTGTAACATGCCCTGCGCTCTGTTCCAAGCTCCCAAAAAAACCTAGCAACAGATGGTGTCACCAGGCACTGTGGCATACATACCCACAGTTTATTGCTCCTGCCGTCGAAAGGGGAGCTTAGAAGTGAACACAATCTGTCCACAGAAGGAACAAGCGTAAAGACACTTTAGCACCTTTTTTTTGGTGTGACTTTGTCAAGGAAAATAATGTCAACATGCAACTCGCTAGCGTAGATATACCTACCCTTTGTTTCAGTTATATTATTCCAAAAGGAGCATAGCTGCTTCTTATATTTATCCTGAATGAAGGGCAGCTGTCACACCCAACAGTTTTAACAAGGTTCCACCTAGCCTCCATCATAACAGTATAATAAATGATGTATGAACATCCATTTATTTTTAATTTAAAAACCAGGGAAAAATAAGGGTCCCCTGTTTCTGTTCTCCAGTGTTAAATGCCCAATAACCAAACAAGTGTCTATTTTTCACTCCTGGGGTTGATTTCAAAGCATATTTAAATCTTCCTTTGGTCAGATAGAATTACACCAGAGAGAAGCTGGACTTGCTAATATAAAAATGACACATTGACATACAGCTTGCAGGGCTAGGGCTAGCACGATAGAGGATCATCCTCTAGCAGTCATCCTTTGTGGACTGGAGTTTTATTGCTGGGGCCCTAGTGTAATCCAAATGAATGCCAATGCGGCCAATATCTATCGGTGCATTTCTTCTGCACATATTTACACACAATAAATATGAAGACAACTACAAGCCAAAGAGTATAGTTCTGGCATTTCCCCCCCACAGTATTACAAGTTTTAGTGAGCAGAATCCCTTCATCTGTGTCCCTATAAAGACAAGAGCACTGCCTTAAGGTGTTGGTTCATCTGCACCAAATTAGCTCTGAGATGACAATGCCTCCCTGAGCTGTTTCTGCAACCTGGCTGTGAATTAACCACTGTCTGGCTTGGCAAGAACTTGCCACATCCCACCCTAGTGGGTCTCTGAAAGGCCTTAAGTCCCTTTTAGAGGACACTGAAAGGTCTGTGCATCCCAAAGTCATATTTATGAAGTGCAACCTGAGAAATATCTTAAGACACCCAGAGGAGGGGAAAAAAACCTGGAAATGGGTAAATGCTCACTGAGCAGAGTAGAAGTTAGCTGAATTTTGCCTGGAATAATGTAAAAAAAATAATCTCAGCATTTTCTACAGAGAAAGTATCTTTAGTCACAGAAGAGATAGCAGCGGAGGTAAGGCTTATGCCATGTACAGTGATTTCAAAAGAGTGGGAAGAATCTCAGCAGAATCTATTTTTTGTCTCAGAAAAGATGATTACATTGAACGTATCTGCAAGAGTGGATGCCAGAGGCCTGACATTACAAAGTGGTTTTGAGTGGGCCCTGTGCAGCAGCAGCAGGAAACAGGACTAGAATGTCAGTCTGTACAATAATCTCCTTACTGTATTTCAAAATAAAGATGCTTCCTCTCCTCCCCCAGTGTAGCCATTACATGTAATTGTTTTTCTTACACAGTATTTGAATAGAAGAGGGGCCTGTGTCCTAACCTAGAGCCTGGGGTTTCTGCCAACAGACTAAATGTCAAGGGGTCAACCCTCAGTCAAAAGTTGAGCTGGGCTGCTCTCTTCTCGTCAGCCAAGAATTTGAGCTATAAATCCCTGGCAATCATATTTTCTTCCCTAGAAGTGTCTCAAATGTATAGCATCATGCAAGTAGATTTTCAAAATCCCCCTCCGCCCCCCCACCGCATCATCTGACTGTACACTACTGCTTACAAACAACAAGAAAGGAAACGAGTTCTCCTGTATCTTGTCTGTATAAATACCCAAGAAGGCAGCAGAGACTAGAGATGGGCTTGATGCTAGTTTTTTGTTCTGTGTTTGGTTATGTAGCTTGTGTCCTCTGCAATAAAGTGGTGCGCCACACCTGTTTTCTCAAGCTCAAGAACACGAATCGGGAGGAGTTCTTTAGGTGCTCCATATAGTTGCAATCTGCATTTCCTCAGAAACATCCTTAGAAGTTCAGCACAAAATAAGGTCTTCTTCAGGCAAGGTTTTTTCCACATTTTTCATCACCTGTTGCAGAATGTGTTTATCTTGCCAACTGGATTCCAGTTTCATAAATTACTGAAGGGCCCCTTCCTTGAGGAAAGGAGACTTGTGCTTACAAGAGTGACCTTCCATGGGAAAGCATGTCAGTGCACAGGAAGAGGATGGGAAGTGGTGTTTATAAAATGCAACAATTGGGTTGCTCTTTGCCAGAAAAAGTGAGGTCAGAGGGCCACGGCTGTTAGTTTGATATTTATTCCTAGAGAATATCCAAACCCTCCCAGGATATGGGTTCTGTGTATTATTTCAAGAAGCTGTTTCTGGACATAATTTACACTTATTTTTCTAGGGCTGATGAAATCAGTGGTCAATTGACTAGTTTGGAGAAAATCTGTAGTTTTTCCATATCTGGCATGATACAAACCTTTCTCCACTTTGAGTCTGAATTGATTCACAAGAGAAAAAGGAACAATCAGCATTTGAGCTGTATGTGGGAGGAAAAGCTCCATTAACTTAACCTCCTAAGTGATGTCTTCCCACATCCATGAATCATTCCAGGTCCACTTGAAATTTGCCCAGACATTTGCTTCACTTTGAGGCAGATTCTGCTCTGCACCTTATGTAAAGTAGCACCTTAGTTACTCCATTTCAATGGGACTTTACTGATTCAATGGATTGCTTTACTGATTTCAATGGGACTGCTCAGAGTAAGATTCTCTTACTCTTTACTCTAGCTAGGTTTACTAGAAGTTTTGGAAACCTGTGCAAGTCTGACACCGAAACCAGAACATGTACAGGAGATGCACATCTTTGTTCTTTACCTTTCACAATTAGCCCAATGACATTAATTGAAAGACTGCCATTAATTTCACTGTGTTTTTGATCAGGGACTTAGCACATATTTCTGATTGAACAATGGAATTTTAAATATGGGGGAAAAAAGAGAAAAAGTTACTACACAAGTCAGATGGGGCAGGTGTATATTAAAGTTAGTTGAGCAATAAGCTAAGTGAGAGAATTTTAGATACGGAACCAAAGTCTATAGAACTTAAATTGGCCTATGGCTGGATTTTTGAAAGGGAGTCATGGACACTAATAGCATTTGTAATCATGTATGTTGATATAATGGTCTGAGTAAACCAATTTCAGGTTAGATCATCAGTATTGGTTTGGTTTGCCGTGCTTCATGTGGTGTTGAATGAGTGGACTGTTTTTTGTCTGAAGCAGCAGATAGTTGTTGCTGCCAGATGTTATAGTAGATGGACCAATGAGCTGATCCAGTAGGTCAATATAGTAATAGTTTATAGTTATGTAATTTTTTCCATTAGAAGTTATCAAAGCACTTTAAATGGGGGAGAATAATTTTCTCCATCTTTGTAGAGTTGCCAGGTGTCTGGTTTTGAACTGAACAGTCCAGTATTTGAGCTTTCTGTTCAGGAATCAAATTGAAAAAATATAAAAAAATATAAATGTCCGGTATTTTCTAAATAAGATGTAAGGTAGATTGTGATATAATGTCAAGTGTGTCCAGTATTTTTGTTGAAACCATCTGGCAACCCTACCCCCATTTTGCACATAGAACATGAGGCAAACAATTAATTTGCCCAAGGTTACCAAGCAAGCCAGTAGCAGAACTAAAAACCATCTTTTCTGACTCCCACTCCAGTGCTCTAACCATAAAGATCACTACTTTACTATGAAGAAGTGTGACAGCCCTGCTATATTCATAGGAAAACCTTGAAGTTGATGTATAACTCCCAATTCATAGATTTAGCTGAGCAGATTATTTTGGGGAGTGGGAAGACAAGTCACTCTCCCTTCCCCATCCAAGCTGAAAAATGAATTCACACTAACAAGGACAATCAGCCACTGAAGTGGGAACACATTTTTAGGAAATGTTTGTGTGTATCTAACTCTCACCAGATACAGTGTATGCAGCACATCCTGCTTTTTCAATGCCATATGCAAGCAATTAACTCTTACATGGAATTAGCAAATAAATAAAAGCCAATGTGTTCAAAATTTATATAAGATGTTGTCAACACCATGACATTCATAAGAAAAAAATCCTATTGGCAAAAGACACTGATTCAGCTGAGCACATCTAGCTCCCGTTAAAAATCACTGAGACCCATTAAACCATTTAGCACTTTTGAAATTCACTAACACTTAGATATCTAACAAACTGTGTCTGCAATGGGGAATTTATTAATAAAATTCCACCATTTCTAACAACCTCTGTTAGCACTGAGAAGAGCAGTTGTGTCAAATTGTTGGTTTTCACTTAAGACTTGTCTACATGGTGGCGTAACGTGCTCTACAGGGAGCAATTTCTAGAGTGCACTAACATGCTCAGTTTAACCTTTCTGTTGTGCTTTAAAATAGTGCTGTTTGAAAGAGTGCTGTGTTAAAGCATACAAGGAACCATTCCAGTAGCAGCAATAGACCTGCTGGTGCTCTATGGACTAGTTAATGTGCAACACTATTGTACTTCAAAATTGCATTCATGGAGTGCATTTCTCCATTTAGAAAAGCCCTCAGTCTCATCATGGTGCTGTGTTTTGGATTGGAAACTTAGAGCAGGGTTGCCAGATGGTTTCAATAAAAAATACTGGATGCACTTGACACTACATATTATTTAGAAAATACCGGACGTTTATATTGTCTCAATTCATTTCCCAAACAGAAAGCTCAAATACTGGACTGTCCAGTTCAAAACCGGACACCTGGCAACCCTACTTGGAGCAGCAACCACCCTTTGATGTATGTTTGTATGAAGCCATCCACAAGGGGCCCAACCTTATAGTGGCATTGAGGAGCTTCATATAAGTGCTAAATATATAAATATTAACTATAGATAGAAAGATGCTATGATGCCATTGTTAAGACAAGACTATCTTTTAAAAAATTGGCTGTAGAGGATTTGTAGATAATAGGCTATTATCTACTTATTTGCCAAGGTTAACAAAAAATGGATGCCTACAGGTAAGCTCATACATCCCTATTTAGCCACCTAAACAAGAGAGGTTTTAGGTGCTCAAAACTTTTGAAATTGTTGGTCACTTAGAGATCTAAATATAGATTTAGACTTAACTTTAAGCATCTAGATTTTTAGATGTTAGCTATTTGAAACTTTGTAGGAGCAGGACTGAACAAAATAAAAGTACTCACATTCCTCCAGCTTGGCTTGTGTCCTGCCTTGTTCCTTTTGTAGGTCCTCTTTTTGTTAACCGTGTTACCGAGTGCCAGCAGCACCAGGAACCAATGGGAATTAATGTAGCAGTACACTACACAACCCTGGGATGAATGTCACCCAATCAAGAGCCAAGCTCTTAGGTATTACTTTACCTCAAAGAGAAGATCCACTCCTCATTACAGAATATGGTCTAAAATGCACCAGAGGGCAAAAGTTTTAGACCTTTACCTCAAAAAGGAGATACCTGGAGTAGGTATCTGAATGAATAAAGAAATGCTGTACTATTAGAGTCAGTTATTTTTCTCCACTACATTTGTCACCCAGAATGTTAATTCCTGAACTGATGCTATTTAAATCACCGTCTCCCAAGAATGTATTGTAAGGGATAGATTCGTAATTGAGATTTTTGGCTGATGAGGACTGGTTGCAGCTTTCTATTCTAAGAATCTCATATCATACCTATTTTCAATATTTTAATAGGTCACAAAACTCAACCTCTAGGATGAGATCAAATGTGGCGCGTTTCAGAGTTATGAGTAGATGAAAACAAGCAATAAAATGGTATCTCCAGCAATTGTTCTCAGAATGTGATTTGTGGACTACCAGAGGTGTACAGAGCCCTCTCTGGAGAGGTCTCATAGTGGTCCTCAGAATGAGAGATCTGTGGAAATACTTTGTGAAAGCCATTATATGGGCCCCTATATCTCTGTGTGAAATTGCAAAATGCTTGTATGAATGATGGGAGTCATCACTAATTATCTACACTTCAGATGACTGAGGTCGGTTACTACACAATTTCAGAAAGACATAGGCCCAGAAGTCCTTATAAGCCTATATTGAATTGGACATCATTTTAGATTGTCCTGTTTAAAAGAAAGATCAGCAGGGAGAGGGAGGAAACATTGGTTTGCTTTAATACTGTATTTATTTCAGGATTTTGTAATAAATACATGTGCAATATGTCCTCTCAGCTCCCCACCCCTGGGTACCTGTATTCAGACTAAAAAGTATCATTATACCATTCTTAGGGAAAAAAAACAAAACAAAACAAAACCACCACACACACCCTGTTTGGATTTCTATGGCACAGTTGCAGCTTAGATGGTATTGAAAAGAAGTGTCAAACACTGCAAGAGTTGTGCTAAGTATTTTTATTAATTCTTAAAACACAAGGCACACATTTCTAAAGTGTTTTATCTCTTTCCTGTGTTCTACATTTTTTATGTTAACTCATGAAAAGTGTAAGCAATATCCTCAGCCATTTTGATTTAATGAGTGCTTGAGTCAATTTCATCCAAAAGGGATTCAACCCCTTGAACATCTGATTTATTAAAATTAGCAGAGTCTGGTGTGATCTTCTCAGGTGTCTCTCCCACCTAGCTAGCCCAGCTTCTGTCAGAACACTTCCAGACAGCAAGATTCCCCTCTGCTTTCTCATTTTTAATGGTACGAGAGTATAACTTGTCTTTAGCTAGAAATGGCTATAGACCGGTTTATCTATCTACCTTGATTTTCAACAAGATACATTTCGGAGGTGATGTATTTTGTCCTCTTGAAAGGAAAACTTGCTGGGATTTATATTCTATTCTCACTCATACTTCCATGTCACATCATTGCCTTCGGAGTATAAATTAGCTCAGAATTTGGCCCAAAGTCTTTGTGCCAGGTTACCCCACTTCTGCAAGTGACCCCTTATCTTTATTGATAAATATCTGAAATGATACAATGACCTTCATTTTCTTCTAAATGGTTCCTTCACAGATTCAGATGGTTGCTAAAATGCACAGTACAGAGAACTTAAAACTCCACAAAGTTCAGACTTTGCTGGAGTCTAGAGTTTGAAGCAGTTTTAAATGTAGATTTTTGATCCCTTATAAAACTAGGGTGGGAGTATAGATGTGTGATTTTGGTTTGGCTTTCTCCAGTCTAATGAAATCTGACAAAATGAAGGTCAGAAGGCACAGTTACCATACCCACATCAGAAGGACTAGAAGTCAGGAATTTTTTGACATTTAATTATGTTGAGGTGTTATCCTTTTCCCCAACTCAGCACTGCTATCCAAAGCAGACATTTGCTGTTGTCTCCCAGCAACTCGCATTCCATTTGGCTGGCATTTCAGCTGCTACGGCAGATTGTGAAATTCACCCACACTGAGCTGGCGTTGGGATGTATTTGTGCCAGTGCCCGGCATACTTATACAGTAACTTTTCCTATTCAAAAGAACTCTGCTTCACTTTGCAGCAAGATTGTGAAAGAGACAACAGGCTACATGAGGAAAAATTTCAGTCACAGTATCCTCTAATCTTATTCATCCATATGCAGAATAAATTTGTGCACCAAGGTATGTGCCAATGTGTAACACCAGTAAAAAGAAAAAAAATCCTTGCTGTGGGTGTTCTGCTAATCAGCTGGGTGGTGTTTGAAACTCGCCTGAGAGGCTGCCCAAGTGGACAGCTTCCAGGAAACACTGTTCACTGTTGCATGTCTCTCATCCTGATCCTTTAAAGCGCCATTAGAAATGACAACACAATATAGGACCAGAGTGGTTCTCCCACATGAGTGCAACTCCCACTGATGCTGAGCTCACAGATTCCTTAGAGCAGGGATCATGTTCTGTGTTGGGTACATTTGACCAGCTGTAAACCCTATGCACATTTAATGAAACTATATAAATTAATAATGAAAATACATTATTAATACTAACAATGCTCAGAAACAATTGTTTGCTGCACAGCTCTATCTCCACAGTAATTAAACTGAACACAGAAGCCAGCTAGATCATGCATTTTAACAATGTAGCTAACCAAAGACCATACCTTGCAATGCACTCTTAGGAAGGCAACAGCTGGAAAGTATTCCAGCTTAGGTCCAGGTATGGACATGCTAAAATTCAAACTGCTTATTTAGAGAAAATTATGCTGTATAAAGCACATATCCCATAATAATTTGAATCCTACCTCATAGCTGAACTACATTAGTGAGACTATAATAATTCCTAGCCCTTATTTATAGCACTTTTCACTAGTAGCTTTGTAAAACGATGCAGGTACGAATAATCCCATTTTACAGATGGGGAAACTGAGACACAGAAAGAAAAAGTGATTTGCCCAAAGTCACTTCACAAATCAGTGGCAGAGTCAAGTATTGACTCCAGGTCTTTGAATCCCAGGGCAGTAACCTACGCTATAAGCACACTGCTTCAGTAATGTTGGGAATGTTGGCACAGACTGGGGAATGTTGTGCAGTCCCTACCTTTACAGTACTTACTATGAGAGTGTGGCAGGGCACGCACTGTAGTCTCTGGGTGTTTCAATTCATGACCTTTCACAAACATTGCATTAATGAGAATAAACTGTATGGATTTATAATTCATATCTGGTCCGAATTGCCATCAATTTAAACTGCTTCACTGCAAGCCATAGACTCAATTGACAACATATGAACAAAATCAGAGCCACAACATACTCTTTTCATTAGCAGAAGCAGAGAAGAGAGCTAACTAGAAGAAATGTAAGTAATACATCATGTGTAGACTACAAGAAGTTACTGTCAGCATCCTGAGGAACTTTATACAGGACAAATTTCTGAGACCTTATATTGTATCTATTTATTTTAGAATTGTTGTAATGCTATCCATCAGTACAGAGTCTGTGTGAAAATGTAAAAATCAATAGCTTTCCCGTTAAGGTTTTCCTGCCTGGTTGACTTGTATTTGTGGGTGAGGTATTTAATATTGTGAATTCATCATAAAAATGACAACAGCCTTTTTGAAAGTTGCCCATATTAAATACTGAATTTTGCCAGTATAGTTTAAGATTGATACTTCTAATCATGCAGAGTATTTTGTTTCCATATATGGTTCAAAGAAACAGTAAAACCATTGAAAATAGACTTCCCAGAAATGCAAAGGAGTAGTGGTGATTGGATTGTGCTATTTAGAACACATACAAACATTCATGTCAAATTGAGAGTAAATTAGCCTTCCTTTGCCCCTCCCCCGCTATTCCCCTGATAGAATGGGTTAAACATTTTGGCAGTAGTTATTTACCACTAAACAGATTGTTTCACATTTTGTTCCTCTTGCTGGAGAGGAAGAGCCTTTTGCAGCCTTTAAGAAAATTTCATCTGGCTGCTTTTATACTGCACTCTGAAGCCAAACACAAATTACTCACTAAGGACAGATACAGAACAAATGGTATTTGGGCTAACTGTTGAACAGTTTTGAAGCATAAAGCAGAGAATTTCTCTTTACTTTCATTAAAAGGAAGAAGTGTATTGTTGACCATTTGCAACTTCTCACTGTGATCATGTTCAGTGATTCACTGACAGTAAAGTCTGGTCTACATCTAATACTTAGATCAACCTAGCTACATTGCTCAGGGCTATCAGGAGCATCACAATGTGTGCAAGGTAGTTAGTTTGACTTAATCCCCACCTTACATGCAGCTACATCAACAGACGAATTCTTCCCTCGCCTACCTATCGCCCCTCAGAAAGGGCGATTAACTACAGTGTCATAAAATACCCTTCTGTAAATGTAGAAAGCGTCTACAGTACAAAACTACAGTGGCACAGTTGCAGCATTGTAGCAATGCCATTGTAGTGTAGACACGAGCTGAGTCTCACAAATTTCAGTTGTAAGCATGTGTCACTTTCCTGTAAGCATCTCAATTATAAAATGTATATTGCAGCCGTAACTTCTTTAATAAATGGTATACTCATTTTCCTTTTTGTAATATATCCCTCTGGAAATCATTGAGCAGACTGACATTTATCTGTAGACATCATTGTTCAAATTTAGATCAACCAATCTCAAATTCTGCACACACACACACACAGCGCCTCCCCCCCCCCCCCCCCCCCCCCCCCCCCCCCCCCCCCCACTATTTTGAGTGTTGATGGTTTTCAGAAAGGATCCATTTTCCAGATCAATTTTAGATGCAAAAACAGCAAAAATTCATACTAGGAGAGCTGATCTCATGAACTCGCTATCATTTGGGGGCAAAAAGCTTATGGCCACTCAGAACCATCAAATCATAGAATCAGAGCTGGAAGAGACCTCAGAAGGTCATTGAGTCCAGCCCCCCACCCAAAGCAGGACCAACCCCACCTAAATCATACTAGCCAGGGCTTTGTCAAGCTGAGACTTAAAAACCTCTAGAGATGGAGATTCCACCACCTCCCTAGGTAACCCATTCCAGTACTTCACCACCCTACTAGTGAAATAGTTAACATCCAACTTAGACCTCCCCCATTGCAGCTTGAGACCATTTCTCCTTGTTTTGCTATCTGCCATCACTGAAAACAGCCTCTTCCCATCTTCTTTGGAACCTTCCTTTAGGAAGTTAAAGGCTGCTATCAAATCCCCCCTCACTTCCGCAGACTAAATAAGCCCAGATCCCTCAGCCTCTCCTTGTAGGTCAAGTGCTCCAGTCCCCTAAACATTTTGGTTGCCCTCCGCTAGACACTCTCCAATGTGTCTACATCCTTTCTGTAGTGGGTGGGCCCAGAATTGGATGCAATAGTCCAGATGTGGCCTCACTAGTGCTGAATAAAGGGGAATAATCACTTCTCTAGATCTGCTGGCAATGCTCCTCCTAATGCACCCTAATATGCCATTAGCCTTCTTGACTACAAGGGCACACAGTCTCAACCTGAGCCTTCATTCTGCTAGGTCTTGAAGCCTAGCTTTGAATTCTAGCCAAAATCTAATCCTGTTCCAAATTTTTACCTATGTTGACTTGCCCTACCTCCATTCAGTAGCACGGTGTATATCCTCTTAAAGAGAAATAGGACTTTGTTTTCCCCTACAATCATCTGCAAGAAAATACTCTCTTTCAGGATTCCCAAAAAAGTTAGTAGGCACCTTCACTGTAGCCCTTGATAGTAGGTGGTAAAGAATAAGAAATCTTAAAGGATTAGGTTAAAAATAAAGACTTGAGACAACTTTCCAATGTATTAATTTTTTTCTACTATTGCAACTTCGCCCTTGAAATCATACAACAGGCATCCTGCTTGTTTCTAGATGCCTACACCCCTATTCGAGTGGCCATGCTCTCAATAGTTGTTTGTAACAATTCTTTCGATGTTACAAACACCGATTTTTGATGATCTCACCATGCAGGAGGAATAAGAGGGATGGTGCATTACTTGTGGATTACCTTACTGCAGCTGGGGACAAACCTGTGTTGGTGTCCTGTAACAGAAATTCACACTCACCACTAATGCACTTTGTCATGTCTAGATCTGGCAAAGCAGCTCATGCAGCATTGGGTGCTACCGTCTATTCTCTGCAATAGTCTTGCTTCTAGTCAATTAGCTCTCCAGAAATAGCCACATTTTAGTTCACCCCTTTTGGGGTTAAAAAGTCCATCAGGATCTCTGTCCAAATGCCATTTCCAGATAAGAGTGTAGCTTGAGGCTCTGTGAGAGAATATCAGTGGCTGGTTAAGGAACCCTAATCTACCCACTATGCCAAATTTCATCCCAGAAATCCAGGTCTCCTCAGTCACCATTCCCATTGCTCTATCCCTGCACTCCTTCCTACCCAGCCTGTCTATGTGCGTCTCATCTTACCATGGAATCAGTGATGGGGCCTTCCTTATGCTTTATGAAAATATTCTTATGAATATGCATAACTGGAAAATACTTCATGGAAAAATCATTCTTGTAATCCACTGAGTATGTATATTCTATTTGTAGGCATGTACCATTTCTATATCAAATTATGATTAGTGGACGGTAGATTTATTTATCAACGTGTTCATGTTGGGAAGAGTCTATTACCATCCCATCAGGAACAACAATGAAGTAGCCAGACACACAGCTAATAGCCCATTAGCAAGAGACTATAGAGTGGCAGAGAGCTGTCTTCTTGCAAACATGCTATATTGCTACTACTGATTTATGGACTCCAAGGTGCTACAAAGATATTGATTGTGTCACCTGAAGGTAGAATCCATTTTGAATTACCAGTATACACTTTTCCACAGTGCTGTGGGGGGTCTAGAACAAAGGCTTTCTGATCTAGGGAAAGTCTACATAAGGTCAGGCAAATAAACAATGATGGTCTTCAGCTGGCATTACAAACTGCCTCCTCACCCCATGAGGATACTTGAAAACACCTGGAAATAAAAGATATTTTAACAAAAGAACTGCTGGACCCAACTCAGGTAGGACACCTTTGGTCTGAGAAGGCCTTTAGCTGAAATAAGAACTAGACTGAGAAGTTATGATTTGTAACAAGTTCTTAGTGTGTTAAGCTTAGCTTGCATGCTTGGTTTTATTTTGTTTAGAAACCTACATAATTCTGTCTCCTGTCTCTTATGACCACGAAAATCCTACTTTTTATGTTAATAAACCCAGTGTAAATAAGTTATCTGAGTGAGGAAGCAGCTGCGCCTCTCTCACTTTCATTGATAAAGGGAGCAAACAATTTATGAGCTTGCTTGGTATAAAGCTTTTATATAGATCAAGATGGATTTATCTGGGGTTCTGGTCAAATTGGGGCTATGCACCTGGGTGCTGTGGCAAGTTCCTTTAACAGAACCTTCCCAGAGCTAAGCTGATCTCAGTGTCTATTATTCTGCTATGGGCTGTGACCTCAACTCTGCACGGTCACTGGAGGTGATTGGGGGCCTGGCTCAGCAAGACAGGTGGTGGAGCACCCTGAAGGGTAGCTTGACAGGCTCAGTGGTAGTTCGGCACATCAAATGACAGTTTCAAGGGGATGGCTGGAACCAAACCCATCACAGTTGTGCTCTACTCCCCTAGCTACATCACCCTCTTGTAAGCTGGATCTCAGGTCTTAGTCACCTGGATATTCTCCTGGGCCCCCCCAATCAACCTCCCTCATCCCAGGGAAAGACTGCCGCCTTTGTCCTGCAGCCCCCTTCTTCTTTCAACATCCTGCCTTTATATTACTGTTCCCAGGAGGGCCAACAGCTTCTGTGGGCCCCTGGGAAAGGTGTGCGCGTGGGGGGGAGGGTGGCTCCATGCTCCTGGAAGGGGCAGGGCCTCAGGCACAAGGCTGGGTTTGCAGCAGCCAGCCCTCAGCGCTGCCCAGACTGCAGTGCTTCCCCTCCCCGAGCCCTCAGAGTTGCCTGGTGCACATGGCACTCTGGTGGCAATTTAAAGCACCCAGAACCCAAGCTGCTGCCAGACTAGCAGCAGCAGCCAGGACCCCTTTGAGTAACTGGTCCCCATGGCAACTGCCACCTTTGTCAGTAGGCCTAGCTGCTGCTTTGGCGCAAAAACTTGCCAGCTGTCTACACTGGCTGCTTGAATTTGTGCAAGAGCACTAACTTTGTAATGTACAAAATCAGTGCTTCTTGCGCAAATACAATGATGCTCCCGCTCGGGCAAAAGCCCTCTTGCGCAAATGCTTTTGCACAAGAGAGCCAGTGTAGACAACCCAGAACCGTTTTGCGCAAAAAAGCCCCGATGGCTAAAATGGTGATCGGGGTTTTCTTGTGCAAAACCGCGTCTAGATTGGCACAGATGCTTTTCCGCAAAAAGTGCTTTTGCGCAAAAGCATCCGTGCCAATCTAGACGCTCTTTTCCGCAAATACTTTTAACGGAAAAACTTTTCCGTTAAAAGCATTTGCAGAAAATCATGCCAGTCTAGACTTAGCCCATGAGGCTTCACTCTTACTTATCCTGCCAACTCCCTCTGGGAGATGATGCTAGGTAAGCCAGCTGGCCACTCAAGCCCTTGTTAATCCATCTGGGTTGGTGTGGGTTACACTTAATCACAAGCCCACATAAAAGTTGATTTTTCATCAGCACTCCCACCCTGCTCTGGCAAGGTTTTCCTCTAGAAAAAAAAAAGGGGGGGGGTAGCTTTACATTGAGAAAGCTAAATACAAGTGGAGACCGGACACCAGAAGTTTTATCTCACTGGAGCTTACTGAAGTCAACCCCAAATGGGGGATATATAGAGTTGACCTTGACTTACAATGGTGCCTCATCTCCACTTGGCTCTTACATGGAGACAGCTATTTCCCCTGTCCTCATCCCCAGTGAAGGGAAGGGAGATGTATTTTTCTTCCTCCTTAACCTCCCACTGTCCTGCTAGGACTAGTCTGACTGACTGACCTCTTCTCACCAGCAGTATTCAGGAAATGGGGACCCAGAGCACAGATTTCATCTATACTAAGCAAAAAACAAAGCACAAAAAATCCCCACACAGATTTCTTTGGACTCCCTGAACTTGCCATACTTGCTCAATGCTTTGCATGTCATAATAGTCATCCCAGCCATTTTACAATATCCAGTTGTTGTGGGCAGTTGCAATACTTGTTGGAGCAAGTCTTGAGCTCATTTCCAGCTGAACTGGTGCATGCTACCTGAGTTTCTCCCCATTCTGGAGAGAACCCAGAAATACAGTGTCTGCAACAACTTTCCTAACTCTATTCCCTAATATAGTGTCTTGCATCTGTAAATTAGTTGGGAGCATTGTTGCTGCGAGCAGGGGCTAGGCACTGTGGGATAGGTATTTCAGGAATCCCAGAATGCACTAGTACAACAGTAAAGAAGGATTCCTTTGGTGGTCATTGTGTGGAATTTCATAATTCTTCAGATTGGCATTTTAGCAAGGATTGTAGAGACATCTTCTATTCTGAAACTTATGCTAATTGCCGCTGCCACTAAAGATTAATCTTTTTATTCACATCCCACAAACAATCTTCTATCCAGCTGTGTCAAAAGTGTCTGGGAATTCTATTTAGCTTAACTTAAGTCTGTCCAAATATTGCACAGAATATTCTATATTTTCATACATTAGAGATTTCTATAGAATCTATCATTAACTGTAACAGTTTCCAGATGAGGACTGCTGGCTCAGCTTTTACAGTATGTAATTTAGGATTTCTCAGAAAGATTGCCAACTATCTACTCTTAACTTTAGCATAGGACAAAATAGATTAAGAGAAGGCACTATTTTTATTCAAAGCCCCCATATCATGTACAAACACTGTTAATTGCTACAAGACGACAACCCTGTGAAAACTAAGTGGTGCCAATGGCTCCTTTTTTCCTTTAAATCCTTGTTTGAGGCAAGAGACACACCGTTGAGGCGTTCTGGATGACTTTTACGACATACTGGAAATACAACTGCACAAACAGGAAAACTAACAGAAGCCCATTCAGCTCGTCAGAGGAGAAACGGCCCTCTAGTATGGTAATTCTTCACATGATATATCCTACAAGTAAGCTCAGAAGATATCTAATTTTCTTTGAAGTTCTACCGACTTCAGTGGCGTTACACCAAAATTGGATTTGGCCTCAGTACACTAGATGGACTTCAAGTACAGTTAATTGAGACTCTACTCAGAGGGATAACCATGTTAGTCTGTATGAGCATGTCTAGACTACAGATCAAAGTAAGTTAGACAGATCGAAATTGCAAATGAAGCTGGGATTTAAATTTTCCATGCTTTATTTGCATAATGGCAGCCGTGCATTCTTTCAAAAAAGGGCTTTTTGAAATAAAACCGCCATCTAGATGGGATTCTTTTGAAAAAAAAAAAAAAACACCCTTTCAAAAGAACTGTAATGCCTGGAAAAAAAAGTTTACAGGTTCTTTCGAAAAAGGGGTTTTTACTTTCGAAAAGCTCTCTTAAAAGCTTTACTTTCAAGCCCTCTCTTGAAAGAACGTGCAGCCGCCATTATGCAAATGAAGCATGGGAAATTTAAATCCTGGCTTCATTTGCAATTTGAATCTGTCTAATTTACATCCCTCTTTCGAAAGAGGGATGTAGTCTAGACATGCCCTGTCTGCAAAAACAATGAGGAATCCTGTGGCACCTTAAAGACTAACAGATTTATTTGGGCATAAGCTTTTGGGAGTAAAACCCACATTTCAGATGTATTTAATGGTTTGGTTAAAGACATGCATAAAGGGAATTCAGACCCTTTTTACAGCAATGACTAAAGATCATGCTGGATCTGACTCAAAGTAGGCTAGGCTAGATCCCAAGGAGGCTCCATTGAGATATATACTAGATGTGATGAGCAAAAGGAAACAAGTTTGTGTTAGGATAGGTTGAGTGAGCTCAGATTTCACTGCCAGGCTGTTAATTGCACATTCACTCATCATGAAAGAGGTCTCTCGCAGTGATAGGAAGAGAGCTTCAATATTTGCACTGAATGAGAGCAACAACGATATATGTCAGCAATAATATATTATTGAGTATCAGCATACCAAATCCAGAAGTCTGAAATAAAAGCAGAGATTTAATCAAAAGCACAAATCCTGCTGATTTTTTTGACAGGTAACAAGTTTTAGGCTTTATTACATCTCTGATCTAAGATTTATCCATTTATATTTGGAGTCTGGGGTAGGGAATGGATACAAGTAAAAGTGTCCATATCTTATTAGGTCACAAGTTCAAATCTTTCCCAGCCTGGTAGGTGACCATTATCAGGTGGCCTATGTATCCACAACTGGTACTGCTTGGAACTCAGGCTGACATCCTACCTTCTTCTACACATTCTCAGATACCATAATACAAGGGCCTTGACATATTAAAGCTCGATATTCTTATGCATGCCTGTGCAAACACAATGCAATAAAGAGTGATTGTCTAATCAAAAGAAACGGCCACTCTATATACGCATGCATGAGCAGTGCTAATGAAAAGAGAGAACATGTTTTATCTTATAACAAACATACACATAAGATGTGCTTTTTAAATCCTTGTAACTCAGTCCAAATCAGAACCTATTTTCATCTTACCTCCAAAAGGTTTGTCTGAGATTTTAGGACTATGACCCTGATTCAGGAAAACGCGTAGGTATAATTTCCAGCTTGGGTAAATATATCTGGGCTCAACCTGCTCAATTCATTGCTGGGGATGTTGTGAAGGCCAAAAGTATAAATGGGTCCAAAAAAGAATTAGATAAGTTGGTTGGGTAGGCACAACCTTATGCTCTGGGTTGTCCTAGATTTCTTGCTGTCATCCTCTCAGCTTCTGCCTGTTGATTTCCCTGTTCTGTTCATTCCTTCTGAAACATCAAGCACTGGCCACTGTCAGAAGATAGGATATTGGCTAGATGAACCATAGGAATGGCCATCCTGGGGCTAGGTTTAGACTACAGGGTTGTTTTTTTTTATTATATTATTAAAGTGGCCTTTTGGGGGGGAAAAAAACCAAAAAAAACCACTTCACCCTCATGTCTAGACTGCCACCATATTCTTTCAAAATTAAATCGAAAGAATAAGATTTTTTTCCGACAACAGTAAGCCTCATTTTAGGAGGAAGAATGCCTTTTTTGAAAGAGCTCTTTTGGGGTGGGAGGGAGAAAAGGGGGTGGGAGAGGGGGGGGGGGGAAAAAGCGCGTTCTTGACCACAAACAGGACTTTTTCAAAAGAAAGCATCCAGATTGCCAGAGTGCTCTTGTGAAAAACCAGATCACTTTTTCGAAAAATGGTTGTGGCTGTCTAGACTCTCTTTTGAAAGAAACTTTTCAAAGAGCTTTTCTCGAAAGACATGTGTAATCGAGACACACCTTGGGTCAGATCAATGTTATACTTTTGATTAAGGTAATAATAAAAATAGGTGTGTAACCATGATTACACTGGCAGTGGGATGGACAAGCCACCCTAAGCACAAACCATATTTAGGGCAACTAGCTCATCCCATTATCCTTGTAGTCATAGCTACACTGCTATTTTTAGCACATTAGTTTGATCAGAACAAGCACAGGTATGTTGGTCCAATCTGGAAGTTGTACCTCCAGCACCACTGTGACTATATCCTCAAGCACATTAAGTCCATTCCTATTCCATTCATGCTTGAAAATGGCTGCATCGAATCACTCACACTGAGAACAAGTGTGACTAATAGCCACCCATGAAGGACCTGTGTAATACAATTCTAAAAAACCAGAGCTGACCCTTTTGAATATAAGTGCTTGAATAACTTTACCTATGGATGTTACTCTACTTATGATGGGAAAATACAAAAAAAAAATCGTGAAACACTGCTTAGCAACCATCTGAGGACTGGCATTCCCACAACTACCAAAACAAGTTGGCATGGAAAAGAAAAGCCATTTCCCAAATTTTCTTCAAATGATATTGCTTTCACCATTTCTCTTCTTTCCAAAATTTAATCCCGCATGTTTTCCCCTTCGTGATTTTATATGCATACATCAATGTACTTTATTTCCTGCTAAACTCAAACAAAACTCATACTAAACAAATATGCATTAAAAAGAGGGGAGACAGGATTGTATTTTAAAATATTCCTCCCAATACAAAAGGTTTAAAACATTAAGATAACCCCAGCTGGAAACACACCTGAATGACAGAGGAAGTAGGAGACTTCAGTTTTTCCTTCCAGTATGACACAGACTTAAGCTTTGTCTCCACTGGAAAGGTATGGTAACAAAAGTGCTGTCGACATGCAAAAAGTCGCCAAACGTGAAAACTGGTCAAACCAGTTTTTCTGCCTTCCATTGTTGACATTTCATGGCCACTTTGCTAGCACTCTGTAGACAGAAAAGATCAAAGCAATGTGGGTAAGTGTCATGGGGCAAACTCACCACCATGGCGCCTTCAGCTGGTTGCCCTGGGAATTAGCTAGTTGGCTCACTAGACGCCTCCCTCTAGCTGGTGTGTCTCTGTGTTTCTCTTTGACCACGGCATCCTCTTCAGGACACTGCCCTCCAGCAGTGCCCACTCCAGTCTCTCTGCACCCCCTTCTGTGGGGGGTTGGTGTTTATCCTGCTTGTACTCCAGGGTCCTCCCCTCCCCAAGGCACCCTGTTCTCCTCCCAGGGAACACCTAGTTCCCCTGTACCCACCCTGCCTTAGTGACCCACAGCCAGTCTTCATCTAGCCCCTGCCTCAGGGACAAACAGCCATCTGTAATGGCCACTCATCACTGGCAAAGGGGTATGGACCCGCTGTCTTTGCCTAACCTGGCTGCTTCAGGCCCTGCAGCCTGGGCACTTGCTTGGCCAGAGCTTCCCCCTGCCTGCCTGCCTTCCCCAGCACTTCTCTACCTTCTGGAAGCCACCTGCTTTCCTGGCAGTCAGGTCTCTAGTGCTTTCTCTCCAGAGCAGCAGTCACTTCTCTCTCCCCCTCCCAGAGTCCTTCTTTATATAGCCCACAACTGGGCCCTCATTAGCAAGGACTGCCTCAGCTGGGGCTTCACTCTCAGCCCTCACTCAGGGTTGGGTTTTGGCCTTAAAGGGCCAGTGCAGGGCAAATGCCCTGTCACAGGAAGCATCTCATAGTGCAGTGTTGTGAGAAGGCAGAGCTGATCCCTGCACTTCTTGGGATTCCTTCCTAGCTCTGTGAGTTTTCCGTTCTGAGGAATGTCAAAGCAGCACAGCAGTCTCTCCAGCCCTCCCCTTGTAGCAGCAGTCTGCCTGCTGCGTTCCTAATGCAGGACAGAATAGAGCATTCCAATAATTTGTTCTTTGTTCCCCAAATGGAGCAGCTCACTCAGCTGTCAGATATTTCCTGGAGTTTTGAAAGGGGAGAAGCACATGCCTGCAGGGCAGCAGAGATCACAAAACACTGAACAGAGCCATCAGGGCAGGCATTGTAGGATACTGGCAGAAGCCAGTCCTCTTGACAAAACAGACAACAGAGTCTATACTGGCTCTTTGTCGACAATAAAGGGAGAAGAAAAGACAAAAGTCTCTCATAGGAGTAGCAGTTTGTCACCAAAACTGGGTGTTCTTTCCAATAAAAGTTGCATTATAGCAAGGGACAGCAACCTCTGGTTCGTGAGCCATATATGGTTCACTTAGGAGCCAAATATGGCTCACAGCTCGAGGTCAGCCCCCCCACACTCCCTCTGTAATCCAACCTTGCACCCTCCACAAGACTGGAGCTAGTGCTGGCTTCCTGTGAGGGGACAGGGTGTAGAAAGCCCTGAGCCTGGCTGCGTGATCAGGGAAGTAGCCAGAGCCACAAACAGTTCCTACATGTGTGCATTCCTCCTCCCCAGGCTGGACGAACAGATGCACTCTCTGGAGGCTTTTCCTGCTGCACCATTGGCCAGAATCTGGCCAAAGGAGCAGTGGGAAGCCATGGCTGGACAGGGAGCCTTGGAGCAGCACAGGGCATAAAAAGCAGACCCAGCCGCCATCTTGCCCATGAAGGACCTGCTACTGCCATGACTGTGTCCCCACTGCTCCACACACTGCTCCACCCCCGCCTCATACCACCCGCATGTGCCATGCACTTGCACCCGCTAGAGAGCCCCAAGGGGCTGCTGGAACCCGTTATCGGGCTGAGAACCTTCTTCCTGGTGCCAGCAGGCTGGATCCTGGCAAGCCTGGAGAAGTTCAAATAGTGCAACTGAGCGGGCCAGTTCCCATCTACACTCAAACCTGCCAGCCTGACTCCCTGCTCTCTTGGCAAGACACTACCTCCATTCCACACTCGGCCCTTGGGCTGCTAACTTATTCTGTGACCTGTGTGGAGCAATGGCTGGCTGCCACATGGGAATGACTTGCATCTGTTACAATGAATAAACCTGGTTACAGACACTGGGGGGGAAAAAAAAAGTAAGTGCTGCCCAGCCCCTGCACTCCCTGCCCTGAGACCCTGCACCCCCATCCTGCCCTGCAACACCTCCCCCCCCAGTCAAACACCCATCCACACCCTGTTCCTGCACCCTCCCCCCGGCCAAACACCCTACCCCAAGCCCACTCCTGCACCCTACGTCCCACCCAGATCCTGCACTCCCATTTCTATCCCACTCACTAGCTGCTCTGTCTCACACACTGGCCCCCTCATTTTTGCCCCTATCCCCCAACCCTCGGGGGGCCCACAAAATCCACTAAACCTGAAACCCCAGAAGAGTTAATCTGGCCTGAAGCCTTGAACCTCAGTCCTTCCTGCCCCTCCTTCACACGGGGCTGGAGCACCAGGGGAGTGAGGTATCTCAGTTGGGGGCCACCCCGCCATAAATAAAGACAATGTTGAAACCTTGCGTATTGGACATAATATTTTACTTTATTTAAAAACGAAGCCTGGCCAACAAGCCCCCCAATTAGGACCTAGCCCTTATCTGGCCACAGTGTCATTACACTCCTGCATCCTCCACACACATGCCCTGAGCCCCTCATATATCCCAACCCAGACTCCTGCACCCCCACATCACAAATCCTCTGCCATAAGATTAACAGAAGACAGCCTGAATGCACGCATGAAGCTGGATTTCACTACTTATGATGTAAACTTCAAAGAAACGTGTAAAAAGATGCAGCAGCAGAAGTCCCATTAAAGTCTGTGAGTAAAACGTTTCATTTATGCTAGTATTAATTATTATGTCATTTATCAATAATATTAAGTTGTATATTTTCAGTCATGCAAATAGGCATTTTTATATGGCTCTTTGTTGACCACTTGTTCTGAATTTTGATGTAGTCTGACTCTTTGGTTTGAAAAGGTTACCGACCCCTGCATTTTATTGTGTACGCTCTCACTGTTTTGCCAACAAAAGGCAGTTTTTGAGGACAAGAAGTGCCACTATATACAAGGCCTTACTGTATGGCCTTAACCAAATGACTTAAAGGTGTGTGTACACTGCAGCTGATAGGATGCTTCTCAGTGCAGGTAAACAGACACTTGCTAGCTCTGCTTGAACTAGCAGGCATTGTGGTATGGTAGGGCACATGGGCTAGCCACGGAGGTACAAGCCTGCTCGATCCCCTAGGTCCATAGTTTGGTGGGCAGTCCAAGCCATCACCCATGCCACAATGTCCCCACACTTATTTTTAGTATGCTAGTTCAAATAGAGCAAGCCACATGTCTGACTCCCCAGGCAGGGAGACCTGCTCACACCTGCACTAGAGGCATACCTTTAAGGCTCAGTCCTGCAAGGTACTGAGCTCCTTCTAAGAAGGACTGAGTGCTCTCATTTCCCTCACAGGATGAATATCTCACTGTTTGCCTCATTTTCCCTAGCTGTAGAAAAGGAAAATAACTGATTATTCCTGCTAGGAAACTCAGTCACTAGTATACTAATGGAAAAACAAAAACACCGAAGTGATTCTTTTTAGTCCATCTGAATATGTTTAAGATTCTGAAAAGATACTCATGGAAAGTGTTTTGCTACTTTGCCTCACCATTTGGTTGCAACTAACTATTTATTTTGGAATTCCTGCTTTTCCAAACAAGTTGATGAGCACTTAGCACAAACGATTTAAATAAGGTTTGACTAGTAATAGAACATAGTAATAAAACCATGTTTTCTATTCTCTTGACACAGAAATCCAGATTCAGAGCATCTTCAAATAATCAAGACTATAAAGCTGAACAAGGAAAAGTAATGGGGGCGGGGGAGGTGTTTTACAAAGTAATCTTTGACATTTCAGTTTTCTCCTGCAGCAGAGCTGGGCCAAACGATGAAAGTAAACAGGACTAAACTAGGGAAGTAAAGTATTTGGGTTAAATCTTTTGCTGCCCATCATGGGACAAAAACACCCCAAAACCCTGGGGGTTGGGCAAGGGCATGGTAGCCCCACAGTTAAGTCAACAGGACTCTGTTTGGCGGCAGGGAAGTGCAGCCTAATAGGCTGAGTCAATAGGAAGGGGGTGATGGGCCATCCCCTTTGGACCTGGGTTCTCCTCCTCTACTTAGGCCTAGGCCAGGTAGTGGCAAAAGGATTTACCATCAAGTCTGTGGGGAATACACCCACAAGATACTGACTCCTGCATGGACATTGGCTAGTCCCCTCCCCACACTATGTGCAACCATGACTTCTGCAGTTGAAGTCAGGGTGTCTTCAGAGTCACTGGGCTCAGGTGGCAGCTACAATGTCCCTGCTCTGGTAGTCCAGGATCCTGACTGCTCTTCTGGTGGAACCAGTGAAAGGGCAGGCCATCCCTCTTCAACAACCCACTCAAACTGAGCTATGCTGCTGCCTTTTATACGGGGAGCAGCAGTTGGAGCATGCCCAGCAGTGTGGAGGAGATGTGGCTGTTGCTGCTAAGAGTGCTGCCTTAACCTTCCACTCCAGCATAGAGCAAGTACACCCCATCACACTACACCAAGGAAGCCATCAACGCAGCTATGAGGCACACCAATGATTTTATATCTCACCTCCTCCTAGCTGACTGGGGCTATTTTAGCTGCAACTTCCTCAAGGGCCTTCTGGCCATCCCTTTTACCCCAAACACACACACCTTTACCAAGAGGCTAGGAGTTGGCCTAGTGTAGAGCTAGTGTAGCTAGCTCTGTGTCTTCTGGGTCTTTTCCTACTGAGAGAATCCCTGTGTAGCTGTTATGCCAGGAATAAGGCTACTTTGTGTAACCCACACACCTTCTAGGTGTGGGGCACTGTCCCACCTAGTGGCACTGAGACCACTTACAGAGAGAATAATGAGTCTGCTCTACAGCCTTTGCTGAGAGCCAGCGGGCTTTTAGTTTCTGTAATAGAGGCTCATGCACAGCTCTCAAGAGGTCCCAGATTTGGTTTCACCAGTCAGCGTTACATTCGCACCACTGATGTAGGTCAATGCTGCTTTAACGGGGGCCAGAATCTCAGCCTTTGCCTAGAAAATAAAGGGTTTTTTTCTTTTTCTATTAAAAAAAGCCCATCTGGAACAAAAATTCTCATGTAGGGGAAACAACAGAGTTTTGGAAGAGAATGATGCTAAACTTTCCAGGGACATTCCAAGCAGCTGCGAGGTCCCGGCTCACCCAGGCTTTACAGACTGTGCAAATGATTTGCTGTTGGCTCCCAAATGCTTTGGATGTGAGAGCTCCTGTTCACATCAGAAGCACTTTTATAAAAACATTATGAATTCACTTTTAAATACACAGATTGAGAAAGAGAGAATCACACAGCAATGCACAATTTAGTTACCACTGCTGCTGACAAGGCTGCGGGGGCAGCCTCAGAATGAGCCACACCAGTGTAAGTCACTTCTTGCACAAGTGCACCACATCTGCACTAGGATTTTGCACTTGTGCAGCTATCTTGGTGTTAAGTAAACCAATGGCTAAAAGCCCCAGAGTAGCTAACCTTGAGTCATCATTGTCCTGCATTTTGATTAGTCCTCACTGATACCAATGAAAAGATACCAGTCTGCTTTGGTAGAACTTTATATCTAGTTTGCAATGACATAAATGACTACACAAGCTTCAGGACAGTGGTGAGCCAGGCTCGTCTATGCTGGCATTTTTAGCCCCTGGAGTAGCTATACTGATATACCTCCTGAAGTGCAAACCCCAAGTCTAGCTGTGGTGCACTGGTGCAAAAAAGCGAGGCCCAATCATTGGGGCTGTATCTACACTGACACGATCTTGTGCCAAAGCGGCCGCTCTTGCGCAAAAACTTGCTGCCTGTCTACACTGGCCGTGTGTTCTTGCGCAAGTAAACTGACGTTCTACTGTATGAAATCAGGGCTTCTTGCACAAGAACCATGATGCTCCCGCTCAGGAATAAGCCTTTTTGCGCAACTGTTCTTGTGCAAGAGGCCAGTGTAGATAGGCAACATGAATTTTTTGCGCAAGAAAGCCCGATGGTTAAAATGACCATCAGAGCTTTCTTGCGCAAGAAAGTGCATCTCTTGTGCAAAAGCACATGCCAGTGTAGACGCTCTTGCACAATTACTTTAATGCAAGAACTCTTGCGCTAAAGAGTTTTTGCGCAAGATCATGCCAGAGTAGACATAGCCTCTGAGCCTACAACCACCCAGTGACAGTGTAGACATGCCTTGGATCCTAGTTTACCAGTTTTGGGAGCAGTGGCTTAAAGTGCTTTCCACTTTTGGAAACCTAGGATCACATAGGAATGTAGGTCAAATGCTAACCTAGGATTAAATTCCAGCCTTTTTGAAATCAGTGGCATGACACTCACTGACTTCAGTGGAGCCCTAATCTCTACTGGATATTAGCCACAGTGAATACTCCTACACTGTGTATAGGTACACAGTGTACCTATACACTGTACCTGTACCACAACAGAGTTTGCTATATCATGAAACAAATAGAAGGGTCTTCTAAAGAAAGATCCAGCAGAGGGCTAGAACAAATCTACAGCAGGTCAAGACTGAGCAATCAGCTGGGCTATTCATAGCACCTGCTACCTCATGCCTGTCTCTAACTTGTGCTATTTGTCCTTCAGATTAATCAGTGCTAGAAGTGCCTAAATTCCACCAAAATGAAACAATTATGGGTTTGACAGTAACTCAAAGAAGACATGCCCTTCCCAATGCTGCAGACGTGATTTTTGATTTCTCAGTGGATCTGCTCCTTGAAAAGCACAAACCCTTGGAAGTTATAAGAAAGTGTTTCATCCTCATCACAGACTAAGGCTGTCGTGGATTTTTTTTCCCACTTTCACTGGTATTCCTTGGGGCTGCTTTCAGTTTCCAATTGGGTGAGCTGGGTTATTTCAACTGAAATCAGTTCAGGCTGTAACAGTTGCCTTAAAAAAAAATCTCATGCCACCTTTTCCTTTCCTTTCCCCAGTAAGAAACTTCTCCTCCACCCACTTACCCATACCCTCACCCTCAAATCACAACTCATTTTTGTGCCAAAGAAATCTCTTGTGTACTTGCATTGCATTTTTTAAACATTTCTAAGCACCCTTGTAACTAGTGGAAAGCAAGGGGATGACCCTCCCAACCAGATGTCAGAGATTTCTATTTTAAACTGAGATAGTCACCTGCAGTGTAGATGTACTCCTAAGGTATGTCTACACTGTCAGCTGCTAGATGTGCAAATTCCATCTTCAGGAGACATACCTGCACTAGCTCTGATCAAGTTAGCATGCTAAAAATAGAACAGCAGCAGAAGATAGCCACCCCAAGTACGTACTTGTTGAAGGATGCGAGGCCCACATTCTAGCAGCTATCCCCTCCCACTGCCTGTACTATTGCAACGTCACTGTTTTCAGCAGGCTAGGTTAGCTCAACCAGTTGCTAGCTCAGATCTACCTCCCTTAGCTGAAATTTACACCTTCTAGTTCTAGGGTAGCTGTATCTTAAAAGGCACATAGCATCAGAAATGAAATACTGGTGTAGGGGCTTTTAAACAGAGCGCTGATGAAAGTTTGATTCAGTGAGAAGAGTGGCTCCTTGTTTCACTAATCTGACTGCTGAATGTCTTCCCATTAGACTATACTTGATGATCAGTTCCTATGAAGTGTTTGGGCAGGTAGAGACTGAACAGCTCAATTCACTTGCCACCAGGTAGTCAATGGGAGTTGAAACAAAAGGAAAAACTATGTAGCACAGTGATTCCCAACCTTTTTCCCCATGGAGGAACCCCTAAAATAATTTTTCATATCCCAAGGAACCCCTACCTATGAAAACGATTGCTTGGCCACAAAAAGTTGACAGTGGGGAGCGCAATTCAATTACTGCTAAATTATTGTAAAGAAAATTTATTTGTAAAGAGCTGTTTATATATATAGTATCAGCTTACATTGTAAGAAAAAAAATTATTTATATATTCCATGATTTCTCGCGGAATCCCTGACGATGGTCTGCGGAACCCCACTTGGTATGATCTGAGGAAGCTCATCCACGAAAGCTCATCACCTATTAAACCATCTTGTTAGTCTTTAAAGTGCTACATAGTTTTCCTTTTGTTTTAGCAAGATCAGACTAACACGGCTACCTCTATATTACTAATGAGAGTTGAGGCTGCTTACCAGTTTCAGGATCAGGCCCTATGATTATTTACCTTTCATAATTTAATTCTAAATTATGTGCTAGATTTATAATTGCTCTGCCTATTGTGGTATCATTTACACCCGTGGTCACCAACCAGTAGATCGTGATCTACTGGTAGCTCTCAGGGGCTCT
>CM057846.1:105509188-105522193 GCA_030068395.1 Apalone spinifera | reverse complement strand
TTAACAGAGTTTAAGAGAGGGCTGGGGATAGCAAGTGATGGACAGGAGAATAGAAAAGGCGGGGCTTCAAGGAAGGGGCGGGGCTTCAAGGAAGGGGAGGGGCGGTAGATCTCCACCTGTTCTGAGACTTAAAAAGTGATCTTGGGTGTAAAAAGGTTGGAGATCACTGATTTACACCATTGCAGGATGAATGTAAATGACCTATACATAGTGCAGGTTGATGGAGAATCAGGCCCACTGTATTCATGTAGTGGCGAAGTGGGCAATAATTTTTGATGGGGGGAGGGTCTGGGATAAAGGTTGAGTGTAGAAGGGAACCTGTGGTAGGAGACTAAGGTGCAGGAGAAAGTGTGCAGTCTGACAGTTTGTGTGAAGGAGGGGGTAGTGATTTCAGGCAGGGATTGGGGTGCAGCGGCTGGGAGGAGGTATGGGTTCAGAAGAGGATCCTGGCCTGGGGAAGGAATGTAGAAGAGAGTGCAGGATCGGGGAGGGAGATGGGGTGCAGGCGGGATGGGGTGACAGAGGCAGGCTCTGGCCAGGAGGTGCTTACCTAAGAAGCTCCCGGCCAGCAGCCCAGCGAGACCCTCAGACAGGCATCCCTGCCTGCCAGCAGCCCCAAGCTGCTCAAAGCGGCTGGATGTTCCACGTGGTTCTCTGTGCTATGGTGGGATGGAGGCTTTACATGCTGGCCCTATCCCCAGCACAATTTCTCAGCTCCCATTGGCCAGTTTCCATCCAATAGGAGCTGAGATTGTGCTGGAAGCAGGAACAGCATGCAAAGCCTCCCACACTTCCATGAGTGATGCAGAGAGCTACAGGGAACAGTCGGCTGCTTTGAGCAGTGTGGAGCTGCTCTGTGACACAATGGCAGGCTATGGGCTGGATTAAAATGCTTAGCAGGGTGGATCTGGCCCACTGGTCATAACTTGTCTTCCCCAATCTAGTGCCACTCCTTTCTGGCTAGTCACACAACTTCACCACTAGCTGTGCAAGCATGTTCTTCTCTGCAGCTCTTGTCAACTGTATTGGCTACAGCACTGGTTCAGGTTCCAGTAGGGTCGCCAAGCCAGGCCAGTGTTAGACTTGGTGGGGCCCCAGGCAGAAAGCTGAAGCCTGGGGCTCCCAGCCCTGCCACCTGTGGCTGAAGCCAAAGCCTGAACAACTTAGCTTTGTGGAGAGCCCTGTGAAATGGGGCCACGGGCAGTTACCCTGCTTGGTACCTCCTAACACTGGCCCTGGCTTTGATATGTGGAAAATCAGTTATTGTAGCATAGGAGAGCTATGGAGTTTTTATAGCCTGTTCTCTCACGGGAGGGAGGGGGAGATCAGAAAAACAAAGTTTGAGAACCCTGAGGCTACAGCAATTCTTCCTAGATCTCTCAGCATCAACAGTTCTCTGTACCGTTGCTAATGATACCTGAAAACATTTCCTTTCTCTCTGACTTTTTGGCTCTTAATTTCTCTCCTGCTGTGTAACTGTGTTATTAGATTCTGAAACATGTTTGGAGAAATACTTTGGATCAAAGACACTAAAATGGTTTATGAAATGTTAATGAAACCACACATAGCATAGAATTAGGATTTTAACAATTCGTTTATCACTGTATTAAACGTGTGTGTCAGTAAAGGCCTGTGTTTCAAATCTAGCAAGTGAAGGGATAGAGTCAATAAATGCCCAGGTATATAAGCCTCTCTACTGCTCTGAAGGTAATCCCAGGGACAAGCAAATCAGTCCCAAATCCCAGACAAAAGCAAACCAGTCTGATGGATTGAATCCTGTATGAATACATATTGGAGATTAATGCAAGTGATCATTCAAACATTAGGATAAACATGGACCTACTTTCCCATTCTGCCTTTGATAACTTCACAGATGCCTTTAAGGACACCAGCTTACAGAATGAGAGATTTATAGCCATTATAAGCATTTGTGCATTGCAGTCTGAGAAAGAAAAACATTAACTCCTAAATTTATTTAAATTGCTTAAATAACACCAGGTTCCATGACATCTCTCCCTCCTCCTTTCATCTGCCTCCCTAAGCTGCCAATTATGCATTTTTGTTTCTTTGTTGTTGTTTGTTTGCTTGCTTGCTTCCTTTTCCTGAGAGGGAAGTCATTCTCACTACATATTTTTATTTTCAATTTAAGAATATAACTACCACAGCTGGGAACTGAACTGTGGCTTCTGGAAATCTAATGTTTATGTCTTACTAGACAAAATTCAAAAGCTTCAGAAGGGTAGCCAAGTTAGTCTGTAACAGGAAAAACTTAGAACACAACAAATGGTCTAGTAGCACCTGAAAGACTAACAAAAAATGTAGATGGTATCATGAGCTTTTGTGGGCACAACCCACTTCTTCAGATGACAGAAGTGTTGGAAGTCCAGATCCAAGAATAAATAAGGGAAGAAGGGAGAGGGGGAAGAAGGAAAAAAAAATGGAGGGGAGGAGGAAAAAAAAAAGACAGTGAATAAATAGATAAGCTTCAGAGGGGTAGCGGAGTTAGTCTGTAACTGGAAAGACTTAAAAAACAACAAGTGGTCTATTAGCACCTTAAAGACAAAATTCATCAGAACTTCTCCCTAGGACATAAAGGCTACATCTACACTGTAGCTCTATTTCAGGATACTAGAGGTATCCCGAAATAGCTATTCTGCATCTTTTGCATGTGCCTGTTATTTTGAAATATAAAAGGCTCGCTATTCCGATGTCCCTGTAAACCTCATTCCACGTGGGGTAAGGGACGTTTCAGAATAATGCGTTATTTCAAAATAAGTGTTGTGGAGGCAGTGCTAAATTTTGAAATAAGCTATTTAAAAATAGCATTGAAATAAGATATGCAATTTGAATAGCTGAAATTGCGTATCTTATTTCGATCTACAGTGCAGTGTAGATGCACCCAAACAGAAGAAAGGGAGCAAATTGGGCCTGACTCTGGGAGATGCTGAGCACTTGCAACACCTCTGATTATCAGCATATGTGAACAGCAGGCTCACTGACAGAAGCTAAAAAAGCTGGGAACTGTTTTGGCTGGGTCCAGACAACACAGAAATCCTTTTCTTTTTGTTTTAAAACACTATTCAAACAATTCTCACATCACATCACAACACCATATGAAGTGGCCTTTTAAATCTCTGCTGCAAAATATTTCCACGTGCTCCCTGCTATTATGTGGCATGTATTTGGTAACTACTGGCAACCTGGATGTGAATTTCTAAATAGAACTATTGGCTTCAGAAAAAACAAAGTCAATTTTTTTGTCCATGTGGAGCTTCCAGGAACGGATTGCATTGCTGCTTCACAAGTGCCACGAAGCAGAGACCAATTTTGGCAGCCTTGACCTATCTTCTACTGTTTACTGTGAGTCTCTTTGCCTGAAGTCTGCTAATTATTAGCTGCTGGGCTGGAGGAGGCAAAGATTAAGGCCACAGACTCTTCTGCCATACAGTGCCGCACGTTCACCAGGGAGACTTTGTTCGTGTTGCACAGTACAGCTGAATTTACATGCTATAAGAGAAGATATAAAGCATGCACAAAAACTTCTTTTATAAGAAAAATAATGCCTGATTTAATAGCATAAACTCACATACTGCACCACCATTAAGTTAAGGCCTGATTCACCTCACACATCCCAATGTAAAATCAGCATAACTTCACTGAAGTCGATTCAGATTTACAATGATGTGAGAGTATAATAAAACCCCACTTCTTGCTATGATGGAGTCACCATGTTTGGATCTTGTGACCATAGTGCCTGGAGGGGCTGCACTGAGAATACTTATTGAGGGCAAATTGCAAAGACTAGAACAATCCTCCAAACTGGTGGGTTAGTCTACAATTAGGTTTCCCCAATTAAGCACACAATTTCTGTAATGCCTTACCAGTGACCAAGAAGCCAAATAGTGTGTCCTTTAAGCAAAACAGCCTTTAGCTCCCACATAGACAGCCAAGTGGAGGTTACTAAAAACTTTCTTCACCATATATAAAGTTCTAACAATCCCAAGAGACTGGACACATTGGCCACTGGGTCAATGAATATTTCAGTTCTCTTAGAGCCAATCCTTAATAAAACAATCTAAGATTAATTAAGGAAGAGAAAAAGGGAGAGTTGCTATGGTGAAAAGATCAATGTATATGTAGGGTTGCTAGATGGTTTCAACAAAAATACTGGACACACTTGACAGTACATCATAATCTACATTACATCTTATTTTTAAAATACCGGACATTTATATTTTCTCAATTTGTTTCCTGAACAGAAAGCTCAAATACTGGACTGTCTGGTTCAAATCCGGACACCTGGCAACCGTAATGGAAATATGAGTACAGTTTTTAGGTCAGTTTCATAGCAGAGGTAGTGAGGCTGCTGATTTGCAGAATTCCTTCTAGAATCAATTTGACAGGTTACAGTCCAATATGCAGCCAATGGGCAGAGTTTGTTCAAGTTCTTCCATGAAATTCCAGAGTTAATCTACAGTAAACCTGGAGACCTCAGTCTGGTGGGCTTAGGCTTTCCCAGTTAAAGTTTAAACAGCTCGGAGACAAAAATGAATGAGGCCAACCCCTTTTTTTTATAGCTGAAGCAAGAGGCATGGTCGCAGCCAACCCTTTCTTGGATGATTAGGTACTGTCATAGGAGCGGATCCTGGGACTGGAGCACGGAAAAAAAAAATAGTGGGTGCTTAGCACCTACTGGCAGCTCCCCCCTCCCCATTAGCTCCTCCTCTCCCCCCAGTGTCTCTCATGTGCTGCAGATCAGCTGTTCAGCAATGTGCAAATGGCATGGGAGGAGCAAGGGCACGGTGCACTTGGATAAGGGGGCAGGAAGAGTCAGGGCAAAGGCAGAGTGAGGGTGAAAAAAGACAAGGCAGGGTGCACATTTAGGGGAAGAGGTGGAGTGAGGGTGGTGCATGGGTTGGAGCACAGGTTAAGTACCCTCTCGCAACTCAGAAAGATGGTGCCTTGGCATATTGTTGATTTCAAGCTAATCTCTGTTTCCTAGGCATACACCAGGGCGGGGATCCAGGCCGTTACACACCGATGAGCTTGAGGGTCAGTGGGGGTCCAGGCCACAACGTGCTGCTAACCTGACTTCCATGTCCTCAGCCACCCCGAGGTTGGCTATCCCTGGGCCGCTTTCCAACCCCCCTCCCCGTGGGCCTACCCAATTCTGGCGGATCCTTGGGTGACAGCGGGGCTGGCAGGGTGTCCACGGGCGCTGGTTAAGGCAGGGCTCCAGGTGGGCCGATCCAGTCACTGGTGCCCGGCGAGGGTCCCGGCGGGGTCAGCGTGGGTTCGGGCAGTGGCCGGTGTCTCTGCAGTCCAGGCCAGGGCTGGCAGGAGGCCAGGCAGCCCAACCAAGTCCTCGGGCCGGGGGCACCGCGGCAGAGGCCTTCGCTGGGGGAGCCGGGACCAGGCATTGGCTCAGCTGCCTGGCTCTTACTGAGCCCCTGGCTCTCCTAGTCCCAGACCGGCCCTCTGACTTTCTGTGGGCGGGGCCAAGTGTGGCTGGACCCACCCACCAAGGGGTCATAGAGGGCGCTTCCTCTTCCGGGTCAGCGGCAGCCATGATGCTGTCCCAGGCTCATGACAGGCCTGAAGAGGACGTTGGCGCCATTGGCCCTATTTACCACTTTGTTACTCTTCTCATTTTCGTAAGGCTTGCTTCCTGGTTACCCAGCCTGCGGGTAGTTTAACCCTAGCTGGCTCAGTGGCACAGGGCTATTGATGTTGAAAATGGTAATATTTTATTTATTGTTTAGTAGAAATGGACCTCATGATATATCTTTACCTGGGGGACATCAGCAGTTAAAAAAACCCTACAGCAAAAAAGCATACAGCTGCTCTGAAGCACTCCTGCTAGGAATGCTAGAAACCTGAACTGTTGTAATTTTGGTTGGTGATACAGATGTGCAACAACTCCATTGTTCGGCACATCTGGTCCTTTCAGCCTTCACTTGAACCATTTTCATTTCACATCAGCCTTGCTTTTGTAACCCACAGCAGATGCTGATTTTCCACCCATGCATTTTGCAAGCAATGTATTTTGTTTTTGTTTTTTTTTAAACCCACACAACTTGTCACCCTGCTATAGGAACAGCTGCAGCTGTTTTAAGAAAGTAGTTATAACCCTTCTCTTCTTTGGCTGGATGACAGTTTAATTCTTCTCTTCAGCAAACTATCAAGCATAGTAAAAAATTAATGCAACCTGCTGGCATTTAATCACCTTAAGCATAAGGTTAAAATGTTTTTACAAACAGAAAAGGCATTAGTACTCTGAATAATTAATGATTAGGCATACAAATGACTGATAGATTGAAGTTAACCATTTTAGTAGCAAATGACATAACCAACCAACCAATGGGTACCTAAGAACAATTTGCACCTTCTCTATCAGCTTCATGTAACATGAACTCTCTAATTCACTACTATTTTCCCCCTTCCTTCTCCCCCTGCCAGCTCCACCCCCTATTTATTTTGGAACTGGACTTTTAATACTCCATTCATCTGAAGAAGTGGGTTGTACCCACAAAAGCTCATGATACCATATACATCTTTTGTTACTCTTTAAGGTGCTACTAGACCATTAAGTTTTTCCAGTTACAGATTAACTTGGCTACCTCTCTGAAGGTTTCCATCTATCGATCATCTTCACAGAGACAGGGATAAGCAGATTTGTATGCTGCTCCTGAACAGCCAGTGGTGAATGTGCACATGGGTTCAAAAGTGAGCAATAAGGTGCTTTCACAAACCAGATAGGGAGATGTAAACAAAAGAACAGTGCAATTATTTACCCAAGAAAATAGGATAGGCTGTGCCATCTGGATAACATAGGCACAATCTGTAGTGACCTATATCATATTGGTGATTATTGCAAGTCAGACGCCTCACCGCTTTCCAGGGCATTGTTTAAAGGGAAAAAAATTGGTCAGAGAATGGGAAGCTTGAGTGTGTTAATCCCTTGAGACCCAATGAGCCTAAGCAATCAACATAAATGAGCTCCCCTCTGCTTTCACTGTTTAGGACAATGAGTCAAAATCAGTACTGTTAAGCATTTGAAAAGTTACAGTGCATAAAGGAACAGCTGGCAGCAACACATTTAAATGGATCTTTATAAAGCTAGAAATAAGAATGTGGTGTGATAGGCTGTCATCCTGATGAATGCCTAGTTCACTGGGATGGAGGCTGATCATTTGAAGATCTCTCAAGGAAGTGACACAATTTGACAAATGCTGGCTAATGAGGGTGGTAAAAGAAGCAGAAGAGAAAAAAACCACAAAAGCGCAATCTCAGAAATCAGCCCATGTTCAGCTTAAACTGTGCTAGCTGTTACTACTGATGTACCACAGTCAGCTTTAGACAAATAATACATAAACATTAAATTACATTTATACAGCACTTGCACCGGTAAATTTCAAAGCACTTTACTGCATTATCATCATCCCCATTTTACATATGAGGAAACTGAGGAACAGAGAGCTGAAGTGACATGCTCAAGGTCATCCAATTGACCAGTAGCAAAGCCAGGAATAGGCCCAGTGGCTATGTCAGGTTTGTTTTACTTCCAGTCCAGTGCTATAGGCACAGGGAGCAGACTCTCTCTCTCTTTCTTTTTTAAATGACAAGCATTCTAGCCAAAACTGTGCTCTAGACCAGAGTTTCTCAACCTTTTTTTATAAAGCACCCTTTTAAAAAATTAAGTACCTCCAGTCTACAGTTTTCAGACATAAAATGTTTTCTACATTGCAACACATTTGTTTAAACAACTTAATCGTAACCAGGTGGGTGATGAAATTTTTGCATGTAAAAAGTACAAAAATAATAAAATGCTGTAAAACTTACAACAAAAATTCAGTTTTCTCCAAATTTCAGTTGTGTTGATGCACTCCCCCCCCCCCCCCCCCCCCCCCCCCCCCCCCCCCCCCCCCCCCAGACTTCTCTTGAGTACCCCTAAGGGAACTCGTACCACTGGTTGAGAAACATTGATCTAGATTGACCCTTAAATTAATTTATAAATTGGTTTCTCTAAAGAGAGTGCAGAGAAGGGCTACAAAAAATGATCTGACTGGTGGAGACAATCCCTTGAAATAAGATTAAAATTAAAAAGGATAATTTTTAAAAAGTCAAGAGATGACTGGATGATGGTGTATAGGTACTTTCATGGGAAGAAGATTACTAAATGCTAAAAGGCTCCGTAATCTAGCAGAGAAAGGCACAGAAAGAACAAATGTTTGGACAAATTAGAATTAAAAATATACACAGCAAGGTGCTAACCGTCAGAACAAGCTATCAATGAAAGTGTTAGATACTCCTGATAACTTCAGACCAAGATTTAAAGAACAGTTCTGGAAGTGTTACAATAATACAGACAATAAATATAATAATCCCCACAAATATACTGCTCCACCTTTATTAATAAACCACCATAATTAAGCAAGCTATTTTTTCCACCACTTGAGTGGTGATTAAGAAAGGTTTAATTGTTAAAGGATACATTGCCTGTGTAGTTTTCAGTTAAGGAAAACAGAACTTAAACCTGCTACGTTTCAGCAGATCTACTGCATCTTCACTTAGTGACTGTCATGTGGGGGAGAAGGAAAAAAACCCAAAACATTCCAGTCACCCTTTCATCCTCTCAGAAATTTAGACAAGTAAATCGCATAAAACATTACGCAAATTAGTGTTGAAAAGGGTGTTTTCTTTGTATATAAAAATGCATGTATTAGGGTGTAATTTTGTTTCTGTTCTCTGCTCAATTTAGAGATAATGTAAGTTATTATGCAGACATTCAAACTTTACATAGCATTTTTCTGACCCCAATCTTTTAGCATGCAAAACACTAACAATTAGTGCTCCCATGCCTAGACAGCAGGAAATACTACCTCATAATATTAAATGTCTGAAAACAAACCACTGAGCAATTCTACAGTGGGCAACAGTGCCTGATCCATAGAACCACAACAGAGTGTGGGGAGTCTGTGCCAGCAGCTGCAGTCTCTTGCCAATCCATACTGGCAAGAAGTAGCAAGATTCTAGACGGCCAAACCTTTCATTATGACAGAGAGAAGCTATGCTGAAGAAGCAAAGGGCTGCTATCCATCAGGCAGGGCTACTCACACATTTGTTTGCTGCCAGCAGTGCTGTTTGGGTTTACGTGGGGCTCAACACACAGCCCGTGGATGGGAGCCAAAACAAAAAAGTAGTCAATATAATGGCCTTCTGTTGATATGCATTTTAGTAGTTAAATTCCTGGACTGTCATTGCTCATTAAAACTGCTGTCATCTGGGTGGAAATGGGGTAAATACTGCATTTTATTAATATCAGCAGAACTGACTTAAATGGGGCCTGTGTGTTTGTGGTCTTGTCTTAATCTTTGTACTCATGCCTGTCAGTGTGAAAGAAGCTATTTGCATATATTTGCATCTATATTTGCATGTATATGCAATCGCACTTAAAGTTGCGGCCCTCAGCATGTGCGATGAGTATCACTGTAGCCTCCGGGGCTTCCAAAGTTGAGTAGCCCTGCATCAGCACTTAACCCAGCATGAGCACCATCTGTGAAGGGCTGAACTCCTTCATCTCACTGTGACATCACTGGAGTGGTACCTTTGTAACTGAGAGAATAAGTTCCAGTCCATACATCCAGTGCCAGAAGGTGTCCCCCAGGGATGCACATAATTAGAAAAGTGCACGAGAAGCCTTCTTCTCCCGTTGCTGCAATTACTTGTCACAGTCGTTGTTCCCTCCATCTCCAGAGATGTCTAGAAGACAAGGCCACAGACAGGACATGTCTAAGGGACAATGTTGAACTAAGGTACACAACTCCAGCTATGTGAATAGCATAACTGGAGTCAACGTTCCTTAGTTTGACATGATGCGGCGTCCCCATTGTGGGGGTCGATGGGAGAGTTTCTCCTATCAACTTCCCTTACTCCTTGTGACCCAGGGGAGTACTGGAATAGACAGGAGCACAATCACCTGCCGATTTAGTGTGTCCTTACTAGATCTGCTAAACCAACGCCTCCGGGAGATCGTTCGCCACAGCGTTCATCTCCTGGTAAGTGAAGACAAGGGCTTATTCTCATTTTCCACTGGCCAGCAGAGCAGGCTGAGCATACAACAGAGTTCATGCTGTACTTTCACAAAGAGTGGTGAGATTTGCCTGAACCAGGACTGTAGGTTCATCCCCTTGTGTAATCTCTCAGCACCCAGTTTTCAACACTGGATAGCTCTACAAGCATCTAGTGGCTATGAATAAACAATACAATGTGAATGGAGGAAGAAAATCCCTGAACATATTTTGGATTTGTTGACAAGTTATTTTTCCTAGTCTTTTAAATTTCCTGTAACATGCACAGAAGTAGTTCATCATAAAGGAAGGATGACAAGTTTAAAATATTTTTTAAAAGTCAATTTATTAGAAATACAAATGTACATTTTTAAGGGCCAGCCATTTTAAATTGTACTGCACATTTCATAAAAGATTGCAAGATTACAAACGAGAAAGAAATGCATGCTTAAAAGAGAAATGCTCAGCTGAACTTGAAGAGATTTTATTTTTTAACCAGGGCCAATGAGATGAAACTAGGAGCAGTCCAAGGCTGGCTGCAGCAGCTGGTGCCCTAGGCGGGGTGGCGCAATCGGCGCCCCTGCCTGCATGGCCATGACGTCATCACAGGGCGCCCTGGTGCCCCGTGACGTCATCATCGGGCGCCCGGGCCAGCGGCACCCTAGGCAACTGCCTAGCTTGCCTAGGCTCACGGGCTGCCCCTGCTGACTCTCATCATTCTATCAAAGGTAGGTTCCACCTCTCTACCATTCTGATTTTCCTGGTCATCCTGAATGTCAATGCTTTTATATGGAAAAACTTAAAAAACAACAAATAGTCTAGTAGCACCTTAAAGACTAACAAAACATGTAGACGGTATCATGAGCTTTCGTGGGCACAACCCACTTCTTCAGGTGACAGTCTTTTATATGTGCGAATCCAGCTCTGTGGGAGGTTTCGACTCTATAAAAACCATCAGCAAGCATCCAGAGGATGAGTCCTGCATGGTGTCCAAAAGGAAGAGAGACATAAATGTAAACTCTTCAGCTGTGCCTACGCTGGCACGATCTTGCGCAAAAGTGGCCGCTCTTGCGCAAAAACTTGCTGCCTGTCTGCACTGGCCAGGCGTTCTTGTGCAAGAAAACTGACGTTCTAATGTGTAAAATCAGGGCTTCTTGCATGAGATCTCTGACACTCCCACTCAGAAATAAGCCCTCTTGCGCAAGAGCTATTCCAGAAGAAGCCAGTGTAGACAGGCAACATGAATTTCTTGCACAAGAAAGCCCTATGGTTAAAATGGCCATCAGAGCTTTCTTGCACAAGAGAATGTCTACACTGGCATGGATGCTCTTACGCAAAAGCACATCCCTTGCTCAAAAGCACATGCCAGTGTAGATGCTCTCTTCTGGAAGAGTTTTTGCAGAAGAACTCTTCTGCAAAAGAGTTTTTGCGTGAGAACGTGCCAGTGTAGATGTAGCCTTCATATCATCTATTATTTTGTAATGGGATAGGACAGGATCTTAACTGAATGGAATGTTGTCAAGTTTTGGAGAACGAGTCTACAAAACAGGAATTTTGAGTTCTACTCCTGGGCTATGTCTATACTTGCAGCTTCTTGCACGAGAAATATGCAAATGAGTCTAAGTATGGAATATCGTCAAGCCTCATTTGCATACCTAATGAGTCACCATTTTTGCAGAAGAGGTTCTTGCGCCAGAAGGAGCTGTCTACACTGCCCCTTCTTGTGCTAGAAAAACCCTCTTGCACAATGCCGTTATTCCTGAAAATAATCGGCATAACGGAATTGTTCAAGAGAGTTTTTTGCACAAGAAGGGGCAGTGTAGACAGCTCTTTCTGGCACAAGAGCCTCTTCTGCAAAAATAGCGGCTTATTGGGTATGCAAATTAGGCTCAGCGATATTCCACGCTTAGAATCTAGGGCTATGTCTACATTTGCGGCTTCTTGCACGAGAAATATGCAAATGAGGCTAACTGTCTTATTTTGTAACTTTGAACAAGTTGTTAAAGGTAAAATTTTCACAGCTGCCTACCTGATTTAGGAGCCTATGTCCCTTTGTCCCAAGTTAAAGTGACAAGCATGTAGAGGCCTAACCCCTATTGATCTCAGGGAACCTTGAATGACTGACTAAATCCCTTCTCAAAACTGAACTTTGGCTCTCAGACCACTTAGGAACTTTTAAATATTTTACCCTTATGCCCAAAATTTCAAACTCGTGTATGTCTACATGGGGGCATACAAGTCCTCTGTTGTTTATATGCAACACTGACCTATACCTCAAGTACATAAGGAGATTTTGTGCCTGAGTCAGGCAGCAATAAAAGTGCATTGGCATCTGCTTGAGAAGGACCGTAATTGATTATTCCCAAATTTGTCTACCTATATGTGAAAACAATAAAGGTTTATCTACATGAGAAGGTTGCACTAATTTAACTTAAATTAATGTAAATTCCTCTATGTGTACTATGATAGTTTCAAACTGGTTATTATGTTGATAAACTGGAAAAGGTTCAGGGCAGATCCACAAAAATGATTAAAAGATTAGAAAATATGAATGAATGATAGTCATGGAACCAAATCTAGTTTAACAAAGGAAAAATTGAGGGGTGAATTGATCCTAGAGATCAAAGTGGACTATTACAATGGTCACCTTCTAGTGCTTTAGAATCCATGTATTATCTCTGTAGTTTACACCTGTACATGTAGTGACACATATTAAAGCAAAGTAAACCAGGATTAAACCAAAATTGTGGGCTTTTGCTACACTTCTAAAATTAAAGTGCAGCCACAGCACTTTAAAGTATGGCCACAGCAGGAATACTGGAAGAGAGTAAACCACCTCCAGGAGCCAAATAGCTAACAGCACTGGGAGCCCATTTACACTGGTGCTTTACAGTTTTATAACTTGCTGCCGGGGGGGGGGGGGGGGGGGGGGGGG
>CM057846.1:105459234-105479892 GCA_030068395.1 Apalone spinifera | reverse complement strand
ATGTGAGGAGCTCAGGGCAGGGAGGTTGGGAGTATGATGGGCTCAGGACACAGAATTGCGGTGTGTGGATGGTGCAGAAGTGTTGTGGCAGAAAACTGAGGATGTGGGGGTACGGGAGCTTGGGGACGTAAGAGGCTCTGGACGGGGGTTCCAGTGTATGATAGGCTCAGATCTAGGGCCTGGGGTGTGTGTGCAGGAGTGTTATGATCAGGGCTCGACAATTAGTGTAATCTACTCATCTGTGGCGAGAAGATTACAAGAACGCCCAGCGCGCCGAACCGCGCAGCTGGGGCTCGCTGCTGCTTGCGAGCCCTGGTTATGATACTGCGGCCAGATGCTGCGGCCCAATGAGGGGTTTGTTGGCCAGGCTTCATTTTTAAATAAAATGTCAAACAAAAAGTTTCAGCGTTGTCTTATTTATGAGAAGGGCAGGGAACCTGTTTTGAGTCAGGGGTCACTGACCCACAGAAAAGTCAGTTGGGTCTACACAAGTGAGATGCAAAAAAAACCTCCTCCAAAACTCTCCTAAGCCTCACTAATGTGGCCCCAACTGTACTGGTGGGAGCAGGGGACATGGTACTGGGGAAGGGTGCTAGTGGGTGCAGGGACAGGGTGCCAATGGGGGCAGGAGACAAGGTGCTGGGGTGGGGACAGGGTGTCAGTGTCAGCAGGGGACAGAGTGTGGGGGCAGGATGCCAGTGGGAGCAGGGGACAGGGAGAGGGAATCCCCGGCATGCGCCTCCTCCCGGGACTCCTTCTCCCTCACTCCCCGCAGAGTAGGGAAGCCCCTGCGCACGCCTCCTCTGGGGACTCCTACCCCCCTCTCCTGCGCAGCAAGTCCCCAGCATGCCGCGGACCTGGGTTGTGGTACCATGCCAGCAGTTTGGGAGAAGGGGAGCAGCCAGCACACTTCTTGAAACCCCGGAAGTGGTGCACAGCTGCCGGACTTCCTTCCACCCCGCAGAAAGCCGGCACTACCTCCACTGTTGTTGGAGGTAGGTAGTGGGGCTTCTTGGGAGTGTGGGGAATTAGGGGGGCGTTGATTGCGCTCGACAGGTTGGTGACCACGGCTCTAGGGTTTGCCTTTGCTGCTATCCCACTGATTATGAATACTGAACATGACATATATTTCTGTTAATTTCACTCTACAGTGGCAAAACTAATAGCAGCAGAGACACTGGAGCAGTGTCTTAAAACTCAGAAGGATGACAGTGCATTGATTTGCACTCATTTCTTATTGTTATATCTACACTTACAAGTGTTGACTTACACATTTTAAAATCCTAGTTTAGGCAGGGCAAGCCCAGCAATCACTAAATCAATCACTTATACAATCGTGTTTAAAATAGGATTTTTTTTGCTTACATTACAGTTTTAGATGTATTAACTAATATAATTTTTAAACACCTTCTAACTTCATTGAGACAATGCCTTGATGGAAGATTATCTTCGCTAGTCATAAGGTCTAGGAATGTCTTTTAAAATAAAAGTTTAGATTCCGAAGAATGTGTTGATGTAGGTTCCTTTCCTTGCTAGGACAAGTGGTGTGTGGTTTTATTTAATGGAGTCTAAAATATACTATTACCTAAGTCTAATACCCAGTTTAAAAAATACAACAAAATAGCAGTGCTAGCTTGGATATGTTTAAATAGCCTGGCTAGAAAATAGGACATATATTGCTGTAAATTGAGTTATTGGTGGCAAATACTAGTCTTATTTATTGCTCGGGCAAATATTTATGTAAATTGCAAAATTAATAAATGTAATAATTAGTGTTATAACTTTCTCAATGTGCATAATATAGTTTCCTGGTTAACTTTATATTTTAGTGTACTAGGGGGCTGTGCCCTGTGCTCACTAGGCTCGCGAAACCTGATTACGTCATTCTGTCATGCGACAGGAAAAACTTTATTGTATATGGAGAGAGATATGTAGTAAAACATACAATATAAATGGTATATGCCGTATGGCAGGGGTATTGTTTTCTTTTGAATCTTCTCCATCTATGACTTCTAAATTTTAACAATGTAACCTTCGTGTTGGATTAGTGACTTTTTGGGATAGGGATGTGAAGGACTAGTTGACTATTGGATAAGCAAATGCATATTGGATAGTCAACATGCTAGTTGACTAGTCGCTTCCCCCACCTCCCTTGCTGCTTCTATCAGAAAGAGGCTACAATGGGGGAAAAAGAGGGGGTACTTCAAAATGGCAGCGCCGCTTGCGGGGTCCACATGGCGCTGCCAGTTTGAATCGCTGCGTGCATTGCCAGCTAGGGTGTCCCCAGGCTGCACGCAGCGTTTCAAAGCGATAGTGCTACGTGGCGCCTGGGATCAGCTGGGGACTCCTTTGATGGCCCCGGGCGCCATGCGGCACTGCTGCTTTGAAACACTGCAGGGAGCCCAACTTCAGGCTAGCCAGGGATCAGCTGGGGACTCTCCTGTTGGTCCCAGGCTCCATGCGGTGCTGCTGTTTTGAAAAGCCTCGGGAAGCCCAGCATCGGGCTCCTTGCGGCCTTTCATGAGGAACCTGGGATCCGCTGGACCACAAGGTAGTTCCGCCTTTGAAGTGTAGCAACACCCCTCCCTACCTCTGATACAGAGGCAGCGTGTGGCGGGGGAGCACATAACCATTAGGATTAACAGATGAGTCCAGGCTCATTGGTTAAGTATGTAAATGGGTACCTGTTCACATCCCTACCTTCTTATGACTGCTGCAGAAAATATGACTACTCTGCAGGGAAGATCTTTCTCAAAGAAGACTGCAGTAGAGGCTTAGAACTTATGTTGGTAAATTTCCCTGTACACAAACTATAATGGTTTTATTGATTGTGTGGTGTGGTGTGTGTGTGTTTTTTGTGAAATGCAGCCCTGTTCACCAAATCGATAGACTGGTATAGTTAAACTGGTAAATTTCCCACTGTATTATTTCTAATTCTGTGGGCTGAAGCTTGCCTGAGGAGTTTCTCTCTTTTAACACTATTAACTGTTCTACTTCTTTTTGCTGTTTGGAGTCCAGAATAATTACAACTCATTTTGTCATTTAAAATTCTGTGTTTCTCATTGTGTTCTCCTGGGAGCAAAGCAAGAGGAAAATTTTAAGTCTGCTAATAGCTGAAGATATGAGCAAGGCAGACACCCTCCGCCCCGTAGGGAGCAATTAATTTTTATTTTAATTGATGGGATTGCCGGTGAAACTTTTTGCCCACTTTCAGTCAAGAGTGAGTGTTTAGTGTTGAGATAATCATGAAGTATTTTGTGAACTCCATTTGTAAATGCTAGGGATGTTAAATATCAGTTAATTGAATAGTCGATTAACCTCATGAATTCTTACCGGTTAGTCGACTATTCTGTAGTCCCTGGGAAGTCCCTGTCTGGGAAGAAGGGGTCTGAGCTTCCAGACCCGGCACAAGCTGGAACTGAGCCGGGCTGCCTGCCCATCTGTCTCCTAATACATTTTAAATGCAGAACCACAGTGGGGGTAGGTCCAGGACCTAGTGCAAGCCGGCATTGAGCCAGGCTGCTGGCCAGGCTGCTAAAAAATTTACTGGCAAGGAGTGGCAGGGGGGAAATGCGTGTAGTCTATAGCATTAACCTATAAGCTTTTGCTTGTTAGTTAATCTGTTAATCGACTATACTATAACATCCCTAGTAAATGCCTAAAAATTTCACCCTTTACTTGGGAGATGGATAAGCAGAATCATGTGTCTGGCTGTCAGAAAGGTTTTTTTGATACTCATTCTAAATTGTTCTTTTTTAATTTATCCTGATCCTTATAGTCACTTCTACCACACTACAGAAATGCCTTTGCTTTTAGAGTATTTACACCCACTACATGCCAGGCTTTGTGCATACTTAAGAAGAAAGGTTAATACTGCTAAAGAAGTCAATCCGTATAAGATAGTGCAAGAATGGCTTAATCATGTGTGTTGTGCAGTCCTTTGAAACAGAAATGTTCATATATATATTTTGCCATTTGAAAATAATGTGCATGCTTTAAAAAAGTTTAACCTTGAATACACATATGGCTGGAATGGAAAGTAAGAGATACTGTTGGGAGTTCTGCATTAGGGATGTTACATTTAAATTAATCAGCTAATCGATCAGTTGATGGAATTTCCATTGATTAGTTGATAAGGGGACGCTCGCTATCCCACTGAGCCTTTGCCGTTGAAATGTACAAGAGCCACCTATGGCAGAGGGCATAGGCACAGAGGAGAATACGTGTGAGTGAGGACTGCTTCGGTCCGCTTGCGCCGTTTCCCCTGCTGCGCCTCTGCCTCCCCTGCCCCCGTGCGGTGAGAGTGCTGGGGGAAACCAGCTTTTAAGCTGCTTCCCCCCCCCCCCCTCCCAGCACTGGCTCCTGCTTCCTCTCTCTTCTTGGTGCCTCTGATAAAGGCAGCAAGGAGGAGGGAAGTGCACATAAACTAGACGCTTACATCCCTATTCTGCATTGGAAAATTAAAATTTCTGCACACAATATTTTAAAATTTTGCATGTTTATTTGTCAAAATAACATGATATAATCATGTCATTTTCAAATCTGGTAATTTATTTCTAAATACCTGTGAGCAAGTATTCCTGTACCAACACAGATGATGATAAAAAATTCAAGCAGTGTTTTTTTTTTGTAGGGCGGAGGGGGGGGGCACAACAGATTTTTTTGCTAGGTGTAAAATAGATTATAGAACTTTTAATAATCATTTGTTGCAATAGCAAAACAAATTTCCTGCATCCCTCAGCAGTGGAAAGGTTTGGAGAAGTCAGGTTTAATGGAGAGACCTGAGGGAGCAGGAAGTTATTGCTAGGAAGGAGCCTTGGAATGAATCTTTAGAATTGCTTGGGTATGGGTGGGAAAACTATGCAACAGTTTGGGGGTTTTTAGATGGGGGGGAAGGAGGGAGGGATAGATAGTTTGGGAGCCTCTTCCATGCAGACCTTGGCTGACCTGTAGATTTTCCCATTCAGCCAGACACATAGGGCCTTGTTCCTATGTTCCTGCACCCCCATTCTCTACTCAGGCAGGCATATCTGCATGTGTCCCTGCACCTCTCTTCCCCCATGCCCATGTGGCCCTGCATCTCCACTTCCATTCACCCCATGACTCAATGTTGTCATCCCACTAGTTCTTGTGCTCTCACGTTGGTCTGTCTCCTCCCACTAGCCCTTCTAAACCCCAGACTGTGTTGGCATCCCTCGCCCTCCCAGCAGCTTTATGTGCCCTGCTCTCCCTATGCCTCTTTATCCCAAGCCTTCTAACTTGGCCCCGCAGGCAGGGTGCTTTGAGGAACGCAGCCTGTCCCCTCCCTCTTTGTGGCTGGCTTCTGCAGCTCAAGAGCCAGCTGCCCTCTGGTATCACATCAGTCCCTGGTGGGCAAAAGGGTGAATGCAGCTTCTCTTCACTTCCCCGTTAGAAGAAATTCGAAGGGGGGGAAATAATCTCCAGGGGACAAAATTCGGCACTAGCATAATGCTGCAGAACAATGTCCACCCATGTGCAGAATAATTTTTGTGAGAATGTGGTACAAACAAAATAATAGCTGTGGGTGCTCTTTTAATCACCTGGGTGGCATTTGAATCTCGACTGGCCGCACAAGCATGGGTTACATGCCATTAGAATTTGGTTGTGTGATGCACCCAAGTATGATTCCATAGACAAAAACACCTTCTCAGAATCCTGGTATTTTAGTGTAATCTAGTTTTCTTGATTTTTGGAATTTTTTTAAGAATCTTGTATAAATTAAATTATGTCAAGATGATAGAAATATAAAAATGAGTAGAAGTGTTCGATATATGCTGATCTACTTTTTAATGTACTTGCAGAATTGAAGATGCTGATATTTCTGAGAGAAGTGTCAATGAAGAAAATGGGGAAATATCAGAAGGAGACCAACCTCAGAACAAGCACAGCCGACACAAAAAAAAGAAGCACAAACACCGAAGTAAACACAAGAAACACAAACATTCTTCCGAAGACGACAAGGACAAAAAACATAAACACAGGCACAAACATAAGAAACATAAACGGAAAGAGGTTGTTGATGCCTCTGACAAAGAAGATGGACCAGCAAAAAGAACTAAAATCGATTTCTTAGCTCCTCTAGAAGATTTGGAGAAACAAAGAGCATTATTAAAAGCTGAACTCGAGAATGAGTTAATGGAAGGAAAGGTTCAATCTGGGATGGGGTTAATACTACAAGGTTATGAGTCAGGTTCTGAAGAAGAGGGAGAAATCAATGAAAAGGTGCGAAATGGCAATAGGTCTTCAACTAAATCATCAAACACTAAGGGGAAACTAGAGCTTGTAGACAATAAAACAAGTTCCAAAAAAGCAAGTAAGAATGAATCAAAAGAAAGGACGAGGCACAGATCTGATAAAAAGAAAAATAAGATAGGAATTGATGGAGTGAAAGAGAAAACAACTAGAAGCAAATCAAAAGAGAGGAGAAAATCAAAAAGCCCATCTAAAAGAACTAAGTCTCAAGATCAAACAAGGAAATCAAAGTCTCCCACTCTTAAAAGGAGATCTCAAGAGAAAAATAGAAAGTCTAAGTCTCCTCCAGAGGATAAGAATAAAGCAGATGATAAGAGTAAAGCAAGAGATCGCAGAAGGTCTCCAGTTGTAAATGAAAGCAGAAGTCGAGATCGTGGCAAAAAATCCAAATCTCCAGTAGAACTAAGAAGCAAATCCAAAGACAGAAGGTCACGATCAAAAGACAGGAAATCAAGGAGATTGGAGTCTGACAAAGAGAAGAAGCAAATTAAATCTCCTTCTAAAGATGCTTCTTCAGGGAAAGAAAACAGGTCTCCTAGTAGAAGGCCTGGCCGTAGCCCTAAAGGAAGAAGCTTATCTCCAAAACGTGATAAATTGCGAAGAAGCAGGTCTCCTCTTCTTAATGATCGCAGATCAAAACAGAGTAAATCTCCCTCTCGAACGCAGTCTCCTGGCAGAAGAGCAAAGAGTAGGTCAGCAGAAAGGAAACGAAGAGAGTCAGAAAGGAGACGTCTTTCTTCTCCAAGGTAACTTTAAAGTATTAAGAAACACCAAAGATGCTGAAGCAAGTGCAAAAATCAGAAGGCTTGAGAATTTTGTACTATCCTGTTAAAGTACAGCTTTATCTAAAAATGGCTGAGAAAATAGCATCATAAGATTAGACCAAAAAAATGCAAACTTACTGTTCATTTGTGTTTTCAGCTCACAAACATACATATTTTCTAATTTCTCGTTATTCATACCTAACCTGCATTCTGGGAGTAATACTGGGTTTTTTTCTGTGGCTCATTTATCATCCCTAATAGTAAGATTTTGTAGTTCAAATTCTGCCTTCAGTTCTGTCAGTTGTGCACAGAATTTTGCCCTGTATTTAGAAAGTATTTAACAGTCCTGTGGACGGTATACAAGCTAAAGAAAAATCTAGTTCATCCTTCTATAGTGGAGTTGGGTATCTAATGCTAACAAGACCATTTTAGTAATAAAATTAGCATATATGGTTATTTATATAAGAAATATGTTCACTTCTAAACATTATTTTTGCTTGTTTGAGCCATGGTAGTGCTTATCTTGCTGCTTTTTTACATATGTGTTTGATGGTGTGGCAACTTGTCCCTGTGCAGCAGCAGCACTTCGTAACTACACCTAAATCGGTGTAAATCTTAAATCTCTTACTAAGTGAATTCTGGATTTTATGCTTTATCTCTATAACAACAGTAGGAAAATTAAATATAGTTTTAAATATAAATGCATAGAATGTCTTTCCTGGTGGTTTTCATTTCTCTGGGACAGATAAAACTGGGGCAATAGCCATCCTTATAGAAGAAATCTTTAAAACGTATATTAATTTGTTTGAAACTAACTCACTTTAAACAAGAACAAAAACTTGAGGGGAAAAAAATTCAGTATTTAGTTTATAGTTCTGTCTTTTTTAGAGTGCTTGCACCTCATCTGGGAGATGCAACTACTGCAGTATAAAGCAGCACATTTTAAAAACATCTGTAAGTAACTTTTAATTTACACCAATAGGTCCAGGTCCGCAGACACCTAGCCCAGGATTGAGGATATAAAAATGTTTGTTTTAAAAGCTGTTTTGCAAGCACTTTGTGCTGGGGCTGGGATGTACTCCAGGGCCGGATTCAGCCCGCCAAGCCATTGGACCCAGCCCGGAAACCACTCTGCCGGTACCCTCAGGCACGCAGCAGCCACGTGGCTCTCTGCTCTGGAAGGAGGGGCAAGCTTTGTGTGATCTCCCTGCCCCCAGCCCAGTCCTCAGCTCCTAGGAATAACAAGCCAATAGGACCTGAGAGATTGGCCTGCAATATGGGGGCAGTGCAAGCTTATTCTCCTTCCCAGAGCTGAGAGCCACATGGCTGGAAGAGCCTGCAATTTTACGTGATCTGGGGCTGCAGCAGGCAGGGACCCAAGCCTGCCTTTGGGTGCTGCAGGACTGCTGTCCAGGAGATGTTTAGGTAAGCGCCTCCAAGCCAAAGCCTGCCTCTCGCACTGCTGCCCCTCCTGCATCCCAACTCCCTCTTCCAGGTCACCATCCAAACCCTCTGCATACCCCTGCCCCAGCTCACAACTGCCTCCCAGACTCTGTACACCAGATCCGGCCCACCTTGGGCTTTGATCTGGCCTGTGAGACAATTACAGGCCCTGCCCCCTAATGGGTGTGCATGGGAGAGGGGGAGGAGGAGCTCAGCTCCGCCCCTCCAGCCCCCTCCCACAGCCGCTGAAGAGGAGGCAGTGCTGAGGCTGAGGCTCCTCACAGGGCCGGCCCCGGAGGTACTGCTTCCACGGCCACGTGGTCTGGGGCTGGCCCTGGAGCCTGGAGATGATGCCATGGCGCCTCCAGGGCTGGCCCCAGGCCACAGTAGTGGTGCCTCCAGGGTTGGGGCTGGCCCTGGGATGCCTGACCACAGTAGCAGTGCCTCCAGGGTGGCCTGTAGCCATGGTGCCTCTGGGGCCTACCCCAAGTCGCGTAGCTGCGGCAGTGGTGCCTCTGGGACTGGCCCCGGGCTGCAGTGCCTCTGGGGCAGCCTGTGGCTGCTGGCCCTGGAGGCTGGCCCCAGGCTGCGTGGTTGCGGCAGTGGCGCCTCAGGGCCGGCCCCAGATTGCGTGGCTGCAGCAGCGGTGTCTCTGGCCTCCGTGACTGTGTGGCCACGGCAGCGGGGCCTCCCCCTGGGGCAGCCTGGGACAGTGTGGCTACAGCTGTTGCTGCAACGGGGCACGAAGCCAGGTAAGGTTCCCCCTCATGCCCAGACCCCCCAGCCTAATCCCATCACTTCCCTTCCCCAAGACCCAGCACCCCTCCTCTCTTGTTCTTGTACCCTCTCTCCTGGCCACACACTGCACCCTCCCTTGTTCCTTCTCCCTCCACCTAGCCAGACACCCTACTCCCAGCCTGCTTCTGCACCCCAGCTCCCTTCCATAACCTGCACCCCATCCCTATCCTACTTGCTGGCAGCCCTGACTTGTGCACTGTACCCCGGGTTTTTGTCCCTGCCACAGAGCCTAAGGAGGTCCATAAAATCCACTAACCCCAGAAAAGTAAATCTGGTTTATGGGAAGCCCTGATCCTTCCCTTCCCCTCACCCTGTGAGGCTGGGGCACCAAAGGAGTGAGGTGTCTCAATTGGGGCCACATCAGTGAGCATTGAGAGGTTTTGGAGGCATTTTTTGCTTCTGTTATGTGGTCCCCAGCTGATTTTGTGGGTCAGTAACTCCAGACCCAAAAAGGGTTCCCCACCCCTTCCATAAACAAAGAAAACACCTATTGTGTTGAACATAATATTTTACTTTATTTAAATGAAGTTTGATAAACTAACATGAGTTAAAAAGCTTAATCTTTCATGATTCAAATTAAACTGTTCTTACCAGCTGCAACTGGTTCAGAAAATAAGGTCACCGCACCCAGCAGGGCAATTCTCAACCCTGCCCCTTCCACCTGAGGCCCCTTCCGTGTTAGACCATGGCCACTTCAGAAATTTATAAAATGGCCCCCCTTCCAAAATTATTTCCCATCCCTGCTGTGCACTCTGCTACATCCTTCCCCCAGGCCAGAATCCTCTCTTGCACCCATACCGACACCTTGCATCCCAATCCCCTGCCCCAGGTCACAACCCTTTCCCAAACTCCCCCTCATACCTCACAGCATCTCCTGCACCCCAGTCCCCTTACCTTCTTCCCCCTATCCTCCATCCTAGACCTTGCATCTCCTCCACAGAAAAGCGCAGCCTTTGACCACTTTCCAAAATCTTGGAATAGCTCCCCACCAAAAAATTATTGCCCACCCCAATCTACTCTGATAAATTATAAGTGTCAGAAATTTTAAAGCTTCTCTGTATGCTAGAATAGAGATTTTTTTTTTTCTCTCAAGAAGCACCATGCTTACAAATCCTATTAAAATGGAGCGATGTCTGTAATGCTTTCTCTCTCTCTCTTTCTCATCTTCCCACTCTCCTGTCGGTAGCAATGGAGTGGGGATTGCTGTTGCATTGTCCTTAATTGCTGCTTTGGAATTGACCTCACTGTTCTATGACATTTTGTTGAGTCCTCCTCCTCCATAAATTAAGTTTTTCCTGTTAGTAGAGTTCCCAAACAGCAACCAAATGAAACTGCTGAGTCCAAATTTTTGTCTGTGTTGGAAATTTGCTTCAGTAGCTGTTGGCCAGCCTCCTGCGTAGCATACCTGTTGCAAGTGTAGGCAAGATAAGCTCTTCACACCAGTCGATCTCACTTTAGTTTCAGGTAGAGGTAAAGCTCTACCAGTGGAAATAGTGATTTTGCTTTCCTGCACTCTGGATTTGCGCTAGTGAGGGAATGCTGATTACTGCCTAATTATGATGGTAACCAGGTAAATCCCCATTGTGGACAAGTCCTTATTAATCTTTCTACCTTTGCTCCTGATAATTTTGGAGCTACCAGGGTGATGACTCAGGAAGACACCAATGCATCATTAACAGCTCCTCCACTCAGTGCAGTATTTGTCTTTGCTCTTTGTTTGCTTTTTCAGCCAGTTTTCATGTAATTGATCATACTAATGCCAGTTTCAAATAAGCGTTGATATTTTTACAACATATATCGAGAAGTCTACATTAATGATAAATGCATAGTTATGCAGTGTGTGCCTGGCTGATGCAATATAATGAAGGTTGGAGGTGCCTATTGAAACTTAGTTTTCTAATGACATTATGACAGAGGATTCAGTTGTAATTTAAATATTTGAAGGAAAAAATGAATGTTTCAATATTTTAGAATTATTTTTAATCGTTACCACGTTAGAATTATAGCTTTCTTTGTCATTGTGGTATCTTATGCTAAGATTCTGATACAGCAAGGAAAACAGATTTGGACTGGATCAATAACAGAAAGTGTTTCTTAGTTGTCTGCCTTTTAAAAAAAAAAGTGTTGGTCATCTGTGGGATGTATCTTTCTACTTGGGACAGTACTGAACCAATTCTGTACTGTTGGAAAGGGCCAGAGCTCTGAACATTTGTGTCCATTAAGGATCTCTAACAACTTTCATGAGAGTTAATTGGTTGTTAAACCAAATACAGATTAAGGTACTTTTATTCTGCCTACCCATGACTCAATTTTGATTTTATTCTGCCTACCCATGACTCAATTTTGATTATTATGTATAAAATGTTTTTCACTTCATTTCCTAAAGTTAACTGCTTATATCATTTCTGTGAATTCTTAAACAATTGCTATGTTTTATGCCATTTCATTGAAGGATGAACTAATCTCTATATAAAGTTCAATGGTATTTTGGACCACAGCCTTCATCTTTAACTAAAGAACACACACATTTTTGTATGGCTTACTTGAGAAGTCAGATACACAAGAACATGTGAAGCTAACAGATTTCTCTGTACTGTGAGATTGTTTGCACTAGCAATTTTTCAGTAAAACTGTCGTGATTCAGGGTGTGAAAAATACCCTCCCGACCAACAGTGTTGTGTCACTGGGAGTCATTCTCCTACCATCATAGTTACCTCTGCTCATTGTGGGTGGTTTAATTATACCAATGGAAGAGCTTTCTCATTTGCATCGAGCGCCTACATGGGAGATGTTACCTTGCAGCGTCTGCAGCAATTCAGATGTGTTGCTGTAAGGTCTCTAGTATAGATGTAGCCTGAAGGACTAGAAGCCTTCTATTTCCATACTATAAGTTGGACCTTCCTGGTCCAGCCCCCCCCAGGATTTTACTGACCCCAAATGAAAGAATTTGCCAGACCATGGGAGGTTAATTCTTCTTCCTCTGCTGACGGACTCCGGGGCTCGCCTGCTCTGATGGAAGGGAGCAGACCTGGGCGGGCTCCCCTCCTGGCTCTCTGCCTCCACACAGCTTCGTTGCCAGTCTGGTTCCCATCCTGGCTGCTGGCCCAGTTGCCAGGCTCCCTGTCCCCAGGCTGCCAGCCCTGGCGGAACTGCACTGCTGGTCTGGCCTCTGGCCAAGCTGCACTGCCACATCCAATGCTGGCCCTGGCCGCTGGACTCCGTGCCTGAGGCTGTGTTGTGCTGCCGGGTCTGGCACTGGCTGCTGGGCTGTGCTGCCGGCCCCAGCTGCCCAGCTCTCTGCCCCCTGAATGGCTGTGCTACTGGGTCAGCCACAAACTCAGCTACTGGCTCCACACCTTGACTGGGCTGTGTTGCCAGCCACAGCCGCCAGTCTCCATGACCCTGGGCTGACTTTGCTACCTGGGCTGGCACTATGACAGACCATGGATGTTGGCAGACCAGAGTGTCCTGAATGAGAGATTCAACCTGTATGGCAGTTTAAGTCATGAATCAGTGGTATATAGATGAGATCACTGAAGCTAGTTTAGCAAACATAAGATGTATCATAACAAAAAGATAAAATACCAAATTTCTGTATATTTCAAATTCAAAAGATTTTTCTTTCTTTAAAGATGAAATATAGGGTTTAAAAATGCTCCTGAGTAGTAGACAAAATATGTTGAGGAATTATTAATCTTTATTTATACTATGTAGAGGGGTAACTGTAATTTCTGTTACTTTTCCAGACCCCGTAAGCATTTTTGCAACTATTTTAAACTCTCATACTCTACAGACTTGGACTGTGTTCCCTGAAAATAAGACTTCAGTTATAATTCGTAATTAAATTAGTAGCTGAAATCTTGTCGTTTTTAGACCATGTTTAACTTAACTTGAATTTTCCTGAATAACAATAATTAAAAACTAAATATCTCAGGATTTTACAATGTATTTTAAATATTAATTAGCATTTCCAGGTTTCTTTCTAAAATTTTGCTGTCGTCAGTTAAGTTACATGATATTTAGAAAGGTGCTTCCTTGACTGCTTATTTTTTCCTGCTATAATAGTATCCACATAATTTTGATTAAATCATTGCTGGCCACTTTTATTTCCTAAATTAAAATGACTCTACAGTGGTTACAGCTAAATAGTTTAGGCCCTAATTTGTGCTATTACTCATAATATGAAGAAGTTTTTGAGAGTTCAGTTTGTATCCGGTCAGTTACCAGGTTAAACATCTCTTGTCCAGCAACATCTGTGGTCCGGCATGATTTTAGTTAGTCGGATGTCCACTTATCATAGGTGTGTCTATAATGTTTGTTTACAGCTACCCGTCCTCGCTCTCAATGTTCTGTGCTATTATTTAACTATAAATTACCTCTAAGGAGGCCAACAAACAGTGGAAGCGCTGGTAATACTGCTAAGCATAAGCATGATTTTTATGCTTTTTCTACTTATTTCTTTGTGCCAATACAGTAAAATTGTGTAAAGTTGTGTATTCTGTGATTCTATGAATACTAACATTTTGTTATGAAGAGAGCTGATAAGCCTTGGCTAGTCATAAGTTTGTATATGGGCCTGGTCTACACTAGGAGTTTATACCAAATTTAGCTGCATATGGTTGATTTTTCTAAACAATCAGCTGCATTACCAAGCCTGTCTTGTCGACCTTAAAGGCCACTGAAGTTGATGTCGGTTACTCCTTTTTTCACGACGAATAACACTATTTCCAGCCTTGTCTAGTTGGGTTTATGATAGTATAGACGCAATGTTGGTGAAAGTTGAGGCTGATGGCCTCTGGGAGGCATCCCACAGTGACTGGTTCCAACTAGAAATTGCACTTCTGCTGTTATTCAGGTGAACAGGAAAAACCCTGGCAAGTTTGAAATACATTTCCCATGTGGCCAGTGTTGCAAACACATCTCAGAGCAAGCAGCACAGTGCGGCACACACAGCTATGATTTCTAATACTTCAGTGATTTCAGATACTTCAAGTCCCATTGGCTCTAGTTCCCAGCGGTTCAAGAGAGTGGCAGCATGGAGAGTCTGGGAGACCTTGGATCTCAATGAGGCCGGGGGAGAAGAATCCATGCTCTCCAAGCTCAGGACCAGCAAACAAAATGCGGACATTTCCATGAAGATCGCAAGCTGCCTGCCGAAGGACATTCCAGTGCAGAATCAAAATAAAGGAGCTGAGACAGACCTACCACAAGGCAAAAGAGGTGAACGGATGATCTGGTGCAGCCCTGCACATATGCCACTTCTACAGCCAGCTGAATGCTATTTGGATGGTTGGGGGACCCAACCAGCTTCCCAAGCCTTATTGTGGAGTCCGGCCAAGACAATACTGGCATTTTGCGCTATGGCAGAGGAGGAGAATGGCCAGCCAACGATTGGTGAGAGCCAAGAACTTTTCATCACGCTGGAGCCAGTCCCTTCCTACCAGGAAGTCTCTCAGCCAAGCACTGATCCTGGGGAGGGCAATTCCAGTGAGTTTGCAATTTTTTTCTTAACTACAAGCAGGTTAAGGCAATTGGCTGTGATGTGCTGTGTGCCTACACAGCACAGTGCGTGGAGAGTAGAACAACTTATTAATGTGTCTACAGATGTTGCAAGAATCTTCCCTGCAAGCTCCATGAAGCTCTCAGATAGGAACTCTTTGATCCTTCTAACAAGGTTTTTGGGGATGCCAACCTTATTCTGTCCTCCATGGTAGGATATCTTCTCACACCAAGCCATCAGTAAGTGGTCTGGAATCATTGAACCACGAAGCATTGCAGCATAAGGCCCAAATTTATGGCCACATTCAATCAGCATCTGCTCCTGATCACTATGTGTGATTCGTAGACTGATATCTCTCATGGCAACCTGGATGAAGGAGGAGGGGAAGCTATTAGCACTCTACCTGGCATGCCGCGTGTGCTGGACACAAAGGGAAGCCACCCTGCCTCGTCTTCCCTTCCCACCTGCAGGCTCCTGTGGACTGGGAAAGTAGCATTGTCCCGGGAAGCTGCGTGTGCTGAACCCAGTGTGTACCAGACACAGCGGGGAAGCTGCCCTACCCTCTCCCCCCTCTTCCTGCCTGCAAGCTGGGAAAGTAGCACTGTTCTGAGATGCCGCATGTGCCCGATACCACTCTGCCCCTCCAGCATGGCTGGATCCCGTCCTCCCCCGTCCCTGCCTGCAGGCTTCTGCCTTGGCAGGCCTCTTACCATGCCTACCTGCCTCTGAACCTTATGAGCCTAGATGCTCCCCTGAGAGCTCTGTGTACTTGCTGTACAGTGGCCACTTAAGGCAAAAATTTTAGCCTTGCCATTGAGTCTCCATTGACTTTACAGACCTTTGCTGTATGTTAACAGATTAGGGTTAAGTGTAACGCTATGTATCTCCTGTAATGTGTGCCCTTGTAACTTTTCATTACAGTGGGAAGAGCAGCCAGCTCACTGTGTACTCCCCCAGCTCCAGCATCTGTTCGCCTGATGCAGATCCCAAAGGCAAAAACTGACAAGGGAAGATATGTTCAGGGAGCAAATGGACTGCATGAATACACTTGTGGAGGAGATGCTGGCAGAATGCCAGGAGAGGAGAGCATGCAGAGAGCTGCAAGCGAGGCAACAAGACAGCACCTTTGCCTCGCTGACGACAGTGATGGAGTGCCTGGTTGCATTCCTGGAGAAGGCCTTCTCCCAGAACCCTGTTCACCCTGATGAAAATAACTTTGCCTACTCCCCAGCTCCATAGCCTCCACCCCCACAGTATCCAGGGTCCGCTGGGGCCCCAGGACATGGGGAAGGGACTCAAGGGCAGCCTTACTCTCCAGGACCTTGGGAGGCAAAGGTGTCCTTCACATGTTTCTGAGTCCCGTCCCCTCCCCCTCCAGATTCCCACTTTTTTTATTTCCCTGCTGTTCTCCCTAAATAAATACACACATTCTCTGAACAAGTCTTTTTATCCCTTGTACTTCAGGGATTGAGTGGGGTTTTAAAGGCAAACACAGGGAATGCAGAGGCATCTTGTTCAGAGCAATGTGCATGAGTCTCAAAACTGTCCATTCACAAAACTGTCCTTTAAAGCCTCTCTAATTTGTGCTGTCCCATGCTGTGCTCTCCTTATCGCCCTGGTGTCTGGCTGCTCGAAGTCTCTGGCTAGATGCTTTGCCTCAACTCCCCCTCCACCCTGCAATATAACTTCCTCCTTGCTCTGGCAAAGAGCACACAACAGGCTGATACCACAAAGGTAATGCTGCGTTTGTTGAGGTCCAACCTCATCAGGAGACTCCTAAACCTATCCTTTAAACATCCAATAGCACACTGAGTCACCACCAGTCTGCACTTGTTCAGCCTGTAGTTGAACTGCTCCTTACATCCAGGCTGCCTGTGTACGGCTTCATGAACCATGGGAGTAAGAGGTAGGCTGGGTTGCCAAGGATCACAATTGACGTTTGCATCTCTCCAATTTGGATTTTCATGTCTGTGGAAAAAAATTCCACTGTGCATCTTTCTGAAGAGGCTCTATTTGAAATCCAGGGATGCCTGTCCGCTTCTAACGGCTCCTCCCCCAGCATTATGGGCGAGACCACTGGGCCTGGGACTTAATTGATTGCTTGGGGCAACAAATGAAAAACAGCTTCAGGGGTGTGGGTTCTTCTGAAGAGGCAGGAGTCATGCATCTTTCCCGACCATCCCTGTTGATGTTGGTGAAATGATCCTTGTGATCCACCAGTGCCTGCAGCACCATGGAGAAGTACCCTTTCTGATTTATATACTCCTTGGCAAGGTGGCTGGGAGCCAAGATTGGGATGTGTATTCCATGTCTCGCTCCACCAGAGTTAGGCAATCCCACCACTATAAAACCATCCACTATGGTATCCACATTTCCCACAGTCACAGTCCTCTGTAGCAGAATGGTATTGATCACCTTGGCTACTTGTATAACAGTTCTCACTGTACATTTCCCCACTCCAAATTGATTCCCAATTGAATGATAGCTGTCTGGCGTTGCAAGTTTCCACAGGGCTATTGCCATGCACTTCTCCATTGTCTGATTCGGGTATTTTTGCACTTGAGGACGGGAAAGTCATTTGCCTTGCTCATTTGGAAGTTTTTCAGCCACTGCTGATCATCTCATCTCTGGATCACAGTGTGGTCCCACCAGTCTGTGCTTGTCCCACAGCGCCAGAATCAGCATTTTACTGTATCCACAGGATTGACTGTTGGCTGCGCTTGCGTCAGTGTTGGGGCTTTCATGAACAGTAACTCCATGCCATCCCAAGATTCGTCCTTATCGTCTTCCTGGAGGAGCCACAGGTGCATGCTCTCAAAGTACTGCACCATTAGGCACACCAACACAGACATCAACATCACAATGGTTTGCTGTAAAATGGGATCCGTGCTTGCACTGTTATGGCATTTGCACGGGCAACCAGGGTATAAAAAGGGCATTAAGAGACTGCTTCCCATTGATCTCACTAAGGGGGAAGGTACTAGATGAGTGCATGATGGCACACTGATGACATGAACCCATAATCACCCACCGCACAATTTTGGTCTCAGCGGGCACTGGAAACATAGCCCAGAATGCAAGATTACCCATGGTGGATCACTCTTGAATCGATGGAAGGCTCACTAATACAGTGCTACTTCAGACTGTATTGAATTCTTTCCTGCAGTGAGGACACTGACCTTGAACTTTGCAAAATCACGTGACCAGAAATTGACCATAAAAGGTTTAACCTTATCTCATAGTGTAGACATAACCAGGGTGTATCGGTGCAGTCTTACATTATTATTTAGCGTTACAAGAGTTCTGTTTATTTGCCTTGCATGTCACGGAACGGACATTGCCATGGTGCCTTCTGCTGGTAGCACTGGGAATTAACTCATCCGCAATGCACCTCCCTCTGGCAGGTGTCTCCACGTGTCTTCACTCCGTGCTTCAGTTCCAGGCCCGCATCGCTCCCAGACCACAACATCTTCTTCAGGACACTGCCCTCTGGCAGTGCCCACTCCAGTGTCTTTCGGCCCCCTTCCAGTTCTGGAAGTTCTGTATCTCTGCTGCCACGGTTGCTGACGGTGGTGTCCAAGTCTATTCCTCACTTCAGGGACCTGCTGCAGTCCTTGTAGGCCACAAACGCTGGTGGCCAGCTGTTGTGCAAGAGGTAAGTGGGGACCTAGGCCTGCCCAATACGCTGGGTCCCAACTTAGGGACCCGGCAGCAGCCATGTCCTGCCCTTCTCTGCTCCCCTTCACTTCTTTTTGTTCCCTGTACCACTTCTCCGGTGACCCTTTACACCCTCCTGGCCCTAATGGCATAAAACCATACAGAAGAGAGAATATCCCCAGGCAGGTGAAAGGGGCTTGCTGGGAGCACTTCTTCCCCCAGGTCTGGAACCATCCTAGGCCCAAGCCTTTTCCCCCGGCACCCTTTAGGGAGGGCGGGTAGGAGTGAAGTCCCCCCGCCCTCAATACAGGAGCATTGTTGGATGTTCCCCTTCATCATGGAACAAATGAAAAGTGCACAGTTTGCTACATTCCTCACTCTGGCTGGGGAGCACAGGGTCCAGATGAACCTGTGCCTGTCCCAGGCAGGGGAAATGCATCCCTCCCCTGATAGTGCCTGCTGGGACTGCAGCAATCATGGAGTGGTGCTTCTCACCTGGCTCCAAGCTGCTGCAGTGAGAAACTCTCATCTGTAGCCCCACCTCAGCAATGATTCAAATGAAGCATGTTCATTTTCATTTTATTTTCCAAAAAAACAAAAATTAAGGAGCCAAGCAACACTGGCTAAATCTTCTAGTTTTATGTATATATTTCTGTATACTGTTGCACGTTAACTTAAAATAGTCCACTATTCATGCAGTTTCTAAACTAAAACTTCTTCTGCGTCTCTTAGCTGGGTGATGGGAATTAATGAATTTATTGTGAGTTATGCTGAATTAAGTCTGTGTTTGGACAGATATTTACAGGGGCAGGAGAAATGCAAAGCAGACTGGCAGCACTTAAATATACTTACCCCTCTGGTGGAGTCTCATTTTCAGTAAGATTTTAAAGTGAGCTTTAAGAGGAGATTGTGATTTTTTTTTTTCCCCTTGAACCCATTAATAGTGTCTTTCTCTTTTTAATTTCAAGAACCCGACTTAGAGATGATATTCTCTCTAGACGGGAGAGATCAAAAGAAGCCAGCCCACTGAGATGGTCACCATCCAGAAGAAGATCTAGGTCTCCCATCCGAAGGAGATCTCGTTCACCACTCCGACGTAGCCGGTCTCCAAGAAGGAGAAGCAGGTCCCCTCGAAGGAGGTAAAAATGTCCTGAGGTGGAACATTTTAGTATTGTCTAAATACAGGCTGCATGTTCAAATTAGATAGTCATTATGAATGATCAGATAAAACATTTAATTTTTATTATATCATTCATATATCCTCTGTACCCCAAAAAGTTATACGTTAGCAGAATCTTTCACTCACCTTAGCCCAGGGCCGGTCCACAACGTTTTGGCACCTGAGGCGGGAAGCTCAAATGCCACCTTTTCTTCTGCCTGCCTGTTATGTGTCTTGTGCCCTCCTTCCTCCAGCACAGCACTTCACCGTCTCTGTGCATCTAGAGCAGAGAGAATACATATGCAGCAGCAGCAGACACAATTTTCTATGCTCTGGGTCCTAGTGGCACCCTTCCCCCCCACAGTCTGGGACCTGAGGCAGCCGCCTTAGTTTGCCTCATGGTAAGGCCAACCCTGTCTTAGCCTCTTTCAGATATTATTGTGCTTAAAGTTAGTTTAATTGTTAAAGCTTACTATTTTAAAGGTTTGTGTGATGTGCTCATTTATGTATTTCAGTATCAATTAAGTATTATTTGGACATGCATCAAGACTAACCTAATAAGCAAATTAAAGTATATATTTTTCCTTCCTTACAGTATATTTCTTCTGTTCAACAGGGATAGAGGTCGGAGGAGTAGATCTCGACTTAGAAGGAGATCTAGATCTCGTGGTGGTCGTAGACGTAGGAGTAGAAGCAAAGTTAAGGAAGATAAGTTTAAAGGAAGTCTTTCTGAAGGCATGAAAGCTGAGCAGGAATCCTCATCTGATGAGAAGTAAGAGTGAATTTCTAGCATGGGGGGCTGACAGACTTGCCAGGCCCTTGGACAAAGTGTGTGTGCGAGGGAACTCTATGCTCCCAGAAGGGGCAGGCGTTGGGAGGAAGGGGCGAGGTTGGGGGCAGCCAGTGCAACAGTCTGGTGGCGATGTAAAGGGTCCAAAGCTCTGGCCGCTGCTGCTCTTAGAGGAGCAGCGCCTGCATGCCCCAGGCCCTTTTGAATCACCAGGCCCTGGGGAAGAGTGATAGAAATGTAGCCATGTTAGTCTGGTGTAGCTGAAACAAAAAAC
>CM057846.1:105437001-105459134 GCA_030068395.1 Apalone spinifera | reverse complement strand
ATAAATTATATTTCTGGATGTGCAGGAATGTGTGTTCTTGATCTTATAACTCACAGTAAAGATTTGATTCCATTAACAGGGATAATAAATGACTAAAAGCTGTGTTTTGTGTCCATTTATGCAAAGCCAGTGTAAAAACCTTTTCTTTCATGTTAACCAAGAGCCCTGACTCTTCCATCATTTGAACCATGTTCAGAGAAGAATTTTACAGGTGACTTGCTTTTGGAGCCCACAGTTAAAAACTTTTTCCATGGAACTGCAGGATGCCTTAGGCATTGTTTGTTTCACAGCCATGGCATCTTTTAGATATACTATGATTTCTTTATTGAATACTATTGGCAAAGGTATTTTTTCAGGTTAAGTTGTCAGCTGAAACTCAATTCAGCTTTGCGTGTTCTTATGTTTCTGTTAGCATGGAAGGACATAGGCACAGATCTTATCAAGTGTCGAACATTTGGTATTGAAATACCATCTGTGCATCTAACTAAGAAGAGGCTTCTGAAGAAAACGAATTCTGGACTGTTCACTGTTGTGATTGTCTCTCCATTGCCAGATTTAGACTTGGTCTGCTTGTCCATGTCAGCAGATGTTTTGATGCTACATTTCTTGACCTGACTGAAAACCCTACATGTCCAGTAAGAATCGGAGATCTGTCCATTGGTTCTTCACCACCCTATGCTGTTCTTACTAGAGACTCTTGTACATGTAGCCTAGTAGATATGTTGATAAATGCCTTTGGATGGGTCAGATATGACAAACCTATGATTGATGACATAGTTGGTAAGAGCTGTAACATCCTCTTCGGTGCAGAGGCAAGGACTTGTTTGTGGACTTCGTCTTCACTACTTCTTTTTAGGCAACTTTTTTCTTTCATATAATAGGAGGCTGTGTATTATTGACACACATAACACTAATCTGACCTGTGCATAAGTGTCACTGATTTAAAAAAATACTTTCTACACTATTACAAAGTCTAGTACTTCATGCATAGGCAGTAAAATTAAAACCTTCTAATAGACAGACTAGATGCTTAATCATATGTTAAAAAACTTACAAATGGAGAAGAATTATATTAATAATTTGCTTATATATTATCTACCCACTGTTCAGTATAAACTAAGGACTTACAATCTACTGCTACTGTTGTACAACCTTCATAATTTCTGAAAAAATAAGTTTTGCCAGGCAAAACCAATAAAAATCTTTTAATAAATTGGCCTTTGGTAGCTGTGATCAAAGGGAGCCCCCTTAAGATAATAAAATTAACATAAACAATAAAAACTATAATCCCAATTATGTTGTACTGTGTTTGGAATTGAGCAAAAAATACTTTTGTTTTGGATACCATTGTTGCTGGTTTATGGCACCACTGTTCCAGGTTGTATCTCATCTGAATATTCATACAATAAGTTTTCAAATGATGAATAATGTGGATATATGTAGGGAGGATACATTAAACTCCAAAAATATGGCTGGTTTTGGAGAACTGCTGCATACCAAAGAACATACATTTTCTCAGAAAGGAGGTTCAGAAAACTAATTTTGGAATTTTCTTTGCTTTGCCTCAGACAGTTGAACCTGTAGTAAAGCTAAAGAGGAGTGATTTTTATATTTACTCTTGTGTGTCAAAAAATGTGTTCTTGTTCCCAAGAATTTAGAGGCAAAGTGTTCTTGCTCTTGCTCTTAATTTCAGGTTATAAACTCTCTAGGGCAGGGAAAATCTTTTCTAAGTTACCTAAAGAACCATATACTTTTATGGTGCTATACAAATATTTTAATACTTTATTATTTATAGCCTTGAAGATTTTGACGTAGAAGAAGAAGATGAAGAAGCACTGATAGAGCAGAGAAGATTGCAGAGACAAGCAATTGTCCAGGTATGGTACTGTATTAAAACACTCAGACTACTGAAGTTGTCTATGCATGTAGAGTAAAAACTTTTCTTGTCTTACTATTTCTTTTAAAATAAAATTGGAGACAGTGACATTTTTCAAGTTGACACTTCTATTAATAAAGCTAATGCTGCCAAAATCTGTCACTCACTTCTCAGTGTGGCTGTAAAAATATTGTCTTAGTTGAAACCTACATTTTTGGCGCATACACTTATTTTAAAACAAGCAACCTACACCAAATGAGTCATTTTTGGTGACTAGTTGGCTTTTTTGATTTTGTGTAACTTAAATTACCATAAAATTATAAAGTAATTGCATCCAAGGATAAAATCATAATTTGTCTTCCGTGGTATATTGCTGATAAAATAATGAGTATTGTGGAGGATAAGGCTCAGAAATATTGATTGTAATCTGATAAGTCAGTTTTGTTTAAAATTTAAAGGTTTGTGTCCTAGGTAAGCATTCAGAAAGGCTAGCAAAATTGGTATAATTTGTTGTAAAATTGTTAGGCACCATGTATACATTTATTTTGTATTCTTAGCATACTGATTATATTTTAAACCATTAAACTAAGCAATGATGCTAACAGGTGGTTGGTAAGAATTAGTAATATTACTATTCTCTGCAGTTACACATAATGATGCATCAGTGCTATGTTGAGAAATGTTACTGGTCAAACCCCCAAAATGAGGGAAAAAACTGAGTAAAGGATACTTGGATACCATATTCAAACGCTATTTCATTTCATACTCATGGCCCACCAAGGGAAGAGAATTCCAAAGCCAATTCCCTTTAACTGAAAAAGCTCTGCTACTAATCTTAGATACTATAACCTCAGGATCTGACACCAACATCCACCTACATTGTTTTTAAATAAGGCAGCATAAAGTAAGAGGATATCGGTTATTTAATTGGGCCCCATATCATTTAGGGGAGCAGAAGTAAATTACAAAACTTTATCTCTGTGGTATATTTTTATATTAGTACTGAATAATGTAAAATGACTACAGGGAACTAACAGATTCTCCAATTCAAATACTAAAATTGAAATCAACACTTTGAGATTTCTACACTTTCAAACGATTATAGAATGGTAAATGTACAGATTTAATCTCTCTAGTCCAGCACCCTCGGGGCCTGACCAGTCCCAAACCAGAGAATTTGCCGAACCACAGAAGGTAAATATTTTCTAGCAGCATTACCAACACTTCCACTGCTTACTGGGCTCTTAGGAAACATTTAGGGGTAAATTAGAGCTAAATAACAGCTCAGAATACTGAGATCCAGGGCTGGTGGCTGTAAACAAGTTTTATGGGACTATGGGAAACTTGGCCATATCCATAAGTGGACATTCTGCTAACTAAAATCATGCTAGACCATGCATATAGCCAGACTAGAGAGGTTCAACCTGTATATTGCAAAACTCAAAGCTCTTGGTTTTTTTTTCTTGAAGTATGAATTCACTTCTCATCCACCAGAATATTAGTATTTAACTTCTCAAGTATGATGTTTTGATATACATGGTCAGGTCCTATCTTTTTGCTTTCTTAAGCAGTAAATCAGTTTTTAACAAAGATTTTATCAATAAATCTAAATGTCTAAAAGGGTATTTTTTTAAGTATTACAAATCAAACTTGAAGATTTGGACTGTAATGTGTTTCTCGGTATATTTTGACAAGACTTGTTTCCTTCTGTATCCTGCAACTAACATGCTGTACAATTTGATTAACATTATGGAGTAAGATCTAGAATGAGCTAGTTAGATTCAGGAAAATGTATACCCCAAAATACACAGTAAAATTAAATTGGGACAAGCCACTGTGTTGAAAATAACTTCATAAAGTTTCTTTGCAGAAATACAAGTACCTGACTGAAGACAGTAACATGTCTGTGCCATCTGAACCAAGCAGTCCGCAGAGCAGCACACGTAGTCGTTCAAATTCACCAGATGACATTCTAGAACGTGTGGCTGCTGATGTTAAAGAGTATGAACGGGAAAATGTTGATACGTTTGAGGCCTCTGTAAAAGCCAAACACAACCTCATGACAGTTGAACAGAATAATGGTAAGAATCTGAAATTTCTGTATGTAATTTGAAATGAAATGCCTAATATGCTTTGCAGGCATCTTTTGTTCAGATTTATTAGTAGACTTGAATCTCTTTAATCCAGCAACTCTTGGGTGCACGTGTGGCTCCCTATTGCTCCCAGGCACTGCCCCCCACCACTCTGAGTGGCCGGGAAAAGCCTTGGGAAGCATATTGCTGTGCTGCTGTTCCCCCAGCTGGGTGAAAGGGAGAGCAGTAGCACACAGAGCTGCTTCTTCCTCTGCCTGCCAGCAAGGGTCTCTACTGCGGATGTTCCCTAATTATGGACACCTGGAAAATAGATGTTCATGTGTATCATAATTTCAGATTTGTGAAAAAAGTTAATTCATAGATAGTGCTGAAAAAAATTCAGAAAGTTAAATAATTAAATTGTTAAAATAAAACACTTTGTGAATAGGTGATGTAAATGGGAGATGTCCTTAATTCCCATTTAAGCGGCCAGTGCTGCAAGAGACATTAATGTCTTCCTTTGTATTTAAGAAGGAACTGTGAATTTATTTTAGTTTAATATATTTTGATATGTTTTCTGGAATATCGCAAATCATTTTCCTACTGATTGTTTCCCTTTTCTATTTGGCAAATCTTGACTTATTTTCATTTTAGTTGTCATTATCATTGATGAATGTGCACAGATGTGTGAATGTTTTAATTGCTGTAACAAAAGCAGAAGAATCTAGGGATGTGAAACTATAAATGTGTATGCAGTGACATGCAGCCCTCTGAATTAGAGGATACAGCGATGAGGGAGAAAAGGGGAGAGCGAGGAAGGGCAGATGGGAGCCGGTGCTTGCAAGGAGTTGGCTTTTAAGTTTGATTTTTTCGTAACAATTGTTTAACAAAATATATTTTTCTAGAGCTGTATATAAATCTGCCAAATATTATTTATTGTGGTAAAAAAATGTAGGATTGATATGTACAGGACAAGAATAATCTCATCTCAACTCTGAAAAAACCCACCAAATTGTCAATTTACTAAATGGAGGGTGCTTAGTTTTAATACAGGTTGCACCTCCCAAAACCAGCACACTCTGGTCCAGCAACACCACAGATGCTCCTGAATCAGAGAGCCAGGGAGTCCAAGGGCAGGAGGGCCAACTGGGATCAGGAGCAGCAGGTTGGGACTGGGGCTGGAATCCCCCAGAAGCCCATGGCAGCGTGGGACCAGAGCTCCGCACCATCTCTTCGGGAGAGTGGGGTTGGGGCCAGAGCCCCACAGCAGTCCCATGGGGCAAGGGCTGGAGCCCTGTGGCAGCCCTATGCTGCTGCGGGGTTCTGGCCCCAGCCCCATGTTCCCAGGTGCTGGAGTCCCCGACAGCACCCAGGAGTGCGGGGCTGGGGCCCCTCAGCAGCATATGGCAAGTGGGGCCAGAGCCTGGGCTGCCTGCCCAGGGAACCTGCCTGCCTGCCCGCCCCAGGTGAGCAGCCCAGCCAGATTGGGGGAAGGGGACGGGAAGAATGAGGCAGGGAGCCTCTTGAGAGAGCCTGCCAGCACCTGGCAATGGGCTTGGGGGCAAGGGCCTCTCCTGGTCTGACAAATTCTCTTATTTGCCGGACCAGGGAGGTCCACAATGTAATTTTTAGAAGGCACCCTGGCAAGGCACACTTTGTGTGCTACACAAACTATTAAAATACTAAATTAAAATATGAAATATGCAATATGAAAATACAGTTAGAGAAAGTGGAAGTAGTTGGAAAGCCTTTACAGATAAGTCTTCAATAGAGAGATTTTTTTTAAAGCAACTGAAATATTTCAAGTTCTCTGCATTTTTAAACAGACTGATTATGCAAAAGAATATACAATAAACCAACATAATCCAGGAGAAGTGGCAGTAGAAGTGCCTGTCTCTTATAACTAGTGAATACGCTTAATGTTATATAATGTAGATTCTTTATATAGAGAAGATAACTGCTAACACACCCATGTCTTCAGTTTTAAGTTGAGTAACATACATTTTCTCTTAAGGCTCAGCTCAGAAGAAGCTATTAGCTCCTGACATGTTCACAGAATCGGATGATATGTTCGCTGCATACTTTGATGTAGGTAATTTTAGAAAGATAATTTGTCCACGTTATTTTTTTGTTGCTGTGTTATGAACAAGACACTATCAAGTTGTTTATGCCTGAATTTTGACTCCCCTAACATTTGTAAACTCAGGTGCATAGTGTCTTCTGAAAACATTCATTAAATGTCCATTGAGTCAGTCCTTCACTGAAGTCAGTGGGAGTTTTCCCTAGATAAACACTGGAGGATTTTTGCCTGTTGTCTTTGCAGAGGAAGCACGAAGTTACAAAAGGAAAAAAAAGCTACTCCTAGAATTTGTACAAAAATGTCATAAACAGGACTGTAGATTTGTCATACTAATAGGGAAATGTAGTAGGCATTCTGGTAATTGTCACCACATGAAAAAGGGTGACAGAATTGTTTGTCCCAGACCTGTTTGTAGTAGTATTGTAGTCACAGCATTGCCTTTAACTAAATCCTACAGCACTTTTTGAATCTACAATTACTTTGTTTTCCTTATAGACTTAGGATGCTTTATTTATTTTTTCATAATCATCATGACATATTTTAGGTGACATTTAACATCCTACCTTCTTTCATGTATGCTGTTGTCTTGGATTACCCTGATGGTTTACTATTTTTGAAGGGGAGATGTGTGCCTCTGTAATAAGGAAGGCTCATTTCTTAACCTGAGATCTCACACAAATAGTGTTGGATGCTTTTCTGTTCATTACCACCACTGTGAGTTTTATTTCTATTACCTCCACTAAACCGCCATCATGATCCAGTGTAGCAACTCTATCTGTAGTTTTCCCTAGTCCTTTTCTCCAAGGGAAGAGGGAGAGTGATATCTGACCACACTATCTCATGTCCTCTTGGCTCTGCTAGCTGCTTCCTCTTTCACTTTCTTCCATTGTTTTATAACTGTCCTCTCAGCTAATGGCAAAATTAACTTCCCAGGTTTGATCAAATAAATGTTCCACTCCTTTTGGGAGGCATGACAACTAATTGCTGCTTAACTTATCAGAGTGCTGGCTCCCAGCACTTTGTCACAGCCTCTCATATAGCTAACATCACTCTAGTCCTTGGGATATTTGGGTCTTTGAAAATATTGTGTTTACATGTATGTTCAATGGCTCATTCATTTACATGCAAACATCCCCAAAATGCATCAAAGATGTGTTTCTTTTAAGGAAATAAAACATAAAAATCATGTAATTAATGATTAATATCAAATGTCATTCTTTAATTGTAAGTGACATCATTACAAACAAAGGGATAACAAAAAGCCATTGTAGTGCCACTCCATTAACAACAAAGTAAAACCCTTTAAAATGAAAAAGGTAAAATGGGTAGCTAAATATTTTTAGTTTCAAGCTTTTACAACCCTGATGTAAACAATAGAGATAAAATATAAAAAAGTATTTGATATTTAATTAAAACCGTTTATAAATGGGTGACAGTTTCTGCAATGGAAATGCCTTACTGATATTGATGATATGTTGCTTGTAGTTATCTCTTAATTCACAGCAATATCTACTATGAATAATTAATGTATAGAGCTGTATCTGCATCTGTATCTGTATCCAAAAAAATGAGCCGCGGATATGGGTACCTGCAGATAGAAAGTAGATAGCTGCAAATTTGCAGGGTTCTAGATAGAAAATTTGTATCTGCATCCATATCTGCAAAATTGAGCTGAGTATAGCCGTGCATATAAAGCGGTTATATGTGCATTTACAGGACTTTATTAATTTACCATGTGAAGTAAGAAGCAAATGAACAAAAAAGCATACTATAGCCTCAATATCCTTTTATAATTTTGACTATTATTGTTTTTAATAATTTACTCAAACATATACTATAGCATTTTTTGGTAAAATATTTTACTTTAATATAACACTGTAGCATTTTGCCATTTAAACTTTCCAAGAAGCTGGGAGAGAATAAGTCTTCTGTTTGTGTGTCTGACTAATGATTTACTCAGTTTTACTTATAACAATTAAAACAACATTTGTTAGGAATGAAATGATAGATAATTGAATGGATTTCTAGTTTTCATAAGCAAGTGTTATTTTCTTATGTATAAACATGTATTTTAAATACAAAAGAAAAGCCAATTGTCCACTTCATTTCAGAGTGCTCGTCTTAGAGCTGCTGGCTTTGGAAAAGACTTCAAAGAAAACCCCAACCTCAGGGATAACTGGACTGATGCTGAAGGCTATTATCGTAAGTATTTGTTCCTAACTTAATTTATATTGTTGTCTAAAATAGAGTTACTAAATGTAAAAGCACCTCATGGAAAAGCTCTGTGGAATTATCTTGCAATTGCATACCACAATGCCATCACTTAGTGTGGCTCATCCAAAACCACTGCATGTTCCTGCACTATAGTGCTCTTTCAAGCAGCTCACAGGTGTATTATAGAATCTAATAGTCAAATTAAAATTAAAACCTATCCAAAGTTATTTACAGCCATGAGATCTCCCTCCAGAAGGAAGGGTTACGTCAGCACGCTTGCCATGATCTGAAACCAAGAAAAACAGCATTCAAAGAACCTTGATGCCTATCGTGCTATAGTTGTCACCCAGGACTCAGAATGGAAGCACTTCAGTGAGCACATTTCTTCACTACTCGATATTAAACTCATCAGCAGTTAATAAAGACCAACAGAAATATTTCTTGTAATGAGGTGAAATGGGCATGAAACTTCTAATGGCGTTTATGAAAAGATTCCTGACCAAAGGAAGCACAGTTTCAGTTCCCCACAATTTCCACAAAGCTAGGTACAAAGCACTGTAGACTTGAGACAATAATTAAGTTACTATACTGTGTATCCTTGCTACTTTCAGAATCATGCAGAAAAAGTTTTCTTGTGGTCAATTATTCTGTGTATGTATTTAGTTCAGTTTATCTGATTTCCCTCTTCATTTTCTTTCCTAGGTGTTAACATAGGTGAAGTTCTAGATAAACGTTACAATGTTTATGGTTACACTGGCCAGGGAGTTTTCAGTAATGTAGTGCGAGCCAGAGATATGGCGAGAGCAAACCAAGAAGTAGCTGTCAAAATAATCAGGAATAATGAACTTATGTAAGTAATGTTTTGTTAAATAGTAAAATAATGAGATTTACAGCACTAGTAATCTAATTTTGAAAGTTGGGGCTAATAATAATCTTATTACTTATAAATATTTGATAGTAGCGGAATAAGACTTGACCTACATGGAAAATAAATTATTTTCAGCTCTCTTGAGAAATAGTGACCCAGGTTGTGTAGTGTAAATGTTACAGTGAACAATATTATCCAGTGAAGTTGAAATACTGTGAAATTTAAAGATCACTGCTGTGTTAATCATAAGACTGTTACTGCCTTCCTAACATTTTGAGAGCCAGCTAACTTGATGCTTATGTTGGATGTGAGGTGTAGAAATTCAGTAAGTTCGGAGTCAAAAATGTGTTTTGTTTTAGGCAAAAAACTGGTCTCAAAGAACTGGAATTTTTGAAGAAGCTCAATGATGCAGATCCTGATGACAAATTTCATTGTTTACGATTGTTCAGGCATTTTTATCACAAACAGCACCTCTGTCTGGTATTTGAACCACTCAGGTAGGTAAATTGAATATTTCCTGAATTGTGTATAAAAATGAAAAGTAGATTTAAGTGCATTTTAATGTTTTGTACTCTTAGCTTGAATTTTTTCTTTATATTTGGATTTTTTTACATTCTGCTCTTTATACGTCAGTAAACTTCTTAAGGCATAGAATTCAAAAACATCTAGAACCAACTTTCACAGATACACAGAAGAAAACACACTATTTAAATCTACTTAAAATGACAATGTCAGTTCTACAACTTCTTCCATCGCTGTAGATAAGCACGGTCATGTCAGTAATTGTATAGCATCTCTTGGTCTGATTGGCTGAATTTTCTATTTTAGTATATGGCCTGATGGCAAAGAATATATTTCAAGTTGGTCTGGTTTGGGTAATTTTTTCCTAATGCCTAAAAGAGAATTGGTTTTTGTACATTAAAATTGATGTTTAAACTAAGAATATGCTATTCTTTGTTTAATAATTTCCCATAATTTTTATGTACATAAATAGTATGAATTTACGAGAGGTACTGAAAAAGTATGGAAAGGATGTCGGTCTTCACATTAAAGCTGTACGGTCCTACAGCCAGCAGTTGTTCCTGGCATTAAAACTGCTTAAAAGATGTAACATCCTACATGCTGATATTAAACCAGACAATATTTTGGTAAGTAATATTTCACACTTTAAGACAGCCTTTACAAAATACATGTATGTTTAAATTTAGGTTCAGGTTAACACTCCCTAATCCGGGCTTCCCTTTTCTGGCAACATCCCTGGTCCAGCATCATCTGTACGAGCACTCACGGGGATAAGCCCCCAGGCTGGAGCCAAGAGCATTGCCAAATTAGGGCGCCTAGATGGAGGACTGGCGGCAGCAGAGTCACTGGTAGGAATGCAGAGCCCCTGGTCTCCCGGGGCGGGGAGAACCAGAGCTCTCTTCTCACTGGAGGGAGGGCAGCAGCATGGCTGCTGGAAGGGAGTACAGCCTCCCAGGTTATAGGAACCCCCCCCCCTCCCCCCCAGTGGCAGCAGAGCCATTTGGTGGAGCATGGAGCTCTCTGGGCAGCGGTGGAGCTGCTTTTAATGGAGCCCGCTGGACAGCAGCAAAGCTGCTCGGTGCAGTGCAAAGCCCAAGGCAGCAACAGAGTGCTGGGGGGAGTGTGGAGACGCTGGGCAGAGAGGAGCTCCAGACTGCAGTGAGGCTCATTGCAGGGAGAGGAGAACCTTGGGCTGCAGCAAAGTGGAGTGGGGGAGTAGAGTTCCCCCCTTTCCTCGCTCTGTGGGGAGAGCCTTGGTGGCAGTGGAGCTGCCTGAGGAAAAGCAGAGCACCTGCTGCATTGATCTCCTTCCCCACTCCATCTGCCAAATTCCCTGGTTCAGGGCTACTCAGGTTGAAAGGGTGCTGGACGAGGGAGGTACAACCTGTAATACTTTTTCAGAATCCAAATTCTGTCATCTTTTCCTCTGAAAAGAAGCTTTTGATTTAATATTAGGACAAAATCGAATCATCATGGTACAAATAATAAATCTAATATATAAAGGCAAATGTTTGTGCGCTAATAACTTGGGCACTATAAGACCTACCGCAACCAAACTTTGCATGGGGTAACCTTTCCTACAGGAGAAGGGTTTTAAGGTACTTTTGGCAGTGCGGGGAGAAGCGGCTTCCCGGGGAAAGCGGTGGGGACAACTCACTGAGGCCAGTGACGGAGGTGCGAGGGGAGGGGCGGTGCTCTTGAGTGGCAGCTGCCTCCACTCGCCTCTACCAGGCTGTTCCACTGAGCAGGCACATCCAGGGCGGGAGCTCCCTCCCGCCTGTGATGTCACTCGGCCTAGGCCCCTCTCCTCCGGTGGTGGCTGAGGGTTGCCGAACGGCGGACTGGAGCTCGCGGTCACCACTAGGGGGCGGTTGCCGGCGCAGTGGGGTGAGCCCAGCGGGGAGACAACAGCAGCGGTGCTGGGAGTGGCCTGGGGTCTGGCGCAGCTTCCTGGTCGTGTGGCGGTGAGCCCAGCACCTGTTCGCTGCGGCCTGCAGGAGAGGGGAGCCTTCGGCGCAGTCCCATTGTGCGGCAGGTAGTGGGGTGAAAGTTGCAGGATGGGCGGTGGGGTCATTGCCCCCCCGCAGCACCTGCAACCCCGGGAAGGAGCTGGACTGCTCCGCCAACCGTAGGTCCCGTGCTCACCTCCTTTAGCCTGTCCCTCACACAGGGCACCCCCAGCAGGATCCCACCGCCCGCCCCGAGCAATGCTAGGTAACTCCAGCTAGTAAGAAAATAACTAACACAAGTAGATATTCTCTGCTTCTAATTAAAAAGCTTTAACACTAAACATAACCTAGTAACCTGGGGTTTTAGCCTTCAAACCAATACAGCCGCTGCTCATACTTTCCCCTTCATGTTACACTCATGCCTCTTTAAAAAGAGGGCTTCAATCTTGCAAAGTAAGGAAGCATCCTTTTGGAGAGGGAAGATTTTGACTTCTTTTGAGATAATGGTAGAAATACTCCTTTGTTGTGAGGGTGCTAACAAGGACATGTCTGCTGCAAGAATCAAACATGCTAGCTGGCGCTAACTTGAGATGAGGATTTTTGTTTATATGAGGTGAGTGGGAAAGACTCCTTATACTTTCTTACCTGTACCCTTGCAGCAGAGGATAATCATTGTCATGGGAGTTAAACATCACAATGTGGGTTGCTTCTGGTTCACTTTATGTATTTGTGAGCTAGATGACAGATTCAAATCCTACAGAGTCTGAAGTATCAGTTTCTTAAAAATGTAAATACAGGACTATGTAGCACTTTAAAGACTAACAAGATGGTTTAATAGGTGATGAGCTTTCGTGGCCCACGAAAGCTCATCACTTATTAAACCATCTTGTTAGTCTTTAAAGTGCTACATAGTCCTGTATTTTGTTTCAGCTACACCAGACTAACACGGCTACATTTCTATCACTATTAAAAATGTAAGTTCTTAGTCTTCCTGGTTGTGAAAATAACCTAAATATGAACCTAGTATAAGCAATTAATTGTCTTTTGAGAGGACATCAATTTGAAACAGTGTCTGAGATCCATTAACTCCCCATTATTCTTCTTTATTCTTTTTGCAGTGTTAATGCTAAAATAAGGGCTCTCAAACTTCACTACACCGCAGCCCCCTTCTGACAATAAAAAATACTGCATGATCCCAGGGCAGGGCTGCACCAAAGCCTGAGTTCACCCAAGCCACATTGCTCTGGGCTGGGAAGGAGTGGGGGGAGCAAAGCTGAAACCTAAGGGCTTCAGCCTAAGGCAGTGAGGTCTGTAACCTGAACCCCATTACTCAGGGTTGAAGTGCTGTAGCTTTGGACCCGGACAGTTGAGTTTGTCTTTCGGCTTCAGTCTTGGGCCCTACGATGTTTAATACCAACCCTGGTGACCACATTAAAATGGGATTGTGACCCATTTTGGGGTCCTGACCCACAATTTTGAGAACCGCTTGATCAGCTGCATGAAGTGGAAACTTCATCCAGCTTGCCAGGGATATATACGCATATGTAAAGATGGCAAGAGTTACATTTCTATGTGGAGGACCAAAGCTAATGAGGCAAATTCAGTTGGGTGGAAGAAGCCAATTCCCAACAGTTGATGAGGTGGTGAGAATACCAAAAGGGAGAAAATTACTTTTTATAGTGAGCTAGCCACTCCTAGTCTATTTTCAGACCCAATGTGATAGTGTCAAGTTTGCATAATAATGTCAGCTCTGCAGTTTAATGCTGCAGTTTGGTTTTGTTGCTTGAGTCCGGCAACTTTTAACTGAATAGAAACACTCCCATTTTTTCATCTCTGCATATATTGCTGCTAAACTATAGTTACCACTTCTTTCAACTAACAAAGTGAATTCCAGCCCACAAAAGCTTATGCCCAAATAAATTTGTTAATCTTTAAGATGCCACAGGACTCCTCATTGTATTTGCTGAAATAGACTAACATGGCTACCACTCTGAAGTTTGAGAACCACTGCTCTAAAGCATAATCATGGTGTTTGAAATATTAACATTAATTATTTAAATGCTGGTCACTTTAGTAGATGGGAGGGGATTGGAATGAAACTCACAAAGTGGGAATTTGGAACTGGTGTATGGAGGGAAATGCAGTGGGTAGAAAGGAATAGAGTAAAAGAATGGGAAGGTAGAGAAACAAAATTAAGAAAGGGCCAGAAATAAGTAGATTTAGAAGTGAGCTTATTTTTCATGGGGGATGCTGAGTGGAACAATAAGTCTGTTATTTGTTCAGTATTATTTGTTCAGTATCTGAAAGTTTAGTAAGTAAAAACATTCTACTCTTGAGCTTTGTGCAAATCACCATGACTCAAAGGATATATTTAATCTTAAATTTATACTCTGGTCTTCTTTTTTTTTAAGGGGGCCAAATTTGTATGTAGTATAACTCCTTTGAAGCCTCCAGTAACTAGGGATGTGAATGGATAACCGGTTAATCAGTTACCTGGTAAACATCACCTGGGAATTGGCAGCCAGCTCTGCACAGGGCTGGGAGTGGTCCTGATTAGTCAGTTAACCAATTAAATGTTAAATTAACCTAATGTTTAACCTGCCAACCCATTAATCTGTATTTTACATCCCTACCAGTCACCAATTTAGCTCTGCTTCGGTTTAAAAAAAAACTGTTAAAAAGCCCTTTTTAATGATCAAGTTAACTTAAGTTTGGTCTCCATCAGTGGTTTTCAACTTTTTTTCATTTGCAGACCCCTAAAAAATTTCAAATGGAGGGGCAGACATCTTTGGAAACCTTAGACATATGCTGTAGATTCCCCATGGATCAAATGTTGAAAGCCACCAGTCTGCACTACAAACTTTTGTCAATATAAGTGACATTCAGGGGTGTGGAAAATCCCTAAGCCCTGGTCTGCACTAAGGAGTTATTTCAAAATAATAAGACGATTATTTTGAAATAATGGGCTGGTTATTTCAAAATCTGTACTCCTGCTTTCCTCAGGGAATAACTCTTATTTTGAAATAGTGTTAGTGTAGAAGCTCCGCTGCTGCTATTTCAAAATAACTATTCCCCAGTAATTCAGAGTAATAACTCCCCATTGCTTCCTGAGGCTCTAAGTTGAGGTCACACATTCACAATAACTGAGCCTGCCTTGGATTAATTTTGAGGCTTCCCTGTAGTGGGGAGAAGCTATTTTGATTTTGCTATTTAGGGAGTTATAATTTCAATAATTTTTTATTTTGAAATTATTTCCTAGTGTAGATAAGCCCTAAGAGAGGTAGTTATACCAGTGTACCCCCAGCGTAGAGAGTGCAGTGTTGACGGGAGGGCTTCTGTGGTTGACATAGCCAAGCTTCTCAGGGGAGGTGGAGTGCCTTTGCTAATAAGAGAAGCTATCTCCCATCAGCAGAGGTAGTGACTTCACTAAGCACTAGAGCAGCGCTGTAAGTAGAGACAAACCCTAAGGCATAGCCAGAGTTAATTTGGTTCTCCCCTCCCAATTCTGAAGCTCACATGCATGGAAAAGCTAGTTTGCCTATTATCTTGTTTAATTTACTCTTGAAAGAGATTAATCTTTTCTAAACCGACTGTAGTATAGATATCATCTCACTCTGTCGGTACTGTGTTAAAGTAACTTGGCTTTCCTCAAATACATTTAAAAAAATCAAATATATTGAGTTAGAATCCCCTGAAGGAAGTCTACATTGTTCCCTTAATGTTATCTAAGGTGAGAAGTCTTGACTAATTTGAAATGATGGATTGCTTCCCTCTGTTCTCTTGAAAGCATCAACTAAGAACTAATTTGAGTGCTTAGAAACCTTTCTTATAATAGTATTATAAAGACTTGCAATAATTCAGAGGACTAAGTTAAATGGAATAGGTCCAAAAACTTTGTCTAAAAAGAGGGGCAATGTAGCTGCTTTTTATCAGGTCTCTTGCAAATAAAATACATCCACTCCCCATGAGCAGCATTCATGTTGTTGACAGGAGACCACTCCTGCCAACAATGTGCTATCTGCTATTCACGCTTCACTTGCTGCAACAGTGTTCTTTGAGTTGGGAGGGAGGGGTTAGCAATTCTGAACACCACAAGTTTTGACATTGACTTGCCAGTATAGACATAGCCTAGTGATCCAAACAAGTATCCAGAAACCAATTTAAGTGCTCAGATTGACAAGTTATAGTATACATTTTAAGGTTAAATTAGGACTTTCTTCCGTGTTCTCTACAAAATTAGAGCTTAGTTTAACTAATTTGTACTCTGTCCAATCACAGAATGAGAGTAGATTTTTTTCTCCTCTTGTTACCATGATTGAAATAATCTGTAACAAATTTAACAGTGTAGTACAGGTTGAACCTCTCTTGTCCAGCACCCTCGGGACCTGACTGGATCTGGATGAGGGAATTTGCTAGTCAAGGGGAGGTCCCCTGATACCAGCCCTTCAGCCCGTTGCCCCTCCTCGCTGATGGCTTCTTCAGTGTTCCTGGGCTGTCTGCAGGCCAGCCCTAGTTCTGCTGCCAGCTTGCTGTGCTGCAGCAGCCCCAGCTGTGCTGCTGCATGGCACATGGCCCCAGCTGCGCTGATTCTGCCAGGCTGCTGCAGCCATTTTCCTATCCCAGGCTGCCATGGCTGCAACACCAGCCCCAATGCTAGACAGCAGGCAGCCCCAATCAAGCTTCCGCCGCTGCCCAAGCTGCTGCAGCCTGGCCAGACTTCCCCTCTTGGGCTGCTGTGATCCAGGCCGCGCTGCCGGATAGCAGACATCCCCAGTAGCTTTTCTCCCAGGCTGCTGCTTCCCCGGTGCTAGTAGACTGGCAGTGTTGCACTAGGCTCCCAGCTGCTATTTTTCTGCCCCGGGACTCTCTTATCCAGGAACATCCGTGGTCACTCCAGACCACAGATGTTGCTGGATAAGAGAATTCCAGATTTGGGAGGTATAACCTTTAAAATCATCTTACCCAAATAGATGTGTCTGAGAAACAGAGAGCAGGCAAGAACATAAGATATTTTTTTTTCTATTTCTAAAATTTTCTATTTACTCAATGACTGACAGAGATTTCCATCTACAACATAATTACAATATTTTTTAAAAATTGCCCAGGTGAGTAAGAATACTGCTGTGCAAATATTTTAAAGCTACTATTTGGCTATTCACGCTAAATCTTAAGAGGTCTCTGTGGGGGGAAAAAGGCTTTTACCTAAGCAATCTTGAAATAATCATTTTGTTTTTCAATTCTTCTGCAAAAGAAGCCTTAAGTGTACCCTTTCAAAAAAGGAAATCAAATTACGAAAAATCTTAAGGCATCAATTCTCATCTGAGTATCAATTAAAAAAGAGCAGCAATGTCCTTTTATGAATGGTCAGGAACCCCTAGAAATTGCAGCTTACCTATAACTACAGTGATGCAAGCCGTAAGAATGATTCTCATTTTGATAGAATCCTTTATATGGTATCCATCCATTTACACACATATATGACAATGTGTTCAAACAGAAAAATAAAGTTCTCACCTTTTTGATGATATCATCAGTTAATTCAGGGTCACCTCCAGTTTTTGCAAATATTTCTGAATACAACTTGATAAATTCTTGTATACTCTTCCCCGTTGATGGTTTTTGTTTAGTCATAGTAGAAGTTTCTGCTCAATTTATAATTTTGCTTTTTTGTATATATAAATGTTGGAACCCTACCCTCTTTTTCTTAGAGAAAATCTAGCCATCAGAAAAGTACAATGACAAATGACTGTAAAGTTAAACTCTGGAGTGCAGTGAGGTCTCACACTTAAATCTGTGTGAAAAGCAAATACCTGCTCAACTTGTGAAAGCTGATTAATATAACAAATAGTTAAATAATATGTTTGCTGACTACTTTAATGTGGATGTCCAATGGGGATATTTTTTCATATTAAAGATTCTAAATATAGTGTTACATATAAAATGAATACTTTTATCTATATACAACTTGAACAATGGACTATATGTGTCGAGCTATAGGAATCTTTTATCAGAAAAATTACCTGAACTATGGAATATTGATTGGCTAATAACTACTAATTTTGATGGGCAATGTTGTTATTGACATGGTTGATGTAAGAATTTTAGCTAGCTCTTTAGTTTGGCAACAGAGCTGAATGCTGTGGATCATGCTATCCAGGTATGGAAGTAACTTTTGGTTGCTCTTTCCTTGGGATCATTGGAACTTGGATACATTGCAGAGGTGAATCACTTGGGCTCTGAATGGAAAATTATGTACTCTTATTACATGAGCGCATTCTGGACTGATCTTCCGACAGGGGATGTTTCCACTTCTGTGCAAGCTGCTACTCTAATTCTCTGGAACACGGATTTTGAAACTTTTTTTGATGGGCTCCCAATTTGAAAATATTTTGGGCTTCTCCACCTCACTCTTGGTACTGGTCATAAATTTCATGGGATCAATGCAGATCACTACAGAGCTAAGTAACAGTACTAGGGATGTTAAATTTAGATTAACTAATCGAATAAGTCAGTGTGATTTCCATCGACCATTTGATTAGTCTATAAGGGAGCCCTCCAGTTCAAAAGTGGAAGCCCTGCAGGGGGTATGGGGCCAGTGAGGGACTCCCCCGCTGGCTCCACACTCCCTGCAGCACCTCAGATTTTGAAATGTACAAGAGCCCTAGACTGGCTTTTAAGCCGTCTCTTCCTAGCACCGGCTCTTGCTCTCCCCCCCTTGCTGACTCTCTCTGAGGGGATGGGGAAGCAACTAGTCACATCACTAGTAGACTATCCGATACACATATGCTTATTGGACAGAGTTGATTCGTCGCTAACATCCCTAAACAATTCCATTCCCCCGTCTTTCTTCTGCTCCGCTGCTGTTAGCAGTGCTATCTTCAGAGCTGGGCAGCCAGCTAGCAGCCACTGCTCTTTGGCTGCCTAGCTCTAAGGCAAGGAAAAAGGGGATCTTGTGACCCCCTCTCCAATAGCCTTGTGGCCTCTTTTTGCGTTGGGACCTAAGGTTGAGAGACTGTGCTCTAGAGTAGTAGATTGGTGAACATTTAGAGGCTCCTCAGGACTTTTTATATAATCAACTTTTGGTCAGGGCAAATGTGGCAAGGAAGAACCATTTCTCTGACTGGTGGAAGGGTGAGTAGGACTATTCTACCATTTGAAATATATATTAGTTCTGTATTTGGGGCACAGAATTTGTGTACACGTTTCTTTTGAAGGGGAAAGAGACATTGGAATCTATGTAATCTTCAGTTATTATGCCTGCAGTGTTCTGGCTCATGAATTGAATTGACGCCTGGGGAGCAGAGTCCAGCTTTGTTCACTAGGTGTCATTCTTACTGTGTGTGTATTGAAGAAATATTAAAAACAGTTGAGCGCACAGGTGTTTGACACATTTGTCCATGGTTTTAATATTTTGGGTCAGTCATGTTAGCTCATTTTTATTGGGCTCGTGCATTTGATACAAATAGATAGAAAATACACATTTGGAAATGTTATTTAATAGTCTCTCTAAACAATTGTAAAATTAGTCAAATTGATCATAAAAATGAATTTTAAATTCAGTAGCTATTACAATGTAGTGCCATTCATTGTCATTTCCAGGTTAAGAAGATATTACAGTTTACCTAGAATTCAAGGCGCCAAGATAGAGTGGTGAACAAATATTAAAGTTAGTTAAGGGATTACTGGATGATTTGATATTGTTTTGTTGCTGGTGTATGACAGCTTATGTACTGTCTCAGCGTCTGTGACAATCTATGTACTGTCAGTGTGCCGGTAAAGTTTTTATTTAATTTGCAGGTGAACGAATCTAAAACCATATTAAAGCTTTGTGATTTCGGATCAGCTTCACATGTTGCCGATAATGACATCACACCGTATCTTGTCAGTAGATTTTATCGAGCTCCTGAAATTAGTAAGTTCATCTGACATGTTTCTCTGTGCATTTAAATTATCTAAATACTTGAATGGTGATTATTATACATGGTCATATGTATTCAGAACATAGATTTAACTGTTCTTGCTTCAACTCTGGTTTTAAAAATTAAAATCAGTGTTAAAACTCTAATCTTAATGTAGCCAATCCAATGATTTAGAAGTAGCAGAACACACTAGCATCTGGTGAAAGAGAGCTTGAGACACTTTTTGTTGATTCTACTCTGGCAGACATTTGGGATGTTGCAGAGGCAGTTTTGATGAGCAGTGGCGAAGGGCAGTTTTCTAGGGGTGAAGGGCAGTTTTCATTGTTTTAGTTTTTTTTGTTTTTTTTTTTTTTTTGGGCAAGGAAAGGTTGCAGTTAAAGCCCACTGTGAGGGGGAAGTAGATAGACTTTAATCCTCTTTCTTTTGCACTTTACTGTTTTTAAGAATATGAATTTTAAGGTATCTCCTAAATCCAGGTTTTCAATATCTGTTTGCTCTTACAATATAAGTTTATACCTGGTTTTGTGGTATTAACTGATTAAATAAGAAAACTTTTCTGTTTCAGTTATAGGCAAAATCTATGACTATGGTATAGATATGTGGTCTGTAGGCTGCACGTTATATGAACTTTATACAGGAAAAATACTGTTTCCTGGCAAAACCAATAACCATATGTTGAAACTTGCCATGGACCTCAAAGGAAAGATGCCAAACAAGGTAAGAAAAAACTAAATAGAAACCTTTTTATACACTCAACTAAAAACAGTAAAACAGGAAAGTCAATGGAAGATAACTGTGTGTGTTATCCAGGTGGCTTGAATGACTTCTTATCTGAAGCTGGGAGTGGGATGGATCACTTCCTGATTACCTTTTCTTTCATTTGCTCTGAAACATGTAGCATTGGCCATTATCAGAAAACAGGATACTAGGTTGAATGGACCATTGGTCTGACCCAGTAAGGCTGTTCTAATATTCTTGTAATTTCTCACTGCTCTCTGAAAGATCATTAAAAGCATTAAATAATTCATGTTACTGTAAGTCAGTAGATGTATTTTCCCTTATGATCTGAGTCTGAAATCTGAAGTTTTCAAGAAAAATAAATTTACAAAACTCCTGCCCTCTTTTATTTTCAGATGATACGAAAAGGTGTGTTCAAAGATCAACACTTTGATCAAAATCTCAACTTCATGTATATAGAAGTAGACAAAGTAACAGAAAGGGTAAGTTTTAAATGAATTGAGCGGTCTTTGTTTTAAAAAGTTTAACTATAATTGTGTTCCAGTTATGAAATTCAATAATTAATGACTTGTTAATTAATAGGATCTAACAAGTACCAAGGCATGTTGTGAAGGCTTTTTAAAATCTTTTTTTCCTGCGGCAGAATGAATGCAGATATTTTATTATGATAGGTTAAATTTATGTTCGTGCTACAGGGAAATTCTGTATGGCTTTGCATTTTAGTTTAATAAAAAATCTGGTTATTGTAAATCATAAACACAGTACATTCTTTGTATAACCTTGTGTAAACTTAGCTTGAAATTATTAGTAAATCTTAATGCTGCTGCCATTTGCTAAAATAAGAAAATGTGCAACTTTTATGTGAAAGTTTGTTGTAGAATATATTCCCTTAAGCCTGGTATACTCTATGGAGTTAGTCAACACAAGACCGCTTATACCAGCTGAACTATATAAATATCTAAGCTAAAATTTTGCTCTGGCTGACATAACTGTCCCACCATTACAACTTGATAATTCCATCTTCACAGGAGGAAGAGAGTCCGTGTCAATGTAGTTAGGTTGTCATAGGGTCAGTATAAGCACAGTTTTGCTTACTTCAACAGTTGCTGGCTTTCAGAAGCCATGCTACAATGCCCTATATCAGGGCTGGGCAAAATATGGCCTAGGGGCTGGATCCAGCCCACCAAGCCACTGGATCTGGCCCGCAGACACAGATGGGGACATCAGCCAGACTCCCTGATTGGCCTATGCCCTTCCCACAGCGCTCAGAAAAGCGGCTGCATCAGCCATTTCTCTTTCTCAGCTGTGAGCCCAGGGGCAGGGAATGTGGTGCTTCACATGCTGCCGCCTCCCAGCATAATCCCATTGGTTGATTTCTGGCCAATGGGAGCAGCACACGAAGCACCCTCTCCTCAGGGTCTTAGTCACCATTGCACATGGCCTCTGCAGCCTGTGTAAGGGCGGGGCGGGCAGGTAAGCTGCATGAAATCCATGCTGGGCTGCTGGTCAGGAGTCATCCATGTAAGTTTTCTGGTCAGAGTCTGCCTCTGGCACCCCAGCCCCTCTCTACCCCCAACCCTCTGCCCCCCACTCCTACCCCATACCCCACATAAGCCAAACCTTCATTCCCTCCTCCTGAACTCATAACCCCTCCCAGACCTTGCTTCCCAATCCTCTGCCCCAGGTCACAACCCCCTCCTGTGCTAGGTCATAACCCAACCCCTGAACCTGAATCCCTTGCCCCAGGTCACAACACAAACTACTCCAGTCCAGTCCAGTGCTCCAGGTCACAACTGCCTCCTTCACCCAACTTGCATCCCAGACCCTTAGCTTCCTCCATTAATATCATGTAAGAGTGTGGCCTTTGGCCACTTTCCAAAATCTTGACGTGCTCC
>CM057846.1:105418316-105436990 GCA_030068395.1 Apalone spinifera | reverse complement strand
CCCCCCCCCCCCCCCCCCCATCAAAAATTATTACCCACACCTGCCATACATTGACAGTACATTTGGTACATGTGCTACTGATGAGGAAGTGCACCACTGACAGGAATGCAGTGTAGACTGTAAAAGCAATTTAATGATTGTCATGGCTATATGCCAGTGTAAATTAGGATAACATAATTTCGTAATGTAGATATGCCCTTTTTAGGGATTATAGTATATACCATTGCAACATTAGAGTGCACACTAAGAGTGTATCACATTGGCAAGTATAGAACATGCTTTCTTACTTTGAACTCTCAATCCATTGAGTCTCAAACATAGGGAAACAGATCTTAAATGTGATGTGCAAGGAAATTAATGCATCTGACATAAATCACATGAATGAATCATACTTTCAAATTTCAGTATTTCCTTCGATAACATAGTAATTAGAGTTACAACACTAAATTTGTGTTTGACAGCAGTAAATTTAGGTGGAATAACAGTGGAGCAATAGTTTTTCTAATTGGAGTGAGTGCTTGTTATTATACACTTAGTAGTTTTATTAACAGTACTAGTTTATATGGAAGTAAATGTTGGTTGCACTTTTTATATTAGGAAAAAGTAACTGTCATGAGCACCATTAATCCAACCAAGGACCTATTAGCAGACTTGATTGGTTGCCAACGACTCCCTGAAGATCAGCGGAAAAAAGTACATCAGCTAAAGGACTTGTTGGACCAGATCCTAATGTTAGACCCAGCCAAACGGATTAGCATCAACCAGGCTCTACAACACGCCTTCATCCAGGAAAAAATTTAAATCCAATGAAGAAGTTCAAAGGGTTTGAGTAGTTAAGATACAAAGACTGAAGAAATTTCACAGCAGTTTATTAATGTATATAAACATAAATATTTCCCCTGCAAAGTTGAGGAAGAATGATATATTTGAATTAACACCAAGGCTGATATTTCTTTTAGAAATGTTAGAGTAATTCTGTTCGTGTCTTATGTGAAAATTTTCACTGTAGAACTGTTTTAATTGCCAAGACTGCACAAAAGTACAATGCTAATGTATATGGTTGCAGTTCACATATTATAAAAAAAAAGCTTGTTATAAAAGAACAGTAATACTGGGTGGTCGATTTGTTTTTAGCAGACTTGGCTTCATTTTTGTCTTTAAAAAATGGCCAGCATAAATGCTGTTTATATTCACGTTTTCCTAGGTGTGTGTGTGCAGGCCACAGCAGCATGCCCTTGGTGTAGTCAGTGCCGAAGGGAATCTGTTCCTTCTTGAGCCTGCCTGCAGGGATGGTCTCCTCTTTTAAAGCAGGTTGTGTACAACTTTCAGTACACTGAAGGTAAGCTAAACCATCAACGTCACCGGTGTTTAAGATGTTATTTTATTGGAACAACTGACAAATGAGAGACAATAGCTTTATGGCAGAATTCCCTGCATGTTTGATAAATGATGTTGTTTTATTTTCTGGCATTGCAACTGTGGCATAGTTACAACTTATGTTCTGTTCATCACATTTAAAATTTGGAGAAAGCGCACTTGATGGATAGAGCGCCTTCAGTGTACTGTTCTTATTACTTTAATTTTTTTAATCAACTTGCTATAGACTTTGTATACATTTTGTTAAATATAGTTCACTATGACATAGAACCAATACTTACAGAAGAGTTTTCATTTACTAATTACATATGTTGAGATCTGATTCTGAAAGACCTTATATCTAAAGGATAGATAGACAACATAATGCAATTTTTAACTATTTGTATGTCATTTTGAAAGTGTACTGCTTTATGCTAAAAGTGTTTCATTTGTTCATTGTTTTCATTATTTGTGATCATGTTGTCTTTCAATACAGGCATAAACCTTCCACTCTTGAACAAAGCAGCTGCTTTTTAAAAGCGGTAATTGCTTCTTTACCTTTTATTTCTTTTGTAAATGAAGCTTTTCTTTAAGAAATGTGACAGTGTTGTCTCTTGCATAAAACAGTTGACACTCACTTATTGTAAAGTGAAGATTGTTCTGCTGCATGTAAAGTGGACCATGCAGATTTCTGTATGTTTTCAGTATGCATCATTAGATAATAAAGTCTTTTGTGAACAAGGCATTTGTAGCCATTTTTAAAATATTTTTGTCTTCAGTGCTGGTAAATCAGGTAATACATAAGAAGAAAACCTTCATTTTTCTGTTAACCCTTTAATTAAAGGGATTATGATGATCTTTGGAAGGCAATATTAGACTACATTAAGTAGATCTCTAATTATCATCATCGTAATAAAAAAAAAGAAAGAAAACTAACCAAAAACCTACAGATACTGTCTATCTGCTTTCATTGTTATGAAATTATTCCTGTAGGATATTTGATTGAATTCAGGCTTTAACTAATGTTTATGCTGTTTTTCTCACTTTTCCTTTTGATGGTGCTGAAAGAGAGAAAGGAAAGCGAGGCACAGGCCACTCAACGCCTACTCCATGGGTCTGATTTGATGAGACACCAACTTCACCTTCCTAACAAGGTTATTTCTGACAGCATGTGTAGATAAACATTTAGCAACAATTTAAAAAATAGTTTGAAACATTTGAATTAGGTATGCAACAAGAAGAATCCAGATTAAAACTTTCCAATTCATACTTATGTTTTATATTTAGTTTGAGACCATAAAAATGCATCTTCTATTTCCATTTATTATTTGCATAACATGTATAAAAAAACTAGGGTTTAGGTTTTTTTTTAAACTCTTCAAAAATTGTAAATAGGATTTCTTTATCCATCTAGGCACATAATTGCAACAAACATGCACGTATAGTGCAATCAAGGATAGAAAATGAGACTAAGCAGTCATTCTGCTGGTGGGGTGTTCCCCACCAAGGAGATGTAATGAACTACAAAGCAGGCAGGTGATGGGTGATGTTACGTGCCTATTTTGAACCTTCAACCTGTCTTTTCTAAGTTTTTATTTTCATTTTAATGAAAAGTAAATCTGTTCCTACTTCAATATACCAAGTTTCTTGTTCATACAGGAAATAGAATGCAGATTTCTCTCTTACTTGAAATGAAGAACTAGATACTTGTTTGTTAATTCCACACAAAGTAATTTGCACTGTTTTGGTGATGCCTATAGACATATTCAACACTTCCGGTGGCAATTTTACGCAGATGTAGTAAAATCTTATTGTTTCTGTTGATTTTGACCATTATTTTGTCTCCCTATTTAAGAATAGTGAAATGAGTTGTCAACTCCAATAGAAACAATGCACCTTATACCTACAGAACTTTAAGAACTATACTAAAGAAGCATAAAGTTGCTCGTTTACTTGTTCTTTGTGTTGTAGGTGCAGCTCAAAAGAAGATGATGACCACCAGAAGACATGAACAAAGGTTTCTGTCCCATAAAAGACATAAAATATTTTTCATGTTATCTGTCTAATCTTTCTGTTTACAGCATTCAGACCTAGATTTCATTAGCACTATTGCATTATTGGTAATTCTAAGAATAGTCCTGTTGTGCTGGTATTTATATGTAAGACGTGCTTATTTCATTTCTGGTCTGTGATTTTGTTGTGATCAAATGTAGAAAGATACACAATACTGTATCTGTTTGCTTTTTTCTTATAAGGGAAATTTTGAGCGTGGTATTTTTTTCTTTAAGGAGTTAACATTTAATGGCAATAAATGTGTGTATGTATGTGCATGCACGCACGCACACACACACATACACATCTCCATCCTAATATTTGAATAGTTATATATTCGCATCACTGTTGTATTTAAGATTTTACTATCAGAGGATACAAAAATTTGTTCCCAGGTTTTATTGTAGTGCATTATATATGCTAATAGTCTCTTAGTTACTTTCAGCTAGCAAAGCAAACATTATAATGGCAAAGATTTATTATAAGAAATTGTTGAAAAACAAGAGGATCCTGGTCCTTGACCCTAAACTCTCTTCTAGCACTCTTTGTATTTTTCTGGCAGAACAAAGGAATTGTAATTCCGGCTTGAACAGCCAGCTAAATGCCCTTCCCCTCTCCCCCATCACAGATGATTCCTGAGTAATATAGAGACACATAGCCACCTATTTGCCACCCCTTTTCCTCTTAACCTTTGGGATAGGGGACAATTGGATGTCTGACTGGAATGATGCTACACTGTGCTGGTTCCCAGCTGTTACAAACTATTACAAGTTAGAAGAATCTCTGAAACTGCTTTAACTTGCACAGGGTCTTTTGGATGAGGCTGGTTTACAGCTATTTTTGTTGCCTCCACACCAAGTTCTGTGCAAAGTGAAGCTTGGTTGAACCTAAGCATTTAACCCATGATCTGTGTCTTATGGTCACTGAAAATAAACAAACTAAAAATGCATTTGAATCTGGACTCCCAGACAAGAATTAAATGCACTGCTTCTTCAGTGCTGAGTCAGATTACTGGAAATGTGTACTAAAAATGCCTTTTATTGTATTTATGTATGTTGCTTAGGTGTATACATATAGGTTGACATAATTGAAAACCATTGTTAAATGAATTTTGATTGTGAATCATACATTTTAATAATGTTTTTCCTCCATGTGTAGGGTAAGTGGCAATAAACCTCTGAAGAACCTTTGAATATATTGATCCATGCACAGGAGAATGATCACTCTGTGAGAATACTGGAGAATATAACTTAATCTTCTACAGTGTAATAAATCTCCAACTGTAACTTACAGTGATGGCAGCAAATGTTCAGAGTGGCACTTGCTTCAAGTTAATAAAATAAAGTCTTGAAACTAATTTGCATCTTGTGTTTTTTACTTTTGTTTGGTTTATAAATTTGATGGGAAAAGCTTTTAAATACTTATTTCAAATATTTGCATCCACTACACCAGGCCAATGTTGTTCTTCAGATTCCATTTTCTCTGTTTTGAGTTTAGGTCAGCATCAATTACTGAGGTACCAGAAGGGTTCAATTTCCTGCTCCATCACAAACTTCCTTTGTGACCTTCAGCAAGAATCTCTTTGTGCCTCAGTTCCCTATCTGTAAAATGGGGTAATAGTGTACAAGGTTTTGTGAGGATAAATACATTCCAAAGAGTGTTACACTAATTGGGCCATGTTAGTGTCCAAGATAGATGGCTATAGCTTAATCAGGGTCAGAGTGTGAAGATGGTAGAATGGGAAAAGCAGCCTGATGAAATGGGGAGAATTATGTTGCCTCTTTAATTGAGGGGTTGTACGTACCATTTGTTTCTGGATGTATTGTTGATTCACCAGTTTTGTTTGTTTTTTAAATCAACATATAGCAGCAGTGGCCAGAATAGCTGGATGTCTTCATCTAGACAGAAAGTTCAGATTCTTTTGGGTGCAGACCTCCTTTACCATGTCACCTTGTAACCTTAAAGTGACACAATAGCAATGCAGTCTAGATGGACAGCACCATAAATCAGCTTAAAAATAAAGCAGAGTCTGGTGGTTTGCTTGTTAATTGGAGTTTTTCATTTGTGAGCACATGAAACTTGATGCTCTGTAGAGGCTTCCTGTTAACTGCTGAGTGAAATTTAAGGTCTTGGTACTGTATTGACCTGTCAGTTTCTAAAAGTGTGGAGCTGCCTACTTGAGACTCTCTCTCTCCCGAGGTGATACCAGTGCTACAGTTTTAACTAGAAGTAATTGAGTTGAAGCGTCTTTGTTTAAAAGAGGTGAGAGCTGCTGGCAGGGTGTTGTCTCTGAAGGGCTTTGAACTTCAGAATTCCTTTGAAGTGATGCCAGTCTCTGTTTTCAGACAAGCAGTTTGCTTTGTCCCATGCTGCCCCTCGTGCTTGGGAGAAGTTCTCCATAACCACCTGCAGCCTAACTCACCTCTTTAAAACTCTCCTTGACTGAGATTCCTACAAAAATCTTCATGATTAGGCTGCTGGTATACTGAGACCATTGCCTGTGATACTGACCAAAATTCTCATTGTTTCCTTGCCTTACCTCTTTTCTATCTGTAACCATTTGTTGTCTCCAGTGCTTTTTTTGTTTTTAAAAAAAAGTGCCCGTACTGCAGGGGAAAAGTTGTTGAGCTCTGACTGGAGGTGCTAGTACTGTGTACCATGCAGTACTGTCACAAAAAAAAGCACTGGTTGTCTCTGATCTTCTACTGAGATTGTAATATCTTTAGGGCAGGGCCCATCTTTTTATTCTGAGACTTTAATTTTAACCCTCACTGACAAAGGTGATCAGGGAGATGCAAGTGCCCTAGACCCACCTATGTCGGGCCACAATTCTATGGTCCCCAGCAAGAGCAGGTGTTTTATGCTGATAACTCGATTTATGGTGTATCTGGTTTGCCTACTTCACCTGTACGCAGGAAAATCTTCTGCTATACAAACTGTATGTCCTGAGTCCCACCAGCCCATTCCCCTTTCAAGAGGAATCAGCAGATTTTTAGGTGCATTCTAAAAAATGTAGATATTTGGAAATTTTATTTTTGTGATACTTCCTACAATTATAGTGTTTTTCTAAATAGTCAGTTTATAAAATTTGCAAGTTCTGGTTTAGTGCAGAGAAGAATATTTGTTGCATAACCCACTGGTACCAGAATCTGTTAACTTGAGGGTACTCTTGCATTATTTAGCTTTCTTTTTTATATTATTAGAGTTAACATGCCTTCAAGGCAGATCTTACCAGCAACAAATAGCCACTTTCCCTAAAAGCAGCAACCAAGACATTGTCATAAATAGAATAAAGGGTTTATTTATAACAATATTTACAGGTTACATAAAGGAAAAACAAGACTGTAACATTACAGAAAAACCAAACTAAATAATAAAATTGTGTATATCTGCCAGGAGCGTATCACACAGGCAAGAATATGGACCTCAAAACACAACAAACAAAAGATGGTCAAAACCCAGAGGTACTTAACCACAGTGTGGTTTGCAAATTTGCTAGTAAGATGAACTTTTCAACTCCCCTGTTTAAACTGTTCCCTCTTAACTGCTAAATTCTAGTCTTTTCCTGCCATCAAACAATGTTATCAATAAAAAATATTCCATGTGGCAATGCTAGATGCTCTTCCTTAGAACACTGGGGTTTCCTGCTTCTTTGTAGTTCCTGGCACCCAAATATTCAAGACCAGTGAGCATTGTCTTAAACTAAAAACTTAAAAGATGGAAGGAAAAAAATGGCTGAGACATACTGCAACCAAAACATGCACTCTTTGAGATTTATCTCAAGCATTGTCTTGACTTTTCTTTAAAAGGAAACTATTGCGCACAACTGAAAAAGAACAGTGTCATTTGTTTCTACTCACAGAATTTTTCTCTTCCATTAAATTTTTGAGTGGTTCATGTAGTTAAGACATGAATACCGATATACTCTATAGCTGAGACGTTCCTTTGGAGTAGAGAGTGAACCAGTACTTCTATTGCAGCAGTAGTGCCCAAAATTCCTTTAATAACTGTACACAAAGAAACAGTTCCTGCTTAGAAGAGTTTCTAAGGTCCCAATTCTTGAAATTATTTGCATGTCAGTTGGCCCATTTTAATTCAGTGGGGCTACAATTGTGAAAAACTGCATGCATATTTTCTGCATCCAGTCCTTAATAGCTAGACAACATACAAATAATGCAGAATGTAATGTAAGAATACCCATATTACTAGCTACTTCTTTCTCTCCTTATGACACTGACTACCCTTGCCCTGCTTTTCTCCCCAATAAGAGATTACAAATGTCTTTAACCAACAAAGTATTTTTGTTAAAATAAAAAACCCACCATTGGAAATAATCAAATGGCTCGATCCAACTTAATGGTAGCCAAGGTCATGGCCAAAGCAGTTGTATGTAGCACCATAACCTGAATCCGTTTTAAATTGGCAGGATGACTCTATAAAGGTAAATTATGGTTCAGACTTCTGAAGGAGGAAAGGTGGCATTTACAGTTGTCTCAAAGCCATGTCTAGGGCAGGCTACCAATTATTTTGCCAGTGTTAGAAATTAATGTGAAGAGGATTTACACCAGTGGTCCCCAACCTTTTGTGGCTGCCGGGTGCCCAGGGGCGGGGCCGCTCACGTGCCATGCTTCCGGGGGTGGGGCCACGTATGCGCTGTGCGCCTGGGGATGGGGGCCGCCCATGCGTCTTGAGCCCAGGGCTGGCACCGTGCATGAGCCACGCGCCCGGGGCAGGGGCCGCCTTTCGCCGGCACTGCGCATGTGCCACGCGCCTGGGCTAGGGGCCGCCCACACATCCTGAGCCCGGGGTCGGCACCGCGCATGAGCCGCGCCCGGGGCAGGGGCCGCCTGTGCGCCCTGCGCCGGCACTGCGCATGTGCCGTGTGCTGGAAGTGGGGCCAGCCCAGATGTTTTGGTAGGCACACACAAATGCCCCGGCGGGCGCCATGGCGCTTGTGGGCACCACGTTGGGGACCACTGATTTACACTAATCTCAGAATCAAGATTTTATGGCATATTTTAGTTCAAAACCAAGCTGATAGATGAGGAATGCAGTAAGAGTGTAGTTAAATGGTAACTACTCCAAAGTAGTGATTTTGTTTTGAAAAATTCTCCAGTATTGACAGTTGACAGCATATCTGTTTTCTTTCTGTGTCACCCTTTTTAATCCTTTTTTGGCCAAGTTTCCATTTTACTGAGTTTGGGACAATTAACAAAAGGCAGCCATATTTACTGGTGTGGTGTTGTACTTGTCTGTGCACTGGCATATAATTTATCAGCAGTAAGTCTGAAACTAACCACACACTATCAATCAACCTGCTGTAGACACATGTCATTCATAGCTGTCCTCCTCCTCTGAATATAACAGCACAGTTTTAAATTATCACCAGTTTTGAGAAGACAATGGGTGAGATGTTCCAATTCCATCTGGATCAGTTTGGATTTTTTTATTTTACATCTTTCAGTGTGATGTTTATACTGTCACATGCGGACAAGTCCAATCAACATAGAGGACAGTCTCCTACAGAATATCAATCAAAAGGATTTAATTTAAGACCTTGCCTATTAACCTATATTGACCCATTTGGTCCAGGTTTATTTTAATCATTGTTCTAAAAATTGTCACTTCACAGATACACAGGAACAGTTAAAAGGTATATTAATGAATAATAAAATTGACTACCGTGGAATTGTAGGGAATACTCAACGAGACAATACACACTAACATTTGAAATAATGGCTATAATTTCCTGTCAGGTTATGTATGTATTGAAAAAAGATCTGTGAGTGAAAAGAAAAATTGCATTTCTACTCCTTCAGGCTATAGGAAGAGGCCAAAAAAAAAAAAATCCCAAACCTGCTACTTAAATTACAGCTCTTTCCTGGGAAAGACTATTAACACCTGAACAACCAGCAGATTCATATTAACCAAACAAGTGTAATTTGATTGGAGAGAAATAATTTTTTATTAAGTCTGTTTAAAACCTAAAACTTTAGTGTTACGTTCACTTTTGATAATCTCTATTTAACTCAAATGCTTGACAATGAGAAAAAAAAATCTTTGGCTAATAGTTCAATTAGACCTTCAGTGAAGGACTGAGAGCTTCCAATCCACATCATAGTCTTTCAAGGGAGACCTCAAGGAAAACAGAAAACAAAGCAGATGATGTGTTCTTGATGTTCCCTTTTTTTTAAAAGGGGATGGAGAAGCAAAAAATTCCTGTCAAGCTGCCTTCCGTACATCAGAAAGGACAAAAATAGCTCAAATTCACGTGTCCTGGGGTTTTTGTCAGTTTTTAAAATAAAGTACTCATTACCAGATTATAAATTAGTCTAATTTTTATTAAAGTGATTTTTTTTAAACTCTGAAGTGTAAAACTATCCATACCAGTAACTTACAGCAACTAACATGAGATTTTTTTCGTCTCCTGTTGTATGCTTTGGACAGTGAATATAAATGCTCCTCTCCCTCCCCCACCAGGCACATAGTTATGCACTTGTTAGAATAATTCTGACATTAGTATATTATATAGTCATATTTTTCATAATTTATTTTATAAACTATTTTGAACCCCTCAATCTGAAAACTTTCCAACTTCATGCACTGTGCTTCATTTTTATTAAATGATGTGCAGTTCTGAGCAATATGCCCTTTCATATATAGGTATTAATGAAAATGTTGCAAAATATAAACCAAATTGGCCTTGGCCAATGGTTTTAAATGGAACATAAGAAAATGAGTATATCTTGTGTTTAGAGTGAATTTTGGCTTACCTGAATTTAAATAGTTTTATATTTAGTGTAAACTACTAGTGTGGTGTGCTGGTTGATAGCTTCTCACCTTTCAAAGATGCTGATTCTAATCTTAGTCACTGATAACCCAGCCATGGTTAAGTGAGTTCTGCGATGACTGTGTTATTCATCAAGCCAGCTGTCACTGCTCGCAGCATTTCAGAAAAACATGTCAAGTTTATTTAAAATTTATGGCTGCATTTTGAAGAGCTTATAAATAAAATGCAATTATGCAAATACCTCAAATCATAGAACATTTATCCTGAAAAATGGTTAAAAAATGTAATTTGAAAACCTCTGGGGTAAATATTTATTACAAAATTTTTAGATTTAGCAGGAGAAAATGTAAATGAGTTCTGGCTCACAACCTTGATCTGTGAGAGAGATTACTTACCAGTTGTGGCTTACAAGACCTGAACTAATACATTTTTTAAAATGTAACAAATGCAGGTTGTGCCTAAATATGAAATATATTTTTCTACAGGTGTAATAATAAACCACTTCCTGGAACAATGAGCTGCTCATCATGAGCAATACAAGTGCAATTTTTGTGTAGAGGCTGGATTTTGGTTTCAGCTTTGAGTTCAGGAGATGTTTCCATTAGCCCGATGCAATCCAAAACTCTGATTCAGGGTGCAGTTGGTCATATGTGTAGGTCTATAGCTGCTTTGAGAAATCCAATGTGGAAAGTATGGAAAATAGAAGGTTTAGGGACATTTGGAGGTTCTAAATTTGTGCCCCAATTCATGAGAGCTCTTAAGCATGTGATAACACTACTGCTATATGTGATAACATTTAAGCACATACAGTCTTGATTGCTTCTTAAACACATATGCTGTCCTTTACTAAGGATGTTTCCTTGAAGTGGGACCTCAGGAAACTCCAAATGATATGGGAAACAGCTGAGCTGACCAAGTGCATTCTGGCTTTCCATCCATCATTGGTCTTGTTTTTGAACTTCAAAAATCACTGCTGGGTTAGTTAAGTAGCATGGTGAAAGAGATCTGAAAGCTTTCTCTAATATAGCTTCCCCTGGTGGTTCTGCACTGTCAGCATATTATGTGTCCCTTTTTGCCAGTGCAGCCACTGCCTAAGTTGCAGCTGCTTGATTGTTAAGATCAGGCTCCTAAATATTTTTAGGAAACTTCCCATTTAAAGTGTTCATTAAACAAAACTGTTTTGAGACAAGCTGTACTGCAAGGGTTTTACCAAGGCAGGAAATCACACAACGTGACCTTCCAAACGGATTTATCTGTACTTGGGATTTTTAATTGTACAGCTGGCATGAACATGACACCTCTGTAGATCTTAGAAAACAGACCTATTTGATTCCAAGGTGCAGTTTGAGAAAAATCTTTTCTTTAAAGCTTATAACCAACCATAACTTCAGTGAATGCTAATCACTTTGGAAAGGTTTTTTCAGCCTGCCTGAGTAGGTCTTAATCAGTTTGTGGCGCAAGAATGTACGTTAAAGTTGTTGTTGGCCGAAAAGCCCTCAACTTCTTGAATACTGGCATCTGAATTATCCTGCTCAAGCCACCAGTGGGAGTGGGTTGTGAGAGAGCCTTGTAATCACTGAGTTCTAGCAATCAGTGTGCGTTTGGGGGGAGGAGGTGTCCCAATTGCTCCCAATAATTCTTTTCAGAACAAGAATTGGTTAAGATTGTAAGCCAGACATATTCAAGCTAGTCTCCCTTGATAACACTCTTCGAATTTGTATGGGGTCAAAGGGTACAAGGAAGAAGCTTTAGTTTCTCCCCAAGTTCCACTAGAGCTCTGCCAGCAGAGATTACTGATGTGACTCCAACTCTGCATTTACTGACAGCTCGTGCTATGGCCCCTTCCTATTTCAGCTCCAAAATGAAAAAGTCGAAAAGTAATAACCAACTGAAATCAGGGTGTTAAATGGCAATCACCACCTTCCTTCTCCTCCTGTACTATTATTTAAAGTGAACTGTTGAGAAATAATTGTATGCAAGTTACTCTGATGAGAAGCAGTTGGAGGCATGTGTCTAATTACAGGCCATGCTATGTTGTATTCTGTGTAATATCAGCCCTTATAATACACAAAGTCCAGTAGTTAACATTTTTGGGGTTTCAAAACAATTATTTCTAGCTTGTATTGAGAAAATTATCGATGAATAATGGTGAAGTGTGCTAAGGACTGGTAACCCTGAAACCTAAAACCATTTGAAATGTCCACACTGATAACTATTTAACTGCTGATCATTTTAGCAAAAATATTTAGCTAATATGGTAACCCCTCCACCTTCTCATGTGCCAAAAACCTCCAGTTTACCTCTCTGACCACTTTTACAGTTCAATTACTTGTCAAACCAAGAGAGTGCTGAAGATATGAGAGCAGCATAAAAACAAATGTAATATCTGAACAAGTAACATTAGGAATAGTGTACTGACTTGAATTAAATGGAACTATATAATTTCCAGTCTGCTCCATTGGGGAATCAAAGAACATAGATCCAGTGCCCAGGTACCTGATGGTATGTAGTAATGTGTATCCTCAGAGAGGGTGGTGAAGCTCATAACAGGTGTCAATAGGGGTGTGTGTGCGCGCATGTGTAAAATAACATGGCCAAGCTTTGGGGTCTCATACACAAAGACAACTATAGTTGCAATCAGAACCATAAATTGAATTTCCTGATTTCTATGTATGTACAGCAAAATGTCATCAATTTAGCAGCTGTTCCATTTAATTTCCTTGTTTGAGGAAAGTAATTTCATATTGCAAGAAATACACATTCATCTTGTTTCACTATTTTCCCATGTATATAAACAGACCACTGACCCTTAATCTATGTATCAGAAAAAATGGCGTGTAGAAATTGTAGTTCTCTTCCCACCTTTTATACTGCACTTAGATTGTGAACTGTTCATGGCCGACACCGTATCTTCCCATATATTGATACAGCACCTAGTGCATGGGGAAGCACTGATGCTGAATGGGATCTTCTGGATGCTACTGCAATGTTACTATATTGATACTACTTTTGTTAACGTGAAAAAACATAGTTACACTCTGGAATGATCTGCTGGTATGCTTATATTCAGTTATTTCAAAAGTTACGCAAAGCATCTGTAAAATGTAGAAAAATCCGTTTTATCCCTCTGCCTGCTGCCAAGTGGATTCAATTGTCACAAATGTTATTTCATATCACTTCTGTCTCGTACCATTAAAAATACTTTAACTTGACAAAAATCAAGCTAAAATAAGATTGCTGAGCAAGACTCACTCATAATGAGAAGTATAAATTCAAGAAATTACTATTTGTCAGTGTGAGTATATTTCTGCTTTGGCATGGTAGATACAGATTTTAGCTTACTCGTTACTACATTTTTTCTGTAGAGTTTCTTTTTGGTCCTTGGCTGTTTATATTTTGAATTGTCCTTATCAGGGAAAAGACTGGTTACAGCAGTACCTGGTGGCAGTATCTTTTGGGAAGTCAATTTAACAGTTGATTGAATTTTTGGTGCTGCCACACAGCATGAGGAAGAACTTCGCAAGAGCATGTTGCTAGAGTTTAAAATGATGGGGGCTTTAGAGCTTTTAAAGGCATCACAGGATGCTCTAAGATGCTTTGTGGATGAACTTCTAATAGAGGATGTCCTAACGCTCCGTTTGCAATTTTGACACTGCTCCCATTTTGAGCTGTTACACTCATGCATGCAACAGCCAGAATAGCTGGATTTATTTTTCTCTTGATATTCTCCATTAAAAGCTGTTTGGAGACATGAAGGGTCAGACAGTCTTGACTGCTTCAAGTGATGCATAGATTTTGTGGAACTAGGTCTATTGCCAAGCATCACACTGGGAGATACTGTCAAGTCTCTTGTCTTCTCTTTCAATATAGTTAAGTGCTGCATCCTTTCAATTTCCAATAGACGAGATATTAATTTCATAACAGACTTTTCTGGTGGTGGATTAAAGAATACCTTCCAGTCATCCCATTTTGATAAGGCCAACTTTTGTAAATCCAGGTTGTTGAAAGGTGGTGGGAGAAAATCGGGGTATGGAAACACTTCATTTTGATGCTTGGAGGAAGCTTTTCCAGTATTTTGTAGAGTTTCTGGTCTTAAGTTCAGATCCATATTTTTGAAGTAATGAAGCAAAATATCATTCACTTTTTCAGTCTTAGGCTTATCACTTGCCTCCGTTAATAGACTGTTCTCAACACTACAGTTTCTCAACATCAAATTCCATTTGGATACATGGACAATGTCATCACTACTACTTTCTGTAGTAGGAGAGGAGTCAGAAGCTGTATTCTCATTTCTGGTCTTGAAAAAATCCCCATCTCCATTTGTCCAGTAGATTCCTAATGGCATCTGCTGAGGCCTTTGGTAAGACACTGGGTGATAGCTGTTCATATAGGTCCCCACCAATGTTGGATTAACAGCAAAGAAGTTTAAAGAATTACCCTGTGAGCGGGAAAGAGTTTCCACTGGAGGTTTATTGGAGTCTCTGGAAGGGGGGGAAAAATGAGAAAATATAATATAGTTTTACTCGGGAAATTGGCAGGATAAAATGCATGTATTGGAGACATTCTGGCCCTACTGAAATCAATTGGCAAACTGACTGACTGAAATAGGGCTAGAATTTACTCTATATTTTTGGAGGAGGCAGATGTTAATATTACATTTTACAAAGAGAATAATGACTTCACTCAATTTATATAGAAAGGCTAAACTATAGCTTTGGCTCAAACACACTGCAACCAATTTTTAGGGAAACTTGCACTCAGATGGGACTTACTGCTTTCTCCATACTAATGGCCAGCTCCTGTGTGCCTTGCTCATATATGTAATCCTTGATTACTTAATGTAAAAGGAGAACCACTTTTCTCAATTAAAATATACAAACTGCATTTTCATGTTTTCCCTTTGAGTCCCAGTCTCTGTTCTTCCTTCAGAGGGACTTTAAAGCCAAATATTCAACCAACCACCTGTCTCCTGACTGTATTGTTATGGAAATGTAATATTAATTTTACAAGGTAAAGAATCCAAAATAAGAGTCTTGTATCTAATGGGAATAACTGACCCAAAACCCTGCAGGCATCACCCATTCAGAACCAAGTATTGAAACTAACCTCAAAAGAACGGCTATCTTCTAAATGTTTCAAGATCCAAGCAAACATGCACAAAAGGGACATTATTACCATCATCTTATATTCCTAGGGTTCTGGGGGGGGGAAGAGGGGGCAGGATGGAGGACTCTGCACTACTACTATTAGGCTACGTCTACTGGCAGCAAAAATTCTTCCACAAGAGCGTCTACACTGCCATGTGCTTTTGCGCAAGAGCATCCATGGCGGTGTAGACACTCTCTTTTGCAAGAAAGCTCTGATGGCCATTTTAAGGGGCTTCTTGAGCAAGAAATTCATGTTGCCTGTCTACACTGCCCTCTTCTGGAAGAGCTCTTGCGCAAGAGGGCTTATTCCTTGTGGGGAGAGGAATAACTTCCAGAAGAAGCCCTGTTTTACAATGCTATACTGTAAATTTACTTCTGGAAGAACGCTCGTGCAGTGTAGACAGCAAGTTTTTGCAGAAGAATGGCTGTTCTGCAAGAAGCTGCCAGTGTAGACGTAGCCTTAGTGTAGAATTACAACCTAGTACAGCTTTTTTTTTTTTTTTCAGATCAGCTGGAAATCTGAAACTATATATTAATACAGATACAGTAAGGTTCTCATCTGAACCCATGCAACAAATTATGTTTAGCAATCACATTTAGTAGTGGTTAGTGCTGTTTGAACAAATGTCAGCTATACAGGAAACCTAATGTCATAGAAAGTGTTACTGTAAGCTGAGTGCCTGAGGGGGCATCCAGAAGAGATTCAAATGCCACTCAGCTGATTAGCAGAGTGCCCACAGCCAGCAGCATGTGTTTCTACTGGTGGTGCACATCTGCACATGCCTCCATGCACAGAAAAAAATGTATTTTGAACACAGGAAAAATTAAATGGAACACTGGTCATATAGCAACTTTTTTATTTAATGTATCTATCTCAATTACAAAGTAATGAGTTAAAAATGACCTAAGATATTTAGAGTGCTAAATATCATAGCTAGAGTTTGAAAATTATAGAGTAATAACTAGTTAGGAAAATAGAATAGCATTAGTTCTACATATTAATGTAAAATGCTCAGATATCTAGCCTTTGTCTTCAGGTTACACGTGCTTTTCTATATTTAACTAGAATATTGATAGGTTGTTTATTGCAAGATAAATATATACCCATGAGTATATACTTGCCACCATTTCCTTAAGGGTGTTTCAAAAATTATATAGTGCTCTTTTGAGTTGTGAAAATTCCAAATGTTGGACACAGAGGACCTAGATATGAACCTGATTTGAAATTCCTTCACATGAAACTTTACAAAAAAGATTGTGCTGATTTGCAGCTTAGTGTGATCACTAATGCGAATGAATCCCTCTGGGAATGTGCTAATGTTTTGACAAGGCCAGATTCTGATGTGGACCTGAAACTTGCAGCTCAGGGTGATTTCTAGATGTCAATACTCTTACTGATATTTTTAAAAAGAGATTCCCATAAAGATGCCCCATAGCCTGCAATAAACTCTGTGCATTGGTGTTGTGGACATGAAAGGGATTTAAAAATCTATTTGCTTGTGTTCTAATTGAAACAAATATGTGATCTTGTAACTGTATGCAAGGAGAATGGCACTACTTGGACAAATCAACTGTCACTGAAGTACACTGGTTTGAAATGTTTGCATACACACACACACACACACACACATACTGAACGTAATATAAAGTCTTTCACTTATGTAATTTGCAATGGTGTCAGTAACTTTGTAGCATCTAGTACCTTTTCTCCTAGATATTTTAAAAAAATTAAGTATATGACACACAGTGCAAGTCAGGTGCATTCTAAAGGCAAACAAATGTTTCTGCATTTCAGCCCAAGTAGTCTTTGGGAGATAAATGTTTATTATTCAAAGAAGGAATGAAAGCCAACACTACCATAGAAACCAACCCTAATCTTCATAATTTTGCAACAGAATTTAAAGATTTTCTACAAAGTCTTTTCTCGCATATCACTGCTCGACAGTGATCCAGTTTTTTCTAAAATATGTTTAGTAAATGATATCTCAGTGTTTTATAATGCAAAGAATTAGAAGCCATTTATCACAGAAGCAATGTGTTATGTTTTGTTAATCTCTCATGAGTTCTCAATTGTGTCTTGACTGATGCAATTATCTACCACTATTTTCAAAGAATTACACAATCTCTATTTCCACATCTCAAGACAGAAGTCTGTTTAATGTTTATATGGAGTCATGTGAGTGTAAGATTCTCAATAAAAAGGCTATGAGTAGGTTGAACCAGAGGACCCTGTTTAAACAGAAGAATTAGTTGAGCATTGAAACTGCTCAGGTTTAATTAAAATGTAGAGGGAAAAGCACAATCTTAAGTGGAAAGGGCACATAGTTTGATATCAGCAAAGAAAGCCACTGAGCTTTGTTCTACTCAAACATTGCATTAGGAGGGGAGGTAGAAAGGAAAAAATGACAATCCGTTCATACCAGATATTAAACTGATAAGTTCTGAGAACTTTATATTAAAGAAATAAAATGTTCATCTAGGCTATATTACTATCACTGAAAAGAAACCATCCCTCTGTCTAACTCAGAGGTAAAAAATCAAAAAGTTAACAGTACAGAACATAATTCTTGAGAGCATTAAGGGGTGCACTAAAACCTTTTGTGCAAAACAGCTGATATGCTGGAAGAAACACTGGTACATGATTACTATGTATCTTGCAAAGTAAGATGAATGAGTGGGAATTATGTCTGAGAAACTGAATCTGCTAGACAGCAGAGCTATGGAAATGCTTTAAAAAATGGAGGAAGAGCAGATAACCTTATTTTTCATTATTAATGACAGCTAAATGCCTCAAAATAAAGTGCTCTAAAAAAAAGCTCAAGACACTTAAAGTCAGTAACAGTGAGCAATTTACTGCATAAGCTTCTCAGACACAGGCTACGTCTACACTGCAGGCTTTTTGCGCAAGAACTTTTGTGCAAGAGTCCTTGAGCAAAAGGTCTTGTGCAAGAGCGCATCCACACTGCCATGTGCTTTTGCACAAGAGTGTCCATGGCAGTGTGGACGCTCTCTTGCACAAGAAAGCTCTGATGGCCATTTTAGCCATAGGGGTTTCTTGCGCAAGAAACCCCTGTTGCGCGTCCACACTGCCTTCTCGTGCAAGAGGGCTTATTCCTCGTGGGAAGAGGAATAACTCTTGCGCAAGAAGCCCTCTGTTCCGACGCCTTACTGTAAATTTACGTGCGCAAGAACGCATGTGCAGTGTAGAAGCTTTGCAAGCCTATAGTGTAGATGTAGCCTAAGGAAATAGTCTGGCCTGGCTTTATAACTAGTTTTATCTAGAACATAAGAATGGCCGTACCGGGTCAGACCAAAGGTCCATCTAGCCC
>CM057846.1:105379289-105405393 GCA_030068395.1 Apalone spinifera | reverse complement strand
AGACTCAAACATTAATAAAAGCACAAGTAAAAAGGGTGGCTTTAGCCTGACGCTGAAACAATACTAGTGTTGGTGCCATGCAAATATCCCAAGGAAGAGAATTCCACAGCCTGGGAGCAAAAGCTGAGAAGACCCTGTTCTGCATAGATGTTAATCTTATCTCTACAAGTGGGGGAAGAGGAAGCAAAGCCTCCCCAGCTGACCTCAATCCCCAGGCAGGTTCACATGGGAAAAGACTGTCCTTCAGATAGCCTGGACCCAACCGTTTTAGGTCATAACTAAAACCTTAAATTGAGCCTGGAAACATACTAGAAGCCAGTGCAGCTGACGAAACACTGACATAATGTGTTCCGTATAACGAGTATTAGTTAAGACTCAAGCAGCCGCACTCTTGAAGTTTCTTAGAGTAGGAAGTCAGTGCTTTTGCAGAAATTCAAGTGGCCAGTGTAGACAGCTGGACCAGTTGAAGTTTCTGAAGGCTCTTTAGAGACAACCCCACATAAAGCACGTTACAGTAATCCAGTCTGGATGTAACAAGAGCATGGATCACTGTAGCCAAGTCATGCTTGTTCAGGAAGGGTCACAGCTGGCGGATCAGACGAAGCTGCCCAAAAGTACTCCTGGCCACTGAAGAAATCTGGTTCTCAAATGTTAAAAAAGGGGCCAGGAGAATTCCCAAGCTGCATACCTGTTCTTTCAGGGGGAGAGTAACCCCGTCTGGAACAGGTACCCCACCACATTCCCAAACAGATGGCCTCCTGATCCACAGGACCTCAGTCTTATCTGGATTCAACTTCAGTTTGTTTGACTTCATCCAAACCATCACCGCCTCTAGACACTGGTTTAGATTAGTCACCGCTGGTCACAGGGAAATAGAATTAGGTGTCATCTGCATATTGATGGCACCGTCCTACCAAAACTCCTTATAACCACTCCCAGAGGCTTCATGTAGATATTAAACAGCATAGGGGACAAGATGGAACCTTGCAGGACCTCATCGCCATGGGGTCGAATAGCAGCCCTCTAGCTCCACCTTCTGAAAATGTCCTGACAGGTAGGACCAGAATCACTGCAAAACAGTGCTTCCACTACCCAACTCCGCCAGGCGTTCCAGAAGGATGCCATGGTTGATGGTATCAAAAGCCTCCGAGAGGTCCAAGAGAATCAACAGGGATGCACTCCCCATCTCCCGGCGTCAGTCGTCTAGCAGGGTGACCAAGGCAGTTTCAGTTCCAAAACCCAGCCTAAAGCCAGACTGAAATGGATCTAAATAATCTGTTTCTTCCAAGAAAGCTTGGAGTTGCAATGCCACTGCCTGCTCGAGTGCCTTGCCCAAGAAGAGAATATTAGCAACTAGGCGATAGTTATTTAAATCACGTGGGTCCTGGGAAGGCTTCTCGAGTTACGGTTTTACCACTGCCTCTTTCAAGGCAGCAGGAACCATACCAGATCTAAAAGACGCATTAATAATCCCCTGGACCTAGCCAGTCATCCCTTCCCGGCTAGATTTAATAAGCCATGAAGGGCAGGGGTCAAGTGAACATGTGGTCGGTCACATTCCTCCAAGCACCTTGTCCACATCCTCAGTCTGCAATAGCGGAAACTGATCCAAAGAAAAATGACTGGGCAGCGCGTGCAACACATTCTGTGCCCCACTTACATAACAGCCAGAGTCCAAATCAGACCGAAAGTGAGCGATCTTATCTGCAAAGAGCTTCGCAAACAGATCATAGCAGGGAGCCAAGAGCTCCTCCATTTCATCATGAGTGCTAGACAATAACAAACCCTGCACTACTCAAAACAGTTCTGCTGGATGGCATTGTGCGGATGCAATACGGGTGGAAAAGTAGCTTTTCTTTGCTGTCAGTACCGCCACAGAGTAAGCTCACAATTCAGCTCTAACCTGCAATTGATCGGACTCAGCTCTAGTTCTCCTCCAATGGTGTTCTAGCCATCACACAGACCGTTTTGCTGCCATCAACTCCCCAGAAAACTAGAGAGCAAACTTGGCTCGACTAGCCCGAAGAGGGTGCTTAGGAGCAATCATATCAACTGCCTGGGCTACCTCAATGTTCTATGTATCGACTAGGGCATCTATAGGACCATTTGCCATAACTGCTGAACAATCCCTCAGAGACCTCAGGAAGCCCTTCGGCTCCATCAGCCTCCAAGAGCGGATCATCTTAATTGGTCCGCCGCATCTGTGGAGGGGAAGGTCAGCAGATAGTCTAAACTTGAGTAGGTAGTGATCAGTCCATGACAAAGGGAGTGTAACCACATCCCTTATCCCAATAATTCTATCACGTTTAGTCCAAAAGCCTAGATCGAGCGTACGACCTGCAACATGCGTTGGGGCAGTTATTTCTTGGGATAGTCCTAGGGTGGTAGTGGTATCCATAAAATCTCGGGCCTGACCAGACAGCACAGTCTCGGCGTGGATATTAAAGTCCCCCAAGACCAGAAGCCTCAGGGTCCTCAATGCCACGTCCGAGACCACCTCGGCCGACTCGAGCAAAGCATCTGCCATACAGCAAGGTGGACGGTACACAAGCAGCATACCCAACCTATCATGGCCACCCAACATCAAGTACAAACACTCAAATATAACATTTTGTTGGACCAAGACGATCTCACTGGCTAGGGCATCTCTATAGATAATCGCCACCCCACCTCCCCAACCATTATGCCGCGGCTGATGCTGTACCGAGAACCCAGCTGGGCACAATTGGGAAAGGTCAACGCCTCCCTCCACTCCCAGGCAGGTCTCACTGATATAAGCCAGGTCAGCCCCTTCATCCAAACTTGTCAGAAGTAAGAAATGGATGCAGACATGCAAACCATTTTAACTGGTGAGGAGCAGGGTGGAAATAACTCAGAACTACAACTACCCCCACTAAAATTGGTGTTTTGAACATGAAGGTTATGATGTCAATGCCTGTGTAGCTGACGGTTTTCTGGAACCTTTTTTACATTTTCATAAGATCTCCAGAGGTTGGCAAATTGAGCAGGACAAGATCCCTGTGCTGTCTAGGACTTACTAAATTTATGCTCAAATGTGTAAATTCTCAAAGACCATGAAGTGGCTCTGGAATCCTTTAATGTATATAGAGATTTGTCTGTATTCTCCACAAACAATTTTCAACTATCTAAAGGGGGAGTGTCCATCCACATATGCTTTGGTGCACATCACAAAATGTATTCCGCACATGAATAGAAAAATTAGAAGGAACAGGGCTTAGAGCTCAAGCCAGGAGGCCCTTCAGATGACTATTACCTTAGAAACAGAGTGGGCAGCGGAAAGTGGCATCCAAAGAGGCCTGCAAGAAGCCGATCCTCTGTAAAGATTGCCTGCAATTGGTCCCTCTGCTATGGTGGTAGAAGCTTAATAAACAAAGTGAACTTTGAGTAGTTCGTAATAATATTTCACCATCAGCACCTGACTGTCAGCAATTCTAAAGTGCAGAGATATTAACAAAATGATTGAGGTTTTCTATATTATGTTGTATGGTGTTTCCTTACACATTCATGTACAGCCTTGACAAGGGAGTTATGAAAGGGATAAGAAAACAGAATCTGAGAAACCTTAGATGGAATATAATACTTCCTATCAGCCCATTTACAGGTAGGCAATATTGTTGCTAGGCTATACCAGATTACTTTTGCAAGACACAGATGAGCCTCATTAATAGGTAGTGTCATTCAGGCAGATGATGCTGCATGCAAAATATCAAGCAGTTTATCTTGTGACTCCTTAGTCGCCTCAAGTGGAATTTGAAAGGAGCCAGTTGTCCATTCAATGAAGCCCTGGAACTGTTTGAAATAAGCCATCTGCCAGGGATGTTGGGACAGGCATGACTGCTTCAATGGGGATGAAGAAGAGAGGTTGCTTAGCAGTGTGACCTCTTTGTCCACTCTCATCTCCTGTCCCTCAAAGGTATCTTCTTCTGGATCAGACCTTCTTGAAAGAGAGAAGGGGAAAAACTGTCCATCCTTATCAAGGCAACAAGTGAATATAGGGCCCTGAGAGAATTGTTGGCAGTATGCTGCCCATGGATCCCAGCATAGCCAATGAAGGGGGTCCGTATGGTATAGATGGAGGAATCCAAAATGTAAATTCCTTACCTGGGGGACCCAAGCTTCCTTTCCTAGAGTCTTCTGTTTAGAAGCTCTATGAGACTGTTGCACCAAAGAAGTAGAGACAATCAATGTACTCAGGAGATTGATGGAGAGGCAGAGCAGCCCCTGGCCTGAGTAAGAAGCTGGACAGAAAGAGTTCTTCATCATAAAGAGGCATAATTTAATTTAATTTATTTAAATAAATGTAATATTCCAGTTCTTCTGGGTCTTGATTTTAAGGGCAGGCAAAAACTATATTGGGGAATCATACACACAAACTATAACAGACCATACACCTAGAATATGCAAGGAACTCAGAGGAGATATCAGAGCCATTAGCTATCATCTTTGAAAAGTCATGGAAGTCGGGAAAGATTCCAGAAGACTGGAAAAGGGTAAATATAGTGCCCACCTATAAAAGGGAAATAACAACAACTCTGGAAACTATAGACCATTCAGCTTAACTTCTGTGAAAAGATAATGGAGCAAATAATTAAGGAATTCATCTGTAAGACAAGGTGCTAGGTAACAGCCAGCATGGATTTGTAAAGAACAAATCATGTTCAAACTAATCTAATAGGTTTTTTTGATAGAATAACAAGTCTTGTGGATAAGGGGAAAGTGGTGGACATGGTAAACCTAGACTTTAGTAAAGCATCTGATATGGTCTCGCACAACCTTCTTATCTACAAACTAGGGAAATACAACCTAGATAGAGCTATTCTACGGTGGGTGCATAACTGGCTGAAAAATAGTTTTCAGATAGTCGTTATTAATGGTTCACAATCAAACCGGAAGGGCGTAAGAAGTGGAGTGCCACAGAGGTCAGTTTTGGGACCAGTTCTGGTCAATATTTTCATCAGTGTTTTAGATATTGGCATAGACAGTATGCGTATTAAGTTTGCAGATGATACCTAACTGGGAGGGGATGCAAGTGCTTTGGAGGCTAGGGTCATAATTCAAAATGATCTGGACAAACTGGAGAAATGGTCTGAGGTAATTAGGATGAAATTTAATAAGGACAAATGCAAAGTACTCCACTTAGAAAGAAAAAATCAGTTTCACACATAAGGAATGGGAAGTGACTCTCCAGGAAGGAGTATTGCAAAAAGAGATCTAAGGGTTATAGTGGACCACAAGCTACATATGAGTCAACAGTGTGACACTGATGCAAAAAAAAAAAAAGGCAAACATGATTTGGGGATGCAGTAACAGGAGTGTTGTGAGCAAGAGAAGTATTTCTTCTGCTCTACTCTGCACTTACTAGGCCTCAGTTGGAATATTGTGTGCAGTTCTGAGCATTACATTTCAAGAAAGATGTGGAGAAATTGGAGAGAGTCCAGAGAAGAGCAACAAAAAGGGTTAAAGGTTTAGAAAACATGAGCTATGAGGAAAGACTGAAAGAATTGGGTTTGTTTAGTTTGGAAAAGAGAAAACTGAGAAGGAGACATGATAGCGGTTTTCAAGTTCCTAAAGGGAGGGGTTACAAAGAAGAGGGTGAAAAATTGTTCTCCTTGTCCTCTGATGATAGGACAAGAAGCAATGGGCTTAAATTTCAGTGAGGGAGGTTTGGGTTGGACATTACGAAAAACTTCCTAACTGTTAGGGTGATTAAACACTGGAATAAATTGCGTAGGAGGGTTTAAAACTGGGAGAGCCAGGCATATTCATCCAGCAATCCAAAGATTCCTGCAGGGGAAAATCTGAAAGGATAATGGTCCTTACAACAATTTTAAGTACTACTAACAATAACTAAGCTTACTAAAACGATAAGAAAAACTGTAATTGAACTAAATTAGACGTGGACTGCATCTCAGGCTAAGGCAGTTGAGAAGGAACTCTGTGGATGGTTGATGGTACAGCTCCATATAGCTATAATGCAGAGTGCAAAGCAGAGCACATGCATGAACCAAACTGGCATTGCTCCCTAAAATCTCTGATCAAAGGTATATGGAGCACATGTACATTTGAAGTGGAGCACCCATAGGACACTACTTGAAGAAGAATTGTTTTATTGGACAGACTGCTGCAACTTTCTTTTTATAATTAATTAAAAAGGCCACAAGAGTTTGCATAGTTTAACAATTAAAAGTTTAATGAACCTCGCGTGTACAGGTAAATATATGCACATTTCATATCTGAATTACTGATTACATTAATTTTATCTACAATATATTAGAGAATTTGTGTGTCAGTCAGTCAGTGTACCCATCAAAGTCCATTTGTTCAAGAACTCCTCCCAAATGGTAAGAGCTAGAACCACCAAATTTGCTATGCAGCTTCCTCTTATCATAACTTAAAGCAAGGTCAGAGCTTGGTTGTGACAAGACAATGGAATTTATGTGGAATGTGACTGTCTCACATCAAACGGAAAGGAGGGGTTTGATAGCAGGGACAGTTGTACCCCAGAACGACCACTGGGGAGCAGCAAGCACAGGGGACAGCTATACTGCAGACTGCCCACAGGGGGACAGCAAGCAAACATATTGCTAACAGCCCCAGGAAGCAATGTCGCTGCCAGGCAGCGCAGCACCCATCACCACCAAGAGGAGCCACTGTCCGTTCCCACTCCTGCCCTGAGCCCCTCCCCACCTTCCAACCCCCTGTGTTGAGATCCCCACCCTCTGCCCTGACTCTTGCACCGCTACCCTCCCCCCGCCAACTCCCTGCCCTGAGCCTCCCACATCTCCAAACTACTGCCCTGACTCCTGAGCAGGTAGCTGGGAGGGGTGAGAGGGCGGGAGAAGATGAAGCGTGCAGAAGGACCCAATAAATGCTGGGTAAATCTTTTAGTATCTAATATTTTAGCTAAAGATATTTGAACAAATATCTAGTGTATGGAAACATTTATTAAATCTTATATGTAGCAATGGATTGAACATGATTGGTAGAGAGTAAATTCAGAATAGTGTTTGTAATCCTGTGGATGCATTGCAACCTGAACTGCTGAGCCCCATAAATTTATCAATAGTATCTCTGGGGATAACACCAAAGACTAAATTTGTGAACATCACACTTAAACCATTCAGTGTTCAAATGGAAGTTTTTAAAAAGCATAACAACTTCCTGAGGCTTCACCGCCCCCCATTTCTTAAAACGTTTGGTATACACGCGAAGACAGATCTATAAAGTCCTGGGAGGTTTTCAAGGCTGAGAGTCACAAACAGCTTTAAGGTGCCAAAACCACCCTATTATTCTCCTATTGCTAAAAGAGGAGAATGAAGGGGGCTCAGCTAGCCAGGAAGAAGGGGAGGGTTTGAACTACTGCTATATATGTTTGGTGCTAGTCCATTAACATGAAAACTGAAGACTGACAGAGTGCATGAACGATTTATTGGAAAAAAGTTAATTAATTGAATATCAAGATGGCAAACAAATATCCTTTGGGATTAACTATAGTGCAAAATATTTGTACCCTAGAGGAGATTAAAAGCATTTACCAAAACATCAGAATTCATAACTCTGTTACCTCATTTTTAACTAAAAACCCTATGCACTGATTTATGAAATTCCTTTGAACTCTGTTAGAAAATATAAAAGCTGACAATACACCACCAGTTTCTTCACAGAGTGTTAAATGCATTGCTTAGGTGCAATTATCTTGCTTATTCAGAATGACCGGATACCTTTTTAAAAAAACTGTTCATTTTAACTGGATATAGGTATATTATGAATAAAACATTTTTTACCTGTTCACAGTAGTGTTGCTTTGATTGTGTGTATATCTCCAGGAATTAAACATCCCTTCCTTGCTATTATTTGGACTAGGCTGCAATAAGTAGAAAGAAGATCTATAAAAATACTACTGATATATTTTACAATAAGTACCAAGAAAGCAAAATAAAATAAAATTCATAATTAAAGTTATTTGATAAATCCCACCTGTGTTCTTCTAATCCTATTTTTGGACAAACTGAGATCTGCCAGTTGTTCCACTGTAGTTGTGTAAGCTTCCTGTAAAACAGAAAAGCAACTACAATATTTAGTAATAGAAGATTTACCCAACATTGCTCAGATCCTTAAACTCAGTTAATGTTTGTTTTACTTCATTTAAATCATTGCTCTGGGGTGAGGCTAGGAATGAAGGGTTCAGTATGCAGGCTGCCCTGGGAACAGAGAACTACCTCAGCCTTCTCTCACCACAGTAGCTTGCAGCCAGGTGAGAAGTGCCTGTCCATGGCCACTGCAGGTCCAGTGGGCACAGCTGCAGGAGGGGTTACATGTGCCCTAGCTGGGACTGTTCCAGGTTCATTTGCTCGCTGCACTCCCCTGCTAGACTGAGGAATGGAGCAAGCAATGCACTTCCTCCTCAGTCCCTGACAAAGGAGAACAGCCAGTAATGTTCAGTACAAATGGAAGAAAGGAAGTTGCAGCCCCAGCCACCCTCCCTAAAGTGCACCAATAGGGTGGGAGGCTTGGAGTTGGGTCGTACCTAGCCAGCTCCTATTACATGCTTGGTGATTCTCTTTTCTGCATGGTTTTATGAGTACCTATACACATTGGGAGGGAGCTTCAGCTCCTCCCTCCCCCACCAAACCTTTACCTTATTTTAAGTTACGATGAGAGGAAGGTACATACCAAATTTGGTGATCTTAGTTCTTACTGTTTAGGAGGAGTTCTTGAACAAACAGATGGACGGACAGACAGACTCACTCGCTCGCTCGCTCACAGACAAACATTCTCAAATATATAATAGATGTGAGAAGACACTTTTCAGGAATAGCCACTTATTTATCTTGGATCTTTTTGTACAAAAAGTGTCCTCAGTTAAAATCATGCATCCCCATTTACATCAGTGAGGTTTCAAGTGTGTAACTAAGAGTCAAATTTAGCTTTCAATAAAATGTGTGTGAATTTAGTGCTTACAAAAAGTGATGGCTGAGAGGCCTGGAATTTCACAGAAAAAGTACAGTACAGGAGTAGGGCTTTACTAGGGATGCGAAAAGGTGTTTATTAAAGTAAATGTTTAACTGCTGAAAATTTCAGCAGTTACTCACAGAGAGGGGAACTCAACTCCCCGGAAGCGAGTGCGCCCTCTCTCTCCCTCCCCCCCCCACTTTGTTGCTGCCTCTGACACAGAGACAGCAGCGTGGGGGGGGGGGAGCAGGTGGGAGCTGGTGTGTGCAAGGAGCCAGTTTTTAAGCCAGCTCCCCATGAGCACTGCCTGCCACCTTGCTGCCCCCCAGTGCTGCCTCTGATATAGGGGCAACAGTTTGGGGAGGAGGGGAGGCAGCTCTGTGGGAGCCAGTATATGCAGGGAGCTGGCTTAAAAGCTGACTCCTTGCACACACTAGCTCCCACCAGCCCCCCATGCTGCTGCCTCTGTATCAGAGGCAGCAGCATTCGAGCACGTGGGCGGTGTATGTAACGGTGCATGTTAACCTATGAGCCCAACCTCATTGCTTTAACATCCCTATTCTTTACGCAGCACAGTTGTTCAGGAGGAATCACTTCTCTACAGGGCTAATATTACTCCATAGTACTAGTCTCCATGCTCATTCATTTTTTGACCTCTCTGTTGAGACTACCAGTTCAGACAAGTTGTGAATACTGCAGACAAAGACAGCCACGGAATACTGTGTCACTGGGCTAATCTGATTTGTCACAGATGCTCAATTCTATTAGAATCTGCTGTTAGAGTACATGGAGGAGCAGCAACAGTATGCACCTGAAGCAGCAAGAAAGATTCCTGCTGTGATCAATAAGGCCTACTGAGCTGTAACTCCTCAGGCCTTGTTTAGATGTGTCAAGCTACTGAAGTCAGGCAGTAAATCAGCAGTGCTGCTCAACTCACCCCATGAAAATGAATGAGTTAGTCAACCTTCTATTGAGAGCATCATTCTGCTACCAGGCTGGGCTGACAGTACAGAGATAAAGTCCTACCCCACTGTCCCATCATTTCTGAACCTGGCCCCAAGATGGAGACGAGTGCAAGAGCAGAGGGAGTCCTGCTGCTTCCTGTCAGATTGGGAAAGACGAGAAAATAGGGAAGCCTTTATTCAGACTGAAGATTTCCTTTCCTGAGGCATTACTGGTGAATTCTGCAGAACTCTGAGCTACCACTGACTTATTGCTCTAATTCAGAGCAAATGAACAGAATGTGACAATAGCTTTTGCTGTATTAAGGGACACAACTGGAATGTTTCCCAGGGCTTTTCAGGTTTGCTTCAATTATTCTTTGTTCCATTATAGTCGCTAATCACGATAATGAGCTTTTTTGTGTTTATGTATGTTTAACTGAGACCATGCACATGTGACACGGACACTTGCCAAATTAATTTCACATAGGCTGCTGAACAGCCACAAAGTGAATATTTCATCTTTTTATCTAAGGGAAAATAAAATCATGTTTTAGGGACTGTTCTTACCTGCATATATGTAACGCCCCTGGACTGGAACACAAGATAAAATATATAACAACGATAGCATAGATTTCTGTATTTGCTAAAAGTCTCTATTTTGCAGGTTTAGAATCTCCAATCAAAACAGTCTTCTTAGTTTGTGAGGTGTCTAGTACACTGAAATGATTCTTCACTTTTTAACACAATAAATACATCTCAAAGTTTGACCCCACACAAATGAAAGAGAGCAACTTTAACTCTTAAAGAAAACTTGGAATATGAATACACAATTGGTCAATTACCATAAGAAAGCTTTTAAAAAATGCCATTGCCTATCCATACCTTTATCTGAAAGTTATTTTAATAAAAACAATTTTTCATAGCGGAGCCATAATCCCATTTATGGTTTTTAAAGCAGCACAACAGTGGCTTAGTCCTTTTCACCATGTCTGGTTTGTTTGATTGATTTAAAAAACCAGCTTTTAGCTCCAAAGTCTATTAAGCAAATTAGAGATAAATTTGATTTCAATTACTGTTTAAAGATTGATATTTATTCCACTCTTACCTTATGAAACTTGCTTGAAAGAACACCTGTAAGAGAGCAACAGTTGCATTGTGCTTACATTAGTTCTCCAGAAAATGTTTGTCCATAAAGAACTGCAAATGGCTGGGATTCCTTACCTCTTGTGCCAATCTCATCTCCTGAAAGATGGAATTTATTTTCTGGAAGCTGGACATCATGTTCCAAATCCCTGGTATGTATATTCTATAACAATATATCAACTTCAGTAAGTGCAAAAACACAGAAACTAAAAATATATGGTAACTACAACAATTTAAATATATAGGTTTAATAATTTTATGAGATGGAGCGAGGAAGTGGCAAATGGAGAGAGATGTTAACAGGAATAGCTGTAGGAGAGAGAAATTAAATTAAGTTAAAGTACATTATTGCCACCTGGCCTGCTGGGTGACCTTGGATAAGTGACTCCTTGCCCATCTGTGTCTCAGTTTCCTCATCTATAAAATGGGATAATATTGACTTCTGTTATAAAGTGCTGTGAGATCTACTAATTAAAAGTGATATATAATTGTTAGGCATTATTATTACTTGCACTGGACTAAGAATCACACAAAAGATAATATTGTGCATTCATATAGCACCTTTAATCTCAAAGCAATTTACAGATCACAGTCCTGATTCTGCAGGGAGCTTTATGTGGGCACATTTTTTCCCCCTTTGCAAAGTCCCATTAATTTGACTGGGCTCCAGAGGGAAGAGAGGGTCTGCAATACAGGATGATCAATAGGAATGTGAAACCGGGGCTCGCTAGCAGTAACTAAAGAGCACTGAAAGGGGACACTGGCACCAGAGCGCGCGGATTCCCAGCTCCCGGGCACGGGCCGACTGCCCTGACCCACGTTTGGTGCCCTCGAGGGCAGGGCGTTCAGGTGTCTTTGCACCAAGACACCAAGCGGCGGGCGCGGGGGTCCTGTACCTGGCGGGAGTCGGAGCCGTTGGAGAGCGGGAGGCTGGTGCCATAGATGCCGCCGGTGAAGTCCCCTCTGTCCACGGCGCTGCAGCGTCGGCTCCTCCTGCCGAACCTGCGGGAAGAGAGCGCAGGGGCGTGAGGGAGGGGGGCAGGCGCCGGGCCGGGGGCGGGGGCCGAGCCGCCCCCCACTAACCCTCGGAAGCTCCCGAAGGCCCCGGGAGTCTGGGCGGCGGCGGCCCCGCTTTCGGCCCGGCGCATCGGGCGCTCCCGGCTTCGCCGCCACCTCGGCTGCCCCCTCGCGGCAGCGTCCCCGCCCCGCGTCACACGGGGTCACTATGGGAACGGGCCCTGCTGCCGCCCCGGGGGCCTGTCACCCGACCGGCATCGGGGCGCCCCACAGGGCCGGGGCAGCCGCCGACTCGGGGTCTCCCGCCAGGCCCTCGGCAGCCGACCTCTGTCCGCAGCGCCCGCCGCCCCGGCCGGTGTTGAGGGGAAGGCTGCCCTGCTGCGCCCGCGCCCGGAGCCCGCGCCGCAGCTGCTGCTGCTGCAATTTCCCCTGTTTGGGAAGGTTTAGAGCAGTTCAGACCCAAGTGTGGTGCCCTTTAGTTTTATTATAGATAATGTCGGGGCAGGGCCTCTGGGCCCCAGCAATCTGGCGCCTGCTCCTGCTGAGTGCTGCCCAAACTTGCCCAGGCCACCAACCTCACCCAAGGGGACAACCGTGTTTTCTTAAGCAACACTAGGGCGGCTTCTCTCCTTCCTTCTCTGCCTCTCCCACTCAGTTAAATCCTCTTCAATCTCACTCTTTCAACTCCATGTCACTTTGGATCTGAGCTTCTTCTCTTTCTGTCTCCGTGTCTCCTCCCCACCTGGAGCATTTCCCTCCTTCACTCTTCTCTTTCATATCCTCTTCATCCTCACTACAGCTTCCCTCCCATCTACATGTTTGCCTGTCCCTACCTCTTCAACTGACTCACTTCCCCACCAGCGAGGAAATTCCCATTCAAGGCTATCATTTTCTCTCTTTTTGGATACTGCAGTTCCCTTGACTGTGGCCTCTCTACCTTCCAGTTCTCCTGACTGCAGTATATAGAATATTAGTACCTAATTTTTGTACTCATACGAAAGAGCGCAATTGTATAATTCCTCAGAACTCAGGTAAGTGATTATTTATTGGATCTAGTTTGTATGTGCCCTCCTTGTCAAGCACCAATCTCTCCACTCTATTTCGTCCCACAGTCTCACCTCTTCCACATGGAATGTCATCTCTATTGCCTTGACCTGCTGGACTAGCCTTTCCTGACATATTTTTCCATTGCATCCCACTCCAGTACCAACTTACACGGTACTACTTCCATCAGTAATGCCAGTTTGGTGCAGTAGCTTCTCTCCAGCTGCCTTTATTACATTTGGGGACATAATAGTTATGCCAGAACCAGACTCTCTTTAGCTTCATGTCTCACTATTATCAGCAGCTTCCTCCTGGAAGATTTTCCTACACTATCTTTGACACAGATGTCCATCTCTCAACCACTCTCTTCAACTTCATCAGACTGTAGAGATCATGAATACATCCCATAGAGAAGATCTGTTCTGCTGAGTTTTCTGCCGTAGGCTGTAACAGAAGTCCTTCTCCGAGGACTGTCTCCTCCTTTCCTGGGTTAGTTCATGAGGATGAATCAGAAAAATATCAGGATATCGGCATTTTCCCTCTCATTGCAGGAGACACTGTTTTGTCTCATTACAAGTTCTATGGATTCCTTTACTTTAGTTGTATATGCCCTATCCTTTTGGTAAGCAGTCCTGGCTTTACTGGAACCCTTAATTTGTTTAAATTGCTGTATATTCTTTGAGAATCCATTTGTCCAGGAATAGGTTGTGTCTTCCTGTAAAGCCTTCAAGATCAGTGCAGTCATCTTATCAAAATGATCCTAGTGATTTGGGAGAGGAAATCCAAAGCGTGAATGATTGTTATATGTATCCTTCTCTTCCTTTGACAACTCAACTCCCTTTGCTGGATGGAGTGGTCAGTCTATCTATGATGGACCATTTTAAGATTTTTCAAGATCAAGAGAATGGCTGACACCTTAGAAATCCCTTTGGAAGTTGTACAAGAATAGTAAATTGTTTGATGCATTACTCTCTGTCATTCAAGGTCAATTGGCAGTGCCCATACACATAGGTATTCTTGAACCAGTCAGAGATTTGTGACAGATCTAGCCTTCATCTTCACAGCCCTGTGTGGACAAAAAAATTGGCATCCGCAACTGAATCTGCAAAATTGATCTGCGGATATCTGCATCCATATCTCTAAAAGCAGATACCTGCGGATATAAAGCAAATATATGCAAATTTTCAGGATTCTACATACAAAATTTGTATCCAAAGCAATATCCACAAAAATGAGCTGTGGATATCCACATCTGCAGCTGCTGCTACCCATGGATATAAAGCAGATATCAGCAGATTTGCAGGGCTCAATCCATCTTACCTATCTCCTTCCTCCTCAAAAAAGGGCATCTATACTGAATCCTTCCAAAAGGTTTTGATATGGTTATACTCCTATTAGAGGTTTTTTAATGCTAGCTACTGTGTATGAGAAAGCTAAGCAACACAGTTAGCCAAAGTCAATACGAAGGGGTAAATATTTGAAAAAAAAAATAGACCTGTTCAGAAGAAAGTCTATTCCTGAGCTATCTTTCACATTGCCAGTTACCATACTTTGCTAGCCAAATATGACTACCTCCAATGAGACAAGATCTCCCAGTTCATGACAGATTTTCAGGGGACTCCAGTGTAGAGCTAAACTCCGTGTATTTAGATCAGATGATTGTAGTAGTTCTACAAGCACATTGGATGCATCCGACAAGACACAAGATTAATGGTCATTGCTGCCACCTTGCAGTGGACATCATGACTGAAATTATCTGGCATTCGAAAAGGGGGCCAGTCTACAATTGAGGACCTTTTGAAGTCATGAGTTTTTTAATTCAAAGATCAATGGCTGAATTCAATGGAGTTCAGCCATTAAAAGATTCTAGAGTGACATTTCACTGTGGGAGGGATGAAAGCAGGAGTTTGCCACAAGGTCTTTGTGATGTTTGATGTAGTTTTGATAAATGGCAAAGCCATCCTAGAGGATCCCTTTGGGGCCAGGATATTGACCATATGGTCGAGATCTTCGACGACCTCAGCCTGAAGACCCAAGTTCTGTGCTACCCTCCTGAATAACTCCTGGTGAGCTCTATTGTCCATAGGCAGTAGAGATGTAGGTGAGGTTGCCTTTGCCTCATCAGGGGAGGAGGAAGACAAAGTCCCACCAGTCCTAGATCCTCCTAGCCCTCAGGTTTGCTAGAGACCTGCATTGTGTGAGGCAAAGCACTGGCCAGGTCAACTGCATCCCTGGGTGGTACCATGGTGCTGGGCTTCACACTGATGGTGGTGCCAGGCTTTGCACCAATGGTGGTGAGGGCATCAGGTGCTGTACCAGGAGCTCATGCAGAGATAGATTGTGCTTTGAGGTTCCCTAGCTAGGGATCTGGAACTAGGCCCCTGGGCTAGATGATATGCCCCGGACATCCAAAAGGGCCACTCTGAGGTGCCTGTTATTGTGGTGCCCAAAACAGGATAGAGGGCTGATCTTATTTGTCCTGGTGCTGATGCCTGGAATAGCATCATCTCGTCCTGGGCACAGAGTTCTGGTTCTGAATCCGAAGTTGAGCCTGATCTCAAGGACCATGGAAGGGCTGTCCCAAATGGTGCAGGTGATCCATGTTGAGAGAAATGGTCCTGGGAGGCACAGTGCTAGGAAGAAACATCTTGAGAGTTGCAGCGCCAGGGGGAACTGTCCTGGGAGGCGTGGTGCCAGGATGAAGGGGAATGCTGCCTCCTCATAGCTAGCTTGCCTCTCAATGATGCTGTGGGGCCTGTAGAAGACATTCCCAGTTGTTGCTCTGGGAATACCCTCAGGGAGGGTGAGCACCAGGCCATCATCTCAAAAGTCCCTGGCCGCTTTGTATGTCTTGGGGGCAGCCAGCATGTCTGATTGTAATAGCCATGGTTTAGGTTTTAAAGAGCAAGGTGTGTTCTCTTGCTCACTACATACATTATTTTTTTAATGTCGGTGAGTGGGACCAGAAAGTTCAGTGGAAAGGCTTCATTATCAAAGATGCCATTTTAGATTTTGGTAGGGGGACGACCTGTACATGCCATGATGAGGGGAGGGAAAAAAAACAGTGAGAACATGGGGGCAGACTGAGGACAGAGGCTTCAGCAGTGTCACTGAGCATGCTCAGTACAAGCCCAGCACCAAATAGGGAAGGGGGAATTCAACCCCATCTGCCCTCCCTCCCACATCATCTCTATTCAGGGGCTACCAAAGCACTGGAATAGTTTTACTTTTTTGGCAGACAACTTAGCAGTTAGCTACAGGAGCACTGTGTCTAATTCTTATATAAAAGAAAGAAAATTAAATCAATATTAAACCCACTCAGCTCTAACACAAACATATTCTGACATCTTGTGGCAAATCACTTAAGGGACACCTGAGAGGCAGTCGGTAAATTCTGATAGCCATGCCTCAGCACCTACGAAAAACCAGGTACTTCAGGCACACCCTGCTGTCGTCATAAAAGTGCCACACAGAGCACCCAACCAGAGGCGACAGGCCACACTGTGCCTGTCTCACAAAGCTCGGCACTGAGAATGGCACCAACTACCACTGCGTTGAGTGCAGCAGTGCTCCAAGTGGTTACCACGGCACTGCAGCAGCTGTCAGAGCGGCCGCACGGCACTGGCCTCCCCTCGCTGCCCATGACAAATCCTCATACTGCGTGCGCCGCTCCACTGGTGCCACAGGTGCTATCATCTTCCATAGCAACAGAACTTTCAGCGCCTCACACTCCTACCGTTAGCTACAGGGAACACAGAGACCTAGCGATCTCTTCTACCCTAAATTATCCATTTTTGAGTAATGACAAACAACCACTATCTAATTACACAGTGTCATCCTCACCCCTAACAACTGAGAGGGATGACGACTTAGAGGTTTTCTCACTGCAGCTATCTCCGCGTACAGAGGCATCGGGCCTGTTGTTTAATTCCGGCCAGCCTAACTTCACCAGAGCCGCCATGGCTTCCTGGGCACCATATCCATGGATGCCACCACCAATGCCCTACTCTCCTCCCCCCCCATGGCAATTGTGGAATCCATGGCCTCAACAACACAAGAAGAGAACACACAAAACGAAGCAACAGCAAAAGCTCTCTCTCCCCTGAACCAATCCCCTCAAATAGGGAGGGAGGGCAATATGAAACTGACAAACATCACTTCCTGAATTCGGGTCCAGGGGCAATACTAGACACAAACTCACCATCCAGTATGGACAAAGTCATCATGCCACCGTCCTCCACAAGTACCAAGGACTTCTCTTCTTTTCAGGATCTCTTTAAAAGTGTTGCAACCAATTTGAACATTCCAATGGAGGAAGTGCAGGATGTGCAGCACGAACTCACAAATATCCTCCAGGCAACAAATTCTGCAAAAATTGCCTTGCCAATTAACTCTGCCATACTTGAACCTGCCAAGACTTTGTGACAAACACCTGCCTCAATTCCACCTACTTGTAAAAAGGCAGACGGCAAGTATTATATCCCACCTAAGAGCTCAGAATTTCTGTTCACTCACCCACCACCGAACTCCCTGGTAGTAGATGTGGCTCAGCAGTGGAATAAGCAACAAAACCGTTCCACGCCATTCGACAAAGACAGTAAGAGACTTGGCTCACTAGGGAAGAAAGTGTATGCATCAGCTACGCTACAAATCAGAGTAGCTAACTACACCGCACTTCTCAGCAAGTACGGTTTCAATAATTATGCAAAGTTCAAAACCTTTATTGATGATATACCAGACAATAAGAAGGTACAATTCAGAGCAATTGTCTCAGAGGACCAGGCAATATCACACACAGCCCTTCAAGCTGCCTTGGACGCAGCTGATAAGAACAACCGCCACTATAGTAGTCATGCAATGAGCCTCGTGGTTCAATTCGTCTGCTTTCCCTCGAAAAATCCAACAGTCAGTCGAAAGACTTGCCGTTTGAGTGAGAGAAGCTCTTCTCATGAAAAACCAATAAGGTCCTCTACTCAATGAAAAACTCCAGGGTGACATTACACTCCCTGATCCAGACACCTGTAACAAGACAACAGTACAGATATCAGCCATACCAAAGGTCAAGATACACACAACCTACATACCACTACCAAAGGCAAGACCACCCGCCATACCAGCAACATGGCCGTAGTAGACAACAGCATTGACAGCCCCAAACTAATACCTCCACCCATTCATCCCAACCAAATAAGCAAATTTGAGCCAGTTATCAAGTGACCGAAACATACTACCTCCTTCAGAGCTCCCAAATACGACCAAACCCTTCAACTATACTGTCCCTCTTCAGGACCCCTCTCACGAGATCATACTTCAGCAAGAGGTGGATCACCTGTTACAACTAGGAGCCATATAACCAGTTCTGCCAGAGTTTCACAGGACTGGCTTCTACTCTCACTATTTCCTCACAGAGAAAAAAAAAAGATGGCTGGTGCCTAATTCTCAACCTGAGGGTGCTAAATAAATTTGTCAAAAGACAAAAATTCAAAATGGTCACATTAGACACCATTATCCCCACTCTGGAGCTTGGTGACTGGTTTTCATCTCTCGACCTACAAGATGCATATTTTCATGTGTCCATACGATCTGCTCATAGATGTTTTCTCCATTTTAGCCTAAGTTCATAACACTACCAATATACAGTCAGACCCTTTGGAGACTCTACGGTACCAAGGGTTTTTTTCAAAGTCCTAGCAGTGGTCACAGTTCATCTCAGGAAATGGGGAGTCACCATTTATCCATACCTCTATGAATGCTTCATCAAGGCAAAAAGCAGACATGACTCCTACCGCTGTAGTCACCTGGTCCAACTTTGTTTCCAATCACTCGGGCTTCTGATAAACGAGAGCAAATCAGTGCTCACTCCCACTCAGTCGATACAGTTCATCAGGGACCATCTTGACTCCACCACAGCCATGGCCTCCCTACCTACTGACAGGTTCCTCAGCATCAGCCAACTAGCGCATTTGCTCCATATAGTGCCACTTATCACAGTCCACGACTGTCTACAACTTCTCGGTCACATGGCATCGTGCAACCCTGTGGTCCCCAACGCATGCCTATTTATGAGGTGTATCCAGGGTTGACTCAGGCTCAAGTACAAACCCAACATCCACCTGATGACCAAAACAATATCACTCCCACACGTGGTAAAGAGATCACTACAGCGGTGGACAAAACCGTACAACCTCTGCAAAGGCATACCTTTTCAAAATCCAGAATCCACAGTGGTTATTACCATAGACGCCTCTCTCACCAGGTGGGGAGTACACATGAAAGGACTCACAACCCAGGACCTATGGACCACAGCAGAGCGGACATTACACATCATTGTCCTCAAACTCAGAGCAGTATGGCTGGCATGCCAGCATTTCCTTCCCTACATTACTGGAACCCATGTCAGAATATATATGGACAATATGACCTGTATGTTTTATATAAGCAGGCAGGAAGGGGCATGATCAAGGCTCTTTGCAAGGAGGCCATAACACTCTGGAACTGGTGACTCGCCCGTGACATCTCCATAAGTGTGTGCCACCACCTTGGTGTCCTAAACACAACAGCGGATGCCCTCAGCAGAGCCCTATTCCAAGACCACGAGCATGAACTTGACAGCTCAGTTCTGAGAGACATATTCACATGATGGGGACAACCCCACATAAACTTATACGTCACCAAAGCGAACAAGAAATGCCCACTGTACTGCTCCAGAGAGGGCATGTGGAAGCACTCCCTAGGAGACGCTCTTATCCTCAAATGGGCCGCGCCCTTGCGCTGCACGTCCCCCCTCCCCAACAGAGTATTCATAAAAATATGGAGGGACAAAGCAAGAGTGATTCTAATAACCTTGTTGGCCTCGAAAACCATGGTTTCCCCATCTAAATTGAATGGCCCAACACCGCCCTATCACCCTTCCACACAGCCTGACCATACTATCTCAACCGGGGACCACTACTCCCCACCCTCAGTTTCCAACTGTTCACCTCAAAGCATGGTACCTCGATGGTTCATGGGCGTAGAGCTGCAATGTTCACAACAGGTGTGCAACGTCCTCTTACACAGCAGGGCTCCTACAACAAGAAGGACATACATTAACAAGTGGACTCATATTACACATTGGACAGCCTCCCACAATATATCACCGCAGGATGCCCCACTCCCCACAATCCTAGATTACTTACCGCATCTCAAGCAATCGCAATTTTCCCTGAGCTCAGTCAGAGTCCATCTGGCAGCAGTAACAACTTTCCACACATAAATTGACGACACCACAGCGTTTGCACATCCAGTAACTAAGCGCTTCCTAAAAGGTCTACAGGCCCTATACCCCAACATTAATGCTCCTCGGGAACCATGGGATCTATAGCTGGTACTGAGGATGCTTACCAAACCTCCATTTGAACCAATGGCCACATGCTCTCTACTTCACCTAACCCTTAAGGCAGCATTCCTAGTCGCAATAACATCAGCACAGAGTGGGTGAGACGGCCGCCCTAATGGCTGACCTGCCATTTACCATCTTTTTTAAGGATAAAGTCTCGCTGCAGCTGCACCCTAAGTTCTTACCAAAGGTGCGTTCTCCCTTCCACTTAAACCAAACTATCCACTTACCTGTATTCTTCCCAAAGCCTGATGCCAGCGCCTTCAAGGCACAGATGCATATCCTTGATGTCAGAAGGGCACTCTCCTTCTATATTCACAGAACAAACTTCTTCAGATCATCTCCACGACTCTTCATTTCCATTGCTGATCGCAACAAGGGAAGCCAAATATCATCACAAAGATCTCATTGGATCTCCGACTGCATTGCCCCATGCTACTCACTCAACCATTTACCACCACCTTCCTCAATATGGGTACATTTGACTAGAGCAGTCACCACCTTGGTCATTTACCTTAGGAAGGTTCCCATCGATGACATATGCGCTGCTGCTACATGGGCATCAGAACACAACTTTGCAAAGCACTATGCACTTTCCTCTGGACCTCTCCACTACATTAGAGTAGCAAAAGCCGTACAGCAAACAGCTTACCTACCTGATCCGAAGTCTCTGCCTCCTTAACACAAATTCCTATGCAGTCACCTACTGTGGAGCACCCTCAGGGATGTCTCTCTCTCAAAGAGGAGGTTACTCACATTCCTGTAACTGACATTCTTCGAGATGAGCATCCCTGGCTGTGCTCCACTACCCTCCCTTCCTCCCCTCTACTTCTGGGGGGGAAAAAAGAGAAGCTGTCCTATGCCGGGTTCCAGATAGAGAATGAATTGAAGGGAGGGTGGCCGCACATGCACGATGATACCCGGGGGGGAGGGAGTGCGCACTGCGTGCCACACATATACGGCCCCAATGCACTGCTATCAAAAATTTGCTCTGAGGCACTGGGATGCACCTACACCTACTGTGGAGCACCCCCAGGGACACTCATCTCGAAAATTGTCAGTTTCAGGAAGGTGAGTAATCTCTTCCCAGTTTGAAATTCCTATCTGCATTTTTATTGGCTGACTGCCCCAACCCCCTCCCTAGGTGCATCTACAGTTGCTTAACCCTTTCCTCACTCTTCAGGTAAGTCAGACTCTCCTTAGCAGCTCCTGTTTATGACAGATCCAAATGCAAATCCCATCAGCACAACACTCATTCCTATCCCCCCCCATCTTTTAAGTGGAGTATCCGGCAGTGTTTTCATTATGATTAATGATCCTTCATTTGCCTGGATGCCCAGCCATTTATTATTCTTAATCTCCTGCCTCTCTCTTTTTATAACAAACTTCCTGCCCCAAAGGCAAAGCTACAAGCAGCCCAAACTCTGTTGCATTTAAGAACTGCCTTTGGAGCCAGGGCATGCAGCTTAGGTATGCACTCCAGGAGTTCCAATCCCAGGAGGGGGAAAATGGCTCCCTTGTCCATTATCCTACTACTACAGCCTAAAGATTATACCATTAAATGTTCGCTGATTCTTAGCTCCAAACGAAAGTTACTTTGTGAGATAAACAACTCTTAATATTAAACATATCAATATTTCTGTTTCATGCTTGATCAGGCTGTTCAGAATTGAAAGAACTGACAGCAACCTGCATCAGAGTGGCCAGGCCTACACTAGGGATGTTAGATAGCGGGTAACAGAATAGTCGACTAACCGCATGAATTCTTAGCAGTTAGTCAACTATTTAATAATCTCTGGGGACAGGGACAGCAGGCAGGGCACTTCAGCCACACTCCCAGAGAGCCTCCTGTATCAGAGGCAGCACTGCGGGAGCCAGTCTGCAAGGGGAGCCAATTTTAAAATGAGCTCCCCTTGCAGACCAGCTGGTTGCCACCCCACACTGCTGCCTCTGACATAGAGGGGTCCACAGAGGGGTCCAAGCTCCCCACAGACAGAGGCTGCTGGGGGGGGAATGGGAGGAGGCTGCTGCGAAACAGCCTTTGTCCACGGCAACTGAGGCTGGTCGTAGACAAGAGGCTAGTCCAGCAGCAGTTCCTGTCCGCAGGGAGCGCAGATCTCCCTGTGGATCGGGCTGCTGCCACAAAGCAGTCTCTGCCTGTGGCAAGCCTGGCTTGCTGCAGACAGAGGCTGCTCCACAGGATGAAGAGCAGCCTCTATCATAGAATCATAGGGCTGGAAGAAACTTCAGGAGGTGCTCAAGTCCAACCCCCTTGCCCAAACCAGGACCAACCCTAACTAAATCATGCCAGCCAGCAGGGCTTTGTCAAGCGGGACTTAAAAACCTCTGGGAATGGAGATTCCACTACCTCCCTAGGTAACCCATTCCAGTGATTCATCACCTTTCTAGTGAAATCATTTTCCTAATATCCAACTTAGACTTCCCCCACTGCAACTTGGGACCATTGCTCTTCGTTCTGCCATCTATCACTACTGAGAACAGCCTCTCTCCATCCTCTTTGGAACCTCCCTTCACAAATTTGAAGGCTGCTATCAAATCCCCCTCACTCTTCTCTTCTGCAGACTAAAAAAGCCTAAATCCCTCAGCCTCTCCTCATAGGTCATGTGCTCCAGCCCCCTAATCATTTTGGTTGCCTTCTGCTGGATCCTCTTCAATGTGTCCTCATCCTTTCTTTAATGCGAGGCCCAGAATTGGACACGATACTCCAGATGTTACCTCACCAGTGCCAAATAAAGGGAAATAATCACTTCTCTGGATCTGCTGGCAATGCTCCTCCTAATGCACCCTAATATGCCATTAGCCTTCTTGGCTAGAAGGGCACACTGTTTACTCATATCCAGCTTCTCAGTCAATGTAATCCCCATATCAAAAGCTTTGCTAAAGTCAAAGTATATTACATCCACCGACTTCCCCATATTCACAGAGCCAATTATCTCATCATAGAATGCAATCAGGTTAGTCAGGCATGACCTGGGCCTGCCACAGGCAGGGATTGCTGCCACAAAGCCGTCTCTGCCCATGGTGAGCCAGGGCCCACTGCAGGCAGAGACTGCTTCACAGCCACCTCCCCTGGCCCCCACTCCCTAAGCTACTGCCTCTGATAGAGGCAGTTTCTTTCTTTCAGCTTTATTATGTTGTAATAACCATGAATTATGCTTTGAAGATTTGGGCATGAATCCACACGTTTGCCCATTTTTTCCTCTGATAGAGGCATGGGGGTGATGGGGTGGGGGGAACCGGCTCCTGCTTCCCCTTCCCTCCGCTGCCTCTGATACAGAGTCAGTAAGGGGAGTGGGGGGGAAATGCAAGTAGTCAAGAAGATTAACTGATAAGCCTAGGTTTATCAGTTAATCCTCTACTCGATTACTCGTTCGCATCCTTAGCCTATACCACAATCTTACATCAGTGTAACTACATTGCTCAAATGTTGTGAAAAATCCACACCACTGAATGACAGTTATACCAACCTAACCACCATTGTAGGTATCTCTATGTCAAGAGGAAGGCTTCACCTGTCAGCATAAAACCCACCTCTTATAGAAGTGAATTAATTATGAGAAGCTTTCCCATCAGCATAGAAACATCTTCACTGAAGCTCTTCTGCTGCAAAATTTTAAGTGTAAACTTGCCCAGAGGCTGTCATATAAAATCTGGCATGGTGGAATTAGTCCAGTACATATGCAAGGGGAAAAAAACCAGTTTTTCTCTTACAGCTTTATTAGGTTGTAATAGTAATGAATTATCTTTTGAGGATCTGGGCATGAATCCATGCATGTTTGCCCATTTTTTCCCCTCCAATTGTTACTAAAGCAGTCACTAACACTGACCCTCCTAATTAAGAGTGCATAATCATTCTCATTATAACCTTGTTTTCATGTACTTTAAACTATCCACAGTTTCTCTCTTTGGGGTTGGATTTTTTCAAGTTTCTCCTGTCTGAAAATTATTTTGTTTCCCCTGAAAGCCCGCGGGAAAATTATGTTAGTCATTTCTGAATGAAGAGAATGAACAAATACTTTTTTTCTGATGTTAACAAGTTGTCTTGTACCTTTTTGCATGGAGATAAAATAACTATTTTGATCAGTTTTGTATCGTCTGCCAATTTTGCCATACACTATTAACCCTCCCTTTCCCAGATCACTTATGAAGATGTTGAACTGCACAGATCCCAGTACAGATCCTTGGGGGACCCTCTCTATTTACGTTACCCCATTATAAAAACTGACGATTTATTTCTACCCTTTGTTTCCAATCTTTTAAGTAGTTATTGATCTATGAGGGGATGTTTCCTCTTATCCCATGATTGCTTACTTTGTTTAAGTGTCGTTGGTGAGGGACTTTGTCAAAGGCTTTCTGAAAGTCCAGATATACTATATGGAATGGATCGTCCTTGTCCGCATGCTTATTGATCCCCTCTAAGAATTCTAGATTGGTGAGGATTGATTTCCTTTTACAAAAGCTATGTTGATTCTTCCCCAGCGTATAGTCTTTTATTTATGTCTCTGACATTTCTGTCTTTTACTATAGTTTCAATCATATGGCCTCATAGGGTATGTCTGCACTACGGGATAAGGTTGAATTAAGATATGCAACTTCAGATACATTAATTGCGTAGCTGAAGTTGAAATACCTTAACTTAACTTTTAGTGCTATCTGCACTGCAGAAGGTCAAAGGGAAAGCACTCTCATTTCCCTTACTCCTCATGGAAGCAGGACTACCAGCATTGACCGGAGTACCCCTCTCACTTTGAATTAGCTGTCTTCATTAGACCTGCTAATTCAAACACTGGAAGGTCGACAGCGGCAGCTTCGATCTCCTATGTAGTGTAGACATACCCATACTAAAGTTAGGTTTAGTGACCTGTAATTTCCAGTATCACCTTGAGAATCTTTTTTTAGAAAATGAGCATTACGTTTACTAGCTTTCAGTCATCTGGTAGGATATGTCTACACATCAAAGTTATTTCAAAATAACAGTCTTTATTTTGAAATAACTTTCCTAGGGTCTACACAAGCCAACCTTGTGTAATTAAATCGAAATAGCGGAGGGCTTATTTCGAAATTGGTAAATCTCATTCCACGAGGAATAACGCCAATTTCCAAATTGCTATTTCGAAATAAGTGCTGCATAGACACTTATTTTGAAATAGGGGGCCTTCAGACCTTTCCAGGGTGCCCTGATGGCCACTCTGGCCTCAACCAAGAACACTCCTCTCCCTCCCCCCCTCCTCGGAGCCCTTAAAGGGGTAGACTCTGGCCACAGTGCCTGTGCCAACTCCAAGCCTGCCAGCCCAGAGCAGTCACTGCCCCATACCCAGTGGCCCCAAAACATGAGCCAGCAAGCCACTGGCAGCCAGCCCTCCACCATTCCAAAGGAGCAGTCTGACACTCCCCGGGGCCGGAGAAGGTGGGCGCCTTCCTGGTCCAGGGCGGATATCATGGACCTTATTCAGGTTTGGGGGGATGCCCCCAATGTCCATGATCTCCGCACTAGATGGGGGAACGTGGCCGTCTATGACAGGATAGCTGGCAGCCTGGCCACCAAAGGCCACATGCAAACCCAGGAGCAGGTTCGCATGAAAAT
>CM057846.1:105367976-105379189 GCA_030068395.1 Apalone spinifera | reverse complement strand
GAGGGAGGAATGAGGCACAAGCCCCCAGTGGGGCACACCAGGGAGGCTCTTAGTACTCCTCAGGGTGGGAGCTCTCTCACAGGGCCTCCTGGATACTAACAGCCCCCCAGTGGACCTCCCAGATGGCAGCCTGCAGAAAGTGCAGCCAGGCTCGCAGCAACACGACCACGAGAATCACCAGAATGCCCAGGGGCAGCTCTGGCTCCATGTTTCAGAGTGCTGTGGTGTCCCAAGTGAGGGCAACCAGAGCATGCAGAGACAAAATGCTTTGCTGTCCGTCATCGAGGTAGCCGGGATGGTCCCTTTAAGCACAGGCCTCAGATAGCCTCAGGCAGCAGCCACACAAAGTAACTCCTGACTTGATGCCCTGCCGGACCTGGTTCCGGCCGGCCTTAAATGCGATTCAGCATCCACTCAGTGTGGACACGCTATTTCGAAATAGCCAAATGCTATTTCGAAATGCATTTTGTGTGTAGACGCTTTATTTCAAAATATCTTATTTTGAAATTAGATATTTCAAAATAACGCTGTAGTATAGACGTACCCATACAGAGTGATAGGTTATATGGCACAGATAGAAGTTCTGTAATTTCCTATTTGAGTTCCGTCAGAATTCTTTGGTGAACACCATCTGATCCCATCCCACAGACTTATTACTGTTTAATGTGTCAAGTTATTCCAAAACCTTCTCTATTGACATGTTAGTTTGGAACGGTTCCTAAGATTTGTCACCTAAAAAGAATGGCTCAGATATAGAGATTTCCACCTCATCCTCTGCAGTGAAAACCGATGTAAAAGAATGCTTCTCTGCAATGGCCTTGGCTTCCTTATGTGCTCTTTTAGCACCTTAATAATCCTGTGACCTAAAGACTATTTGGCAGGCTTCCTGTTTCTGTGTCTTTAGTTAGTTCCTCTTCAGATTTCTTCTTGGCTCACCTTTTACTTTGATACTTGATTTCCCTGAGTTTATGCCTGTTTTTATTTTCTTCATTAGGATTTACATCCAATTTTTGAAATATGCCTTTTGGCCTTTAATTGCCTCTTTTACTCTGCTGTTTAGCCATGGTGGCATATTTTTGGTCCTCTTCCTGTGGTTTTTTAAAAATGTATTTGGGGTATGTGTTCAGTTTGAGCCTCTATTATAAGTTTCCAATGAATACAACAGGCATTTCACCCTTATGACTTTGCCTTTTAACAGCTAGTTAACTTGATTCCTCATTTTTGCATAGCTTCTCTTTTTGAAGATAAACGATACTATGGGTGGGTGTCTGGCATTCTCCCCCTACAAGAATGTTAAAACATCCTTTAAATCATCTTCTGTCCCTAATGACCAGTATTTAAAAAGGGCTGTAGAGGTGATCCTGGCAACTACAGATTGGTAGGTCTAACATCAGTACTGGGCAAATTAGTTGAAACTATAGTACAGAATAGAATTGTCAGACATAGATGAATATAATTTGTTGGGGAAAAGTCAACATGGTTTCTGTAAAGGGAAATCATGCCTTACTAATGCTCTCTTCAGGATAAAAAAGCATGTGGAGAAGGGAGATCCAGTGGATATAGTGTACTTAGATTTCCAGAAAGCCTTTGGCAAGGTCCCTTACCAAAGGCTCTTAAGTCAAGTAAGTTGTTATGGGATAAGAGGGAAGGTCTTCTCATGGATTGATAACTGGCTAAAACAAAGGAAACAAAGGGTAGGAATAAATGGTAACTTTTCCGAATGGAGAGAGGTAACAAGTGGTGTCCCCCAAGGATCTGTACCAGTGTTCTCTCTAAGCTGTGCAGTAGCACAGCTTCACCGGTGATCAGCCCCATCCAGTTAGTCAGCTCTGCGCACAGAGCTCTGAGCCTCTGACTAGGCAGGGCTGATTAATACCTGTGAAGCTGTGCTACTGCAGCTTAGAGGGAACACTGGTCTGTACTGTGGCCAATCCTATTCAACATGTATATTAATAATCTGGAGAAAAAGGGTTAAACAGTGAGGTGGCAAAATTTGCAGATGATACTAAACTGCCCAACATAGTTAAGACCAAAGCAAACTGAGAAGAGCTTCAAAAGAATCTCACAAAACTAGGTGACTGGGCAACAAAATGGCAAATGAATTTTAATGTTCATAAATGCAAAGTAGTGCACACTGGAAAAAATAATTCTAACTATACATACAAAACGATGGGAACGAATTTAGCTACAACCACTCAGGAGAGAGATCTTAGAGTTACTGTGGATAGTTCTCTGAAAACATCCACTGGATGTGCAGTCAAAAAAGCAAAGAAAATGTTAGGAATCATTAAAAAGGGATAGAGAATAAAACAGAGAATATCTTATTGTTTCTGTATAAATCCATGGTACGCCCACATCTTGATTACTGCATGCAGATGTGTTTGCCTCATCTCAAAAAAGATATACTGGCATTGGAAAAGTTTCAGGAAAGGGCAACAAAAATGATTAGGGGTTTGGAGCCGGTCCCATACGAAGAGAGATTTAAGAGACTGGGATTTTCAGCTTAGAAAAGAGTAAACTAAGGGTGGGGGGATATAATAGAGGTCTATAAAATCATGAGAGGTATGGTGACAGTGAATAAAGAAAAGTTATTTACTTGTTCCCATGACAGAAGAACTAGGGATCACCAATTGAAATTAATAGGTAGCAGGTTTAAAACAAACAAGGGGAAATTTTTCTTCACACAGTGTACGGTTAACCTGTGGAACTCTTTGCCAGAGGATGTTCTGAAGACCAGGACATTAATAGGGTTAAAAAAACAGAGCTAGATAGATTCATGGAGGTTAGGTTCATCAATGGCTATTAGCCAGGATGGGTAGGAATGGTGTCCCTAGCCTCTGTCAGAGGCTGGAAATGGATGACAGGAGAGGGATCACATGATGGTTACCTGTTCTATTCACTCTTCCTGGGGCATCTGGCATTAGCCACTGTTAGAAGACAGGATACTGGACTAGATGGACCTTTGGTCTGACCCAGTATGTCTGTTCTTATTCACCTCTTGGACCAGATCTTGTGCTCCATTTCAGACCAAATAAAGAATTGCTTTTCCCTTGGGGGGTCCAAGATGAGCTCCTTCAACTAGCAGTCATTTTTGTCTAGAAATTTTGAGGTGATTGTCCCTTTCTCATACATACATATATATATATATATATATATATATATATATATTATATGAGAGACAGAAACAGAGTCTATGTAAGGATAGTCAGAATCCCCTGTCAATATAAGGGTAGTCATAATCATCCCAGTATAACTTCTTTTTCTGTCTTTATAGCATCTCTCATTCCCCTGAGCATTTCAAAATCTCTGTCATCATCCTGGTCAAATGGTATAGTCCTACTTTTACACTCTTTTTATTCAAACATGGAATTTCTATCATACAGCTAGAGCAATGGTTCTCAAACTTTTTGGCCCATGGCCCACTCTATTTAACGCAAACCTTCCTGCAAACCACCAGCTAACCACCCATGATGACAAAATGGGTGCAGGAGAGGGTCGAGGTGTAAGGTCTGGGTGGGAAGTTGGGTGCAGGAGCAGGCTGAGGGTCGGGGATCTGGCCAGGAGATTGGGTGCAGGAATGGGCTGAGGGTGGGCGGTCTGGCCAGCAGGTTGGGTGCAGGTGTGGTTTGGAGGTCTCAGTGGGAGGGGGTGGGGAGTGGGATGAGGGTAGGGGTCTGAGCACTCCCAGGCACCATCCACTGCTGCTCCTATTGGCCAGGATTCCAGCCACAGGCAGTAGCTGGGAAAGTCTCCAGGAGAGCAGTTCTCTACACTGCCATTCCTTCAGCCACCAGGCAGGAGAGGAAGTGGTAGTGTGCAAAGTTGCTTTCTCCCTCCACAAGCCAAATTCAGTCCATGAAGCTCGGGGCTCCCCCCTTTTGCAGCAGGCCCAGCAGGGAAGCCCTGAGCCCTTGGCCCACCTATAAAATAGAGTGGTCTGCAGATCACACGTTGAGAACCACTGATCTAGAGAGAGAGCTTCAAGTTTTTTACTGTATTTGACTCTATGCTTTCATTCCCATATTGTGCCACTCCCCTGTCAGTGCAACCTCCTGCCATTCCTGTATAGTTTTTACTTTAGTATTACTATGTCCCATTGATAATCCTCATTCCATGATGCCTATTATATCAACATCCTCATTTAAATGCAGACACTCTAATTCACTCATCTTAGCATTTAGACGTCTAACACTTCATATACAAGCTGGAGCACTCTTGGGGAAAAAAAAACAGTGGCTGCTCAGCAGCCCCTCTATAAGCTCCTCCCTCCAGCACCTTCTGTGATCAACTGTTCTGCAGCATACAGGAAGCGCTGTGGGAAAGGAGGAGGAGTGGAAGTGGGAAGAAGCAGGGGGAGGGGTGTAATGGGGCAGGAAGAGGCAGGGCAGGGGTGAGGGGTGGAGAGGGAGCAGAACCACAGAAGCACTTCCTGACACTTTAGAAAGTTGACACCTCTGCTAAGGGATGTCCATGCCCAAACTGTGTACTGCTGCACACCTGTCAGCCTACCTTCAGCCCTTATTTTAAAAAATACTCTATGACCTCTTTAAGTTTACATGACAGCAATCTGGTTCCATTTTGGTTTTGGCCCATCATTCTTGCCTATGCTCCATGTTACCCTGACGGTTCCTCGGTTCTTAATAAACCCAAGACTGTCCTCCCTACATCATTGTTTCATCCTTGCATTGAGGCCCTGCAGTTTTGCCTGTCTTCCTGGCCTTGCACGGGGAACTGGAAGCAGTTCAGCGAATGCTAACATAGAGGTCCTGGACTTTAAACTTTTACCAAGCAGCCTAAATTTGGCCTCCCACCTCTCTCTTCCTTTTCACCTATCTGCATGTATCATGACCACTGGCTCTCTCACAGCAATGCACATATGCCTATCTAGAGACCTTACAACCTTTGTGTCCACTAGGCAATTAACTATATGGGTCTCCTGGTCATCACAAATCCAGCTATCTGTATTTCTAGTAATCAAATCCCCCATTACTACTCCTGTAACTATTCATCTTAGAACATAGGAAATCAGAAGCTCTTGGAGCTCTTAGGCTAGAGGAAGGAGATAATAACGTATGACTGTCAGATTGCACTTGATGTTACAGACCCAGTATTAGTAGTAGAATGGGAAGCAATAAAACAGAAAAATGTAACCACTCAGCTCTATCCAGACTACTATTTCATGCATTGGAGCATACATTCTCCTGTTGTCATTTGTGATGTCACTGAACTATTGTGACTTCTCTGATGTAATGCAGCAAGACCAAGTATGTGAGAGCCTGATTCCCACCAGCTAGGCACTTGTCCAGCCTGTCTTTAAAGGAGAGAGAGAGAGAGAGAGAGAGAGAGAGAGAGTTCAACTTGCTTTGCAAGAGCGATTACTTACCTTGTCCCATGAAATGAAGGGCCATCTCTCTTCAAGAAGGATGTCTGGGGAGCAAGCTTTCCTGAAACTGCCTCCTGTAGAAAAGGGTCAGAAAGTGAACTCCTATAACAAGGAAGAGGACATCTACAAAATGTTTATAAAATTGTCTAGACTTCACTGCAAACTTCAGGACCCAATGAAGGAGCTGCTTTATCAGTGCGCTTGTGAGGAGGAAGGGGCACGTATGTGTATATAATTTGTAGTTGGGGCGTGCAGGGGGTGTCAAAACTTTGACTTGTTTCTGAGGAAGAGATACCAGTTGCCAAGAGCACAGGAATAACAGCAACTAAAGCATATGAAGTGGAGTGGAGATTGCAGGTGCTTTCCTCTTTGTTGATGTGGCACAGTCTTTGGTAATGATTAGTTCTATCAGGTGCTACCACTTGGATCAAGGTGGAGCTTTATATAATGGGACCTGTCATCTCCACAAGCCACCCTCCATATTAAAGATGAAGGTAGCTGCAGCTGCTTTTGGATTGAAAGTTACTGGGTGGCTGTTTGCATTCTGCTGCTTACAAGTCAAGAATGGACCAGATTTGTGAACTTGGATGACTGGAATGAGTGGTTCTTCTGCATCAGTGTCCATACACTATGCACTAAAATATTTTTATAGGTCTTTAAAGCTGCTGTTTGTTTGGTCAAGTTGTTGACTTGAAGGTGTGCTGATATTAAATAAACAGGCTGAGCTCAGTGCTGAAGAACATGAAAATGTTCTTCTCTTTTTGTTGAAGGGGGAAGACACCCCTTCCAGGGGCTTGGCTGAATTTAGATATCAGCCTCTTTCCATTTATAGGCTCAGCACCTTTATGTGACTGTATATTAAATGTGCTCAGGATCCTACCAAAACTATCTGCTAGTGCATATGTAGTGTGATTGTAAGTAAACAGCATAGCTATGTTGCTTTTGTCTTTCTGGCAAGAAATTCTCATTTTTTAAAGTTGGAGTTTTAACTTTTTATTCAGTTCACTTTGAGCTATCCCTTTAGTTCCATACAGATTTAATAACAGTGTAACTTCTGTTTCAAAGGGGTCCAAAATACTTAAGAGCTGAAAGACTGTAGAAATAAGTGTTATTAAATGTAAATTATTCTTAGTATTTTTGAACTTTAATAAATAAAGAAATTGTCATCTTGGTTAGTGAGAAGGTTGCTTATGCATAGCCAGCTTATTAATTGAGGAATTAATATAAATATACTAATACTCAAATGGCTTCTTATAGTAGTAACCCATTATAAGTATGTTCATTTGTTTTCATATTGGTACATAAGTCAACTCACTAGTTAAGTTACAAGACTGTCAGGAAAATGTTACATTAAATGGTTATATTCAGATCCTAAACAATTGCAAATGACTATTACAAAAAGAAGCTTACCACATCCTAAGGAATAAAGGAAGGTTTCTTACTAGCAATGGGTGTTCTTCTAGATAGTGCTGTGTTTTCACGCTTATGAGGAGTGCACTGTTTTGTGGTGCATGGTAGAAGCTTCTCCCATCAGTGTCTTTTAGCATGCTTTTACACCCCCTAGCCTTTCCACTCAGCATTTCTGAAGGTCTTGAGGACAAGGCTATATTATGGGTACAGCGCCCTCTATCACCTCAATGGCAGAGAATAAGTGAGTAGGACTCTGACAAAGAGGGGAAGATATGTGGAAAGTGTGAATATGCAGAACCATCTCAAAGAACTCCAGTTACAAGAGAGTAACCTTCATTTCTTCTCTGAAGGCTCGGCATATTCCCAGTTAGAGGACAGTGTTAAGCAGTGCTGAAAATAATATGGAGAGTTCTAAATTAATAGACTGAATCATTGCTCTAGCAAATCCAATATCTGCTTAGAAGCCAAGCCCAAAACATAATGCCTAGTTAAAGTTATGAACTGAACTCGAGGTAGCAGCTCTGCAAATCTCCACAGCAGAGACTGATTCAATACAAACAGATGAGGTTTCTGCAACTCCAGTGGAATGTGGATGTATTGACCTACATATAGGAGTATATCCCACTGAATAACATTCACCAATAACTTAATTAATCTAGAAATGGTCTGGAAAGAAAATGTGTATCCCATGTGATTTTTAGGATAACAAATAATCTGGATGATTTACAAAAACTTTTAGTTCTGTCCAAACAAGAATCAAAGACCTGTCTTACCTTCAAAGTATGTAAAGCTAATTCAACCTTATTAGAATGTGGCTTGGGTGAAAAAACAGCACATTAATGAACAGAGTGACATGAGAATCTGAAACTACGTTTGGCAAAAAGCTGGGCTCAGGCCAAAGAACTACATTATCTTTATGGAAAATAGTGAATGATGGATCAGTAAAAGGAACATTTAGCTCACTTACCCTGGTGGTAGATGCTGTAAGAATAATAAACTCCATTTTAATAGATTAACATTGTAAAGAGCATTCAGCAAAAGGTGAAAAGAGTGGTCTTATTAGCATGGCTAGAAACAAACTGAGATTCCAAGGAAGGACAGTATGTCTTAAAGGAAGATGCACAGTAGACAAGCCCTCCATAGATTTCTTAAGGGTATTATGAACAACTATCTATGTATCTACAACCAAACAAAGGCAGAAATGGCTGCAAAGTGAACCCTTAACAATGAATCATTTGATGTCGGAACATATTTATTCTGACACATTCTACAAGAAGTCAAGACCAACCCAAAGATTTTTGTAGTGAATGTGCATTTCTTTTAACTGCTTATTTTGAAAATTTTTGTAGTGAATGTGCATTTCTTTTAACTGCTTGTTTTGAAATTAACAGTATAATATAGAGGTATCTAATCACTTAGACCTAATACAAGATGAACAGATTTCTAATTTTCTTGCAATTCATATAATATACAAAATTATGAAGAGAAAGTAACATTGTCACTGAAATCTTGGTTAGAAAGAAATCCCAAATAGCTATGTTTCAAATAATTTATTCTCCTTTAAAAGCAGGAAAAAAATAGAGGTACCCCTGACAAGCTAAAGGGAATGTGGGCCAAACTCACTTCTCTGAGTAGAGCCTGCCCAAGTTTGAGTTATAGTGTGAGTGTGACTTAAGTGGTGCATTGTTCTTCTGTTTCATGGGTTGAATTTTACCCTATATTAAATGGAAAATCAGAAACCTCTATAGGTCTTCCTCCAAAGCAAGACTACTAAACAACAAATAACTAGTTCGAAGGTTGGGAGACAGAAACTTCTTTACAGAATAGAAACAATTCTTTGAGCATTAAGAGAGGTCTGTATTCTCCTTTAATTATAATATTCAAATAACTAGTGGTGCCACCTCTTACCATATCAGGCTTGGAGATTGAAACTAAGAAAAGGAAATCCCAGGCTCAATGTCTCTCAGCAACTGTAGCTTTAAAAAAGTGTGTCTGCATTTTAATGTAGTTCGTATTCAGTATTAGGAGGCATTTTAATTCTACTTTGCAAAAGATTAAAAGAGAGTTTCTGTAGGGGATACTATAAGAATGGGAGGATTATATGTTAATAAAACTAATCCTGCCTATAAAAGGAGACCTGTGAGAATGTGCATTTGGACAAATACAATTTAACTTTCCTAAGCAGCAGCATTAACTTGACACACCAACCCATAAAACACTTGTGTGAATGGAAAGGACCAGTGAACCAAGGACTTTGAAGAGTGCAACTAACAAAATGCCCCTGGCTTGTTAAACAGAGATTTGAAATGCTGAGATTTCTAGAGATTACTGCCTGAAATTTAAATGAGTTTTGGGAGGCAGGTGGGTTGAAGACTGGGAAGGGAGAGAATGGAAATTCTTCTCAACTATACCTTACAAAAGAAAAAAAACTTGTGTAAATAGCAGAACACGAGTTCTCACACCACGGATTGAGGCAACTGATAAAAAGCCCAGATCTTGTTGATTTGCCCCTTTTATGTTCAAAGATGAAAATGCTTTGATCCCTATGGGCAGTTCTAAATGAAGTCACTAATTTAGGGTGCATCTACGCTGCACCCTTGCTTTGAAATAAGCTATGCAATTTGTGTTGCACAAGTTGTGTAGCTTATTTTGAGGTAATTTGGAAATAGCTTACACAGTACCAAATTTCAAAATAAAGCACTATTCCAAAACATCCTTTAATCCTTGTGGAACAAGGGTTCCAGGGACACCGGAATAGCACACCCGTTATTTTTAACTATTTCAAAATAACAGGCTGCTTTAAAGACACAAAATAACTATTTTGGGATACTTTCAGTATCCCAAAATAGCTCCGAAGTGTAGACATAGCCTAACAGTGGTCACCAACCAGTAGATGGGGATCTACTGGTAGATCTTGGAGTCCCCAACAGGTGATCCTGACTGGGGTTTGGACAGGAAGCTACTTCCCTGCTGCACCTTCCCTCTGCCTTGGAGCTGCCCCCCTGGGAGCCTCCTGCTTGTTATGCAGCATAGGGAGGGGGGAAGAAGAGGGAGGGCTGATGTCTGCGTGTCACTCCTCCCCCCACTTCTGTACCCTATTTCCACACAGAGAGAATGCAAATCTGTCACTTTCACACAGTGTGTGTGTCTCTGTCATTCTCACAAACACACGCTGTCCTTCACTCTCATCTCTCGCCTCAACACATATGGGGGGGCACAGAATTGTTGTTACTTCTTTTACTGCTTGCAAAGTGGGTTAGTTTTAGTTTTTGATTGGTCTGTGCATTTCATAATTTTCATTTTTCTTTTACTCTTAAATTTAATTCTTTGAGTAGTGAGTTCTAAAATGCTTAACCTGTCATGCCTGGAGTAATTATCCCTGTGATAATTGCTGCTCCTGGAAGTGGCTGGCATGTCCCTGCAGCCCCTGAGAAAGGCAAAGTGGTGGTGGTGGGGGGGAGGTGTCTCCACATGCTGTCTTTGCCTATAGATACCACTCTTGCAGCTCCTGCTGATCAGTAATGGGGAACCGTGGTCAGTAGAAGCTGTGGGCTCAGTGCCTGTGGATGAGGGGCAGCACGTGGCACCATGGAGCCATTGCTGTACATGCCAGCTGCTTTCAGGAGTGCTGCAGAGCCAGGGCCGGGGTAAGCCTGCCTTAGCCCCCTGCTCCACCACCCAGAAGCCACCTCAGTTAAACGGTGCCCAGCCAGAGCCTGCATCCTGAACCCCTGTAGCAACCTTAAACCTCCTCCAGAACCCAACCTCCTGTCCCAGATGTAAGTCCCCTGCACCCAAACTCTTTCCTAGAACTTACACCCTGCAACCCCTCCTTGACCCCAATTCCCCACCCTAGGCTAAGCCCGAAGCCCCTCCCACACTCCAAACCCCTTGGCCCCAGACCAGAGCCTGCAGCTCAATCCCCTATCCCAGCCTGGTGAAAGTGAGTGAGGATGGGGAAGGAAGGAGGATGGATTGAGCAGGGTGAGGCCACAGGAAGAGGTAAAGCAGGAGCAGGGCCTCAAAGAAGGGGTGGGAAGGAAGTAGGACAAGGGTATTTGGGTTTGAGGTAGATCTTACATTGCACTTAAATTGAAAAAGTGATAGTGGTTAAAAAGGTTGGAGACTACTGGCCTAACATATTATCCCAAGGGATCTGAATCAATATCAACTAGGGAAATAGTGTTTTGATTTTTAGAGTAGGACAGAAGTCCAAGTATAATGAATGTTGCCTCTTCCCAAAGAAGGAAAAGTAAGCTTGTGCTCAAGATCTGTAAAATATATGTACAGAAGGAAGTCTTCTGAAATCTTCAGAGCTCCTGATTTGAATAATTATGTGAATGTTCTTTGTAGGTACAGTAAAACACCATGGCTACGTCTAGATTGGCATGATTTTCCGAAAATGCTTTTAACGGAAAAG
>CM057846.1:105343993-105367876 GCA_030068395.1 Apalone spinifera | reverse complement strand
GTAGCCTAATCTACATGCCTCTGGCAACAGAGACATGTAGTCTAGACGTACCCTAAGATAGTCACAATTGTGCCTTCTGCATTACAATTTAAAAAAGAAAAAAAACCACACAAAACAAATATAACATACTTAATACCACTAGAGGCAACATTTATGTACCATCAATAATATCTGCTGTCAATATCTGCTGCTTTCATTTCTACCTAGAGAAAAGCAGAGATGCTATCCTAGAACTTTTTCCAGGTCAAGTGACCTGAACACCAAATCTGCCAATTTATGAATTTTTGTGTCTTTTTGTTTTTTGGCTGCAGAACACTAGTTTCCCCTTCTCTTAAAAACTTTAACAGTTTCTCAATACAACATGGTCTGATTGCTGAGGGTATTTCAAAGGATCCTCTTCTTAACAAGGGACAGGAAGTGCACTTTATAAAGGTGTTCTAATTATCATTTGGTTTTTTTTCTGTTCAGTATTTATTTCATTTTTTTTTTACCCTGGATAATGTAAGAACATGACAACACATCCATAAAAAGAAACACCAGTTACTTAATACAGTTGTTTTTAAACTTTTTAGGTCTCGTGCCCTTTCCAAATAATGTAGTCTACCACACAGTCCAATCTGATAGAGGGTCAGAATATACCTATGATTAGATTGCCAACTCTTACTAAATAAAATGTGCTGTCCACCAGTACAGAGTTTGCATATTTGTAAGGTTATACATACCACAATTTAAAAACCACTACGCCTCAATATATTTATCAACTTTACGTTTGCCCTAAGATATATTAATATATATGTAATATTATAGTAATATGATTGTTATTTACAATCTTTGAACATTCAGTTGAAAAATTTCTTAGGGGCTGGTGAATTACAGACCAGCAAGTCTAACGTCAGTAACAGGCAAATTGGTTCAAACTATAGTAAAGAATAAAATTGTCAGACACATAGATAAACATAATTTGTCGGGGAAAAGTCAACATGGTTTCTGTAAAGGGAAATCATGCCTTACTAATCTACTAGAGTTCTTTGAGGGGGGTCAACAAACATGTGGAAAAGGGAGATCCAGTGGATATAGTGTACTTAGATTTCCAGAATACCTTTGACAATGACTCACCAATGACTCTTAAGTAAGTTGTCATGAGATAAGTGGGAAGGTCCTATTTATAAATGATCTAGAGAAAGGGGTAAACAGTGACGTGGCAAAATTTGCAGATGATACTAAACTGTTCAAGATAGTTAAGACCAAAACAGACTGAGCTCTCCAAACTAAGTGATTGGGCAACAAAATGGCAAATGAAATTTAATGTTGATAAAAGTAATGTACATTGGAAAAAATAATCCCAACTATATGTACAAAATGATGGGAACTAATTTAGCTCAAGAGAGATCTTGGAGTCATTGTGGATAGTTCTCTGGAAACATCCACTCAATGTGCAGCAACAGTCAAAAAAAGCAAACAGAATGTTAGGAATTATTTAAAAAAAAGGGATAGATTGCCTCTATATAAATCCATTGAATACTGCATACAGATGTGTTTGCCTCATCTCAAAAAAAGATATATTGGCATTGGAAAAGTTTCAGAAAGTGCAACAAAAATGTTGGAAGAGGTCCCATATGAAGAGAGATTAAAAAGACTGGGACTTTTCAGCTTAGAAAATAATAGACTGGGGGGTGAAATATGCTAGATGTCTATAAAATCATGACAGATATGGAGAAAGTGGACAAGGAAAAGTTATTTACTTGTTCCCATGACATAAGAACTAGGGATCAGCAAATGAAATTAAAATGGGTTCAAAACAAACAAAGGGACATTTTTCTTCACACCGTCAACCTGTGGAACTCCTTGACAGAGGAGATTCTAAAGACCAAGACTAACAGGGTTAAAAAAAAAGAGCTAGATAAGTTCATGGAGGTTAGGTCCATCAATGGCTATTAGCCAGAATGGGTAGGAATGGTGCCCCTAGCCTCTGTCAGAGGCTGGGAATACGTGACAGGAGAGGGATTACTTGATTCCCTTTTTTATTCATTCCTTCTGGGGTATCTGTCATTGGCCACTGTTGGCAGACAGGATACTGGGCTAGATGGACCTTTGGTCTGACCCAGTATGGCCATTATGAAGATTCCAATAATATTCACCTCCCGAAAGTAAATACTAACCATAGAGTTAGATCAAAATATCATGAGCATTCAGGTAATCATGGCAGAGACCATTTTACAGAGCACACCTTGTACAATACAGAATATACATTTATGGCATAAATTTCAAACATGCTAAGCACTCATATGAATGTTTGACTTTAATGGGAGTTGTGAATGCTCAACACCTCCAAAATTCAGGTCCTTACTCTGTAGAACACTTTTTGCCCCAAATGCTCCAGAATCACAGATTGTGGACCTGATTCTGCAAGTTGTTCAGTGCTGGCTAATACTTATAGCCAGGGCTCGACAAATCACTGAATCTACTCGCCCATGGCGAGTAGATTTCAGCCAGTCGCCCCGTTCACCAGCGGTACGAGCATGCACAATGCGGGTCTTGCGCATGCACAGTGCGGGGCTGACAAGTAGGTTGCGCTGCTGTTTGTCAAGCCCTGCTTATAGCTGCATGAAACCATCCTGAAGTAAGAGGGGCTATAAACTGGTACAAAGATGCTAACCTTTTTAGATCAGCTTGTGGGATCAGTTCTATATAGGAAAAGCACCTCATTTATTACTAAAAATGCAGCCAGCTGTAGGAGCAGAATGCAGCAGCTGTTTAACAGATTATTGCAAAACACTTCTATATTCTATTTTCTCCATTACAGATGAGATAAAACAATTTTTCCTTTATTTAAGTATGTGCTTTTTTTAAATTTAAAACAAAGGTTTAAAACTTTAACTGTTATCTTATGGATTGGATAGTGTGTTTAAAACAGAAATATTATATGATTGCATATAGCTAAGTGAATGATTCTCAAATCATTTCCCCATTTGCCGTACTGCCAACTTCAAGGATTCAAGCATGAGTCAATGCCCACAAAAAAACATAAGATTTTTATAAATAATACAATTTGGGATCTTTGTATTTGCATTCTAATTTAGGGACCACTTACTCCAACCTCTCTCCACAATCATGAGGACTAGGAACATGCTAGTTATTTAAAAAAAGAATTGTAGTATCTGAGATTCTCATGTAATAGCATGACTTCAGGAACCAGGTCTTTAAAAACCCCAAACCCAGATATCATGGGACTTGCAATAAAATTAGAGGAGTTGGTGACTTTGCTGGCCCATTGCATGATCTGCTGATAGTGCTTGACTCTAATCGTATCTTAGCCTAAGCAAAACTCAATCAGGAATTAATTGTAGTATTTCACCCATAGCTCCAGCTAACTCAAATTTCCACTATTCCTGTAAATCCCCATTCTTTTAAATGTAAATGATAAATTATGGTCTCTTCATTCCACTCCTTGTACTGTGGATTATTGATAGTAAACAATTCATCTTTATGCTTAGTTTTATTTCAGCTCCACTTTGTTGGTCCTTCAGTTGTATCTTAGTCTCTTCATTAGGGAACAAGTACCTAACCATTTGAATTCAAAGATAAGATTGATGACCTGTCTAAAAACTAGTTAGTAGGAAAACCTTACATATATTCATGAAAGACTATTCCTATCATATTAAAGGAAAGCTCTTTAAGCTTTATTTTGTGTGGACAAATTAAATTGATTTTTAATAATGCAAAGATAATTGCTGAGGAAAATATTTACTCAGAGTGATACTTAATAGGACGGGTCCAGATAGCAAAATTCAAACCGGATAAGGGGAGTTTAAGGCTTCTGCTTAAAGAATTGTTGTTACAAGCCAAAAAAAACCCCAAACCCAAACTTATGTTTAGATTGCTTGCAGTCGTACCACTTAGGTCTGTGATCTCCTTAATACTTATAACTAAAAAGGGTCAAGCCAGATCAGCACTAACCTAGATGCTTCAGAAAATGGTGTTTGACATTGAGTGAGAATCTTCCCCTAGAGTCAGTATTGACCCAATACATTAGTCTGGTGTTGAAGATCTCTCAGCTACCCTACGCATTACTCTAGTGGTGAGGTGTCATCTTCTGCATAAAATAGAAGAAGTTTCCAACTACTTCTGATTATTAAAAATTCTAGGGTGGCACTTTTCACGATGGGCATCAGTCCTTCATAGATTTAAGACTGCCAACAAAGCTAATTCATATAAAGACCAGATTATGTGCTGCAATAAATTATCTTAAAAACATTTGAGGGCCAAGATTTAAAAATGACTAGTGATATTTTGTGCCCAATTTATGGCACTTTAAGAGATCTTAATTTCCTGGGGATTGGTGTATAGTGTTTTCTGAAAACTGGGCCTTCTTTAAGGTATCACAAGTTAGACACTCAAACACTGAAACAGCCAAAATCACAATTGGTTCAATATATACTGGCTGAGAGAACAGAAAATTCATCCTATATTTTTCATTATTCTCTTGCTTGAGTTCAGGTTTCCACGGCTTCAACTTTGAATATCTTTTAACCGGTAAGGAGCTACCCCGTGAGCTTTATCTTTCACCAGAGCCAGACCATGTACCACTCAGGAAAAGAAACATTTCCAACAAGCTTGCTGAGGAATACAGGCAATTCAGATTGAATTTAAAGGATATCCCAATGTCAGCAGTAATTGTAAGGTAAACTAATCAGTCTTATCCTTTCAGGATGCCATAGACAGAGGTATCACTTTAACAGTGTGATTGTATGTGGGGATATAACTAGGAAAGCTATTTTAGGAGAGGCTATGGGCCAGATTTTGCTTTCATACTGATGGAAAACAGAAATAAGTCAGTGGAGTTTTATACCTGCAAAATTTGGCTCAATGTGGCAGTTTCCTCTTCCTTTTGCACTGTTTAGAGACTGACAGGTGGCAATTGAGGTCCTTGGTTTTAAGGGCAAAGGGATTAGACAGAGAGAGAGCTTTATAAAAATCAAAATCCCAAGCTTACTCAAAACTTCTGCTTTTCTACATGTTTCTAGCGATGAAGTACCCAGAACCAGGTGCTCAGAGGTGCATGGAGAACATTCTAAGAACTTAAGTAGAGAAGAACTTATCAGTCATTAAGAGGGCTGTTTCCTTCTTGCTTTGACGCCTTATATATATATATAACCCAAAATTCCATTAGCTCACACTTCTTGTTTCACATCGCAAACTCAGTCTGAGCATGTTAGAAGTGTCTCCTCCCATTTAATTTCTCTTTATCACCTTACTTATCATCCACTGATGGTTTCTCTTTGAGATTTGCCTTTGAAAAGTACATAGTGCTCTTATTTCTTACCAAATGTGCCAATGTCCCTTGTAATGTTTCTTACCTACATGGTGCTCGCAGCAGCCCCAGAATTATCTGTGAAGGATATTGACATGCTACAAATTTCCTCTTCCAACGTATTAGTGAATAGCTTCTTTTTTCAGTGCATCTGGGAGAACCAGCTGATAAACTGCCCATCGCTGACGGATGTTTTTTCATATCCTATTTTGCAACTCTCACCAGAAAGCGCTCTCTGGTATTTTGAGGGGGCTGTTACCTTCCCTGTTGGCTATGTTTTCCAAATGATTTTCCAAACACACACTATTCTGTTGTCTGCATATTCTTTCTAGGAAGTATTTAATTTCTGGAGTGTGCTTTTGCACATCCTGTCTACTGTTCCACTGGGTGAACCAAGAACTCTTACACTTCTGCAAGTTATGGAAGAGAGAAGACAGCCACCATGTCATCCTGAGCGCACACATTTTCTTGAGCATCTAATTCCTTGCTCCCTTGAGTATAGCAGTGCTTGCAGTTAGCCTCCCAACCAGGACCTCTGCACAAGACATTAGCTTTACTAAGGGGGTATGAATGTGAAGTCATGACATTGCAGTTTTTCCAACCATCAGCAGTGACTTAATTAAATTTTCTGTTGCCCACACAATCTGGTGCTATCAGATTTAAAAAACAAAAAAACAGAATTATGGGCAAGACCCAAGAAGACTGAGTTATGCGTCCCTGATACAGGCCTTTGAGAAAATGTAATCTTTTTCCTCTTTACTATTGGGAAATGATGAGGAGGCTCCTTAATGGGCCATTTCTCCTCAATCAATCTTGTGCTGGACCAGGGTAGTACAACTTTTCTATCCTTTGGATTGGTGGATCTGATTCCTACACCAGAGAATACCTGAGACTATTGTGCTGTGCCACATTCAAATGTTCCAGTAGGATGCTAGAACAAGACAACAAAAACTGCAACTTTCCCCTTCATAGCTTTTCTTGTACATCAGCATTTAGAGATCCGCTGGTTCAATTTTGCAACCATGGTTCCTGCTTTTACTGCTTGTCAAACATTCAGCAAATAAGAATATATTCCTGCTTCAGATCAACAAGCGCATTAGCAGCTAAAAGTTCCCTGAGAATCTGGGTCTCAGAGGAGGTTAGAATCATGTCTCATCTTTCTCTTGATGGAACCCAACCACAGCATATATATTAACGTTTCTGGTCCTGAAAGCATGACAACTTGTGCATGGCAAACTAATTGCCTACAACCCATTTGTCTCACTTGAGCCACATCTTTAAAGGCAATTTCCACACTGATTTTTTTAAAGACCCTGTTCTTGGCTAGAATGAATTCCAAATCATCTGGTCCATGGCAGTTAGGTTGCTGGTCACATCAACCTGACTGCCGTGGACCAGAAGATTTGGAACTATTGATTCTAGACTAGGCGCATTACAAATGGCCTTCCCAATCTGTTCAGATACATTGTAGTTCCTGCTCCAATAGATTTTGTTTCCACCTAAAGTCATCTCTCAACTTGGTGGAACTGAAGATAGAATCTGTCATCATGCTACAATGTACAATATTGTCATATCTCTGATGGGAGGCTCCAAGGAATCCATTAAAGTACTGAACAGGATGGGTTTTTACTGGCAGCAAAACCTTTCAGACTTGAGGATTAACCAGATCACAAACAGAAAGTGCCTCCAAGAGTTTACTCTCAACTCTCAGGTGAGGGCTGAGCAAGACAAGATTTTGTTCAAAGTGGACTAAGCAGTAATCCTACCAGATTTAAGAGCTGACATAGCATGCACACTTCACACCTGGGGTATAGACATGCCTGAGACAAGGCAGGAAATGTACTGACTGCCACAGACCAGCACATTTGGAATTCATTATAATTTAATATGTGCAATAAATGCCAAAATATATTGGCCAAGTATGAATGTCCAATTGGGAGCATACATGGAACAGGGTGAGGTGTACAAAGAGTGTCGTGATCAACAGAAAGACTCATGAAATCCCAACCCAACCATAGGGAAATGTTGCAATAGACTTTCCCTTTAATGACAGGAACTGCATGGTCATAGGAAATTTTAATGCTAGCTTCTGAGAGATGAACTATCTAGAAGATTCCAGCAAGAACTATGATTCAGAAACAGAAGGCCCATTTTGCAAGATATGGTATATCTGACACTATGCTTAGACAATGGGCTACTGGGGCAGACTTCAGATAATTCAGCACCAAATGAGAATCTGAGCACAAGATAGCTTCCCTCTGAACAACAAGAAGGCAGAGTCGGCATTTCCCACAAAGCAACAGAAAGGCAGAGTTGACATTAACTACAGCCTAGAAACCAATGGCGGAGGCAAAACAGAAATAAAAGGATCCCTACCTGGCAATCACAGATCACTAGAACTGGAAGGGACCTCGAGAGGTCATCAAATCCAATCCGCTGCCCTCAAGGCAGGATCCAGACTATCTAGACCATCCCTGATAGACGTCTATCTAACCTGTTCTTAAATATCTACAGAGATGGAGATTCCACAATCTCCCTAGGCAACTTATTCCAGTGTTTAACCATCCTGACAGTTAGGAAGTTTTTCCTAATGTCCAACCTAAACCTCCCTTGCTGCAGTTTAAGCCTATTACAGTACTTCTTGTCCTATCCTCAGAGGCCAAGGAGAACAATTTTTCTCCCTCCTCCTTGCGATACCCTTTTAGAGACCTGAAAGGGTATCCTGTCCCTTCTCAGTCTTCTCCTTTCCATCCAAACTAAACAAGCCCAATTCTTTCAGTCTTCCTTCATAGGTCATATTCGCTAGACCTTTAAGCATTTTTGTTGCTCTTCTCTGGACCGCCTCCAATTTCTCCACATCTTTCTTGAAAGAAATGTTCAATGTTGGACTATTGAAATACACACTCCCAGGATTGAATTAATATCCCAACGTAGAGACTGATTGGTTGGTGAATCAAGACCTGCTTCACATAAGAGATACTTTGCTATAGCCCAGCAGAACAGACAGTACACAACAGCAGTTACAAGCATGCCAATCTAAGTAGGCAATTCATCACTACAAAGGAGCCAGAGTGAGTCTACACAGCACCCTTACCTCAAAATAAAGCATCATTCTGACAAGACCTTAACCCTCATGGAACGAGGGTTACAGGGATGCCAGAATAGCACACCTGTTATTTCAGAATATATTTTGAAATAGCAGGTGCATTTAAAGACACAGAATTGCTATTTTGGGATACTTTCGGTATCCTGAAATAGCCCCACTGTCTAGAAATAGCCCCAGAGACCTGAGGCCACTATGTACAGGTGAGCAGCTCTAGGTCTCACCATCAAATAGCCATACAAAGCAAAAGGCAACAGTTCAAGTTGCAGTGGAAGGTAGATACAGATTCAGAACGATAGCAGAGATGAAACTGAAGAGAACTGCTGAACAGTCGCAGACAATAGGGGCCAAGGCCAGGACCTGTAGGATGTATAGACATCTCTGATGGAGAGTCTAAGGAAATAAGATATATGAGCAATGCACAGGCATATAGGATGTTGGTTAACTGAATGAAGGCATCAATGAGCACGTTCTCTGCAAAGTCATTACACGGACAAAAGTGGGAGACAGATTTGAAGACAAGCACACCTGAAGGTCTGAGAGACTTATTACGTACTAGTAATCTCTGACCCCAGGAAACGCTTGCTTGCACAAAAGACAACAAAAATTGTTAAAAAGGAAAGATGTAGCAACCTGTATGGAACTTGGAGGGAAGAGCACAAGTTGCAGGAGGAAAACCTGTGGTGGAGGCACCACAAATACACTCCTTATGCACATGGCTAGAATGCTAGCTTCAGCGTTTGAGTCGTTTTCTGAATAGCATCGGTTTAGTTTTAGAAACATGGAATCTTTCATGATATTACTTAGCATACAGTACATGAAAATGTCTACATCCTTACCTGCAGACTTCCTGATTCTCCTGGTTTGAGAGCTATAGATGCCATGGAGGTATCATCAGATATGATATGCTGGAAGCTGGTACAGCCAGCTTCTTTAGGATCAGAAGGGTTTTCCAACAACCTGACTGCAAGCTCAAGATCCACTAAACTGAAAGGCTCCTAATTAATGTGATTGATACCCAATACCTAAGCTAAGAAGTGTAACAATCAGAACCTGGAACTTCAGGTACGTAAATGTTGTAAACACAACTGGATTGTCTTTTTTTGGTAAATAAAAAGCAAACACGAGGCCAAGAACATAACTATCTATACTCTAAAAGGCTGCATCAATATTTCAGTTACAGCTTCCTGCTGCATTTGGCTTGATGACTTTTAATATAAAAATAACCTTTTGCATTAGACTTTACACTAGGCCAGGCTGTGTCCAGTTTCCTCAAAATGATTGTTGGCACATAGTGCAGTTTTCCCCCATTGTGCTACTCTGTTCCATTCTAGTAAGCATATAAAAAAGTGACCACTTCATATTAAAAAAAATGCTGGGGTAGCCTCATGCAGATATCTGCAAGAAAGCAGTTCAAGCATTTGACTTACCAGTCTTTGCAAGCTCCTTTCAAATCCTATGATCCCTGAATAAGTCAATGGAATTGTGATGAGCCAGAACACCTGCAGCCTACAAATTTTCTGGGGCATATACAGATGGTTCCATGTTATTTCCATTGGAGAACCTGGAGACTCTCCATGTGACTGGTTTTATAATAGAGCTCTCTAAGATACAATATGTAATTAGCTGTCAGTTACACTTATTTGCAAAAGGTTAGCAGCTCTAACACACTCTGGCTTTAGCAATCAATTTTGTTTTCCCTCCAGAAACTATTGCTAAGTTGATGATGAATTTGGCTCTGGCTTGCTCAGCTTGGAATGGGGGATAAAACAAAAAGAGAAAGAGCACTCTTCTTTTGCTTCAGTTCTGTTTAACTGCATTTTTTATATTACAATAATTTATTAACGCCCATTAGTCATCATCACTTCCTACACATGTGGTCAAGACTGACATAATAGAAAACTTTGCAGTTACTTGTCAAAGAGACTAATTACATCAAGTCTATTTTAATTTTACTTTTAATTTTAGTTATGAATAAAGGCAGCTTTCTTGTCTTTTAAATTCACTTTTCTGCGGTGTTTTTTCTTTCTAAAAAATTTAAAGTGAAATTTATGATAAATTAGCAGGACTTCTCTAGTTCACTCTTCTCCATGTTCTTTTAGTGTTTGATAACACTAAAACAGACCAAATTCATCCTCATTATATTTCCACTGAAAGCAATGGAGATACATCAGGGATGAATTTGGTTCAGTATATTTATGGTGTTACGGTTATGATAAACTAACAAGAGGCTGGTAAAGCCAGTAGGCCTAGCTTGTGTGCTTTTACAAGTATAGAGGGAGATGTGCAAGGATTTAGAAGTATGGCAGCCTATATTTTGTTGGCATGTCACAATCATAATTAAAAGCTTATTGATGTTTGCACTTTATTCATCTTATGTCCTAAAACTAAAAATAGTTTCTCTGAATCTCACGAGACAGCTCAGTGCTGTTGTATATAATTTCAACACCCATCAAGAAACTGATTTGTTCTAAATACATGGTAAAGCACCCATTAACTTAAAAAGAAACTAATGGACAAAATCCTGGCCCCATTTTTTAATGTATAACATTTTCTATTGTATTTTGGATTTGTAATTCCCTTTGAAAAACAACATTTCGGACCCAAATTAAGTGCTTTTCACTCTCTATGAAATGTGATTTAAAGTGCAGTTCTTGAATGGAAGGAATTAAGATTGCTTCAACATGCCAGCAGACAGTTTTATAATTATCTCTTTCCTGAACATACTCAAGTTGAATGAGCTGTTTGGGGGCCTGCAAAAGTTATTCTCACACAGCTACTGATAAGTATACGGCTAGAGAGTTTGTCCTAGTCTGGACAATCAGAATGAGGCACGTGGTTGACTATACGATAGTTTCACCTAAAGTGTGGATTCAACAATGGCCATATTTGTCACAGACATGGAAGAATTGCCCACAATCGTATACTGACTCTGCGAGACCAACAGTTTTTAATGCAAGATGAGCTATCATGATAATATGCAGAAGTACAACCACTTTTTCTATTCTCTTTTGAAAATATCAGATTTGAGCCTTTACAGCATTTAAAAAAATCATCTCAATGTCAAGCTTTTTAGTGCTCCAATCTTAGGCAAGAGGTTATTTCTAGTGTTGGAAATAAATATCAAACTAGAAGATCACCACAATGTCTGCCAGATGAACACCTTTTAAAGAGCAGTATTCACTTGGAAGGCCAAGAAAGAAGGTAACAAACCCACCAACCAACCAAAAACACCCCAGGGAATTAAAATCATAGGGCCTTTTCCCTTCATGTCATTTTACCAAAGCAATAATGAGCTGCAAGACTGAGTAACTTTTTTAAATTTTATACTTATACAATATTTCCTTTTCTCTATTAGATGGATAAAAAGAAACATGTTAGCATCGTATGACTATAACTCAGTTATCCAAGAACTATCAAGATTTGGTGCTATTGAATCCGTGACTCTTTCAGGAAGACAAACAGCTGTAGTTATATTCAAAGATATTATTTCAGCATGTAAAGCAATCAACGCTTTCCCAGCCAACAACCCGGGCAGAAGGATCCAATGTGTTTGGCATCACGAATTCATGTCTGAATACAAGATGTCAGTCCACAGAAAGATAAAACTTACAAGTTAAGATGTTTTTATGAACTTGTTTCTATACAATAATACAGTAATAATGAACATCGATAAAAAGGCACAACTTGGATTTACTCCAGAAAGAGTAGTCACTTATTAAAATCCCCTCAATGTGGATAAACAGATGAGCTTCCGGAGTTTGATCTTCACCAACAATAAAAATTAGAGTTTTGATTTCTTCTCAAAGAACTTCATAACAGCATTCATGCATTCATCAGATAACCACCTTTCCTTGAGGCGTTCACACTCTTGATAGTTAACTTTATGCAGCATCTCCTTTTCCACACCTCGTATTAACTGCTTTGATAGTGCCAACGACTGGAAAAAAAAACAACCCAAAAGCTCACAATTAGTGAGGCACACACAGTACAAGCTATGTTATTCCAGACTAACTCTTCAGGCTGCTGAATTGAGGAATATGTGAGAAACACTTAATGTGCAGCATCTAAACCTGAACTGTATTTCAGTAAGATTTTTAATTTAAATGTGTCATTTCCCCCAGATTGCTGCTTTTGGTGCTGCTAAAACTACTTAGTAGGGTATGGTTTCAGAAGGAGCAATAAACCATCTTTTCAATATCTACACGTGTGGACACAAGTGTGAACTGGAAATATGTTAGACTCCCTGTAGCTCCAAATATAGTCTGACATGAGCTATTGCAAATGGCATGAGCTATGTCCTTCTACACATTCCAAAAAAAGTCAAAAGAGAGATGGACTGCAGATGTGGATTATTTCCTTTTGGGAAGAGAAATTGAGTGTACAGAGATTCTGAATTTTTCCCATAGGTTATCTGTTAGTTTGTTTAATAATCCACTGTTGAAGGTGCTGAGTACCCCCAACTCCTAGTTAAGTTAGTACAAAGAATATCCCACATGACAGTAGCTGTAGCAAACTTATAACTTCTAAATAAATTTTTAAAAAGTTACAACAATATCCGGAGGTATCCTGAAATAGCTATTCCGCATCTTTTGAGCATGCCTGTTATTTTGAAATGTAACAGGCTCACTATTCCAACGTCCCTGTAAATCTCATTCCATGAGGAGTAAGGGATGTTTCGGAATTGCGATTTATTTAGAAATAAGTGCTGTATAGAGAGCACCATATTTTGAAATAAGCTATTCTGAAATTGAGTTGAAATAAGTTATTCACTTTGCGTACCTCAAATTGCGCAGTTTATTTTGAGCTATGGTTACAGTGCAGATGCTCCCTTAAGAGAGTAAGTTTGAGCTCTGCATAATACCTGCTATTGTGTCTGCTCATAGAAGAGCAGGGACTCTGCTTACAAGATGCATATACACAATTTTTAAATACTAACATTTTTGGGGAGATTTGCATAAGCTTTAAGTCTTATCCAAACTTCCTTTTCAAAAGTCTTGTCAGGGAAAACTTCAGTCACAAGTCCCCAGGTACATGCTTCCTTTGCTGTCAACTTTCTGTTGAAAAGAAGCATCTCATTTGCCTAAATGAATGAAAGAAAGAAAAGCGGTCAATCTAATAAAGCACAAAAATTGAGAAACAAAAAAGAAAACGAGAGAAACATAACCCTCAAGTTGGTATTCTTCTTGTTCACAGTAGAAAACGAAGCTTAATGTTGCCTGTTAATTTGTTCTCTGAAAAGGGTTTGCCCACAGATATTTACTGAGAAGTTGCATCCTTTCTAGACCATTATGAAGAAGTTGTACAAAGAATCTGGCACAGGAAGGGCTGTCCCTTCAAAAATCATCCTAGATTAACTAATGTCAAAGCTATCAGTTATTCAGTTGTGATGGATGGGAGGGGTACTACCCTTTTCTAAGCATCTCAGCATTCAGGAATTGAAGGGTTAAACCCAAAACAGTGGATATCCAGGAAGTGTTGACAGGGAGTCAGGAGAACCAATGGGAAGAAAGTTTTGAGATCTGAATTAAAAGGAAATCTGCTTCCTGCAGTTCTTGCGTGTTCAAACTAGGAGCTGAGGGGGAAAAAAAAGATTAATTGAACCAGGCAAGGCTACCCTTGACTAGAAAAGGACTGAACCTTGGAACTACAGATGTTAGTAGACAGGGAATGTTTTAGTTAAATGCAATCAAGTTTTGTTGTTTGGTTAAATTCCTCCATCCTGAGTTCATGTGCTCCCAAACATTGTGGCTGTGTCTAGACTGCATCCCTTTTCCGTAAAAGGGATGCAAATTAGACATCGCAATTGCAAATGAAGCGGGTATTTAAATCCTCCCCGCTTCATTTGCATAAACATGGCTGCTGCTTTTTTCCGACTCGGAGCTTTGCCGGAAAAAAGCGCCAGTCTAGATGCGGCTCTTGCGGAAAATAAAGCCTTTTCCGGAAAAAAAAAAAAAGGAATAAGGGATCTTTCGGAAAAGGCTTTATTTTCCGCAACATCCGCATCTAGACTGGCGCTTTTTTCTGGCAAAGCGCCGAGTCAGAAAAAAGCGGCAGCCATGTTTATGCAAATGAAGCGGGGAGGATTTAAATCCCTGCTTCATTTGCAACTGCGATGTGTCTAATTTGCATCCCTTTTACGGAAAAGGGATGCAGTCTAGACACAGCCACAGTGTAACTGAAGCTGAAACCCAGAGAAGCCATTCTCTGTGTTTTAATCTGGTTCCTCAGTTGCTCTGTAACACCTGGCAACTATGTATGCTTTACCAACTATGCTTTTGTTTTGTGAATTAAAAAAAACAAAAAACCACCACCTTTAAGGCTATAATCTGATTCTTGTGTCCTACAAAGCAGGAATGTCTACGTACACATGCCTGAGACTGAGAGGTCAGCTATTAGAAATTATACTTTGTTTTCAAGCTCTCTCCTAAAGGAGGGTAAAAGAGCTTAGGGTACCCCATGGAAAGAAGTTCCCAAGTCAGTCTTCCTAGATTCAGAAAAAGGGGTTTTGCACTTGGGTGGTGGCAGCGTACCATCTAAGGTGAGGGAATCTGTGACCTTGGGGAGTTTTTAAGAAGATGCCTACAGAGACAAGGTATTTTTAAAGTCTCTTATGGGCCCCCACTTTCTGTAATTGAAGTGCTAGAGTGGGGACATCAGTTATTCTAAATTCTCCAGGAACTGGCATTCTGTAAATTGTTGAAGAGATCAACCTTGTCTTCCTAGTAACTACAAAGCACCTATTTCCCTGTGTGCTATACAAACTCATCGTAATTTATATTGAGACATTTTGTTAATATAAAAGCAATATATACATGATATAGCTATTTTAAACTGCCAGAATTATTATGATATACCTAAATAACAGCTAAACAGAATTATCAATTATAATAGGAAAATAAAAATCTGTCTATTTTGATAGTGTACATTTAAGCTGTTTTACTGGATTTTTTTTTATTCCTAGTGCAGGCTCAGAAGAGAGAAATACACATTTTTGTGGATAGGAAACTTAAAAATAACTCAGGCATCAACAGGTAGCACAGAATGATTCTGGAATCTGTGACAAAGCTGCTTTATAACTAAACTAAGAAAAAGACTGAATATAGAGTTTTCCCAAAGATTGAGCATTACCTACAACTACTGCTGCCTGCCTGCCAGTGTTCCACAGAGGGGTGCTTTTAGTGTAATAACCTTCCTGAGAAACGGGCAGGGTGGCAGAGAAAAAAAAGTTATGTACATCTAGCAGTGGATTTTTTCTTTAGTTTTGATATTCATTTGTCTGCTTTAGTGCTCTCAGTGACACTATTTGACTACTTTTCTTCCTATTTAAAAAATGAAAGTTTTAATAATCAGAGTACAAAATACAATAGGATTGGGCTCCATTTAAGCAACTCTCCCTGAGTTACCCTTCTCACTCATGTAGCTGGGTGATACTACTGAGAAAAACTGGAGTTCAGTAAATGTACGTAGAAAGTATCAAGTTAAAGTACTGATTTATATTCTCTTACCTTGGGAAAGCCCATTATCTTTGGAAACATGTAAGAAGAACATCCTTCTGGACTCTGACCAAGTTCACTAAATGGGGTGTGAAATGTGGCCTATTAAAGAGTAAATTCAGCTTTAAAGTGAGAAATCAAACATTACATTTATTATTTGAAACAGAAGAAAAATACTAGGGTCTTTATGTTAAAGTCTTGACTACAATGGAGTTGGACGCAGAGATTAATTCGACCCATTACCTTTATAGGGTTTCAAACACAAACACCATGGTGTGACGAGTTTACCCACACAAGTCTTAAAGGGATTAAGGTAGGTTAGATGGGCCAACTAACCACAGAGGCTGTACCTAGAGGGGAGCTAGGGATCAATCAAGCTTAATTAAGGGTGAAGTTCACCTGGGCAGGAAGAGGTAGGGCTCTTATAAAGCTAAGACACTGAGAACAGAAGGGAGAGGCGGTTGGCAAGGAGAAACAGCCTGTAATCACCTTCTGTCAGGAGGGTGCTTTCTTAGAGATTACAGGTTCCAAGCAAGAGGACAAAGAGAGAAGTAGCCACAGGAGCAGAGGAAGGTTGGATAGGGGATAAACCCAGAGGTGCCAGAGGGAAGAAGGGAGTATGACAAAGCCTAGGAAAGTAGTAACTAGGGCTGGGAATAACTAGATCATAGTTGAAGAGCATACTGTTGGAGTCTGATTCATCTGATGAAGTGGGTATTATCCACGAAAGCTCACAATTCTATATATTTTGGTTAGTGTCTAAGATGCCATAGGACTACTCATTGTTTCTAATATATACGTGCAACACTTTTCCATACAGAATATTTATGTACATTTCCTTCAGAAGTTAAATTGGCATGTAATATAAATAGATACACAAATATCACTTCTGAACACAACAGTTGTTAATTTATAGCAAAACAAATACTCTCTATGTAAAGGATAATGGCACTTTTCTCCCTGCTCCTTGCACCTCTACTCTATTACAAACAGTTGTACAGTGAGGCAATTTTAAAAAGGTTTCTTTTAAAAAGATATGTACTGTATACTACATTGCACATACAGTATATAGAGTCTTAGAATGATGAACTACTAATCCAACAGATTGGCAGAAAAAAATTTAATAGATATAAATGCAGGTATATACTAAGGATTACCTTTTTTAGGTCAGGATGTAATAGGTGGTCTTAAAAAAATACAGTAGAGTTTGTGTCTGAGGATTGCCTCGGATACAACGTGGATTCATTTCTCTCCTAAAGACTTCTTTTCTGAGTCTGAATCTTCTGTATCATTAGATAACCAGCTGCGTAAATTTGAGTGACTCTCTCTCATTTTATTGATATAGGGTATCACATTCAGTTTAAAAATTATCTTCTACTCATATAAAACCTGGACACAGCTCATAGCACACCACCACCACAGGGCTCTTACTTTCTGTACAATATCCAATATGAGATGGTAACTGCATCTTTTCCCCTTTTAATATTTAACAGATTTTTGTTGGGGAAGTTCAGCAAAGGAATCTGGCAATTCAAGGTTTATTGCTACAGCTTCCTCAGCAGAGAGAACAGTAACCCAGATAAACAACAAAACAATAGAATTCTCTGTTCCACACTAGGTATTTAAGGGGGTAGCACAGAAATAATATATTTTGTTTGAGGAATGACCAAATGGGCCTCATGATCTGAGAGAGCATTGTGTAGGAGCATTAAAGAATAGTTTACAGCAAATGTACGATACTTCTTATTTTGTACGATAATCTAGTCTGCATACATTTTCATCAAGCTTTAGCATAGCTCTTTGTATAGTAAATATGATCTCTCAGGCATCTCTAATCTGATTAAAGAAAAGCTGTCATTTTATTGCATTTCAGTTCTCTAATGGAATTGGAAATTGTTAGTTAAAAATGGCCTAATAGTTATCAAACTCATTAAAAGCATAATTTCACATCATCTTGCCCTTTACTGTACCAACATGTAATGACTTTCTTCACTAGAGCTCATATTGAATCTCATTGCTCTTGACAGTGTTCAAATTATATACTATATCTACAGAGAAATGTCATGAGTGTAAGAACATCAGTTTAGTTACACCGGTGCAAACCAATGCTACAGATGGGCTGCATTGCTTCAAAGCAGTACTTACAAATCTGAGTAAATTTCATTCCCACAGATGTCTAGTGTAGACAGAGATTTACAAACACTGAATTGAGATCAGCCATGCAGTTTACTTACCCTGTCAGTAGCATACACAATGTCAAAGAGCCCAAGAAGAGTTACAGAGATTCCAACAGCTGGACCATTCACCACTGCAATCAATGGCTTAGGGAAATCAATAAAGTGGCTGACAAAGTCCCTGGAGAAGGTAAAAGCAGAATTTGTCAGAATGACCCATAAACTTTTGATGAGGAAGACAAGTATTTTTGCAAAACATAAGGCTAGTTATAAATACACAGTTTGTGTAATGTTGTAATAGGAAACATGGTTTTCTACGTCTCCCATTAACAAAGAATATAGAATCTACATTAAATATCTATTCTTCCTCTCCAGCTAAGATTCATAGGATTGCTCAGTGCTACTTTATTAAAATGTGAACTGCTAATCAAATTAGGAAAATGCCCTCTATTCAAAAACAGGTTCTAGTTCTAATTGTCCCCAGGAGACAAGCTAAGAAAGACAGGAAGTAGGGATGTAAAATCCCAGTTAATCAGTTAAATATTAGGTTAGCCTAATGTTAACTGACTAAAACCAACCGGGCTCCTGCCCCCAGCATCCACTGAGGCTGGCTCTGCTGCCTCCTAGCTCCAATGTGGGGGTTGGGGCTGCTGCTGGTTCCCAGTTCAGCCCCTGCTGAGGTAGCCCCGGCCTGCAGGGTGCCTAGACTCCCTGCAAACAGATGCTGCTCCAGACACTGGATTAGTTCCTGCCTACAGGGCACCTGGGCCTGCTGTGGACAGAGGCTGCTCTGGACAAGAGCAGTCCCTATCTGCGGTGTGTCCCCTGTGGGAAAGGTAACCTGTTAACCTTTCACATCTCTAACAGGCACCACATCATTGTTTAACAGTTTTCCTTTTCTCCCCATCCATTCCATTTTTATTCTTGAGACAGTCATCCTTTTTCAGCTGTTTAGTTTTTATTTTGCCACGACGCCCCAGCATGTTCCAGGCTAATGATGTCATAACTACCATGGAATCTCACTATCACTTGTGGATACAGAAACACTTAAGGATGTTCTATTGTATTCTACACAGTTATTTTGTAGCCTGAAGGATACAAAACATGTTTGTGTTTGGGATGTCAGCAACATTGTGAATACAAGGGCACCACAAAAGTAAGAGAGTGAAAGCCTGACAGAACTTGAAAGAAAAAGTAAAACTAAACAGGTGAAATTTTCAGTATTGTACTAAACCTCATACTTGCATAATTCATGAGGAGCATTTACCACAAACTGAGATAAAAAGTTTTCAAAATAGATCTTGGTCTTGCTGTTGTCTCTTGGGGGGCAAAGTAACGTCCGCAGGCCACTTGCTTAAGTGAGGATTCAGGCCTGCTTCTCACCATTTACAGTTTATCTTTAAATATTGGCTAGAAAGTAGCAAGTACAGTACCCATCTACATAAACTTAGGGTTTTTTATTGTGAATTACTGTAGTGTCTGATGTTTAAGTCAGGAATCCAAAGTAAGAGTTTTTCCTCAAAGTTTCCTTCTCAAATTTATAAGCATACCAAAGCAATGGTGGAGGTAAAAGATCTCCTAATCCGCTTTTTGCTTAAAACTGAGGCATAAAAAAATACAATGAAATATCAGATTTTTCCTGCTCTAAGCTATATTCCAGCCACACTGTCATCTCACATATCTGCCCTATATTTGTCCTGCAACTTACTATACTGCATTATCTACCAATGTGCCTTAAAAACTGTAAACTGTAATTTTTCACTGTTCAGCTTGTAAGGAGGAAGTATGGTCTTGTAGTTAAGGCACTAGATTGTGACTCAAGAGCGGTGTTCTGTTCCCAGGCCCTAGGCCTAGTCTACACTAGAAAAAGTCTGCTGGTTTTGCTCCTAGGTATGAAAAATCCTGTTAAAATAGTTAACTGGTTAAACTTTGTTTAACCAATTAAACTGGGTGAGTAGGCCCAACATCCCCCACTGTAGAGGAGGTCTGCTCTGGACAGACTGAAGCCTCCACTTGTTAATTGTAACCAGTAAGCCTCACCCGTTAAGGGAGAGGCTTACCAGTTAAGCCGTTAAACATTCACATGCCTAACAGCTACATGGGGGCAAACCCTCCTGAGGGAGATGTAGCTTTTATCAGCAAAAAGGAGTGCTCTTATTAGTATAGCATCTATGGTTTCCTGAACAAGATACGGTACATTGTAAAATTGCATCTATATTAGAGTTTTTACTTGTACAGGGATGTCATTTTAAAAAATAAAAATCCCAAAGTCACCCCTAAACTGACATTACTATACTGCAAAGGTTTCTAATGGAGACCTAAGTTTAATTCATGTGCTTCATTTCCTCATTTATAAAGTGCGGTTAATACTTCTTTTCTCCCACTCTCATCTATGTACACTGTAAACTCCTTGGGACTGAGATCTCTTTTACTAGGTGTATGTATTATACCTAGTATTATTGGAACCCTACTTGTGGCTGAATCTTGTAAGTTTGAGTTAAGTCAAATAAGTAATATCTTTCCCTTTATAGAAGCATACCCACATACAATATACAAAAATTCCTACTCAAGTAATACTGCACCATCTTTTGCCATCTTCTCTATTCCACCAGATGGGATATTGGTAAAGTTATTAAGGTCATTTCCACTACAGTAATAATCCCCATTTCCTGCAGACAATAAAGACAAACATTTCGGAGTTGGCAAAATAAAGAAACAAACTTTCTTCTGTGTTTAGAAGAGAAAGCTTAACTTAAGACATTTTGGGTAAGTAATTAAGAAGTTGCCTTAACACAAATGATTCCTTGTTAAAGGATCTCTTCAACCTAAAAATATTAATTTTGATATTTTTATCCCATTAGTGGTACAAGTAATGCATAAAAGCGGTGACGAAAGTTGAAGTTTAATAAAAAAAAGCTTTCTGCATCTGTCACACTTTATGACTAGTTAGCTTCACAATTTCATATTTCACCATTGCATACAAGTCAGCTTACCCTCTGTCTTGTTTACTCTTCTTTTGTTGCTGTGTGAAAGACCATGTTTAAAAGCAAAGAGGAAAATACAAGTATAGATTTTTGTTCTCTCCTCAAATTTGACAGGGAAATGTAAGTTACTTAAACCCTACCCCTCCTAAATTTCATGTTGTGTTCTTAAAACAAACAAACCAACCAACCAAGAAAAAACCCCAGTAACCTTCAGGGAAGACTATAAAGACCACGATATCTTACAATAGACGGCAATTGGGGATACACTTTTCAAACAAGAAGGGTGTGGTTAAAGTTAGAATACTTTGACTGTATGATTCCTTCTTATTTCTAGAATATATATTCTATAGCAATGGCTAAAGGCTCCAATATTATAAACCCTTATATACTTTCATAATTCTATGCCCAAATAGTCCTTTTTACTAATAATCTGTGTAAAGTTATGTGCATAGGTGTTTGCAGGATTGGGTCCCACCTCTTGTTTTGGTTCTCTGACAATACCACCGAGATACCACAGTGATGGGTGGCCAACAAATGCCAACAAGAATTACCCTTCTTCCTGCTTTAAGGGTAGTATAGGCAAAGTTACTAATATGGATACATAACCCAGTATCCTAAATGTGTTGAAAAAGCAAGTTTTAAAGATAGACACACACTCATGGCTCAGAGACCACATAAGAAAAGTTTAGATTTTTTTAAACTGACTATGTGAAGACACGCAAGTGTAGTTTTTCCTCTTAGCTTATCAAGAACAGTTATTTCTGCCATGTTGATACATGTTACATTAACTAAAACAGGACTACGAATAGAGACGTTAAAATGTGTTTAAGTAAACGTGTAACTAAAAATGTCAGCAGTTACATGGGGGAGAAATTGGAGAAGGTTCAGAGAAGAGCAACAAAAATGATTAAAGGTCTAGAGAACATGATCTATGAATAAGACTAAAGGAACTGGGCTTGTTTAGTTTGGAAAGGAAAAGACAAGAGGGGACACAATAGCAGTTTTCAGGTATCTAAAAGGATGTCACAAGGAGGAGGGAGAACAATTGTTCTCCTTGGCCTCTGAGCATAGGACAAGAAGCAATGGGCTTAAACTTCAGCAAGGGAGGTTTAGGTTGGACATTAGGAAAAACTTTCTGCCAGGGTAGTGAATCACTGGAATAAATTGCCTAGGGAGGTTGTGGAATCTCCATCTCCGGAGATATTTAAGAGCAGGTTAGATAGACATCTATCAGGGATGGTCTAGACAGTACTAGGTCCTGCCATGAGGACAGGGGACTGGATTAGATGACCTCTCGAGGTCCCTTCCCATTCTAGTGTTCTATGATGGCGATGAGGTATGCAAGTTAAATAACTGTATCAACATTTATATTTTCCACTATCTTTCACAAAATAGCATCTCAGAAAGATATTTAGAGGCAGAGGAAGTACAAATCTGTTCAGGAACGTTTTAACATTATCTTGAAAGGATTCTGCTGTGACACTTTTGAAAAAAGAGGACGTGTTCCTATTTTAGTTTACTTATTTGCACACAATTGTGCCTTAGTTTGCTAATGTTTATCTAGCTCAGTGTGTACAAACTGGGGGTGGGGGGCACAAAAGGTTTTTTGGGGGTGGGAGAGTGTGGAGAAACGTCACCCTTCAATGTTAAAAACATACAAATATCACTTTCCACAGCAGACCTACTAGCACCCCACTGCCACTCTTACTTCCGTGCTGCTCTTGGTGGCTGTACATCACTGATCTGTCAGCATTGTACAGGATGGACCTTCCTGGTCCAGTAGCTTCGGGACCTGAGTAGCCGCAGATGAGGGATTTTTCCAGATCAGGGAAAGTTGTTTCAGGCCTCCCTGTTTTTCCCCCCACCCCAGCCCAGCTGAACCGTGCGCCAGCTCTCATCCCCCCTCCCTGCAGCCCAGCTGATCTGTGCACTGGGCTACTTGGTTCCCATCCCCTTTTTTTTCCCCCTAGCCCAGCTAGGAATGTCCCATTCCCCTCCTGCCGGCAGGGTGCCAGGATCCCGCCACCCTCCCCGCACAGCATACCAGGACTCTCTGATCCTCAAACCATCATGAATGTTGCAGACTAGAGAGTTCCAGTTCATATAGGTGCAATAAGTTAAAATTCATTATCTCTTCCCAAAAAAAGTAAAATGAATCTGGTTGAGAAGCCCCTGAAATGTGATACCTGTTACGACAGTTATAACTGAGTCATCCTTGGCAGCTTCTTCAAGTGCTTGAATAATTTCTCTATACATCTAGGTAAAGGAAGGATTAAAAAAGGAACATAAGAAGAAAGCTATGATGCCACAAAAGAAAACCCACACTGAAAAAAAATCAAGAACTTGGAAGGGCCAAATTTTCTCAAATTGTGCCTGCAATGTACATACATGGGTCATGTGTGCCTGTAACAGTTACATATTGTAGGTCCGATACGTATAGCCACCGAGGAGTCGTGCAAGTTTGAAGGCCAGAATAAGACCCCTTGAAAAGAGCATATGGATTGGATAAAACTTATTTTGAAGTCTGACAAGTGACATACACGTGTACATTTTAAAAGTGTTTACTTTGGCTGCTTTACAGCAAGATTCCCCCGAATATTTTGTAGGTCTGCAAGTAGTTACAGGAGCAGGTCATCTATCCCAGTATTTCTCAACCAGTGGTACACGTACCCTTGGGGTACTCGAGAGAAGTCTGGGGGATACATCAACACAACTGAAATTTGGAGAAAACTAAATTTTTGTTTTACAGTGCTTTATTATTTGACTACTACCCCATGCTACTCATCCATGACTGACTACTACCCCATGCTACTCA
>CM057846.1:105307343-105321646 GCA_030068395.1 Apalone spinifera | reverse complement strand
CGGAAAAGCAGATGATTTTCCGCAAAAAATGGCCAGTCTAGACACAGCCATAAACTGCAGAGCTGCAGCGGGGTTCGCTCCTGGGTGAGGTGTGAGCTGGGACTAAGCAGTCTACCAGGCTTTTACTACATTAAAAAGGCAGAGGTGCAGCAGTTGGGGGAATATGTGTATTAATAAACGCATTTTAATATCCCTAGTTCTCATCATGTGAGGGAGCAGCTGCTCTTAGTGGAAAAGGTCAAGTATTTAGGAGTCTTGTTCATGAGTGATTGTAAGTGGAAGGACGAGATCGATGGCTGCATTGGTGTGGTAGTCATCTGGCCACTGTATCAATCCATGTGGTGAAGCAGGAGCTGAATTCTCAGACAAAGCTCTCAGTATACAGGTCTATTGATGTCCCCATCCTCCCCTATGGTTATGAAATTTGGGTAATAATCATAAGGATGAGATTGTGGGTACAAGTGGGGAAAAATGAGGTTTCTCTGCAATGTGGCTGGGCTTATTCCCCAAGACATGGCGAGGGGCTCAGCTATTCAGGAGGCCCTCGGAGTAGAGCCCCTACTCCTCCAGATCGAGAGAAACCAGCTGAGATGGTTCGGGCACCAGAGAAGGATGCTTCCAGAAAGGCTTTCTTTGGAACTCTACCAAGCATGGCCCACTTGGAGGAGGCCCTGAGGCTGATCCAGGACATGCTGGAGGGATTCTCTCACAGCAAGCCTTGGAATGCTGGGAATCCCTTAGGAGGAGCTGGAGCCTGTTGCAGAGGAAAAGGAGGTCTGATCCTTCTTGCTCTCCCTGCTGGAGCCACAGTCCCCACCAGGAAAAGTGGCATAAATGGGGGGAGGGGAGGAGGAAGAAAGAGAATGAAATAAATTGCTGCATCTTTCTGTCTTCTTTGGAACAGCTTCCCATTCTCAGTGCTCCAAGAACAACTAACAAAATCATCCAAAGCACAGGACTTGGTGGTGATGGGGGACTTCAACTATCCAGACATCTGTTGGGACAACACCACAGCAGGGCACAGATTATCCATCAAGTTCTTGGAACATATTGGAAACTTTTTTTTTATTTAAGAAGGTAGAGAACACTACAGGGGGAATCTGTTCTAGATTTGATTTTAACAAATAGGGAGGAACCGATTGAGAATTTGAAAATGGAAGGCATCTTGGGTGAAAGAATCATCAACTCTATTGTTTCATGATCACTAAGGAAAGCTGGCAGGGAGAGCAGCAACATAAAGACAATAGATTTCAAGAATGCAAACTTTAGGAAAGTGAAGGAGTTGGTAGGTAAGATGCCATGGGAAGCAAGACAAAGAGGAAAAACAATTTTAAAAAGTTGGCAGTTTTTCAAAGAGATATTAAGGGCACAGAACCAAGTATTCACCGGGTAAGAAAGATAGGAAGTATGACAAGAGACCACTCTGGCTTAACTAGTAGATGTTGAATGATCTAAAAAATGAAGGAGGGATCCTACAAAAAGTGAAAACTAGGTCAAATTACAAAGGTTGAATACGAACAAACACCACAAATATGTAAAGGCAAAATTAGAAAGGCCAAGGCATAAAATAGCTAGACACATAAAGGGTAACAAGGAAACATTCTACAAACACATTAGAAGCAAAGGAAAGACCAATGACAGAGTAGGCCTGTTACCCAATGAAGAAGGGAAAACAATAAGGCTGCGTCTAGACTGGCAAGTTTTTCCGCAAAAGCAGCTGCTTTTGCGGAAAAACTTGCCAGCTCTCTACACTGGCCGCTTGAATTTGCGCAAGAACACTGACGATCTAATGTATGATTGTCAGTGTTCTTGCGCAAATACTATGATGCTCCCGTTCAGGAAAAAGCCCTCTTGCGCAAATGTATTTGCGCAAGAGGGCCAGTGTAGACAGCTCAGGACTGTTTTGCGCAAAACCGCCCCGATGGCGAAAATGGCGATCGGGGCTTTCTTGCGCAAAACCGCATCTAGATTGGTACGGACGCTTTTCCGCAAAAAGTGCTTTTGCGCAAAAGCGTCCATGCCAATCTAGACGCTCTTTTCCGCAAATTCTTTTAACGGAAAAACTTTTCCCTTAAAAGCATTTGCGGGAAATCATGCCAGTCTAGACGTAGCCTAAGAGAAAATGTGGAAGTGGCAGTGATGCTTAATGACTTCTTTGTTTCAGCTTTCACCAAGGATGGAGGTGACTGGATGCTTAACATAGTGAATGGCAGCTAAAATAGAAAACAAACACCTTAAAAATGAGAGAAGTTAGATGTCTTCAAGTCACCAGAGCCTAATGAAATGCATCCTAGAATACTCAAGGAGCTGATTAAGGTATCTGCGTCACTAGCAGTTATCTTTGAGAGTCATGGAAGATGGGAGAGATTCCAGAAGACTCAAAAGGGGCAAATATATTGCCCATCTATAAAAAAGTACTAAGGACAATCCAGGAAATTACAGAGCAGTCAGCTTAACTTCTGTCCTAAGAAAGATAATGGAGAAAATAATTATGGAATCTATTTGCAAATATCTAGAAGATAATTAGTCAGCACACATTTGTAAACAAATAGGCTACATCTACACTTCCCCCTTTTGCGCAAGAAAATAAGCAAATGAGGCAAAGCAGTGAATATCGCTGCACCTCATTTGCATAATTAATGAGCTACCATATTGAGCAAAAACCCCTTCTTGCGCAAGAGCTGTTCTTCCTGAAAAAAGCGGCAGAACAGCTTTTGTGCAAAAGAGGGGTTTTGCACAAACGCCCCTTGTGCAAAAATGGTGGCTTATTAAGTATGCACATAAGGCAGGGCAATATTCACTGCCTTGCCTTATTTGCATATTTTCTTTTGCAAGAGAGGGCAGTGTAGACGTAGCCATAATGTCAAATCAACCAGATAGCTTTGATAGGATAACAAACCTTCTAGATAAGGAGGAAGTGGTAGGTGTGATATATCTAGACATTAGTAAAGCATATGATACAGTCTCACATCACCTTCTCATTAATCAATTAGTGAAATACAACCTAGATGGAGCTACTATAAGGTGGGGGCATAACTGGTTGCATAACTGTTCCCAGAGAGTGGTTATGAACAGTTAACAGTCATGGTGAAAGGCTATGTCTACACTGCAGGCTTCTTGCGCAAGAACTGTTTTGCATAAGAGTTCTTGCGCAAAAAGTCTTGCACAAGAGCGCGTGCACACTGCCATGTGCTTTTGTGCAATAGATGTGCTTTTGCGCAAGAGCGTCCATGGCAGTGTGGACGCTCTCTTGCGCAAGAAAGTTCTGATGACCATTTTAGCCATCTAGGTTTCTTGCACAAGAAACCCCTGTTGCCCGTCCACACTACCTTCTTGCGCAAGAACTCTTGTGCAAAAGGATTTATTCCTTGTGGGGAGAGGAATAACTCTTGCTCAAGAAGCTCTCTGTTCCGACGCTTTACTGTAAATTTACTTGTGCAAGAACGCACGTGCAGTGTAGACGCGCCGCAAGTTTTTGCGCAAGAACGGTAGTTCTTGTGCAAAAAGCCTGCAGTGTAGATGTAGCCAAAGGATATAATGAGTGGGGTTCTGCAGGGATCAGTTTTTGAATCAGTTCTGTTTGCAGATGGCACCAAGCAGGGAGAATTTACAAGTGCTCTGGAAGATAGGACTATCATTCAAAATAATCTAGCAGTTAATAGGATGAAATTCAACAGAGACAAATGTGAAGTACTACACTTAAGAACAATCAGTTGCACACATACAAAATGGGCAATGACTACCTAGGAACGAGTACTGCAGAATGGGATTTAGGGGGTCATAGTGGACCATGAGTTAAAAATGAGTCAGAGTGACATTATTGGGATAGAAAAAAAAAGGCAAACATTCTTGGATGTATTAACAGGAGTGTTGTGAGCAAGACACGAGAAGTAATTCTTCTGCTCTGTGCTGATAGGCTTTAACTGGAGTATTAGGTGCAGTACTGGGCACCACATTTCAGGAAATATGTGGACAAATAGGAAGAAGTTCAGAGAAGAACAACAAAAATGATTAAAGGTCTAAAAACATGGCCTATGAGGGAAGACTGAATGAACTGGGGTTGTTTTGTTTGGAAAAGAGAAGATAGAGGGGACCTGAAAACAGGTGTCAAATATCTAAAGTGCTATTACAAAGAGGGAGAAAAATTATTTTCCTCAAATCCTGATGACAAGACAAGAAGCAACGGGCTTAAATCGCAGCAAGGGAGATTGAGGTTGAACATTAGGAAAAGCTTCTCACCTGTCAGTCGTTAAGCATTGAAATCAATTGCTTAGGGAGTTTGTGAAATCTCTATCGTTGGAGATTTTTAGATCAGACAAATTAGACAAATACCTGTTAGAGATGGTTATTGTTCCTGCCATGAGTGCAGGGGATCAAACTTGATGACCACTCAAAGTTCTTTCCAGTTCTATGATTCTAGAAGAACACTCCCCATCCTCTTTGAAAGCCTTTGTCCTTTAAATTCCTTTAAGAGCTCCTTGGAGGAGATAAAACAGTTTATACAGAATTATGTAATCGTAGATGGTTTGTAACTAAAATAAAATGGGTAGCAATTTTTAATGTTACTTATAATTAATGTTAACATACAATTGGGCCTGTATGAGCAGGGACTCAAGCAGTACCTGCTCGCGCCGTTTCCCACTGCACCTTTTAAGCTGGCTCCCCCTGGCACCAGCTCCTGCTCCCCCTCCTTGTTGCCTCTGATACAGAGGCAGCAAGGGGTGGAGGGGGATGGAAGCAACTAGTCGCTTACATCCCTACTCCCTAATTGAGCTATATATATTACATGCTCTTGAGTTTGTGCATTTTACTGATTATGGTACATATCTTAGTAGCTGAATCTTCATGTTCTGCTGATCCAAGTTGATACTTCTTTTGTCATGACCAAAACAAATATTTTGAGAATTTTATAATGTATTTGAAAATACCTGTTTCACTATACTGCTTATGAATTTACTTATTGAGCATATTTAAGCTTACTGAAGAGACTCATTTAAATTGGAAAATTGTTGTAAGTGCTGTTATTACAGGAAGGCTGACTAAAATGACATCTTTTAGTTCCACATTTATTCAGATGTTATGTTGAAGTTTGCAACTTAACGGTTTAAACAAAAACAAAATAGAAACAGCAAATTCAACCAGGTCCCTCTAAATCAAGCTGTTCATTCTTCATTCATTCCTCCCCCCTAAAAATGAAGATGCATAGATGCCAAGTTGTATAGTGCAACATATTCAATGAGCTGATTTGCATAATTTGAATGCATTCCATATGTAACTATACATTTCAAAGTAAAACCATGTGCATGTGACTTGACAGCCTTAGCAAATGGAGTCCTTTGTTTATTATTTGTAAGACAGCATTACAGTAAGCTTGTCACACATACTAGAAGGCCTTATCTCTAATGGTTAGTGTGCTGTGAGGGCGGGACAGGTGCTCATGACTATGAATGCTAGAGACAGCTAAGTTTCCATGACTCACACATTCTTAACTTTTCTACCCAGTATTCTGATTAGTGCAATGCACTATAATAAGCTTGTGATGTGGAAGCTAGAATTGACACCCACCAAATTTCTCACGTGTGTGCCAAATAAACATTTTTTAAACCCTACTGAACCTAGCCTAGCTCTAAGTGGTGAGTTACAAATGAGAAATTCTGTAGCTCCTTAGCAATGCAGTGATTGGCTTTCTGGAAATATAAGTTTATTAAATCACATACTGGTCTTCTGGAACTTCTACAAGCAAGATCTCCCACCATATACTGCTTTCCTGCAAACACAACCTTCAGTCAAATGTCCTACCCTGTTTGTCTACTGTTAACCAAAATGCAAATATGCAACCTTTTCAAGTTGCATATTATGATACAGTCTGTAATTACAAGTTCACATACTATGGTTTGCCCAGCTCCCACCCCTCCCCTGTGATGTGGCATCCATCTCACACCAGCATGGAAAGTGTTAATAAACCCTTAGGGAGGCTGTGTGGGAAGCAGCCAATAGGAAAAAAGATGCGAGGGAACAGCCAATTCATGCCCAACAGACCCATATAAGACCAGCAGCAGGGGAGCACATGGTCAGTTGCTGCTGGGAGTCAAGAGGTGAGGACCATGTCCCTAGCAAACTTAAAAAAAAAAAAAAAAAAGAGAGAGAGAGAGACCAGGAAAGCAAAAGAGTTATTGGTGGACTGCAGGGACTGAGCAGCTGAGTGCCATGAGGCAAAGACAAAGGTACTGGAGCCATGGGGATCACAGCAGGAGGTTGCTTATCCACAGGGTACCTGGGCTAGGATCTGGAGTAGTGAGTGAGCTAGCTAGGCTCCCGACTAACAGCCACTGAAAAAGTGGCATGACTATTGGACAGACACTCCCTCTCCCCAAAGAGAGAAGACAGATAATGGACAGACACTAGTGTCCTAAGAGAAAGGGGATCAGGCTGTCCATTGCAAGGACCCACCCTGTTGAGTCACAAGGTGTTGAGTCCAACTGCAGGGCTGTACAGTTTCAAGCCCACACCCTGAGGGTCATGGGCTTATCAACCCTGTGACAATGAGATAAATAGTCTTCCTAATCTTTGACCTTGTAACTAAGGAAAATAATTCAGCCAAAAAGAAAATGGAATAAATGGGAAAAGAGAGATTAATACAAAAACAGAAGTGATGTCAGTAATTTGATTAAAAAGAAAATACAATTAATTTAGAAAGTAAAATCACCAAAAATAATTGAACTCAGACTTTCAAAGTTTCCCACAGCTCTCTTGCTAATGAATGCAAATAACTGCATTCGTTATATCAGGGGTTGGCAACCTATAGCTCGCAAGCCATATTATGGCTCACTAGGGAGCCAGATATGGCTCTTCTGGAGCCCCAACTCAGACCCCCGAACTTCCCCAGCAGCAGCTTACCCCCCAGCGCTGGCGCTACAGCCTTGTGGCTCCCCTCAGATTGAAAAGCAAGTGCTGGCTTCCTTTGGGGATAAGAAAGCTTCTAGCACTGCTCTTTTCCTTCCTCCAGCATGCAGGGAACAAGCAGCCAAAAATGGCTCTGTGCGAACTGCCATTTTCTTTCCCCTGGCACACACTTCCTGGAGACTTCCCGTGCGAATCCTCCCTAGAAGTTTCCTTCTGGCAAATGGGAACAGTGGAAGGCCGTGTTACACTGTGCCAGCAAAGCAGTGTGAAAATAAGTGCCCCCTCACCCCCTCATGCCCAGACCTTGCACCCCCACCCCCGCATCAGACACCTTGCCCCCAGCCTGCTCCTGCCCTGACAGCCTGATCCTGCATCCTACCTTCCACCCAGACCTTGCAGCCTCATCCCTTCCTATACTCCACTTCCCACACAGATCCTGCACCCCCATCCCTATCCCATTCACTGGCAGCTCTGTCCTGCACACTTAACTCCTCATTTTTGGCCCCACCCCAGAGGTGGGGAGGGGGGGCGCACAAAATCCACTAACCCTGAGGCCTTGAACCTCAGTCCTACCTACCCTCCCCCTACCATGGGGCTGGAGCACCAGGGGCCTGAAGTGTTTCAACTGGGGGCCACATCACTGAGGGTTGGGAGTTTCTGGAGGGGTTTTGTTTTGTTTCTCACTTGTGAGAGCTCTGATTTTTCGGTGGGTCAGTGGCCCCCGACACAAAAAAGGTTCCCTGCTCCTGCCATAAAGACAATGTTGAAGTTGTCTTGGACGTAATATTTTACTTTATTTAAGAATGAAGCCTGGCCCGCAAGCCCCCAATTGGGGCCCAGCCCCCATCTGGCTGCAGAGTCATAACACTCCTGTCCTCCCCACGGACCAACCCTGAGCCCCTCATATTGTTACATCCCCCAACTCATGCACCCCCACATCCACAGTCCCCTCCTATAACATTCCTGCACCCGCACACACCCCAACCTTGTGCCCCGAGTACATCATACACCCCAACCCAGACTCCAGCATCCCACATCCCCAGCCCCCTGCCATAAGACAGAAGACAGCCTGAATGCGCGCATGAAGCTGGATTTGACCACTTATGATGTAGACTTCAAAGAAATGTGCAAAAAGATGCAGCAGCAGAAGTCCCATTAAATAAAGTCTGAGTACAGTAAACTTCCGATAATCCGACACCTTTGGGACCCAGGGGGTGCCGGATTAATGGATATGCCGGAGTATCAGGAGGTACTCCGGAAAGAGGGCTGTGAGGGTTCGGGGGGGATGGGTGGAGTAAGGGGGGGTTTCGGCGGGGAACAGCGCGGTGTGGGGCGAACCCTTTGCCGTTTTGCAGGGAGGTGGGGGAAGCCCCACGCAGCTGCCGGAAAGCGGCAGTGGCGACTTGTGGAAGCGGAAGTTGCGGATAGAGCAGCCCCGCCAAGTCTGCCGCTCGTCAGTTTCAGCAGTGGACTTGGGGAAGTGGCACAGAGCAGCTCCAATTGTCCGGCTGGCCGGAGCACTTCAGGGTTCCAGTTGGTGCCGGACCACGGGGTGCCGGACAATTGGAGTTTTACTGTACAAGGTTTCATTTATGCTATTATTAATCATTATATCTATTATCAATAATATTAAGTTGCATATTTTCAGTTATGCAAATGGGTATTCTTATACAGCTCTTTATTTGACCACTTGTTCTGAATTTTGATGTAGCTTGGGTCTTTGGTTTGAAAAGGTTGCCAACCCCTGCCTTAGATTAACTTTTGTGCCCTTTGTTACAGAGGAGCACCCCCACTATGCAGTCATCAGTGATTCTGCGCGGGCTAACAGTCTGACCCTCAAATCCTAAATTTTATCAGATTGAAAGTGTTCAGAAATAGCTGCTTTCAGACCATTCACCACTCTCGAGTAACTGAAACAGATATTTCTACAATTTATTTTGAAAGTGTGTTTTGAAGACAGATTCCAACAATAAAGGATGCAGACTATTAGCGCACTTGAAGCCTGATTTTTCTCTCTCATCAACATCCTGCATTCCCACTAAGAATAGGTCTACGCTGGAGATGTAAATTCCAGCTCATGTAGACATACCCCATTCAGCTAGCTCATATAAAAACAAAAATGTAGTCACAGCAGCACAAGCAGCAGGAGAGGCTGGCCACTTCATTACGAACATAGGGGTCTTGGATAGGATCATACTTGGGGGTCAGTTCAACCATTTTGTTCATTGTACCGCTGCACCTACTCCATCTCTATTTTTAGTATACTAGCTTAATCAGAGCAAGTACAGGTATGTCTCCTTGAGCTGGAAATTACACTTTCCAATTCCAATGAATTATCAAGCCTTTATTATGGATGCATATTTAGAATGCTAACATCTTAAATAACCCAAAGTCTCCCTCATCTCATTTCAGCAGATCAAATAATTGATCCTATCAGTGTTCACAATATTGTTTAAAGTAATTAAAATTATGTTCTCCACTAGAATAAAGATTATAAAATAAAAATCCAAAACCAACCTTGTCTACACAATCTCTTCTGCTTCTCACCACCCTCTCTGCACAGTATGTATTCTCAAACCCAAATCCTCAATAAAATTACACTGGTGTGTACCATGTGGGACTGCTTGATTATTGAAGATACAATTAAGATTCTTTGCTCAGACACTGGTAATCTCCAAACATGTGAACATGGTCACTTACACAACTATTTATAAAGGACTGGATTATACACACTGTTCCTCAAAGTCCTTTCCCTGAAGATTTCAGATCTTAAAGTAAGCAACTGCACGGATCAGAGCCACCTCTCTCCCTGCAAGCACCAGCTCCCGCCTGCCCCATCATGTAAGTGTGTAACTGCTAAAAAAAAAATCCAGCAGTTACACATTTACATGTTAGTTAACACCCCTACTACCTACTAACTGTTCATGTGCTGACGTGCACTAAAACTTCCCTAGTTCACTTTAACACACTGCAGTTTGAAAGAGCAGTATGTCAAAGTGCACTAGAGAATTTGTAGTGTGCATCAGCAGGGTCTACATGGTCAGTGAGAGTCTGGTTCACTGGAGCACTACAGATCTGCACCTCAACTTGCTGCCCCAATAGTCTAGAGTTTTATATCAGCACTTACTAACAGCCTGTTTTGTCTGTTATTACTTTAAGCACTCTCTCATGGAGGATTATTTACTATCCTTCTAAAAGATCTGCAGATCTCCTTTTAATTATTCAGCAGCAGAATTACTGGTTTAAAATAAACTTCTCTGTTTTGAAATAAAGGATCCACTTCCCTCTGAAAATTTGAAGTTTTAAAATATAGTGATTCTGTGACTTCCAGCAGTATGTTTAGAACTTAAGCAACACTTAGGGGTTATAATCTGTTTACGTTACTAGGAAACCAAATTATTTCACTATTAATACTATTTGACAATTCATTCTGCCTTGATGTAGAAAAGCCATGTCAGTTTTACTTTCTGATTCTCATGAGATACCAAAAAAATCTGCAGCATTGTGGTTACACTCTTTACAAGACAGTTTTAAATCTTAATTGACAAGATGTGTTCAAGTCCCAAATACCGCAAATATTTATACATATGTTAAACTTTATGAAATTCCATTACGTCAGTGGGACTACTTGCCTGTTTAAGCATGTAAATGTCTGAAGAGCACCTCCCATGTTCTCATTCCAATTTTAAAAGTTCATACAATTTCTATCATATTTTCTCTTTTTAACACTGACAGCAAGTGTATCAATGCACAGAACATGTGAGATAGCTCAGTGGGTCACAAGCTATTTATATTAACTAAACTTTGGGAATAAACTAGCTGGCAATGTTAACTTAAAAAAAACAATGGCAAGACTGTGACTTTTGATTTAGAAAATAACATGTCTTAAATGACCAAGACGTGGTTAAAATTCAGCATGACTCCTTTTTAATAAAAATGACCCTTGGCCTGCAAAAACAAAAAAAAAATGAAGGAATCAAGGGAGCAAAAACAATCTTTCTGGCAGCAGAAAACACCCATTAGCGTGTACATGAAAAGTGAAATGCTAAAAAGAAGAGTTGCAGAATCCTGCAAGAGGAAGAAGTTTGCTACCTTAACATCAGCACCAGCATTTTTCTCCAGAGGCCAATCCCAGCCAGAGCCAGGCTCCACAGACCCTTCTCCCCTCCCTGCTGGATTACACCGTCTTGTTCACTAGTCCTCCCTCTCCTTGGGAGGAGCTGGGTGTTCTCAGGGACTGGGGAGAGGGTGCTGTAGGGCAGGACCCTGGAGGGAGCAGGGCAGGGCTGTGAGGTCCTGTGCAACCTCAGTGGGAGGAGAGCAGGTGGCTTCATGTTCATCTGCACAGACCTCTTAGGGACGCCCCTGCCAGGGAAACCTCCCCCCCAGGCCCCACAGCAGGGCAATAGGCGGGCCAGGCTCGCTCGGCCCCCGCCCCGTCACAGCCCGGAAGCCTCCGGCCGCCGCTCACCTCGGCCCACAGGCCAGGCGCCGGGCCAAGCAGCGGGCTGCAGACGCCGCCATGGAGAAGCCGAGCGCGCACAGGCAGCTCCTACCTGCGCGGGGGACGCAGGCGCCACAGAGCCCAGCGAGCTCCAGCTGCTCCTCGCTGTGGGACAGGGCCTCGGTCCCGCCCCCGTGGGTGGAGCCGCCGCCGCCTCCTTCCCCCCATCCGCGGGCGGGGTCAGTGGGACGCAGACGGGGGGCGGGAAGAGGGAAGGAGAAGTGCGAGCCAGAGAGGCACCAGTGTTGGCCGTGCAAGGGGGGAGGGGCTGCACTAGAGACAATTTATGGAGTTGGTCAGGACTTTGCCTTGAGGTTTTTTGTGTCAGAAAAATGCAGTAGCCACTAGAGGGAAATGTGCAGTGCAAGAACAGTTCCCCAAACTAGAGGCAGACAAAGAGTATGCCCCTATGTTAATATAGGTCGGCTTGGGCAGTAATTACTGTGCTGGTGCATGTCCTGTCTACATCAGCCTCTGTGAGAGTCACCATCCTTACCCATGCATAGAATATGCAACTGGGAAGGGCACCTGAAAACCTGGGGCACCACTGGCTCTTAATGTCCATCCACCCACCTCTTTCTATCCCTGTTCTGTCCCTGTTGCAGCCTGGTGAGTCTAACTTCAGAGAGAAGCCAGTTAAAAGTGAAAAAGCCGGCCAGACCTATCAACGCAACAGTAAACCTGTGAAAGAGATTCAAGAGCCATTTAACAGGCACTCGGAACCCCCAGGTATATACTCTCAGTTTCTTAATTTACTGTGCTAGCGTACAGGACCCAAGTTTAAAATTTGCTTTAAAAATATTTTTTAGACTAAAGACATCTTCTTTGGTGCCCCTATGCTGGACAGCAACACACCAATCTAATAATACTGCATAGAGCCCTGTACATCTTAACGGCTTTGGTGGGTCGGTTGTGCACTTCCTCACTAGGAGCTCTCCCACAGATCTAAGGCTATGTCTACACTGCAGCGCTTTTCTGAGACCACCAGAAGTATCCCTGAAAACCCATGCTGCATCCAAGGAACACGTCCATTTTTAAGGAACAGTTTCCCAAAAAGCAGACATGTTCTTTCAGCACCCTTGTATTCCTCACTGTCTGAGGAATAAGGGATGTTCCAAAAAAGGAGGGTTTTTTTCCCAAAATTTGTCCCCGTGTAGATGGGCCAAATTTCAGAAAAGCCTCTTCTGAAAAAAAAAAAAGTGGAAAAACATACACAAATTGCAAACTGCAATTTGTGTGTCTTTCTCCAATATTCCTCTGCAGTCTACACATAGCCTAAGAGAGGCAATCGCTCCCTGCCAGGAGCCTTACTGCACCACAGGCTCCTGGGTTCTCCCACCCCTTCCCCTGGGTCACCATTACTTGCTGGGAGTGAGAAGAGGACATCTAGGAGCTTCTTACCTCAGGAGCCTGAGTCCAGCCACGAAGGGCTTCTTGCCCCAGTTTCTACCTGGGAACAGGGTCTAGCCACCCAGCTCTCTGGGAAGGGCCGGCAGGAGGAGGAGAGTAGGGCTCTTGTTGCCTGGTTTTCTTGTCAAATTCAGGGTTCCTGCCATGAAAATGACAAGACAGTCAACATAGTGTCTACAGGGACACTGTCACTCTAACTATACTGATCATAAGCTTGGTAACTCTTATGAAAATGGAGTATTTATGCCAGTGAAGTACGGCACCAACATCAGTGGGAGGAAGGCTGTAGTGTAAATACAAACATAATTAGATCAATCTAAACTGCTTTATATTAGCCTAACTGTAGTGTTAGCCAGTCCTAAGACTAAAACCTCATCTATGCTATAAATATTATGTGCTACAGAGACCCTGCCCCCAGTGTAGCTTATGCTAACAGAAAGTTTTTCTGCCAACCTAGGAACATTAGCTATGCCAGTGGTGCTTTTCTGTCAACGTTGGTCTTGTGTACACCAAATGGGTTAACCTACCTACATCACTGAGGACTGTGAAAACAATTGCATCCAGAATACTGTTGTTAGGTTGACCTAGGACCCAGTTTAAATGTGTCTAAGTTGATGAAAGCTTTGCCTGGTGGATGGGAAAATTAGCCACATCAATGAAAAAACTAGTCAATATAGGAAGCATCTACAGAACAGCACTACAGCAACACAGCTGCAGCGACATAGCTGTTGTGCTACAGTAGAGTACACATGCCCATAATTGACACAGCTGCATCTACACAGGGCATTGTTGTCACCATGGCTGTCGGCTAGCAGTGGTGAGGTTTCCTCCCCAACCCCCACACTCCTGACCAGCATAACTATGCCAAGTAGGGGTGCAACCAAAATATACCTAAACAGGAAACCCTGAGACCCAGACTCCATCCTTCTATGTTTCCGCTTTCTCATGAACCATTAAAAGCCCAAATCTGGTTGCTCCAGAACTACTGGATACTAGGGATGTAAGAGTTTAACTGGTTCCATTTAACAGTTAAACTCCCAGGCCAACAGCCAGCAGTATTGGTAGCCTGCAGGGCCTGCAATGTTTAACCCTGTAACCGGTTGCATTATAATCAGCTACACGGTTATCAATATTAAACCATTTTTATATCCCTACTTGGAACTAGGGATTCCAGGTGCTTTCCGTTCCATGGGCTGGGGATGCACAGTACCCATGGAAACAGGCCATCCTCTCTATGGGTATGTCTAGACTACATGCCTCTGCCGGCAGAGACATGTAAATTAGACTACCCGACATAGTCAGTGAAGCAGGAATTTAAATATCCCCTGCGTCATTAAAATAAAAATGGCCGCCACGCTGTGCGGGCTCAGCTGATCGTCGACACAACGCGGCAGTCAAGACGCAGATCGGTTGACGAGGAAAGCCTTTGCCAACCGATCCCTTATGCCTCGTGAAATGAGGTTTACAGGATTGGTCGGCAAAGGCT
>CM057846.1:105281857-105297520 GCA_030068395.1 Apalone spinifera | reverse complement strand
GGATCTGGACTTCTAATACTCCAGTTATCTGAAGAAGTGGGTTGTGCCCACAAACGCTCATGATACCACCTATCGCTATGTCTACACTCGCGGCTTCTTGCGCAAGTAATATGCAAATGAGGCTAAGCGTGGAATATCGCCGAGCCTCATTTGCATACCTAATGAACCACCATTTTTTTCAGAAGAGGCTCTTGTGCAAGAAGGAGCATCTATACTGCCCTTTCTTGCGCAAGAAAAACCCTCTTGTGCAATGCCATTACACCTATTACTTTTCAGGAAGAATGGCATTGCGCATGATATTTCACCTCCAAGCCTCATTTGCATAGCTCTGGTGCAAGATCGTGCCAGTCTAGACGCAGCCTAGGTGTAATCTAGCAATGCATTTAATCACCTGAATAATTCTATTGAAGTCAGTGGGAGTTTTGCCTGAGTAAGGACTTCAGGATTTTGACCTGGTTTTTAAAATTCTAAATAATCAAGGGTTATATTGGTTTTAGCTGTGTAACTTCTATAATGCGGTATACTGATAAATCCTCTGCAAGCCTTTGAAAATTTATAATAATTATAGTGATAGAAATGAAGCCGTGTTAGTCTGGTGTAGCTGAAACAAAAAAACAGGACTGTGTAGTACTTTAAAGACTAACAAGATGATTTAATAGGTGATCAGCTTTCGTGGACCAGACCCAATTCCTCAGACCCACTATTTGATCTGAGGAAGTGGGTCTGGCCCATGAAAGCTCATCACCTATTAAACCATCTTGTTAGTCTTTAAAGTGCTACACAGTCCTGTTTTTTATAATAATTATGATACTACTAAGTTAGAAATAATAAACATTTAAACAGTCAATAGAAAAATTGTATCAAATAATATATCTTGTTTTTACTGCCTGCAACATTTCCTTTGTTTTCAAGAAATGTTTAATTTGTTTTTTAAAGTTTGTAACCTGTTTTTATCTGAACCTGGGAGACCGATCTTTTTTTTAATCTCTAAATTACATATGGATTCACAAGGCCAAATTTTATCCTTGAATATACGTGTGAAGCTTCCCTTTGAAGCCAGTAAGAACCCTCTGCATACATATGTATGGATATTTTGGCTCAAAGATACTAATTTTTTTTCCTCAGGATTCTTATACCTAGTTTAAACCTGATACAATATGAAACAGCCAGAAATTTCATCACCAGAAACCTAATATAATGTAACACTAATTCAATGTTTACTGTTGCAGGATTGTCAGCATCGATTTAATGACGCTATAGGACTCTCTAGAGAGGGCAGCGTGAGCTCATTTGGTAAGTTGCCTTAGCTTTATTATTTGTCAAGCAAGTCCCTAATGGCTGGCAATGCCCTCCTCTAGAGTTTTATTGCCACTATACATTAATGATGAGCCAAAGATTGTTGTTGTTTTTTTCAGCTGCATTTATTATTGTTGCTTGTATTTCTCCATTTAATTTGGTATCATACATCTTCAGATTTTTAATTTTTCAACTATCCCAATTTGCTTACATATTCCTCCTTAAAGTAATAGACCATGTCTACACTACAAAATGTTTGACCCAGGTTACATTGTTGTGCTTAAAAGAAGCCCCTGGGATCTTTTTCAAGGAGATAAGGCAACATGCCACATTTATTGAACATACATAGATCAATCAATACTTTATCATATGCATATGATACATTACATTCATGAACTCTCTCTCTCTCACACACACATGCACACTCCGTCTTGTTGTTACCAATAGTTGCTCCCCCTAACTACACTGGCCAGGTGAGTTAAATGGGGGAGGGATGGAGCCGGGCTTCTGCTGATCTGTATTGATGCTCCCATGTTGACAAGATGAAAATTCGGGGTCTCTCTGCAAGATGCCTCATATTTATCCCTCATTCAGTCAGTTAGTCATCACCTGGCCTTCTTTTAATGCTGCTTCAAAGAGGGTCCTTCCAAGGGCAGGCACTTGCTGCTTGACTCCCAAGGCCATCTATATGTCCAATCTTCTTTTCAATGAGCTCACTTCACAAGTCTTGTTGTCTTTGGATCTGGCTCCCAGCCCCTCTCTACCCTTGCAAATGCTGCTGAAGGTGCTCACCTCTCAAGGCGTCTCCATTCACACCTCCTTCATTTCAACAGGACAATCAATGAAAGGGGAGAGATCTATTCTACTCCTAGAAAAAGACATTTTCATATTCTTAAGGCCTATAACATAAAGGGCTTAATACAAAGTTTCTATGGTCTATAAGAAGCAAAGCTCTATACAAGATCTATCTATATAAAGACTTATAAAGTTTCTCTTAATACAAAGTTATATGAGAATGATACATGGTTATATGGAAATGTTGCAGAGATTTATCCACAACATCTGCATAAAGATATGTAACTAGATATAAACAGATATGTAATATATAAAGACAGTACTATTTTAATATGAAGGCTTCTCTAGACAGCTATCGCCTCTTGGGGAGATGGATTACCTATTCTGATAAGAGAAACTCATCACTTTAGGTAGTGTCTAAACTAAGTGCTATAGCAGAGAAGCTGCACTAGGGATGTCAATGTGTAGTTGACTGTACAATTAACCAATTAGCCTAGGCTTATCAGTTAATCTTGTTGACTACACATTACCCTCCTCTCCCCCCCCCCCCCCCCCCCCCCGCCCTTGCTGCCTCTGTATCAGAGGCAGCAAGGCTTGGGGAGTGGGAGCTGGTGCCCATGAGGAGCTGGCTTAAAAGTCTCCCTACAAGCACCAGATCCGCCTGCCCCCTCCATCTCTCCCTCTTCTCTTCTCTCTCCTCTTCCCCCTACTTCCACCCCACCCCCGCCTCACACTGCTGCCTCTGATAGGTTAGGGCATATCTGCACTAACCTCTCTATCTCACTCAGTGAAAAAAGGGAACACAGGGAACAACCAATGCTTCTCCTGACATTCTGTTGAGCTCTAAACTATTCAGTGCTGTTTCCTCTCTATTTTCTATGGCTTTTTCCATATGCCTTGTTTAGTTTTTCAGAAATTTATACATATTTTCTCATTGTTTAAATCAGTGGATATTTCTTTCTGCCATGAACCTACTGCCTCAATTTTTTAATTTATTTTGAGGCTTATCAATATTGAAATGCCAGTAACAGGCTTATAAAATGGTGACTCTCAGGCTATGGCTACAAAAGTATTTTTGTCAGTATAATTTAATGTCACTCGGGTCTGGAAAAACAATCCCTGAGTGATATAAGTTACACTGACAGAAGTGCCAGAGTGGACAGCATTAGGTTGGCAAGAGATGGTCTCCTGCTGCCATAGCTACCACCACTCGTCGTTGGGGGGCGGGGCGGGGGGGAGGAAAGGGTTGTCAATGGGAGTGCTCTCTACCATCAGCATAGAGTAGCTTACATGGGAGATCTCACAGCAGCACACCTGCACATCTGTAAGGTCTTCAGTGTAGACGTGCCCTGAGACCAGGTCTACACTACAAAGCTCAGTGTATCTGTTAGGAGAACATAAGAATGGCCATAATGGGTCAGACCAAAGGTCTGTCCAGCCCATTATCCTGTCTTCTGACAGTGGTCAATGAATGGAACAGGTTATCATCCAGTTATCCATCCCCTGTTGCCCATTGCCAGCTTCTGACAAATGGAGGCTAGGAACACCATTCCTGCCCATCTGGGCTAATAGCCATTGATGGACCTAACCTCTATGAATTTTAACCCTGTTATAGTCTTGGCCTTCACAGCGTCCTCTGGCAAGGAGTTCCACAGGGTGACTGTGCATTGTTTGAGGAAGTATTTCTGTTTGTTTGTTTTGTTTTTTAAATCTGCTACCTATTTCATTTGGTGACCCCTAGTTCTTGTTTTATGGGATGGCGTAAATAACTTTTCCTTATTCACTTTTCCCACACCACTCATGATTGTAGAGACTTCTATCATCTCTCCTTAGTCGTCTCTTTTCCAAGCTGAAAAGTCCCAGTTTTATTAATCCTCATATAGCAACTGTTCCATACCCCTAATAATTTGTTGCCCTTTCCTGAACTTTTTCCAATGCTAGGTTTTCTTTAAGATAAGGTGACCACATCTACGCTTAGTATTCAAGATGTGGGCATACCACAGCTTTCTATAGAGGCAATAAGATATTTACTGTCTTATTTGCTATCCCTTTCTTAATGATTCCTAACATTCTGTTTGCTTTTTTGACTGCTACTGCACATTGAGTGGATGTTTTCAGAGAACTATCCACAATGACTTAAAGATCTCTTTGGAGTGGTAGCAGCTAATTTAGTCCCCATCATTTTATACGTATAGTTGGGATTATGTTTTCAAACATGTATTACTTTGCATTTATCAACACTAAAATTAATCTGTTTTGTTTCCCAGACACCTAGTTTTGTCAGATCATTTTGAAGCTCTTCACAGTCTGCTTTGGACTTAACTGTCTTGAGCAGTTTAATAGCATCTGCAAGTTTTGCCACCTCACTGTTTATGCCATTCTCCAGATCATTGATGAATTTGTTGAGTAGGATTGGTCCCAGTACTGACCCCTGGGGGACACAACTAGTTACCTTTCTCCATTCTGAAAAACTGACCATTTATTCCTATCCTTTTTCCTATCTTTTAACTAGTTATCAGTCCACAAGAGGATCTTTCCTTTTATTCCATGACAGCTTACTTTAAGAGCCTTTCATGAGAGACTTTGTCAAAGGTATTTTGGAAGTCTAAGTACACTATATCCACTGGATTCCCCCTTGTCCACATGCTTGTTGACCCCCTCAAAGAATTCTAGTACATTGGTAGGGCATGATTTCCCTTTAAAGAAACCATGTTGACTTTTCCTCAACAAATTATGTTAATCTGTGTGCCTGACAATTTTGTTCTTTACTATAGTATCTGCCAGTTTGCCTGATACTGATGCTAGACTTACCAGCCTGTAATTGCCTGGGTCGCCTCTAGAGCACTTTTAAAAAAAAATTGGTGTGTCACTATCATCCAGTCATTTGGTACAGAAAATGATTTAAAGAATAGGTTACAAACCATTGTTAGTAATTTCACATTTGAGTTCTTTCCGGATTCTTGAATGAATGTCATATGGCCCTGGTGACTTATTACTGTTAGTTTATCAATTTGTTCCAAAACCTCCTCTAGTGACACTTCAATCTGTGACAATTTTTCAGATTTATCACCTAAACAGAATGGCTCAGGTTTGGGAGTCTTCCTCACATCCCAAGCTGTGAAGACCAATTCAAATAATTCATTTATTTTTCCTGCAGTGACCTTATCCTTGAGTGCTCCCTTAGCATCTTGATTGTCCAGAGGCCCCACTGGTAGTTTAGCTTAGCAGGCGTCCTGCTTCTGATGTACTTAAACATTTTTGCTATTACTACTTGAGTTTTTTGGCTAGCTGTTCTTCAAATTCCTTTTTGGCTTTCCTAATTATATTTTTATACTTCATTTGACAATTTTATGCTCATTTCTATTTTCCTCACTGGGATTTAACTTCCACTTTTTAAACCATGCCTTTTCATCTCTGTGCTTCTTTTACTTGGTTGTTAAGCCACAATGGCACTTCTTTGGATCTCTCAAGAACCAAGAATCCACCCTCCAGGAAACATAATTATACTGACCTAACCCCCAGTGTAGACACCCCTATGTGGATCAGATAACTTCTCCCATCAAAATAGCTATCACCTCTCATTAAGGTGGATTAAGCTTTCCCGTTGGCATAAATAGCATCCTCTCTGCAGTGCTACAGCAATACAGCATTTTAAATGCAGAGCTGCCCAAAGCAAGTGGTGTTAAAAATTCATGAACTGTCAACGTATAGGTACAGATGAACAAAAAGGCCCATGTCCTGCAATATATTCCATGTGGGCAGACTCCTGTAACTGCACATAGCTGTACTTGATTTAATAAGTTTCTGCACAAAACACAGGAATCAGTTCACTTGAAGCAGGGTCCAAATATGCAATATAGTTTCCTCAAAGTTAAAGTATATGCATTGTGATGAAGTATTCACACAAGACTAGGAGGAATAAATTAGGCCAATTAACCTCAGGCTGCACCTAGAGAAAAATCTAGGGAGTGCTAGGACCTAATTCCAGATGAAGTCCATCTGGGAAGAGGAGCTGATCAGGGTCTATAAAGTGAGGAAGCTGGCATGCTGGGGCGGGAGGGAAATCTGCAGTTGTACTCCCTGATATAAGGGGGAAGAACAAGATCCTGTAAGGAGAGAGTAGACGCAGTCCATGGAAGGAGAAGTAAGGGCTAAGAAAGAAAGTTTTGAGGGGTTGAGGATTCCTGGACTGGAATTCAGTGTAGATGGTGGATCCAGGTTCTCTACTAGCCTCTAGGCTAGAGTCATGACACAGGCCAGGCAGAGGTCAGCAGACTGCTTGGGAATCATAGAAAGATTTTTGTTACATGCCTGCAGAAGGGAAAATCTGGAGGGCCAAATCATGCAGTGAGAAGACAGTTTGGAGGAGGTGCTGCCAGTGAGTGGACTCATGATATGCAGATTCTCCTCTCTCTGATTTAAGTGGGGCTACATCATACATGTTATGGGCTGTGTTCCCTTTAAGATTTTCCATCCATGCATGGAGTGAGTTTTGTCTTGTGCATCAATATTAAGGTCATGTGCACTTGATTGGATATGTGCCACTATGGCACCCAAGTTATTAACAAATATCTTAAATACATATTTTAAATGTTATGGAAGAAAGAATATTAAAAGGATAATTAACAAGGTGGATGACTTAAAATGTTTATTTACTATGAAGTCAAATACAAAGAAAATACTGTAAGGTTTTAAGTAGCCAACTTCCTCTGTCTATAGCTTTCTCCCAGACCCTCCCCCTCCCTCCCAGACCCTCCTCAATTAAATGTGGTTTTCCTTTCAGGAAATGTTAATTGGCCTTTCAGACTAATATTTCTGAGCTTGTGTAGGATACACTCTCCATTTCACACCTAGACAACAGCTTATTGAATATTTTTCCCCATTCACATTTTGTGTCTCAGGGCTATATTTTATTTTGGATCAGAGGTGAAGTCCATCCCAAGTCCTCCAGATTTCTTTCCTTAGGTAATATTTGCATACATGCTCACTGCCAAGTCTTCCTTTCTAGTACCCTGACTTCTGATACCAAGAGAAGTACAGCAGGTTCAATACAAAAGATGCCCTGATGCTGTAGGAAAAATGGCACATGTTTAAACAAACAAAAGGAAGATTTTCTTCACTCAGCGCACAGACAACCTGTGGAACTCCTTGCCAGTGGATATTGTGAAGACTAGGCCTTTAACAGGGTTAAAAAAAGAGCTTGATGGATTTATGGAGGTTAGGTCCATCAATGGCTATTAGCCAGGATGGGTAGGAATGGTGTCCCTAGCCTCTGTTTTTCTGGAAATGGATGACAAGAGAGGGATCACATGATGATTACCTGTTGTGTTCCCTTCCACTGGGGCATCTGGTATTAGCCACTGTTGGCAGACAGGGTACTGAGCTAGATGGACCTTTGGTCTAATTCAGTATGGCTGTTCTTATGTTCACTCCTTCCACCTGAGGGTCCACCCTTCCAGAAATTGAAAGGTGTCCCCCTTGCTAAGGATATTGAGCCCAATGTAGGGTACACTGGTAATTCTTGGTGTCGCCACTTCTGCATAGAATATATCATGTGACATGACTAGGGCCCTACCAAATTCAAGACCATGAAAAACACATCACAGACTGTGAAATCTGGTGTCCCATGAGGAAAAGCATCTTTCTCAAATTGAGGGTCCTGAACCAAAAGGGAGTTACAAGAGAGTCACAAGATTATTTTAGGAGAGTTGGGAGTGTTGCCGTTCTTCCTTCTGTGCTGCCTTCAGAGCTGGGGAGCCACAGATCAGTGGCTGTTGATCAGCTCTGAAGGCAGAGCCACATCAGCAGCAGCGCAAAGTTAAGAGTGGCAATGCCATACCATGCCACTGTTTCTGCACTGCTGACTTCAGAGCTGGGCAGCTGAAGAGGGGCAGCTGCTGACTGAGGGCCTCACTGTGCAGACAGCAGCACAGAAGTGAGGGTAGCAATACCATACCAAGCCATCCTTACCTCTATGCTGCTTCTGGAAGGGACTCTGTTTTCAGAGCTGCACAGCTCTGAAAACAGTGCCATCACCAGCAGCAGCATAGAAGTAAGGGCAGCAGGACTGCAATCCTCCCTACAATATCCTTGCAACCCTACCATAACTCCTTTTTGGATCAGGACCCCTACAATTACAACAGTGTAGAATTTCAGATTTAAATAGCCAAAATCGTGACATTTATGTTAAATCCTGTGACTATGAAATTGACCAAAATGGACTGTGAATTTGGTAGGGCCCAAGACATGTGACAAAGCTGGAACAGAGAATGAATCCATACATATAAAGGCCTAACCTGCCATATGTGCTGTCATCCACCCCACCTGTTAAAGGGCAATTGTCTTGGCCAGGCCTAACTTTATAATTGAAATAAATAAGAGGGAAACAAATACTAAATGTTAATTAAGACTCCCTTAGAGAAATAGGTAAGTTTGATTTTTCACTCTTGGTAGAAGTTCGCTTTATCCAAACTTCCTTCTGAAAAGTACTGCCAGGAAAACAAATCCCTGAGCATATGCTTCCCCTGCAGTCAGCTTCTTGTAGAAAAGCAGCATCTTGTTTGCCAAAATGAAAGCAAATAAGATGACGATGCAATAAAAATGTAATAGTTTCAGTACCTAGAAAACAAAGAACAGAAAATGGCAAAGCTCTAATTCCCTACTCTTATATATAACTACCAATCGCTGCTGCATTCAGAACTATTGCTTTTGGGACAAAGCAGTTTAAGTCTTCCCTGTTGTAGCTTTTGTTTCTTCATGACTTTCAGTAAAGAGAGGCCAGCAGGCTCTGGGCCAAATTCTCCATTCTGTTATGGGGATTCAATCCTGCTGAAGCAGAGAGGATTACATCACTGTATCCGAGATGAGAATTTTGGTGCTGTATGGATGCAGAGCTAACTGGTGCAGTCAGGAGTAGAGTACTTGAGGCAGAAAATGCTGACCTTTTTAGTAATTGGCTTGTATTTTTATGTGGCTGGGTGAAAATAAAGGCACTTTATACTCAAATAGGAGCTGAAAGCTGCATGGTGCAAATGACGTGTCTAGCTATCATAGAACTGGTTTAATGCTGGAGAATGGCATGCAATCACCTGATGCACAACATCATCCACCCACCCCATGTACCCGAACCAATGCTACCAGTCTTATGCACTCATCCACACAAGGATGACTAGTGTTATGAGTAAAACTTGATAGCAATAGCAAGTAGTGAAACCGTATTACAGCCCTCTTTTGGACAGCACTAATCATCTTCTACTTTAGCGGAAACACAATAAATTGATCTCTGCCATATCCCCTGGAAGCTCCCACCTTGTCCCTGTTTAAAATGAGTATACAGGAGATATGCAATATGTGCCTTAACACTGCAATACTATTGCCTGAGCCTGTTTCAGGTACATAAGAACATAAGAATGGCCATACTGGGTCAGACCAAAGGTCCAGCTAGCCCTGTGTCCTGTCTGCCGACAGTGGCCAGTGGCAGGTGCCCCAGAGGGGGTGGACCGAAGACAATGATCAAGCGATTTGTCTCCTGCCATCCATCTCCAGCCTTTGACAAACAGAGGCCAGGGACACCATTCCTTTCCCCCTGGCTAATAGCCTTTTATGGACCTAACCTCCATGAATTTATCTAGCTCTTTTTAAAACTCTGTAATAGTCCTGGCCTTCACTGCCTCCTCTGGCAAGGAGTTCCACAGGTTCACTATGCACTGTGTGAAGAAGAACTTTCTTTTATTAGTTTTAAACCTGCTACCCATTAATTTCATTTGGTGTCCTTTAGTTCTTATATTATGGGAACAAGTAAATAACTTTTCTTTATTCACCCTCTCCACACCACTCACGATTTTATATACCTCTATCATATCCCCCCTCAGTCTCCTCTTTTCTAAACTGAAAAGTCCCAGTCTCACTAGCCTCTCCTCATATGGACCTGTTCCAAACCCCTAATCATTTTAGTTGTCCTTTTCTGAACCTTTTCTAATGCCAAAATATCTTTTTTGAGGTGAGGAGACCACATCTGTATGCAGTATTCAAGATGTGGGTGTACAATAGTTTTATATAGGGGCAGTAAGATATTCTCCGTCTTATTTTCTATCCCTTTTTTAATAATTCCTAATATCCTATTTGCTTTTTGACTGCCGCTGCACACTGCATGGATGTTTTCAGAGAACTATCCATGATAACACCAAGATCTTTCCTGATTAGTTGTAGCTAAATTAACCCCCATTATATTGTATGTATAGTTGGGGTTATTTTTTCCAATGTGCATTACTTTACACTTATCCACAATAAATTTCATTTGCCATTTTGTTGCCCAATCACTCAGTTTGGTGAGATCTTTTTGTAACCTTCTCAAGAATTAAATTGGTTTCTTTTTGGTGACCTTGGATATATGTATTTTTGAGGATTGAACATACACACCTATTAACAGTCATATTTGGTCAGACCAATGGTTCATCTAGCCCAGTACCTTGTCTTATAACAGTGTTAAATGCCAGATGTTTCAGCAGGAATGAAAAGAACAGGAAACCATCAAGTGATATGTTCCCTGCTACCCAGTTCCAGCTTCTGGCAAATAGGCTAAAAACATTAAAAGCATGTGATTCTATCCCTGACCATCTTGGCTAATATTCATTGATGCAACTGTCCTTCATGGATTTGTTTATAGTTAATATTTAGTACATGATCAGTGTCATCTAAAACAATGCTTGATGCATACAGCTGTATAAATGTCTACAGTGTTTCTGTGTATCGTGCCACTTCATAGCAGGACATGGAGACCCTCAGCATAAGTAATAGAAGTTACTAGTGTAACACTTCTGAGATTCACAGTAGGGATGTTAAGGACAAGTCGACTATCTGATAAACAAATGCTTGTCGAGTAGTCAGTCAACTAGTCAATTTTCCCCCCGCCCCCTCCCCGCTTCCTCCATCAGAGGCAGTAAGAGGGGGTGGCAGGAGGGAGACAGGGTCCTTCGAAGGGGCAGCACCACACAGTTGATCCTCGGCTCAGCTGTGTGGCACTGCCACACATGGAGCCCAAGGTCAGCTGGGAACTCCCCAGGTGATCCCGGGCTCCAGCATGGCATTTCAAATTGGCAGCGGGGCATGGAGCCTGGGGTCTGAGTCCCCTGCTGACCCTGAGCTCCATGCTGCACTGCTGCTTTGAAATGTACAAGAGCCCCTGCTGGGGACTCTTGTATGTTTCAAAGCTAGCATGCCACGTGCAGCCCAAAGTCAGCAGAACTTCCCACTGGCGCTGGCCTGCACATGGAGTTCCGCATTCCTCCTTTGAAATGCACATCAACTAGCTGGGTAGTTGATAGAAATTCCATCGACTATTCGACTAGTAAATTAACTGTTACTTAACGTCCTTAATTCACAGTAGCATACAATTTTTTTCTTTCAATTATACAGTTAAGTAATTCCTGCAATTAAAACCTAGCTTCATTATTGACTGAACAGTATGCAGAGATAAAGGTTCTTGACACCTTAAATGACTGTTTCTTGGACCCACAAAAGAAGTGACAATTCTTGATTTAGTCCAAAGTGGGGTGTAGTCTCTGGTCCAAGAGGTGAGTATAGCTGGACCACTTCATAATAGTGACCATATTATAATTAAATTCAACATCCCTGTGGCAGGGAAAACACCACAGAAGGCCAATACTGTAGAATTTAATTTCAGAAAGGAAGAATACAAAAATGAGGCAGTTAGTTAAATAGAAATCGAAAGGAACTATGCCAGAAGGAAAATTCCTGCAAGCTGCATGGAAACCTTTTAAAGACACCGTAACGCAGGCTCAACTTACAATGTTTTTTAATTTGGGATATACATTTAAGAGACCCAAAAAGTGCTACCATAGTGAAAAAATACAGTACAAAAAACAGTGAGAGACAAAAAGTCATCATTTAAAAAGTGGGAGTTAAATCTTAGTGAGGAAAACAGGAGCATAAAATTCTGGCAAATGAAGTGTAAAAATATAATTAGGAAGGCCAAGAAAGAATTTGAATAACAGCTAAACACAAAAATAAATTGCTATTACTTTTTAAGTACATCAGAAGCAGGAAGCTGCTAAACAACCAGCGAGGCTACTAGACAATTAAGATATTAAAGGAACATTTAAGGAGGTTAAGACCATTTCAGAGAATCAAAATGAATTCTTTGCATTGGTCTTCATGGCTGTGGATGTGAAGGAAATTCTCAAAACTGAGCCATTCTTTTTAGGTGACAGAACTGTCTCAGTTTGAGGTAACATTAGAAGAGGTTTTGGAACAAATTAATGAACTAAACAGTACTAAGTCACCAGGACCAGATGCTAGTCTCATGAGTTCTAAAGGAATTCATAATTGCAGAATTGCTAATTGTAGTTTTACATTAGCTTCTGTACCAAATGACTGGTCAGAAGCTCATGTGACCCCAATTTTTTAAAGTCTCTAGAGGTGGGATCCCAGCAATTATAGACCAGTGAGCCTGATTTCAGTACAGGGCAGATTGACTGACTCTACAGTAAAGAATAAAATTATCAGACACCTAGATGTCAAACATATAGATGAACATAATTTGTTGGGGAAGAGTTAACATGGTTTTCAGCAAGGGAAACCATGCCTCACCAATGTACTAGAATTCTTTGAGGGGCCAATAAGCATGTGGACATGGGGGATCAAGTAGTGTACTTAGATTTCCAGAAAGCCTTTGGCAAAGTCCCTCACAAAATGCTGAGTAAGCAAAGTAAGCTGTCATGATATAAGAGGAAAGGTTCTGCCATGAATTAGTAACTAGTTAAAAGGTAGAAAACAAAGGGTAGGAATAAATGGTCAGTTTTCAGAATGGAGAAAAATAAATAGTAGCGTCCTCCTGAGATCTGTTTTGGGTTGAGTATTGTTCTCCATTTTCTTAAATGGAGAAGAGGTAAACAGGTAGCAAAATTTGCAGATACAAAACTATTCAAGATAGTTAAGTTCCAAGAAGCCTGAGAAGAGCAACAAAAGTATATTACAAAACTTGGTGAGTGGGCAACAAAATGGCAGATGAAATTCAATGTTGATTAAATGCAAAGTAATGCTCATTGGAAAACAATCCCAACTATACATATAGAATGATGGGGACTAAATTTGCTGTTACCAATCAGGAGAGAAAGCTTGGAGTCATTGTGGATACTTCTCTGGAAACATCCACTCTGGAAACATCCACTCAATGTGTAGCAGCAGTCAAAAAAGCAAACAGAATGTTAGGAATAATTAAAAAAGGGATAGAGAATAAGAGAAAATATCATATTGCCTCTAAATCTATGATATGTCCATATCTTGAATACTGCATGCAGATGTGATTGCCCCATCTTAAAAAAGATATGTTGGAATTGGAAAAAGTTTAGAAAAGGGCAACAAAAATCAACTAGGTGTATAGAATAATTGTCATATAAGGAGAGGTTAATAAGACTGGGATAACAAAGACAACTAAGTGAGGATAAGATATAGAGATCTACAAAATGACTGGTGTGGAGGAAGGTAAATAAGTGTTATTTAACACAAGAACTAGGGGTCACCAAAAGAAATTAATAGGCAGCAGGTTTAAAACAAACAATAGGAAGTATTTTTTTCACACAACACAGTCAACCTATGGAACTCCTTGCCAGAGGATATTTTGACGGCCAAGAGCATAAAATGAATCGAAAGAATTAGATAAGTTCGTGGAGGATTGGTCCACCAATGGCTATTAGCAGAAGTGGTGTCCATAGCCTGTTTGCTAGAAGCTGGGAATGGGTATCAGGGGATGGATCACTTGAGGATTATCTGTTCTGTTCATTTCCTCTGGGCCCTCTGGCATTGGCCAACGTCAGAAGACAGAATACTGGCCTAGATGGAACTTTGGTATGACCTAGTATGGCTGTTCTTATGTTGGAAGGTACACTTCAACAGCATGTCAAGTTTAAAAATAAGTTTTCCTTTTACTAAGTAAAATAGAATGCTACATAGAATCACAAGGGAGTTAAATATTACCTTATCTCTAAGTCCTAGTGAACAGGTGTCCATATCACATACGTTGTCACCACAAATTGTCATCCTTGTTGGCAGTCTCTGTAGATTGGCAAAGTATTGAATGGACTTGGAAAGTGATACGATACTCACCTCTACACAGGGGAAAGAGACTAAGAGGGAAGGAGGCACAGTTATTCAAAGAGAGAGAAGAGAGGGGAAAAGCCTCAAAAATGACAGTTGAAAAGATCTGATGTATAGAATGGGTTAAGTGTGGCAGAGGAGAGAAAAGGGATTAATGAAAGAAAAGAGTAAGCAAGAAAAGAAGTGAAAGTTATTTATGGGTTTTTATTTTATGTTTTTTCTTTGTTTTATGTTTTGCTTAGTGCCATATTTGCAATAAATTTAGCCTGGCACCTTCTTTTGTTATAAAGAAATATTATTTATTCATTTTTTTCCCCTCTAAATGACTCAAATATTATCTGGGAACATATTTCAGACTCTGCATGGCCTGCGAACTATTTGACACATAAATTGTTTTGAATAGCTTGTGTTGATTAGTATGCTATTCATGCTCTGTGATTGATCACCTTGTTATCTGTGGTCAGCTACTACACTCTATAGCCAAACACTGAAACTTGTCCGGACTTGAATGTAAAGGCTTATTTTAATACCATCTATTTAACATGTTTTAATGTCTAGTGTGGTCAAAACAGCATAGACTTTAATGTATGCTCATAAGGTTAGCTGAAGCATTTCTTTACCCCACGTCAAACTCTACACTGCCTTGTTTACACTTTACTATGAGAACATGGTAGTTAAGAGGTGTTCTAACACCATATCTTTAACAAGACAAACCCAGAAACAGAAGGGGCCTTTGTAGACTTCATCCAAGTTTTGAGATGTATTGCTTGAAATTAAATCTACTATATATTTGAAATCATTTGTGCATCTGTCTGTGTCAGTCCATCTGTGAGTCTGTCGGATCAAGAAATGCTCCTAAAAGGTAAGAGCTAAAACCATCAAATTTGATAGGCATCTTCCTCTTATAACTTAAAGCAAAGTAAGGATTTGGAGGACAACAGGATGTGCAGGGAATGCAATTTTTTCTCATAAAAAAGGAAGGATGTGATAGCAGGGACGGTTATATTCCCCAATGACCACAGAGGGATAGCAAGTGCCCCAGCCCTGGGGAGCAGCCACCAGCCAGGAGCTAACCCTACTGCAGCTCCCCTGCTTATTGACTAGTTGATAGAAAATCCATTGAGTAATTGATTAAATTTAAACATCCCTAGGTGGATTCCTCCCCACTGTCAGGTAAAGCCTGTGGGCCAGATCTGGCCACGGTTTGCCTGAATTGGGCCCACAGGGCTTGGGGCTCTCGCTTTCCCCTGCAGTAGGGAGGTGGCACTAGCACTCCAGCCATGATGCCCCCTACATGGCTAGAGTGCCAGTGCCGGCTCGTCCCACAGGCCAGCCCCAGCCCATGGGTTATAGGTTCCCTAATCATGTTTTAATTCAACCCATCAACAGGTTTCACCCAATCTATAAGGCTGTGTCTACACTGGGCCACTTATTCTGGAAAATCAGCCACTTTTCCGG
>CM057846.1:105255569-105277156 GCA_030068395.1 Apalone spinifera | reverse complement strand
ATTTGCCATTTTGTTGCCCAGTCACTCAGTTTGGTGAGATCTTCTTGGAGTCCCCCTCAGTCTTCTTCTGTCTTGACTATCCTAAACAGTTTGGTATCATCTGGAAACTTTACCACCTCACTGCTTATCCCTTTCTCCAGATCGTTTATGAATAAGTTGAACAGGATTGGTCCTAGGACTGACCCTTGGGGGACACCACTAGTTACCCCTCTCCATTCTGAAAATTTACCATTTATTCCTACCCTTTGTTTCCTATCTTTTAACCAGTTCTCAATCCAAGAAAGGACCTTCCCTCTTATCCCATGGACATGTAATTTACACAAGAGCCTTTGGTGAGGGACCTTGTCAAAGGCTTTCTGAAAATCTAAGTATACTATATCTACTGGATCCCCCTTGTCCGCATGTTTGTTAACCCCTTCAAAGAACTCTAATAAATTAGTAAGACAGGATTTCCCTTTACAGAAACCATGTTGACGGTAAATAGGTAAATAGGATGAAGTTTAAGAAGTATAAATGCAAATTACTCCACATAGGAAGGAACAATCTGTTTCACACATACAGAATGGGAAGTAATTGTCTAGGAAGGAGTACTTCAAAAAGGGATCTAGCAGTCATAGTGGACCACAAGCTAAATGAGTCAATAGTGTGACACTTGCCAAAAAAGCAAACATGATTCTGGGATGCATTAACAGGAGTGTTATGAACAAGACCAGGGAAGTCATTCTTCCACCCTGCTCTGCTCTGCACTGATTAGGCCTCAACTGGAGTATTATGTCCTTTCTTGAAATGTGGTACCCAGAACTGATGTGGAAAAATTGGAGAAGGTCCAAGGAAGAGCAAGAAGAATGATTAAAGGTCTAGGAAACATGTGCTATGAGGCAAGGCTGAAGAATTGGGCTTGTTTAGTTTTGAAAAGAGAAGACTGATAGGGGGCATTATTGCAGTTTTCAGCTCTAAAGGGTATTACAAGGAGGAATGGGGAAAATGTGTTCTTCTTGCCCTGTGATAGGACAAGAAGCAGTGGGCTTAAAATGCAGAAAGGGAGGGTTAGGTTGGACCTTAGGAAAAACTCCCTAACTTTCAGGGTGGTTAAACACTGGAATAAATTGCCTAGGGCTGTTGTGGAATCTCCATCTCTGGAAATATTTAAAAGCAGGTTAGACAGACACCTATCAGGGTTGATCTAGATGGTGCTTGGTCCTGCTGTGAGGGCAGGGGACTGGACTTGATGATCTCTAGAAGTCCATTCCAGTTCCAGTATTCTGTGATTCTATGACTACTTTATCATGTTAACAGCTCTTTGTGAACCAACATCTGATTTTCAATATCATTCTCTTTACTAAGGTGCCCCTCCGGCATGTTGTATTGCACCGTATAAGGAACTAAGGCTATGTCTACACTGCATGCTTATTTTGAAATAAGAGTGCATATCTACACAGTGAGCCTGTTATTTCAAATTTCAAAGTAACGGGCTTCTTCCTCTAACTTCTGTAACCCTCATTTCACAAGGAGTAAGGAAAGTTGAAGGAAGAGTGTTCTTCCTTCAACTTCCTGCAGTGTAGACCATGCCATAAGCCGAGTTAAGGTACTTTGCTTTCAGCTAAGCAATTAATGTAGCTGAAGTTGTGTATTTTAACTCTACGTTAGCCTACAGTGTAGATATACCCTTAGGGTACGTGTAGACTACAGGCTATTTGTCAACAGAACTCAGCGGCAGTGTAGACACAGGTATAGTTTTGTCAACAAAAGTCCACTTCTGTCGACACAACCCTCTAGTCTAGACACACCCTAACAGTCCTCCCTTTCTCAGTGCTTTATTATATCACAGCTATTTTGCTTATGTTGTGATTAAATTTTTACTTTGACATTCTCATTTACACCAGTTTTACAAATCCCTTTCCACATTCATTTTACATTAGAAAAATGATCAGAAATATTTAACAAAAATCTCCAGGGGTTTTTATTAATGGAAAAATCAGACAGCCAATGGAAAAAAGCAGCTAAGCCTCTCTCAAGATCTGGATTGCAAAACCTGTTTGTTTGCACCAAATATAAAACCATACTGAATTTGCTCCTACACTATTACAGAAGTCTTTCCCATTTCAGAGTCTTTCAACATAGAACTGTTGTTAAATAATACTGAAGATGTGAAAAATCTGTGTTACAGAAATGAGCCTTCTCTTCCCAGGCAGTTCTGAGTTTTTTCTTTAGCTACTCTTGGTAATTCCTTGGTTTTGGTGTTTGTTTAGTTCCACAAAAATTAAACAAAGGATCACTTACTCTCCCAGAGAGAGATGCATCCAGTCCCCTCCTCCCCCTTCCTCACCAACAAAATTATCAGAATGTCAAAATAAAACATGTTCACTCTAGAACAAACAAACTCAGTTTAAGGAAGCTTTTTATAAAGACCATAAAAGCAAATTATTATGATTTTTGAAAGCCTCAATATCTCCAAAGATTTATCAACATAATTAACTTCCAGAGTAACTACATTCAGAATCGTACACAGAATAATCTATAGGGCTGTGTCTAGACTGGCCAGTTTTTGCGGAAAATCAGCCGCTTTTCTGCAAAAACTGGCCAGCTGTCTACACTGACTGCTTGAATTTCCGCAAGAACACTGACTTCTTACTGTAGGAAATTAGTGCTTCTTGCAGAAATACTTTGCCCTTCCCGTTCGGGCAAAAGTCCCTTTTGCGCAAATCATTTGTGCAAAAGGGCCAGTGTAGACAGGACGGCATTGTTTTGCGCAAAAAAGCCCCAATCGCGAAAATGGCAATCGGGGCTTTTTTTGCGCAAAAGCGCATCTAGATTGGCACGGACGCTTTTCCGCAAAAAGTGCTTTTGCGGAAAAGTGTCCGTGCCAATCTAGACGCTCTTTTTCCGAAAATGCTTTTAACAGAAAACTTTTCCGTTAAAAGCATTTCCGGAAAATCATGCCAGTGTAGACGTAGCCTAAATGTCTGAAGGGATGGGGAGAAACTTTCTGTTCTTGGGTCTGATTCTGAGGTGAGCTGGACATCAGTAATTCTTGGTGATTCAGTGGGCAACTCAGAATGCTTAGTACCTCTCAAATGGATTCTTCATGACTAGCGTGGTTTCCAGGGTTCTGCATGATGTGAATTTATTCCTTTTGTGATAGGATGTGCAACCCAACAAAACCTGAAGGGGTTAAGGTGGCTAGCTGGGCCAATTAACTGCCCAGGCTGCAGCTGAAGGAGGAGCAGCCAGGGAGCAGGAATTAATCTGAGGAGTCTCAGTTGTACAGGAGTAGCAAGAGTCCATATAAAGCCCAGGAGCTGAGAGTAGAAGAGGACTGCAGGGAAATAACCTGTAACTGTTCCCTGGGAGAAGGAAGGTATGCTTGAGGTGATAGAGGAAAGTAGCTTTCAGTTATTCCTTGGGAGGAGGGAGTTAGTAAACCCAGAAAGAGGAGAGCTAGAAAGAGAGGAATAGCTCAGGAGAAAAAAAAGCAAGACCTAGAATAGAAAGGGCCCCTGAGGTGGAACCAAAGTAAAGGTTTGGCCCAGGTTCCCTTACTGACCATTGGGAAATGGCACAGACCAAGCAGTGCAGAGTGGATTGCTTGGGACAGTTTGCTTTTGAAGTTTTGATGCTCTGGAAGAGAGGACCCTTGTGACCTGGCCAGATGGCCGGCTTCCAAAGAGTACATCTACACAGCAACATTATTTCAAAATAAATAGTATTATTTTGAAGTAACTTAGCCTGGGTCTACACAGCAGGCAGTTATTTCGAAATAATGTTGAAATACTGTCCAGCTGGAGGACATCTTACTTTCATCCTTTACTCCTCGTACTGTGAGGGCTACAGGAAAGTCGGAGGAAGAGTGCTCTATTTCTACATAAGTGCTGTGTAGACACTCCCGATTTTGAAATAAGCTCCTATGAAATAAGCTACACAATTGACATAGCACAATTTGTGTCACTTACTTCGAGTTAATCCCTGCTGTGTAGATGCACTCAAAGATCAAGCTGCAACTCCCAGAGCAAGAGGAGCTGCAGGCTGAGAGGATGATGGGAGGAGGAAGAACTATAGAGGCCAACTCTGGGTGCTCCAGGAATGGAGCAGTAATGGAAAAAAATTTGCTCATGCTCAGCACCTGCTGGCAGCCAAGCTCCCTGCTTCCCTAAGAACCTCCCTTCCTCCTATGGCCTCCTGCCTGCTGCAAACAGCTGTTTCATGGAATGCAAGAGGCTCCAGGAGGGACGGGGGAGAGTGGGGATAGGGTGTGCTTGGGGAGGTGGGGGGGAAGAATGGAATAAAGGACCAGAGGTGGAGCAGGGGTGAGAAGAGGCAGGGGAGGGCTTACGGAAAAGAGTGGAGTGGGGGGGGGGCTGCAGCGGGGAGGGTGGTTGAGCACCCCCTGGCTAGAGGGATAATATGTGCCTATGGGGAGAACACAGGAGGAAGGTGCAGCACCTGCAAAAAGCTAATGCCTAGAAGGGGACACCACTAGCAGCGAATGGACCCTATGACAGCCTTCCATGCATTTCAATAAATGCCCCTGAAATGCTGCATTTCATTCTGTAAATTATCTTGTAATACTGCAGTTTGAATTCATATAGTATAAACGGGTAGTGGGGAATCCATGAATGGCTCAACAAGACTGGTAATAAATTAAAACCATTACTACACTTTTAATTTACTATAGATACCTATATTCACTTATGCATTACATAACAGAACTAGGTTTTGCAGAAAACAATTCTCTTATGATCAGGCCTCATTGTAAAGAAAATGGAGTTCTTGTGTAATTTGTGTCTCTATTTTAAATGTACTATATCAGCATCTAAATTCACAAGTGTCAGCATGAATTTCTTATATACAGTAATTTAATTATCCAAATATCAAAAGTAATTTCATACCTGGAACTCTTTATCTAATTATCAAGAGGTATTACAGAGATTTATTAGCCACAGTCTTCCAAATAGACAATGAATCTTGCATCCAGGTATAAATACACATTTTCCTGATGTTTTGCTTAGTAGTTGCTTTTGCAGCTTAGCAGACTGGTATGCTATGCACTAGCATTTCTTAGTGTAATTTTTGAGGATCCCAGTTGTCTGATAAAATAAAATTTTTCTGAAAAAAAAAATCATGTCTAAATGCTAAAGTTTAGTTTCCCTAGTCACCATATATAGGTATCCGTTTATAGTAGAATCCTGTTTATCTGAGACTCCATTATTCAACTCTCAGAACCAACTGAACTATCAGCTGCTCAGGGCTTACAGTGATTTGGACTCTAGTGGTCAGCTCATGGGTGACTGGGGTTTGGGTAGTGGTTGACGGCCCTAAATGTGCCCTGCATCCATCTTAAAATAAGGGATAGAACACACTTTGCAAATTCTCCTGATTATCTCCATTGTTGATGAACTCATCTGATGCTGTTCCCAATTAGATCAGATAAAAAGGGATCTACTCAAAATTTAAAGACCATTCAAAAATCAGCCACACAGGGGCAGGTTGTGGGCATTCAGTAAGTGACCCTGGTACTTTCAGTAAAATCTGGTTAATGTTTTTCTTTTTCCACAACATGTAAGAACTAAGATTCTCTGTAAAAATGCAAACCATTAGATTTCTGGGATACCTGGTAATTTTTTTAAACAATAAAAAGCATCACAAGTGCAAAAGAAATCCAGTTCAAGTAGGATTCAAAGTAGCTTTCCTCTTTATAATTTCAGTGTTGGTTTTAGCTCAGTTGGTCCTAGGGATGCAAGAGTTTAAATGGTTAACCAATAAGCATCATCTTATTGGTTTCTTCTACAGTTTAACTCTAGGGTGCGTGCCAGTTCCTGGCTACTAGTCCCGCTCCTGGCAAGCCGGGGGCTGGCTTATACTATAAAATGCCCGCTGCTCAGGGTGGCCTGGCAGGACTCCAGCCCCAGCTGCATGGGGGTGACCCAGAACAACCTGAGCCCCAGCTGCCTGAGGTGACCTGGGTGTACTCCAGCTCCGGCTTCATGGTGCAGGCAGGTGGGGGGCCCCAGCTGCACCCTGATCCTGGCTGGTCTGACTTGGCCCAAGCAGGCCAGCAGGACCCCTCCCATCCCAGCTGTGCTAGAGTGACTTTGGCTGGTCAGGCAGTTAACCAGTTAAACACTACAGTTTGTCATTTAACCGGTTAACTAATTAAACTATTGTTTACATCCCTAGTTGGTCCTTAGCTTGTCTTTCACCAACAAAAGTTAGACCAAAAATGTGATATCTCACCGAGCTTCGCTCTTTCCTTTTTATAAAATTTGTTTGAACTGATAGAAAGTAAAATGCATTGTGTCATCGACTTCTTTACATTTGTGTGAAGCTTTTGGGGGTTGCCTGGAGAATGGGAATTTATTTATTTACAGATATTTTTACACCACCTCTCTATTTAAAATATTCAAGCCAGCTTACAAAATTTTGAAAACACAATATAACTATATATAAAAATAAAATAAAGTTGCAGACATCCCAAAGTGTTATGCCTAAAATGTTGACTTCAGAAACAAATTTCCCCAGGAAGCAGTCACATCTGCAAACAGTTTTAAGAAGGCTGTCAGGTCTAGAAATTTCTCTGCCTAGACACAGATTGATACTGAATTAGTAAGTAGAAAATAAGATCCTCAAACAACTGAGGCTATTGGATCTTGTGTTTCAGATATATGGCTCTGTATTTCATGTTTCTGGTCAGACTGAGTCATAGCCAGAACATGGCAGGAATACTGAAGCCCTGACTTTATCAGATGCCAAGATACAAATAAAAAAAGTATGCTCTTGTCACTGAGGAGAACAAGTTATAGGTTTTGCTGACCTACATTTGCTGCATTATTTCTTAGCACAGAAGGAGAAAACACTTGTGTTCTCTCAAACAGTGTTTCTTTAATGAAAATATGGCTGCTGATAAGCTAGTTAGGGGAGGGAGGGTTTAAGGAAAATCTTTCTTGTTCTGGAACATAAGCCAAAGAGCCAGAAACAACTTCAGTTCAACAGTACTTGAATAGTTATTTTAACTTGTATTAAAATTTATTGTTGTCAAGTTGTCTAAGTAAATGTCTTAAATGCTGGTTTGCATTGTATCTGGGATACATTCTGCTATTTGTCTGAAAAAGAACAAAAAGGCTAGATTCTAAATCAGTAATAATACACCAGTATACATTCAGAATCGCTCTGATTAAAATTAAGTTTCTTTAGATTAACATGGTGTAATTGAGAACAGAAAATTACTTAGCTGCTGTATATCTTATGAACTACAGCGCATTGTGCAGTGCCTAATGTTTAATAGCAGAAAAGGGCTGTCTGAAGATTTTGACTTCATTATTTAAAAATTATAGAGTGAAATCCTGGCTCTACTGCAATGGGAAAGCAATGGGAAACTCACCCTTGAACTTGGCTGAGTCATAATTTCACTTGTAGTTCTTTAGTTTCACATTAGTTCACAAATGTATCTTTTAGTTAATAGAATATTGAGTGGTGATGCATTCTTTTGAGCCATTGCTAAAAGATTCTTTTCATTACTTCCGATAACCCAATAAATCTTATTATAGTGGGCAGTTTTAAAGGGAAGAGTTGCCTGTCCATGCTATGAACATCTCTCCTTCAGATTAAGTATAGGAAATGGCTGCAGTTCTCCATTATGAAGTCAATGTTGTAAGATTACCTAAGATAATTCACATTGTACTTGTAAATATGACTAGTGGAAAACATTCATTATCCAGCATTTACTCAAGAATAAGCAAAAGAAATATATACATCATAATTCTGTGCCCAAGTTCAGGGACAGGCATAATGGCTAATTGCAAAGAAATAACTGGCTTGAACACCAATGGCAGTTAACTGGATTGTTTGAAGGTGGCTTTTTATAAAAACCTGGACCTCAGCATCTGCTTTTCTTTGTTGCTAGAATAAAATGAAAACTAGCAACTAGAAGGATTGCTAGGTGTGTGGTTTTTTACTTGAATGCCTGGTCGAAAACAGATCCTGGTGGCTCCAATCAGCACCATTGACTGGGCTGTTAAGTCTGGTCACCATTACAGCGAGTGTCTGGGGCTAAGACAGGTTCCCTGTCTGCCTTGGCTCTGCATGGCTCCTGGAAGCAGTGTTCCCGCTAAACTGCATGGCTTCCCAGGTGATTAATCAGCCCCGCCCAGTCAGAGGCTCAGGGCTCATGCAAGGAGCTGACTGGGTGGGGCTGATCAATCACCTGTGAAGCTGTGCTGCTGTGCTGTCCCAACGTCCTTGGGAGCTGCAACCTGCAACTAATGGGAGCTGCAGGAGCTGTTTCTATAGGTAACAGGACAATGCACAGAGCCTCCCTGGTTCACCCCTCCCTCCACTCCCCTACCAACCCACAGGGGATGCAGAGACCTGGCAGCTGCTTCCTGGTAGTATCATCAGCATCACCAGGACCCGACACCCACTTCAGACGGGCAGGCGGTTGGGGTGTGGGAGTCCCCTTCTGCACTCCAAACTCCTCATCCTTGGCCCCAGCCTTTAATTTGCAGTTTTAATTAAACACTTTAGACATCTATGTGCTTCAGCCATGTGGGTAACTACCCTTGTTAGTAGCATAGACCATCTCAAACAATTACAGAGATTCCAGCATCTGGACTGTCAACAATGAAATAAATGGTTCTGGGAAATCAATACAATGGTTAAAGGACCTGCCGATGGACAAAAATAACTTTATTACTGGTGTAATGAAGTGATAAATTCTGACTTTCTAAAATAAATGTGAAAAGATCATTGCCTAAAGTTGCATTATAATACTAATTACCAGTGGGATAGGCAAATTTAAAGTATTTGTTAAACTCTGGTCTGACGGATGTAAAATGTCCATTGATTTCTGAGGGAGCAAACTTTAAGAGAAGCCAGAGCATTGTGAGAAATCTGACTTTCATTTTTAATAGATTAAAATATTTGGAGGTGTACTTTTAAGTTCATAACTAATGTTCTTAGAATCTCATAGCCAGCATCCAGTGGCTACATATATCAAAAGTAGTTTTGAATGACAGGAAAATTCATTGTAAGGCAGATCCCTTCACGCCTGTATAGCACTGTTTTGAACTTCTTAATCACTCAGGCAAAACTGCTTTTGGCTCCCATTGGAATGCGACAAAGTAAAGCGATTAGCTTAGGAACGAAGCTGAGCGTCTCGAAAACATGTGTATTTAGCAGAATGTTCTACAGATGTGAGACATGGGTGATAACGAAAGATTCAAAGAGAAGGATATTGGCCTTCGAGAGGAGTTGTTATAGAAAGATCCTGAGACTAGAATGGATGCAGAAGGTCACCAACGAGGAATTATATAGAAAGATAGAGCCGAAAGAGAACCTACTGCAGAAGGTTACACAACGGAAGTTACAGCTATTCAGGCATATCTGCAGAATGAATGATGAGCGAAAAGTTAAGATCCTGGTATTCAGCATAATGGATGTTCCGAATAGGAGAGGCAGATCTCACAGAGAATGGGTAGATGCAGGGCTGGACTGAGGGGTGGGTGAGCCAGGAAGCTGCCCAGGATGCAAACTGATGGGGGGCGCCTGATGGCAGCTGTAAGGGGCACGCGGCATCCCTTAAAGCTGCCATCAGGTGCCGTGCACCCGGCTCCCGCAGCGCCAGCCCCCTCCCAAATCCCCACGCCGCTGGCCAGCAGCACCCTTCCCCCCATGGCCGCAGGGCCCTGCACGGCCTGGCGCACGCGCCAGCAGCAACAGCTGAGCCGGGCAGTGTGTACACCCCAGGGGCAGGCCCCGGGCTGCGTACCAGTGGCCGTGGCCAGCCCGCGCATGCGCCACGTGCCCCGGGGGAAGGCCTGCGCTCCCTGGGGAGGGGGGCGGGCCCGTGCATGCGCCGTATGCCTGGGGGCGGCGCCATGGGCCTAGGCTCGGGCCGGCCCTGTGTAGATGATATAGTATATTGGTGCAGAACTACTCGACAGAAACTAAGTCACTCCGCACTGGACAGGGAAAGATGGCAGGAAATAGTGAGGAAAGCATTGGACACCGATGGGTGTTGAGCTCATGGTTGTTGATGATGAACATTGTAAAAATGGTACTTGTAACAGGATGCACCAGCCCCGCACTGGTACTGAAAGGGTTATTTCCACTTTTGGGGCTGAGGCTACATCCCCATAGCCTTGCTGGGCATTTTCCAACTGGGGACCAGACATAAAAGGCAATAGCTCAGCTCATTCAGGGCAGATGGCCAGAGAGGAAGGACCTGTGGCAGAAGGTCCTTATGAAGAACTGCTGATACCTTGGCTCGAAAGCCCTGCCTGCCTATGGAGCCAAGAGATACCAGGAGGGTCCACTTCATGGAGAGCTCAGTGACTCCAGCAACTCATGGATGACACCCCCAGGACATAGGTTAGGAAGTGACCCAGAGAGGGTGAGAGAGTAGTACCTCCCTTGCAGGTGAGTCAGCGTGTTGCAACTGGATTCCCCACTGACCCAGTAGTGGGCAACCCCTCCAAAGCTTAGGGCCCTAGAGTGGGGCCACGGGAGGGGGAAGCCACTGTGATTTACTCTGGCCATTGGGCTGCACTGCCCTGTGACCAAGGGCTACAGTGATTGACTCTGCCCTGAGACAAGGGCTGCTGTAACTAACTCTGGATATTGGGCCACTCTGTCCTGAAGGCAGACCGTAGAAATGGACTTAGGTTGTTGGACTGCGGTGTCCCAGATGTGAGAGTGGGACCCTGGGGAGCATAAGTATCCCCTCTTCACTCCAGGTAGGGATGGGATGCACCAGCCCCATTGCAGTGCTCCAATCCAATGTTCCCTCTAAACTTTTCTAGTCCTATGAGGATTTTTTCAATCAACATGCAGAATAAATTTCTTTATGTGCACCGAGGCATTTGCCTTTGTGCACCACCAATAGAAACACAAAACCTAGTTGTTGGCACTCTAATTAGCTGAGTGGCTTTTGAATGTAGCCTGAGTGTACAGCTTACAGGGAACACTGCTCCACTCCACCGTAGAATGTCTCGAAAAGCTCCATGTCTAAGTAGTGCTAGAGTGAGTTCTCTGATACTGCACACAACAAAGTTATTCTTCTGTACTCCTTAATCTAGCAGAACTCCAGGAATTAAACTTGTTTATGTCTTAGGCTATGTCTGCACTGTGAGATTAGGTTAAATGTATTAAGGTGGTTTTTTTAAGCACCTGATTTTTGTAAAGTTGAAGATGCATATCCCTTCTGTGTGCAAGAGTTGGACATAGTTGATAAAGTTTTTATGACTGATTCCATCAGTTGTGCCTAGTTCAATTCAGCAGTTCAGTGAATTCCTCCCATTTATTAGTGGCCTCCTGTTTGTTAGCAAATTTGAATTCCCGGTAGGGTTAAATTGTGTCTGACTGCCGAGGGAGCTATTGTCAGTGATAGTATCTAGGAATCAATTTCTTAGCAGCTGCTTGAAGTAATTCTCTGAAGTCTGGTAGCAGTCATTTATATTGGCTCGATATGTCAAGTCCAGCTCAGCCAATTTGCTGACAGATGTCTCTAGTTCTGCTTGCAAGACTTCCTACCCAAGATTCCACTGGACGTTTTGTCAGCTGACTGTTGTCTGCAGGCCTATGCTGATCAAAGAGAGTTGATTTCTGAGTCGGAGAGAGCTTTGATGCTTCCACTCTGACTAGTGGTGGCAGTTGCACACCTGTTATTCTGAAAAGTGGTTTGCATTCAGGGCCAGCTCGAGCCATTCCTGTGCCCCGGGCAGCGTGCATGTGATGCATGCGCGGCTCTACCCCTGGGTGCACGGTGCATGTGCGGTCTCTCCCCCCCGGTGCGCTGCGCCCCTTAGAGCTGCAATCGGGCGCATGGCACCTTATTGCAGTTCTAAGGGGCGCCGCACGGCTGGGCGCGCGGCGCTCCTTGCAGCTGCCATCAGGCGCCCCCCATAAGTTGGCAGCTGCACGACTAGCCCTCCCCCCTTAATCCGGCCCTGTTTGCATTGTATTATAGAAGAGTTAAAGGTCAATGACTGATGCCTCCTCCATTAGATTACATTGTTGCCAGAGTATTCCCAATTGACATGACAGAAATTGAAGTTACCACAGTAGATAGACGGACCTGGAAAGATGAGAAGAGTGAGGATTGGTCAGTTAAGTGATTGAAACTTGTAGCCATTAATCAGCATAAGCTCATTTACCTTTTATTGCCTCCCATTTTGTGATGTCACTTGGATCAGATGTTGATAGTGACAGAGGAGAGCACTTATCAAATGTAAGATGCCATCCCAGACTGCTTGAGATAGTGATGAGCCAGGACAGCATAGCCTAGAAGTGAAATGAACATTGGTGGAATGTCTCCTGAAGCAAGATGTATGCATCCACATTTGTAGCTAAGTGGAAGGAGGTATCCAGCTTTACCCCAGCTATCCTCTTGATATTAAAATGCAACATCTTGAGAACCAAACCCAATGATAGGCTTTGCAGTGCCGGCCTTGGAAGGAAGCCCATGGAGGGATGATTCTTTTGTGCGAATTGCTTAAAATGCAAACTGTATTCTTCATATTTGACTACTTCCATGTTGCTTTATGCTAGTGATTCAAAATGCCATGAGAAGGCAGCCCAGATGCCCCCCTTCTCAGATGTTAGAACAACAGTGTCTATTTTTTTAAAACATACAGTGAAGTGAGCTTAGTGGGTGTGAAAGAGATGCCATGTGGATAGCTCTGAAGAACCGAAGTCCTTTATTTATGGATAGAACAGTGATAACTTCTAAGAGCGGCTATACAAGATTCCCTACCTCCAACAGTCTGTTTCAACTAGGGATGTTAGAAATTGTTTAATTTAATAATTGTGTAATTGCACCACTTCTTAGGGGTTACATGATTATTTGATGGCCTCTCCACTCCCCCAGTGATGGGGATGGCAGTCAGCACACTCCCAGCCCCACTCCTGGGGAGCCCCCTGCTGCCTCTGTCCGTGGGGGGCCCAAGTTCCCCATGGACAGAGGCTGCTCCAACATCCCATCTGTTCCTCCCTTCCCCCCGATGCTGCTTCTAATAGAGGCAGCAGAATGGGGGAGGGGCAGGCAGCTCCATGGGGCTGTTGCTTGGAGGGAGCTGGCTTTTAAGTTTCCACCTGCTGCCTCTGTGCTTAAAAGCCAGTTCCCATGCATATCAGCTCATGCCTGTCCCTACCCGCCCCCTGCTGTTGCCTCTGATAGAGAGGCAGCACCTCCGGGGGGGCAGGAGGCTCTGTGGGAGCTGAAATGCATGGAGAGCCAGTTTGAAAGCTAGCTTCCTAAGTGTACTAGCTCCCTCCTGCCCCCTCACTCTCCATGTTGCTGCCTTTCTATCAGCGCTAGGGGCAGCAGTTCCGTGGGATATGGTACTCATGCCAGCTCCCTGAGAGCACTTGCTCCCACCTGCCCCCCATGATGCTGCCTCTGTGGGAGGCTGTGTGTATGTGTGTGTGTGGGGGGGGAGTACAGGCGGCTCTGCAGGAACCAAGATGTATGGGGAGCTGGCTTTAATCCAGCTCCTCACGGACACTGGCTCCCATTTCCTTTGGGAGGCAGCAAGAGGAAGTGGATTGTGTGTAGTCATTTTGATTAACCGATAAGCCTAGGCTTATTGGTTAGTCATTTACACAGCTATATTTTAACACCCCTAGTCTCAACCTTGACATGGGGGGTGCCACCAATAAGACTGAGAACTTGTCATCCTCTATTCAGTTTTTTAATTCTCTTCAGGTGGATTGATTTAAATCACAGATTTAAATCATGGTCTACTCAGCAAGCAGGAAATTGTGATTAAATCATCAACTTCAATCGTGTTTTGCATTTGTATCTTTTATTTTCCTAAGGAAAAGTTGATTCTCATTGGTTAGTAACTATTAAAACACGTTGATTTGCAGCTAAATATAGCCTTTACACCAAATGTGGTGCTTCTTTTTGATGACCAGGAAAATGTGCTATATCTATACTCATTTATTTAAGCATTTGTAGAGCTAAACTTGTATTTATTCACCTGCTTACATTTTACATTTTGATTGCGTTCAGAAATAGTGAATGATGCATTTTTATTCACAAATTAATATTTTTAGTGGCAATTTGCATTGATTGATTTGGGTGGAAATTCAAATTCAATCAAATGCTCAAAAATAGTTAATTTAAAAATTACAATGTTAAATATGTTGGTTACATAAGAAAAAACTGATCAAAGTTCTGCATTTAAAACTAAGCAATACAAAGGAAGTATTTGTAGTTAGTAAACTGAGTTTGTTTTCAATTACCTCTGTTCCAGATTTTAGAAAAAGAGCCAAATCAGCCCAACAAACATTCAGATATGGCCTGCTATGATACTCTGGGCTGCCAATGTCCTGCAGCCTACCAGAATCCTGGGGTAGGGTCCCTACCTGCTGCGCTGTCACATGCCACTCAAAGCAGCTGGCTGCAGAGGCCAGAGTGTGCGTCTTTGCATGGCACGTCCCTGGGGGTCTGAACAAATTAATATAATAGAAAAATGCAGCCCTTGACCACTTTTCAAATTCTTGGAGTGGCTGCCATCAAAATCATTGCTCCCTCCTGTTTTAGAATTGGTAGAGGTTATCTTTGGATATCCAGAGTTTTTTAAATTCATAGATTGGAAGAGGGAAGCAAACTTGCCAGATTTTTCAAATCCCAATTAGTTTGTTAATTTTGAATAAAGTAATAATTAACTAGACTTATTGAACAAACAGAATGAAAATATTCTTTGCACCTGCCGAAGAGGCTAGCTACTGCTATCAAAATGCTGATTTAGCACTTCAAAAAATCCTCTGATTTGAGGTTGTTACCCAGTTCACTAATTTGAATGTTTAAATCTTAGCAGCAAATGTACTAACTTTTTAAATTTAATTTAAATTATTTTAATAGATTACAAATTTAGGCTTGAGCATCTGTAAAAGCAGTTACTGTCCTGTCAGTGCCCCTTTGTAGCCGAGGGTGCATCTGCAATTTTTGGCCCAGCTGTTCTCCGGGAGTGGAGATATTCCTGAAGGATTTCAAGTCCATTGCCTGGGACCAGGAGTCTTCATACCCCCTTGCTGCAGCTGTTGGGGCTTGCGGGGTGGGACCCAGGTCCGCCCACTCCTCTGGGTATCAGCCCAGGGACAATGTAAGTAGCAGTTGCCTGCTAAGAGTCTCTAATGTTTGCTGCTATCTTGCTCCCTGGGCCACTTCCCTAAGATGCTGCTCCATCCAGCTCCATCTCTCAGGGCTTGGAGGCCTGGCTCTCAATGTGCCCTGTTCCAGGTTCTGTGGCCAGTCTTTGGCCTCTAGACCTGGGACTTAACCAGGTCTAAAGTTCAGCTTGCACTTGGAGCTGTCCGAGGTGCTGCTGTCCTCCCAGTCAGAGCCTAGGTCTGGCTGGGTCAAGCTGTAGTGAGGAACTGGCAGGCCCTGGTCCAGCAGCTGCTTTTATATCCGCCTGCTGGATCCTGAGTGGCTACCTCTGCTGCAGCCACTCTGTCCTGCTTGGAGGATCTCTTATCTGCTCTTCTCCCTAGGGCGGGGTGCAGCAAGGCCTCCAGAAAGGGATGTTGGGGCCTAGTGCACCCTGTCACAGCATCCATTATCAATTTCAAATTACATTTTAAATAGGTTTTATTTTTTAAAGATTTTTAAATTTAAACTAATTTAAATGTTTCAGAAATCCTCTTTTTATTGATATGCACACAGCTACTTGCTGAGGCAGCAAACAAAAATTTCAACTGTATATGTGGGTTTTGAGATATGGGCATCTGTCTGCTTAGGAAATAGTCTGGACTGGACTAATTTCACACAGGTCTCTGAGCAGCTATCCAATGCGATGACCTTATGAGTATTAATGCTGGGCTGAAATCAAACAAGCACCCCACTATTACCAGAGCTGTGCATGCTACAAGCCTAAATAACTGCTCTCTCTCTCTCTGTCTCTCTCACACACTTCCTCCACCCCCATAGCTCTCACACATTTTCTAGCATTTGGACACTTGTTGAGGACAAAGGCTGAAGGACTTGCACTGTGCTCTGAGTCATGCAGAAAGAATGCATGACGTGTGGGCCACATCTTGACTATCAGAAACCAGAATTAGAGCAAAAATATGATTATGCCTACATTATTCTTAGTGCTGCCTTCTAGTCAGCTATATCAGAGAACAATCGGAAACAGGAAGTAACACCTTTTTCAACAAGTGCAGTACGTATAGAGGAAGTATTTTCACTTAATTCATTAAAGGGAATTTCCCAACAACACACATTAGCTGATGATGTGACTTCCTCCCAGAGCACCAATATTATTATATGCCTAAGAAAACATAGGAGAAAATAACTCCAGCATGTTTCATAAAATGATTTAATGTAAGAATTTTTGTATATACTTTATATGTTGCATCAAGATTAGCAGATTAACAGCAGGGCTCATGGCACATGTGGTTAGGGCCCCTGGACAATTTGGGAGCCTCCATAGGACAGTAGGAAAGTGGGTAGAAGGAGGGGGCCACTGGTGCTGGAGCTATGGCTCTATCCCCTACTCCTTCTCTCCTGGGCTCTGCCCTCTGGCCAGGCTGGAAGCTAGAGATAAGCTGTGACAAGAGCCACCTAGGAGGCCCTGGGCTGATGTAGGGAACCCCGGACCTTCTATCTGCCCTAGGCTGGGGCTGAGGTGCCTGAGAGCAGTCCACAGGCCGTGTCTCTGCTCCCCCATTGCTAATGGTACCCTGGGGCAGGTGCTCTAGCATGGCCTCCTGCCTCCTACTCAGGGTCTGTAGAGAAAAGAGACCCCTCTCTGGCCTGGGAGATGGTGAGGAGCCCAGAGAAGGTCACAGGCCTTGAGGAGTCAGTCAGGATGGTCTCCTCCAGTGCAGGTCCTGCTGCTACTGGCCTGGTCTCAGCAGCCACCCCACTCCACCCTGGCTCACTCAGTGCCTATTTGGCTACAGCTGCAAGGCAGGCTCATGCTCCCAGGGACAGCCACCCTCCACTACCTGAGACAACAACCATGTATAGCATTGTTCCCCCGTCACCTGTGGCCCAAGACTTGCAACTTGGGGAGGCAGTGCTCCCCATGTCCCTCACAAACTACACCTACACAGTTGCCACTCCACAGCTGCCCAAGGCTATTACGCCCATGTTAAAACTAAAAGAAGCTTCCAGAAGCTAACAGACACTAACAGAAGCTTCCAGATCACAGGCCCTGGTTCTGATGGGGGGCTTAAATACCACCCTGACATCTGTTGGGAGACCAATACAGCTGCACACAGACAATCCAGGAAGTTTTTGGAGAATATAAGGGACAACTTCCCGGTTTAAGTGTCTAAGGAACCAACCAGGGGCCATGTGCAGCTTGACTTGCTGCTCACAAACAGGGAAGAATTAGTAGGGGAAGCATATGTGGGTGGCAACCTGGGAAGCTGTGATCATGAGACGGTCAGTTTTAGGATACTGAAAAAAAGGAAGAAAGGAGAGCAGAAAAATGAGACCCTGGACATCACAAAAGCAGACTTTGACTCCCTCAGAGAACTGATGGGCAGGATCCCCTGGGATGCTAACATGAAGGGGAAACAAGTCCAGGAGAGCTGTCTGTATTTTAAAGAAGCCTTATTGAAAGTGCAGAAACAAACAATCCTGATGCATAGTAAGAAAAGCACATATAGTAGACGACCAGCTTGACTTAACAGTTAAATCCTTGGTGAGCTTAAATACAAAAAGGAAGCCTATAAGAAGGAGAAACTTATACAGATGACTAGGGAGGAGTATAAATATATTTTTTGAGAATGCAGGGGAGCAATCAGGAAGGCAAAAGCACAATTGGAACTGCAGCTAGCAAGGGATGTGAAGGGTAACAGGTTTCTACAGGCATGTTAGCAATAAGAAGGTGATCAAGGAAGGTGAGAGATCCTTATTGGATGAGGGAGGTAACCTAGTGACAGATGTGGGAAAAGCAGAAGTACTCAATGCTTTTTTTGCCTCTGTCTTCCCAGACAAGGTCAGCTCCCAGACTACTGCACTAAGCAACGCAGTCTGGAAAAGAAGTGTGCAGCCATTGGTCGAGAAAGAAGAGGCAAAGAGTAATTTAGAAAAGTTGGAGATACTAATGCATCCGAGGGTGCTGAGGGAGTTGACTGCTGTGATTGCAGAGCTATTGGCCATTATCTTTGAAAAATCGTGGTGATTGGGGGAGTTCCTGGACAATCGGAAAAGGGCAAATGTAGTGCCCATCTTTAAAAAGGGAAGAAGGACAGTCCAGGGAACTATAGCTTAGTCAGCCTCACCTCCGTCCCTGGAAAAATCAGAGGGGATCCTCGAGGAATCCATTTTGAAGCACTTGGAAGAAAGGAAAGTGATGAGAAATAGTCAACATAGATTCACCAACGGCAAGTCATGCTTGACCAACCTGATTGCCTTCTATGACAAGGTAACTACCTATATGGAGAAGGCAGTGGACATGATATACCTTGACTTTAGCAAAGCTTTTGATATGGTCTCCCACGTAATTCTTGCCAGCAAGTTAAGGAAGTATGGACTGGATAAATTGACTGTAAGGCAGATAGAAAGCTGGCTAGATTGTTGGTCTCAACAGGTAGTGATCAATGTCTGTCTGGTGGTCAATATCAAGTGGAGTGCCCCACGAGTTGGTTCTAGGGCTGGTTTTGTTCAACATCTTTATTAATGACCTGGATAAGGGGATGGATTGCACCCTCAGCAAGTTTGCAGATGACCCTAAACTAGGGGGAGAGGTAGATATGCTGGAGGATAGGAATAGGGTCCAGAGTGACCTAGACAAATTGGAGGCTTGAGCTAAAAGAAATCTGAGGTTCAACAAGAGCAAGTGCAGCGGCTGCACTTGGGATGAAAGAATCTCGAGCATTGTTACAGGATGAACTGGCTAAACAGTAGATGCCCCCCCCCCAAAAAAAAGACCTGGGGATTACAGTGGATGAGAAGCTGGATATGAGTCAACAGTGTGCCCTTGTAACCAAGAAGGCTAACGGCATATTACAGTGCATTAGGAGGAGCATTGACAGTTCTAGATAGTGATTATTTCCTTTTATTTGGCACTGGTGAGGCCACATCTGGAGGATTGTGTCCAATTCTGCTCGCTCTCTCTCTTCTCCCCCCCCCCATTACAGAGAGGATGTAGATGCATTGGAGAGAGTCCAGCAGAGGGCAACAAAAATGACTTATGAGGAAAGTCTGAGGGATTTGGGCTTATTTAGTCTACAGAAGAATAAGGGGGGATTTGATAGCAGCCTTTAACTATCTGAAGGTGGACTCTAAAGAGGATGGAGAGAGGCTGGTCTCAGTAGTGACAGATGACAGAACGAGGAGCAATGGTCTCAAGTTACAGTGGGGGAGGTCTAGGTTGGATATCAGGAAAAACTATTTCACTAGAATGGTAGAGAAGTACTGCAATGGGTTATCTAGGGAGGTGGTGGAATCTCTATCCCTAGAGGTTTTTAACTTAAACAACAAATTGTCCTGGCTTGACAAAGCCCTGGCTGGAATGACTTAGTTGGGGTTGGTCCTGCTTTGGGCAGCGGAGTTGGACTCGATGACCTCCTGAGTTCTCTTCTAACTATAATTCTAAAAAGTGGGGGTGGGTCATAGACCTATTGCCCTCTTGGCTCTGGCACCCCAGACTTCCAGATGCCCAGGACCCCAATAAATTTGAATCTGCCTCTGAAAAGAGGATCTTATCCTTAGACAAATGTAATGTTAATTGGATAAAAAATATTCTGTACTGGCTGTACAGTGCAATAATATAGAAGGCATCCAGTTTTAAAATATCTGAGGTTAACCAGATGATCCAGGCACAAAATATACTGACAATGAAAATGAAGTGAAGGGGGTGATTTCATATAGTTTATTCAAGAACTACCATCTACATGTTTGATTAGTCTTTAAGATGCTGCTAGACTATTTGTTGTTTAAGTTTTTTCTGTTACAGACTAACACAGCTACCCCTCTAGTGCTTCTGATATGGACATTCAAACAAAATTGTTTTGTTTATTTTCAAGTTTAATAGGTGGGATTTTAAAAAACTCCTAAGTGATTTAGGAACATGAGTTCCATTGACTTTCATCTAGACCCATTCCTTTTAGGAATTTTAAATTTAGTCTGGGTAAGTTAATTTTTTCAAAGTCAAATAATATTTCTAATTTGTAGTTTTGTCCGATTTGATGTATGAGCCTCTAAAGGTACTGGATGCTGTAAAAAACATAAAAGTAAATACTGTCCCTGTCCTGAAGAGCTCAAAATTGAAGGAGATGAGCAACATGCAAAAAGTGAGACACACACAGTCCAATACATATCTCATTGTGATGGGACCTACAAACACCACATTGACCCAGGAGAAATTGAGAAGCTTTACAGACCTAATAAACCTTGTCTTGCTTATAATTGTAGTAAGCATCAGACAGCATGGAGGGATTGAAAAGAGAAAGATCAGTTCATGTAGTGACTGAGGACAAGAGGGCAGACCTTTGGGTCTTACTCTGAGTCCTTCGGTCGTGCTAGAAACTTCTTATGAAATCTCTAGCTTTCTGAATATTTACTTTGTTAAACAGGAAATTATATATAGTGAGGCCCCACGAAGTTTTCTGATAAACTTAAAAAAAACATTTAGAAGTCGCAGTAAAACTGAAGTTGCATTACAATTTTTGTTTGAATGCAGTTTAGTTTGTCAATATATTGACACATAATGAAATGTGGAGCTTTTGCAAAGATACCCCTTTTTTGGGAAGCAGTGACTGAAGAATATTTGGGGACTGTAGCAGCTAATCAGCTGAACATGAGCTCTCAGTGGGAAGCTTTGGCCAAAAGTGCTAGTGCATTCCTTTGATACATAGACAAGGGAGTCTTTAATACGAACAAAAGTTATTTTTCCTCTGGACTTAGCACTGGTGCATCCACATCTGGTAGTGTCCATTTCTGGGGTCTACAATTGAAGAAGGATGTTGAAAAACTAAAGAGGGTTCAGAGAAGAGCTATGAGAAGGTTTAAAGGATTAGAATACGTGCCTTCTAGGGATATATCAATTGAACTCCTGGAGTCTGTCTTAATAAAAAGTTAAGGGGTGATTTTACAGGCTATGGCTATGTCTACGCTTTCCAGTTTTAGTGCAAAAATTCACGTTTTTGAACAAAACATACACTAGCGTTTTCACTGAAAATCCACATTTTTTCACTGAAACCCCAATGAGAGTCTTTACTTTTTTGCACTGATACATTTGTATTGATGTGCTAGTGAAGACTCTTGATTACTTTTACCAGTCTAACTGTCCTCCAGAGTTGTCCTACAAAGACTGACCACTCATGAACATTGAAACTGCCAGTAGGTATGCACCCTTCTTTTTAATGCCATTCTGACAGCTGGTGCTGTCACTACTCCAGGATACAAAAATAATCTCCTGCTGCCACCCACAATGCTAACAGAGGCAGGCAGATAGAATATGCTATGCAGAGTCAGGGAGGGAGGCTAGGCTGAGGTTGGGGTCTCCCTCTCCCACTGCCTTAGAAGTGGTAGTTTCTGGTGGCTGTCTCACACACATATGCACCCTTGCCACAACAATAACGCTGGTCTACAATTTTTTAGAAGTCGTCTGCTTCAGAGATAAAATGTG
>CM057846.1:105232808-105248365 GCA_030068395.1 Apalone spinifera | reverse complement strand
CAGCCCCCTGATGGACCTCCCGGATGGCAGCCTGCAGAAAGTGCAGCCATGCTCGCAGTAACATGTCTAAAAGAAGCACCAGTGTGCCCAGGGGGTCGGCTCCATGTTGCAGAGTGCTGTGGTGTCCCGAGTGAGGGCAGCCAGAGCATGCAGAGACAAAATACTTTGCTGTCCCTCATCGAGGTAGGCAAGCAAGCAGGGAAACCTGGGAATTGGCTGTCCGGGGGGTCCTGTTAAGCACAGGCCTCAGATAGCCTCAGGCAGCAGCCATACCAAGTAACTCCTGACGTGATGCCTGCCGGACCTGGTTCCAGCCAGACTTAAATGTGATTCAGCATCCACTCAGTGTGGATGCACTATTTCGAAATAGCCAAATGCTATTTCAAAATGCATTTTGTGTGTAGATGTGTTATTTTGAAATAAGTATTAATACGAGTAAATAAGAGTTATTAGATATTTTGAAATAACTCTGTAGTGTAGACATACCCTTAGTAGTTATACCTGCCGTTGCTATTTTTGAAAAGCACAGCACCATTCCAGTCTCCCAGAGTCAGCAAGTTCCTGCTGGGCATAACAATGCTTTGTAATGGAACTTCCCAACAGGATCTCACAGATTCATTAAAATGTTATAACTTCTGTCTGATTATATGAATTAGGGAAATTCTTGCTCAAATGGCCAGGCATGTTTGCAAACTGCATATGACAGTTATCCTATGTTACAAAGACAGTGAGCTCTCTCATCATACATACTTGAATACATATATAGAGAGAGAGACTTTTTAGCTCTGTCTTTATACTGTCCACTTGGAACAAGTAAGTGTATAGAAACCCTTTTTGAAAGTATAAATCCCACATCCCTCCCCCCAGGTTTCCCCCTCCCCTCTCCCACTCTCTCTCTTCCCTCTCCCACCTCCTTTCCCCAGTCTCACCAGTTTCCTTCCCCCCCCCCCCAGCTTTGTTACATAAAGAGAGTTTGTGTTTATGAAAATACATGTATTTTATTTTACATCAGGAAAGGGGGTTAGGGAGGGGTAAGTGGAAGGACGTGAGGGAGGAATGAGGCGCAAGCCCCCAGTGGAGCACACCAGGGAGGCTCTTAGTGCTCCTCAGGGTGGAAGCTCTCCCACAGGGCTTCCACCCTGAGGGATGTGGGATTTATATATTGGAGGTTTGGATTCATAAATAGCTAGCACTACTAAATAGATAATAAGAGTATCACTGTTTCATGAATGTGTGTTGTCCACAGCTAAACTCATATTTCTATTTCATATTATGACATTGGGTCATTCATCATAAAAAATAGAAATTACTAAAGTAATACATTTGTGATTCAAATTGGCACATTAGTTATGTTACAGAAAGAAAACTTCAAAGTTCATGCTGTTAAAAAGTTTGTTTCATTATTGACTGAGCATGACATGAGAGGATACACTTATTTCCAAACATGGTGTGTTATTTATTTGCAAAGTAAAATACAATACAGGGGAGAAACACAAAGTAGTTAAACATTAGCTGGTCTTTGATTAAGTTTTAGTGAGACGGTATCTGAGCCACACACATTGTCATCACAAATGATCATCCTTGTTGCAGTCTCCATAGACAAGCAAGAGATAGAATGACATACAGATTGAATTATTCTCTCCTAGCCCTACATGGGGGGAAGGAAAAAGATGTAGTCCAAAGAAAGAAGAGGAGAGAAAAATTGCTAGACAAATTAGTTTAAAATGTCTAAAGATGGATAAAAGATGGTAGGCATAGAGGAGAGAACAAAGGATCCAGAAGGGAAGACCTGGCTTTTAGCATAGTGAAATTAATTCATTTATTCTTTCTAGTTTTGTTTCCCTTGCTTGGTGAACCATTTGCATGAAATATTTCATTCAGTGAAGTTAGCACCTTATTATGTTTGTTTTGCAAATGGACTCTTTAATTTTTTTATTTTTTTTCTAAATTACTTCAGTATTGTTTGGCAAGAAATTTCAGGCTATGAATAGCTTCAAAGTATTTGACATGATCATGAAATTTGAATGGTTTGTGTCTATAATATCCTATCCAAGCTATGTGATTGAGTAGCTGTATCTAAATATTGCAGTCTATTAACAAAAACACTGTAACTGGAGAAAGAGAATAGAAAATAACCTAAAATTCCACGGGTCACACAAACCACTGAGGTTAGCAAGCCCTCAGAGCCCCTTCAAGAAAAATTTCAGTATTGTTTTAAAAAAATAAAATATTGGTAACCATGCATAGACCTTATCACATGCAACTGGATTCCACTTACCCTGCATCAAAGGAAGCAGATGGTAGTAAATGAAAATCAATGTTATTTTTTTAGAGGCAGGAGCCTTGTCTAAACTCAGCGTTGCCAACTTTCATTTTGAGTTTCATGACATTTGGTGCTTTTCTTAAAGCTCCAGCTTCTGGAGTTGAGACTAGGTGAGAATCCTACTTTTTTGGATAAGTGTCTGTCCCTCACAGTGGAAAAGATAAGCTGACTATTTGGATTTTTTTTTTAATGTTTGGGTTGGCCATACTGTGGGTTTGCAGTGTTAGTTGTTGATTGTAAATGGTACAGGAGACACTTAACAAATATTTGTTACAGGAAGGTCACTTATTCCTGGTCATGAATCACCACCATATGTTGAGCCTGTAACAAACATCTGCTGCGTCTGTTAACATTTACACTTGTGTTAAATAACATGCTATCAGTAGGGTTGCCGGGTGTCCAGTTTTGAACTGGACAATCCAGGATTTGAGCTTTCTGTTCCGGAAACAAATTGAGAAAATATAAATGTCAGGTATTTTCTAGATAAGATGTAATGTAGATTGTGATATAATATCAAGTGTGTCCGGTATTTTTATTGAAACCATCTGGCAATCCTAGCTATCAGGCAATTAATATGTATTATAATCAGATAGAAAATTCAAGTCTGGGGAACACTGGTGTAGAGACAGGTAAAAAAGCGTCTGCTTGGTTCTCAAAATATTAAGCTGTTCCTGTAAACAGAAGTCCATAGTGAAGGTTTGTTTGTCATTCTATACTTAGGTAGTGATAAAAAGAAAATTCCTTCTCCAGGGCTTTCAGTATGGCACTTTTTATGAGCTCTATAAATATTAAGTTAAAAAATAAGGAGCAGCTGATATCCTGTAAATACCTTTTATCATAAATTAAACACACTGAACCTAAATTTAGTGTATACACTGAGTTATGCTGATTTATACCAGCTAAGATTCAGGATAATTGATTTAAAGGAGTAAGTATAAAACATATTTTGTGCTTACTCTGCTCCTAAAGTTATATTTCTTGAAGATATTGATGTGGCACTGTCTCCCCTAATGCTTTGATAGTCTGCTTTGTTTCCAAAACGCTGAAAGTTTAAAAAAAATTGGGAGGGAAGGGCTTTTTAAAAGAAGAGTTGGGGAGCACCAGGAATTTGTTATGCTAGAACCACCAGAAGTAGTATAATAATACAATGTTAGTATTTAAGGTTATTCTGTTTTCAAAATTCCAGAGAGATTATATTTTCAACTACTAGAAAAATATTTACAATAATAGTGATATAGTGAATACATAGGGATGAGTCTCTGAATGCAGAAAGTTGTCATTTTTCAGCTATCCGCTTATTACACTGACCGGCAATCTTGTTGGTGTTGCACAGTCAGTGTTCCAAAGGGTTAATCAAAAGTCAGCCATGATGCTGTAATCCTCAGGGACTGCCAGCATGGTCAGTGTTGTGTAAGATCAATTTTTCAGGTGAAGCCCATTATTTGCTTTAGCAGCTGGCTCAGTCTTGTCTGTCATTTGGGTATCTTTCTATCCAAAACAACATGGCTGACATAGCAGGTAAAGCAAATGATTAACATACTATGTATGAACCGACATTCCTGCCATCCTCTGCTGTACCAAGAAATATATTGCCTCAGAGAAAAAGTCAGAATCTTTTCTGAAAATTGACACACAATGAGTCAGGAATGTTCGTCCTTGATTAGAAGAAGTAGGACTGTGTATTTTCTAAAGTACCAGTACCTAAATGAAATAATAAGATGCAAATAAAACTGTCTATCCTCTGTATTATTTGTATGTGCTATAGGCAATTTTTTTCTAACAAAATATCATAGTCACAGGGGCTAGTTTCCCAAACACTCTGGTAGCCATGCCCTTAGATTGGCACTGTGACCTTCCGGTATGAGCCATTTGATCTGAAGCGGGGCATGTCTATAGTTAAGTTTCTGTGTAAATGCTTTTGGTGATTCGTGTCTAGTTTTCCCTTTATTTAAAAAAGACAATACATGTTATATTAGGGATGGAAATGTGATTTGAAAATTTCAGAGCTAGTGGCCTTAACATTGGCTAACCTTGTCATCAAACCATCTCTTTTAGATACTTAAATGGACTCCCCCTCTCCTCCCTTCTCCCGCCACCTCTATTGTAGTGTCCAAACACCTCACAATTCTGCTGTGAGAATCAGAAATGCTGCTCTTCTCATTTGGTAGATGGGGAACTGATGCACAGAGAGTAAGCCCAAAAAACACAGGAACGTATATGATAGAGCAGGAAAGTAAACCCAGGTCTCCCAAAGTCAAAATGAGTACTCTAGCCGCTGGGCTATCTTCCTTCTATTTTGTCTTGTATTAGAGGATCAGTAATTATAGGAAAAAGCCACACCTTTTGGGGAACAATTTTTTCTGTCTCTCTCTTGCACAGCACATACTGGGCTCCTAGACCATAACTGAGGCAGGAGAAGACTCCCGTATTCCAATCTGCAGAGAACTAGAAACTTAGCGGGAGGAAGTAAAAAGCGTCCTTACTCCTGGCTCTTACATCTAGTGGCAAAACTACTACTAACTCCAGAACGGTATGACAACAATACAGTCCCACATAGCTAATCCATATCTAAACCTATTGGATAAGAAATTAAATATCTGTAGGGGAATGGCTTCCCCTACAGTGCCAGCTAGAACCACCAAAGACAGCTAAACCAGGGAAACATGGGATTATAGACTAAGGACCTGGCAACAGCAAACTGAGCAGCTGGCATCAGGGTACAGGAACTTCCTTCAAAGGTAAAAGAAATGCAAACAGGATGTTGAGCAGGCAATGGAAAGCAGAAATGCTGTGATACTAGGCTCATTGGGAAGTAACAGGAATCTGGTGTAGGATGATTGGGGGGGGGGGAATAGACAGGAATGTAGCTACAAAAGGCTACGTTTATTGAAAAGACAAATGAGTTTGGGTATCTGCCTGGGACACTAATTGCCAATGAGGAGTTGAAAAACTCATCAGGGGGAAATGATACAAAGTTCAGGAGATTTATAACTGATTTTAAGTACTTTTATTGAATAGCTAAGCAACTAACCATGCTGCTTTTTCACAAAAAATTAAGTGCTAAATAGGATTTTAGTGACTAGATTTATCAGTATTGATGGGGCTTCTGAACTAAACTGGAATTTTATTGGCTATATAGTTTTGCTGATGTAAATCAGAGCTTTGCACTCACTCTCTCAATCTAATTGCAATGCGCTTTGAGCAGCTAGATGAATTTGGCCTGATTCATCACTGCACAGTATTACCTCTGCCCCCTAAGGAGGTCATGAAGTAAGGCACTTCCCTTTCTGCTCTCTAAGGGTATGTCTACACTTGCACCCTCTTTTGAGAGAGGGATGCAAATGTAGACTTTTGAAATTGCAAATGAAGCTGGGATTTAAATATCCGGTGCTTCATTTGTATATTCGCATTATGGCGCTATTTTGAAATAGTGCCATTTAGAAAAAAAAACGCTGTCTAGATGTGGTTATTTCAAAAGAAAACCCTTCTTCCGAAATAAATGGTAAGCTTTATTCCTCCTATGAGGTTTACCAGTTATTTGGGAAGAAGGGTTTTCTTTTGAAATAACCAGGTCTAGACAGCGTTTCTTTTTTTGAATTGGCACTATTTCGAAATAGTGCCATAAAGCGAATATGCAAATGAAGCGCGGGATATTTAAATCCCAGCTTCATTTGTAATTTTGAATGTCTACATTTGAATCCCTCTCTCGAAAGAGGTTGCAAGTGTAGACATACCCTCACTGAAGTAACATCTCTACACCTCTTCCTTCCACTGGAGTCCCCAGGGCAAGAGTCATATTGGGGATGTCCCTAGAGGAATAGGTTTGTAACCTGAACACTGCTATTGGCTACTGGCTGCTGGATTGGCCTTTTGGAACCATAGGCAGCCAACCATGCTCCAGAATAGCCCTCATGCTGCTCTAACCTGCAGCAGCATAGAGCAGTTCCTTGGCCAGCCCAGGATGGGGGAAAGCACTAAGGTGACATAAAACTATCGTTGATCCCCCACCTCTCAAGCTCTGCATTGAGCTTAGCTTTGGTATAAAGGTACATGGGCCCAAGAAGGGCAAGAGCTTTGCAATTTTCCTCATACACATTTGTCAGTATCCTTCGTATTTGCAACAGCATGCAAGATGAATTTTTTCTGCCCTCTGCAAAGTCCAATAGATGGCATGTTGATGACAAGATTCAGTATTGTGCTGCTACTTCCGCTTACCTGCAAGATGTGGCAATACAGTCACCATCCTAAAGAAGAAGAGACCCAGACCCTCAAGGCTTCTTCTGTAACTTGTGGGGCCAAACTGGCACTAAATCTATAATATTTCTCACCATTTATAGGGTTAACCTCTTGTTAGGAGAACATTAAATAAGGATTTGTATATTTTACTCGTACATACACGATGGTGTACAGTTGGGCAGCATGGTCAGACGTTAATGGAAATTTGACATGTGCTAAGGAAATAACCCTGGCCAAACAGTACTTTTGTTTTGTAGGTCCAAATTCTAATGTCTGCTATGTGGGTGTAAATTTGTAGCAATTTCTTTCATTTGTGTAACTGAGTAACATCTGGCCCTTCATTCAGGAATACTGTAGCTCTGCTTCTGTGTAGAACAGGGATGAGGAACTCAAGGCTTCCCTGGATCTGGACCCTGAGGCTCTGACCCCCCAGCATTGGGAAGCCCACCCTTCCAGGGCACTGGCACACACAAAATTTACTAGCCTGGGTTCCCTAGGCTCTGGTGAGTGAGGGGAATGTGGGGAAGGAATGTCTTTCTCCTTCTCAGTCGGGAGCCATGTCAATGAGGATTTTTTTTTCTTCTCACTTGTGTGCAGCCCCCAACTGATTTTTTTCTGTGTGCCAGCGGCTCCCCACCCTTGCAAAGAAAGGCTGTTCCAGTAGCTCTTAAATAGAGAACCTCTCAGAAAAGTCAGTAAAATGAAATTGGAGAATTAAGTTACAGGGCACATCTAGACTATGTTTTACTTTCGAAAGAATATATTCCGCAAATTCGGCGGAAAAGTGCATATCTTCTTCTGATCGCTTTTTCGAAAGAGGTTTACAGGTTCTTTTGAAAAAGGTTTTTTTTTTCTCCAAATGAACTGTGTCTAGACTGCTTGCTTTTTCAAAAAAACCTCTTTTGAAAAAGCAATCGGAAGAAGATATGCAAATTCCTACTGAATTTGCATATCTTTTCGAAAGTAAAACATAGTCTAGATGTGCCCACAGTGAGCTAAAGCCACTTTTCTGTTGAATGAAAGCATCCATGAGGAGTGGGAAGGGTGTAATGTGTTTTCATGTATGGCACTGACTTGACATCTGGAGTTGATTCACTTTAACTTTCTTGAGTGTCCCTGTGTAAAAAGCCCTTAATTGGCCACTCTGCCGATCTGCAGGGGGTTCTCTCAAGCCCAGATCCTGCTTAATCAGTTAAGTGGTTAAATGTGAATCTAACATTTAACTGGTTAACTGATTAACTGGAATTTTACATCCCTAGCCTGGAATGGGATTGTTTTTCATAAAACCATACAGAAAGGAGACAGAATCACCTGGCAGGTGAAAGGGGCTGGTTGGGGGTACACTTCTCCCCCTTCCAGGACTGCCCCAGACCTCAGCCTCCCACCCTTCAGGTAGTATAAGGCAGGCGGAGGAGTTGAAGCTCCCCCCCAGATTCATAAGGGGACATTTCTGTCTGTTCCCGTCATCAGGGAGTGAAGGGAAAGTGCAGTTTGCTGCATTCCTCATCCTATATGTGGAACACAGGGGGCAAATAAACCTGGACTTGCCCCTGTTGAGGAACATGCACCCCTCCCCCAAACTGTACCCAGTGGATCTGCAGCAGCCATGGAGAGGCACTTCTCACCTGACCCCAAGCTGCTGTGGTGAAAGAGGGCTGGGGTAATCTTCTCCCCCTGGGACAGCCTACACACTAAACCCTTCATGCCCAAAACAAGGGAATACAAGTGACAGGTCTGTTGAACAATAAGGTTTTATGTGATTTTATGTAATGTTGAAAGTGTTTTTATTGCTTCTACGGTCAAATTAAGAAACAAAAATACAAACTGTCTTAGCAGCTATGAAACTGTTGCTTTTTTCCTCCAGTAGTTAATGGGATCCGATTTTCTCCATTCTAGCCTATCTTTGTGGTTGTTAAGATATCATTTTTTTTATTGTTGTTAATGCTTTTCAGGTATTTGTAAGAAGTGATTTAGTGGTTAGACTATTGTAGGCCTGACACAATGAATATAAGGACCTTTCTAAGGCAATATAGGAGTATCCACATGAAACTTGTTCATCTATTGTGTGTAGACAAGGCCTAAAAATTATGACCAATGCCTGTCTCTCAGGTATTTACTCCTCTGCCCTTGAATGAGTTATTTAAATCTCATTCGGTAGTATAAAGCACACAGAAAAGAGTTCAGAATATCCAAGAGTAATGTCCAAAGTGTTGCTTGTTCCAGAGCTCAAACACAAAAGCTCTTCTGTGAAATAGATGGGAAAATAGTCTGGGCATATATGCCAACTTTGTGGATGTTCCAGGACTCAAGCACCAACAGAAAATAATTAGGGGGTGCTCATTCCCCACCATTCCTAGTGGTTCCGCAGACCCATAGCTAGCTGCGGATCAATTGTCTGGGGGCGGGGCAAGGCTGGCAGTAGGCACTCCAGAGAGGGGGACAGAAGCAGATGGAGGGCACTTGTGGAGGTAGGTGGAGCAGGAATAGACAGAGCAATGGCTAGGACTTGGGGCAGAGCAGCAGTGGAACACCCACTGAGTAAAAGAAATGTCAGTGGCTGAGAGTCTGGGTATCCGTGTATAAATTAAATGTATTACATAGTCTGCTGTCCTTCAGAATTCCTACACGCAGTGCACTGGGAGTGAACGTTTACATGTCAAGACCAGAATGCTTTACTTGCTCGTTCAAAGCCAGGTTGTTTCAACCCTGGAGGTGCCTGAGAAGCATTTGGTTGTTGCTTTTGCATGCAAGAATTTTTCCCCTCTGTACTCTACCATAGTCCCTGAAGTCCCTTTCTTCCAGCAGCTTGTAATACATCTGTTTATGAGGATGTATTTAAACATATGCCCTGCTGAGCCTTCTCCTAAATGTCTGACTGAAGATTATCAAGCTTATTAAAGGAAATATGATTTATTTAAAAGGAGTATGAAAGAAGGGAACTGATGCTTTAATTATGTTACCAGAGACAACACAATGAATCTTTGCAACGGTCATCTCATTCATTCTGCCAGAAAAAAAACCCTCTTTGCTCTTAGTTGTCTCTTATTTGTTTAGGAACATAAGAGTAGCCATACTGAATCAGACCAATAGTCTGCATAGCCAAGTTCATGTCTTCCAACAACAGTGGCACCAGATGCGTAAGAGGGAGTGAACAGAACAGGGCAGTATATCCAGTGATCCAATCACTAGGGTGATTTTGGGACACCCAGAGAATGGAGTTGCATCCTTGATCATCTTGGCTAATAACCATTGGTGAACCTAACCTCCATGATTTTAAGTAATTCTTTTATGAACGTAATTATACTTTTGACCATCGCCATATCCCCTGGCAATGAGTTCCACAGGTTGAGTATGTGATTGTCTGAAGAAATACTTCTTATGTATGTTTTTAAACTGCTGCTGTTGAATTTAATTGGGTGATCCCTGGTTCATCTGTTATGTGAAGGGGTAAATAACATTTTCTTATTCATTTTGCTCTATACCAGGCCTGGGCAAAATATCTTCGGCAGGTTGTATCCAGCCCACCAAGACACCAGATGCAGTCCATGGACACAGCAGGGAGCCTCAGGCAAACTCCCCTGCTTGCCCCCACCACCACACGCTGCTCAGAAAAGCAGCTGCTGGTGTGTTTGTGTTTCATAAACTGTGAGCAGGGGGCAAACAGTAGTGGTGCTTCATAGCTACTCCTGCCCCCAGCACAATCCCTTTGGCTGGTTTCTGGCCAATGGGAGCTGCCTGTTTCAAGAACAGGGAGTGCATGAAGTACCACTCAACCCTACTGTCAGGCTCTGCAGCCTGTGCAGGGGCATGGCTGGCTCCTGCCTGAGAAACATGCACGGCTGCTGGCCAGGGGTCTCACAGGTAAGTCTCCCAGCCGGAGCTTGCCTCTGTCACCCCGGCACCTTCCCCTATCGCTCTAGCCCCCACTCCTGCCCTCTACTCATTTTCATGTGCAGGGCTCGACAATTAGGGCAATCTACTCGCCCATGGCGAGTAGATTTTAGCCCAGCACGGCGCCGCAGAGCGATCTGCGCATGCGCAGCATGGTCTGCGCATGCACAGTGTGCCAAACCGTGCGGCTGGCGAGCAGGGCTCACTGCCGCTTGTCAAGCCCTGTTCATGTACATAAAGACAATAGTTCCTGTATGGACTCCACCTTTCCCTAAAGTTTCCAAGTTCCTAATAAACTTGAACCCCCACCAAACACCCCCATCTCATACTCAGAGACTCTACAGTTCTGCCTATATATCTGCCTTGTGCATCAAATGAGAATCATTTCAGAGAATGCTACCATGGAGTCCTGGACTATAATTTCTTCTATAGCAGTCTAAATCTGGCCAGGACCTCTCTCCTTCCATTCCCTAGGTCATGGGTACCTACATGTATCACAAGCACTGGCTCTTTACCCAGCACTGTACGTACATGTATCTAGATGTCTCAAGAAGCCCAAAACATTTTCACCCAGTGGGCAATTCACTATGTGCTTCTGTTGGTCATCACAAACACATCTATTAATTTCTAATAATTGAATCCCCTCATTAGTATTACCTGTCTCTTCCTACTACCCCCTACAGGAGGAACCTCCTGTACCATGACATCATCTTGAAGAAGGGTCCTAATTATAGGGTCATTATTCTCTGTTCTGACTCGATGTTCTCCTTCTCTAAGACTTTCCTTCCCCTCAACAGCACAGAGGCTGTCAGACTTGGTGTGGAACCACCCAGCTATATTTTGGAAAAACTCATCTATGTACTTGTCTGTCCTCTCAGCTCCTCCAGGTCAGTTGTTCTGGTCTCAAGAGCTCATGTCAGATCTCTGAGGGCCATGAGTTGTTCTCACCAAACATACACATACCTTTGCCTACCAGGCAAGCAATCATACATGATGCAAGAAACTAGATAGACTCAGAGATTTTGAGATCAGAAGAGACCATCATGATCATCCAGTCTGGCCTCCTGTACATTGTGGGCCACAGACCCTCGTCCACCCATTCCTGTGATAGACCCCTACCCTCTGGCTGAGTAAGCTATGTCTAGACTGCAGCGCTCTTCTGGGATACCGGAGGTATCCTGGAAAAGTGCTGCCATGTCCAAGGAATGTGTCCGCTTTTCGAAAAAAAAGTTAAAAAAGTGGACGCATTTTTTCGGCATCCCTGTAAATCTCGTTTTATGAGGAAGAAAGGATGTTCTGAAAGAGTGGGGTTTTTTTTTTCTGAAATTTGGCCCATGTAGACAGGCCAAATTTCGGAAAAGCCTCTTTCAGAAGTAAATCGCAAAAAGATACACAATTTGCGTACCGCAAATTGCATTTATTTTTCCAATTTATCTTTGTAGAGTAGACCTGGCCTTACTGATAACTATGGTTTAAAGACTTCAAAATACATAGACGCTCCCATTTACACTAATTTAAACCTGAAAGTGACCTATGCCCTGAGCTGCACAGGAAGGTACCTTATTCTGCTGCTGGATTTCTGCCTGTTTTGTTTTTACTTTGCAGGGTTTGGGGATTTTTTAAAATAGGATTGTTTATTGGACAAAGTTTAGAGAATGTTTAAGTGTATCTGACTCTCACATTCCCTTTCTAAACTACCTCACAAAACTCCTCTGTTCACTGGTTCTTCTGGTTGCTTACAAGCTGACTTTTTAAATCCCTGTTCTACTAGAGCTAGTCCTGCCCCATGCCAAGGGATTAGGGATCAAAGATGAAGCATTCAGCCGTGCCTAGCAAGCTGCTAGTCTTAGCACACAGCCACCCCAAACAGACCACACTGTAAAATTCAGCCAAGCTGGAAGCATGCAAGAGCAAACAAACTAACAGACGACAAACTCTCCATAAGGGTCTTTCATCTGGAGGAGACTCTCTCAAAACTTGCCTTTTTGTTTCTCTTGTTTGCTACCAGACAACCAGGCAGCTAGCGAAACAGAAGGGAAAAGGATCTAAAATTAGGGCATACCTTGTTTAGAATTTCTGTAAAAATACAATCTTGTATATAGCAGGCCTTCAGATTTGTGTGGATAGAATTGTGATTAATTTAAATAGAGATAGGAAATTGATGGCCATGACAACATGTTATATTTCACAGCTTCCCAAGCACTCATTTCTCAGCACTCTCAAGCAGCCAATCAGACTAGTACTGGCATGAAAAATTCCATTTTCTTTCTTTGAGAAACCCGTTGAATTTTATTCATTATTTGTATTACAGTAGCACCCAGATGCTAGATTGTGTACAGTATGACTACGTCTACACTACAAGTTTTATCAGAAAAAATATACAAACGAGGGACTCATTTGCATGAGTAGCAATCTCATTTTCATATTTTCTGCCAATCCATTTTTGCACTGGGGTTTTTGCACAAAAACCAGCAGTCTATATGTTTTCTTTTTGCGCAAAAAACCCTTTTTCTGCAAGATCAGTATGGGTACCTCATTAGCATATTTTTTGCCAAGAAAACTCATACTGTAGACATAACCTATATGTGCACACACAAACAGAGAATCTCTACCCTGAAAAGCACATAATCTGATTTAAGATTAGATTTAACAAACAAATGGCAGGAATACAGAAGCCTCCAGTAAGAACAGTGCAAACAACATGTAGTTCCATAAACTAGTGTTATGTCCTCAGTTTACATCGATTCAGAACATTCTGTGTTTTAAGTAGTATAGAAATCAAATCAGACATTGAAATCAGTAAACCCACCTGGTAACCTTTCCGTAGATTATCTACAAATTAGTCTGGTATGATTAAACCTTCCACTGTCGGTGTTTAGAAAAAAGCAAGAACATAACTCCTTTATGCTCCGGAGCTAGTGCACTACTGTGTTGAGAACAAAACTTAATCATGGACATTAGTATTATACTGAAGGTTTTCAGGTTGCTGTATCTTTAATTTTTAAAGAAAAAAATGGGAATAGGAAAATTCAGATCCTATACCCTAAAAAGAATTCCCAACTTTTGTAATCATCATATGATTACACTAAAAACACTATAGTATACAGGGTCTGATCAAGTGCCCAGTGAGATAAATTGAAAATCTCCCATTGGTGTAAATGGTCTTTGAGTCAGTCCATGTGTAGGGCTATGGGATTCAAGGAAGAATAGCATTGATATAAAGGCATTAAACTAGGATTCAGGTGATCAGGTTTAGTTCTCAGATCTTCTGTAGACTTCCTTCATGACTTTGGACAAATCAATTAATCTCTGCGCTTCAGTTCCTGATCTGTAAAATGGGAGTCAACTTTTTCCTTTTCTGTTTTGACTGCAATATCTTTGTGGCAGAAACTGTTTATTACATGTACAGACAGGACCTAGCACAATGGGCCTTTTTCTGGACCACAGGATTATAAAATAAGCCATATACTGATATTATTTCAGTTTTTATGCTGGAATAGAAGCAATAACTGCTCCATAATACCTACATGAAGTAGAGCCATGTAGATAATTGGTTTTTTTTTTAATTTGGTGGCAATCCAAAGAACTGGACAGTTTTGTTTTGGGCTTTCCCCCTTTGGCAAATCAAAATGTAAAAAAACATTTTGGACTGAACAAAACATTTAATTTTGCTTAGATTAATATTTAATATTTTAATACATTTAAGAAAATCTTCAATGAAAGAAAATTTAAAAAGAGTTGTTTTAGATTGCATGATTTAAATGTTTCATATTGGAATCAGTAGTGCAAACTATTTCGATTTTTTGGAATTATTTTAGTCCTTTTTTCTATTCAAATCAATGTATCAAAATTTGCACATTACAAAATGTTTCACTTGAGTCAAAGCTGCATTTATTTATTTATTTATTTATTTATGCCAAGGTGGGGGGTAAGTTCAGGTCAAAAAAATTTGCCCAGCTTTAATGTTAGGTTTGCTAACAACTGAATGAATATAATCTATGCATTGCTTAGCTGCTTAACTGAGCACTGCTCTTTAGTCTATTCCTGGCTGGCATGAATAGTCCCTTCATAGTGTGTGAGAACATACAGAGATGATCTTTACTGGGCTTTATTCAGACCGGTGCAGTCACATCAAAGGCATGGGTAGTGTACTGAGAGTCTTGCAGTAGTCTGAGAGCACAGAAGGCCTCACTTTAGAAAAACACTTATACACATACTTAAGGTTTACTCCTGAGATCATTCTGTGCCAAAAAGTTAAAAATGTTGTGCACAATATTTAAAGAGTCTGCAAAATCCTGCAAGTTTCATTTGTCAATGCAGAGGTTCCAGCATGGCAGTGGGGAGCACAGGCCAGTAGGTGCACAAAAGTGGGAGATCACCCTAAAGCCCTCCCATGCCCAAAATATGGTCTCAGAGGTGAGATACAGCATAAGGCCTGAGCCTGCTCCAGAAACTCCATGGGTGAGAGGGTTCTGTGTGGGACAACATGGGTGGAGGCAGCTCAGTGTGAGGGGATTTGGAGGCACAGAGATTTATTGGGGGGAGAGGTTCAAGGGGCAGGGGCAATGAGACTCTGCAAGGGCTTCCAGGTGAAGGTGGTTGGGGCTCAGTAGAGGGGTTTTGGGGTCTCAACTGGGACAGGGCTGGATGCTAAGGGAATGGGGCTTGATAGGGTAGGGATCTGGGTGCAGTTAGTTGGAGGTTACTGTTGTGCAAGTCTGGGGCGTTGCAGAGGGTGGGGCATCAGGATGGGGGTTTCAGAGCAGGGAGCTCAATAGGCATGGTGTGTATGCAGAGATGGGGGCCAGAATCAGGGAGCTGGGTACAGATGAGGCTCCAGATGCAGGGATTGAGGTTCCGTGGGGTGGAGCTTGGGGTATAAATGGCTATGGGGCTTCTGGATGTACAAGGTGAGGCATGGCAGAAGTGTCTGTGTATGTGAGATTTAGATGACTGGTGGTTGGGTGGGTGGGGAAACAGCAAACTGTACAGTGACACCTGCCCCACCCACCTGAGGAACTATGTGGGGAGGAAGCAGAGGAGGATACTGAGTTTCTTGAAGCTGGGGAAAGTTTCTAGGGGGTGGGTCTGACACAGCCTCAGTGAC
>CM057846.1:105193111-105207464 GCA_030068395.1 Apalone spinifera | reverse complement strand
CTCATTTGCATAGCTTTGGCGCAAAAGCACGCCAATGTAGACGTAGCCATTGTGAATATCCAACCTACATGTCAGCCTACCCTTATGACCTAATTGGAAACATCCATGCTGTAATTTACATAACTGAAATGGAGATAAGAAGGGCGGGTTGCTTTTTCATTTCTGAGAGATTATATTATCCTGCCAATGTCCAGAATGCCAAACAGTTTGGATTGAAAACCTTCCCCTTTTCCAACAAATATATTTCGGTTTATCTTCAAAAACAAAACATGTGTAGAATTGATCTACCATGGGCTTCATCCCAAACAGAACATCTCACTCACTCTTGAAAAAAGCAAAAACCAGGATATTCTCTAAGGAGGGTGTTTTCCTGGTTTGACTCTCCTGCAACATTAGTATCTGTGGGACCAGTTCTCCTACGCCTAATGCTGCCTCCTAACCACACACAATAGAAGCATTATTTTCAGGCCAGTATCTCTGCAGCAGAAATAAAAAGACCAAGATGTCAAACAGCTGCAAAGTGCTCAAGGCACTGCTCTAGGTGTAACCTCTTGAATTCCAAAGCGAGTATATTTAAAGTATTTCTCCCCCAGCATCACTGGCCAAATGTAACAAACTTTGTAGAATGTAAATGTGGATTGCAAAGGACACATGTTAGCTGCCTATTCAGAAGAATGCCTAGGGCTAAGTTCTTCCAGTTTCTCTAAACACTATATTTTATTCATGTCTTTTGTCTGGATTTAAACTAAAACCTTTGACTATTCCTTGAGTAACACATCTCCTTTTTTTTTTAATCCTACTAATATAGTGCTGCTGCTCAGAATATTTTTATTTGTTACAGAGAAAGCTACTCTTATAATTCAGCCCTTAGGACTGCAAGGGCCAGCACTTCTGCCTTTTGAAGGAAGAACCAGCTGCAACACAAGCTGATATTTCTCCACATGAGGGGCCCCATCTCTTCCACCAGTGTAAAGACGTATGGACCCCATAAATATCAAATGCAGGCCTGTATGCAGGGGGGTGCGAAGGGTGAAAAAGCACCCTCTGTGGTCCCCCAGGTAAGCATGTGCATATTGGCCAGAGCCTCCCTCCCCCATGCTCTGGCCAGCTGGGGGAAGGCTGGGGCTGATTTCCCCACTTACTTGGGGGACAATGGGGGATGCATTCACACCCTTGTGGTCCACATTTACCAAAAAAAAAAGCACACACACCCCACAGAAGTTCCTGCATATGGGCCTGAAATGTGTTTCACTGATATGAAACTAGAATCAAGCCTTGTGTGAGGCATAATCTCTAGGCAGTGAGAGTAAAGCACATGCATTTAGAGTTCGGGGATCATAGTATCTCTGGCTCCCCTAGATTTTATTACTTTGTCCTTTTAATGCTCCCCACCCCAAGCCTGAATGAGAGTGGTATCTTACTGTACAAGTAGTCCCATTCAGCTTGATAATAGTGCCTTGTTGGCACAGCCTTGTGTTGAAAGGAAAAGAAGAAGCAGAGAGCTGCACTGAGACACAGAATGTGTAGTGTACTGACATAAGAGTAACCCTGTTGAAATCAGAGAGTTTGCTTTGTAGAGTGAGGCCGGCAAAATTGCTCCCCTTCTAATGAAGCTGGCACTCCAGATAGATAGATAGATACATCAGCAATCTCCTAACTATATGGCATAGAATGAGAATGAATCAGCTGTGCTGTGGTAGCTCTCCTGTATCAAGTCTTATCTAGTATGTAACTTTGTTAAAACATTTAGGATTCATCATCCCAAATGAAGCTTCCACATTGCAAAGACATGGCATTCAGTCAGTGTTGATGATTCTTTATTAGCAGTGTCTGTTTGTGGGACCATCTAGACAATTTTTCCCAGCTATACTGTGTGTTCCTCATTGTAGAACATATCCAAAGGGATTAATTTCTACAGCAAATTGTATCCATTGTTTGCTTTAAACCCCAATCAAAGTACTTAATTTTGGCAACATGTTGAGTTTTTGCTTAGTTTTATAAAATCACCCTTTTCTTTTCCTCATTGAAACAATTCCCTGAAAAGAAGCTCATGTACTAAATCTTAGCAGTGTTCTCACTCACTTTCTGCAAAGCAAACCGATGTTTAAAAAAGCATTGCATGGTAGTTAATGGAAATCCTGAATTCTGATGTAACTGTAGGGATTTGGCAAATTATTTTTTGTTAATTTTCTATCAAAATATTTTTATTTTACTGTGACAGTTCCTGGTGTGTCCAGAATTGTGAGTCACCTCGTTTCCCCTTGCCTCCAGGGAGAGAGACACTTGCTGGTACCTAACTGGGTGTCAGCTCCCTGACACCCCCTATCTGTTAGCTACCCAAACACTCTGCTCAGGACTATCCAGGGCTGGATTTAGGGGCAGGTGACCCAGGCAACAGTTTAGGGTGCCAGGCTCAGCATGTTATTTTTATTGTAAATGACAAAAGGGAAAGTAGAATGTTTGATGCAACATGTTTCATATATTCTGTATTTGCTTATATTTGGCATGAATAAATACAGATTTTAGCATGCAAATGTATCATCTTATATGACAGTGATACATCATGCATCAAAGTTGTGAAATGTGCTCCAAATGCAGTAGAAATAAAGTAATCAAAATTTAACAAATGGTTTGGGGAGCATACACGCCTCACCTGACTGGCCTTTGGGCTATGCTACCTGATTTTGCCTTGCAGTTTAATAATAGCTGCACGCCAGTCCCAGAGACCTTTTGAAGTGTTCAGCCCCTTATTCACCAAACATTCACAAGAATACCAGGTCAATTGTTCCCAAAGAGACAGTGTACACACCAGCTTGGATGATTCAATTTAGAATCAGCTTCTTGTATAACACAACAGCACTGCATTATATTTACAGTCAAAACAATCATAAACGTATTATCAAAGACAGGGATTAGAGAAATAGTCAGGATAATGAAAAGAGAAAGGTTACATATAAAACAAAATCATAACATGTTTTCCAGAGAGTCAATTTAACTTAACAGGCTAATCTTCTGTCTAAATTAATTTATCTCACCCCAAATGTCTTTTGTGGTGTTTCAGCCACACCTGACTGAGATCCTGTTTTCATGAATGTGAACATGCTGTTCATTTATTTCCTCAGTTGCAAAATAAAAAGTGTCTTCCCCTCATATTTCTGAAAGTTCATTGGCTGCCCCCAGACACAGGACAACCCAGTGGGGTTCTGTCTCCAGTATGCTATCTCCCCATTGATTTCCTATTGTTCATTGACTCATATGTAAATAGTGCTCCAGGTTGGCTTACAATGCTTAATGTACATATAAGCCAAAATAAACAGTTACATATACATCCTTTGGCAGAAACTTTTGCAGCAGTCCTGCCTTGATTCAGACATTAGCAACATATTTTCATTATACTTTTAAAATAGTACCTATACATACGTTTCCCAATTATATTAATAAACTTAAAATACAACAAAAGGTCTGGTAGCACTTTATAGACTAACAAAACATGTAGATGGTATCATGAGCTTTCGTGGGCACAGCCCACTTCTTCAGATGACTGGAATTACGAGTTTAAGACACACATAACTCTGGTCATCTGAAGAAATGGGCTGTGCCCACGAAAGCTCATGATACCATCTACATATTTTATTAGTCTGTACAGCATAAACTTAAAAAACAACAAAAGGTCTGGTAGCACTTTATAGACTAACTCAGCTCCCCCCTGAAGCTATTGATATTAATGATCATCATGATTCTGACTTTCATTTAAGACCTCACATGACATCATTTATGGTTAGCTACCACAAAAGCAGTGAGCTATGGGTAGTCAGTTTGTCAAGCCTGTTAGAAGTTTCTGTTAACACAAGAGTGTTCTTTCTGCCATTTGGCACTACTGGTTCTTTGTGTCACACTCACAGACTCAACTGTGTTCATTAATTCACCAGAATAGATTGGAAAAGAAAAATGTTTTACTTGCTACTGCAATTTTCATGATTAAAGTAGATCTCATGTACCCCTGTTACTTTAAATTTGTAATCAGATTTGAAGGCTCACAGCATGGAGATATCTGCGTAGTAGACTGGTCTCGCCACATCAGAACTGCCTCACAATCACTTTTTCATTTGTAGATGATTTTTTTTCTGACAGGAGATGATTTTCTTCTTTTCTAAGTTACTGCTGTACAAGCTGAAATTGTGAGAGACTAAATTCTCTAAATGTCTTAGCCCTAGTCAATTAGTTCAGAACTTAGTTCAGATGAGTTTGCTGTTACAAAAATTACAGTAGGCGCTATACATTAAAAACTGCTCCTTTTCCCTTTGCAGTCAATGGAAAAAACTTCCATTGGTTTCAGTTGCACAGGATCAAGCCCTTAAAATTTTTTAACACAATCCCAGTAAATCAAGGAGTTTTAGTTTTACTCAACCATGTCACAAGAATCATTGTAGCCTCATTTCACTGTTTATTTTGATTTCCCCTAATAGTAACTTATATTGAAGTCAACAATCCTAAAATTATCATATTTAGTTTGATCTGCCCAAATGATCACAAAATACTTTCTCCAAATAATGAATGAGATAAGTGTTGGTACATTTTACACAATTTTAGAACAAAATTCAACCCTCTATAACTGCCATTACATTTTGAATCAATGGCTAAAATGAAGCCAAATCAAAGAAAAGTCAACAAAAAATCTGTTAACTCTGCATCATTATTTAACAGCCATTTGCTGCAACCTTAAAACAAATACAGCTTTACTAGGCTCTTGGCTTTCTCATATCAATCCTGGAAAGCTAAGGGTGGGATTTTCAAAAGTCCTCAGTGTTGGCCTAACTCTATTTCCATTTAAGTCAATGGAAGTTCCACTGATTTCATTCCAAGCAGAGCTAGGCCAATGTTGAGTGCTTTAGGAAATCCTATCCTAAAATGTGATAACTCCTGTAAATTGATGGAGGAGTGGACCAAAATGGCTTTTTCTCCCCTACCCTTGAGGTTCATAAGCATAAAAATCTTAGCTGTCTCAGTTATAAATCTCTAACAACTGATTGTGGAGTTCTACCTCCTCAGAGACTCTTTGCCTTAGGACTATCAGGGTATGTCTACACTACAAGGGCATTTCAAAATAAGTTACTTTGAAATAATAACTCCCAAAATGATTATTTCGAAATAGCACATCCATACTACAGGGAAGCCTCGAAATTAGTCAGAGGCAAGCTCCCATACTGTGGACGCACAACCTCAATTTTGATCCCCAAGAAGCACTGGGGACTAATTACTTTGAATGGCCCTGGGGAGGAGCTATTTCAAAATAGCATCAGTGGAATGGCCACACTACTGCTATTTCAAAATGGCAATTTCAAAATAAACATGATTCCTCATGAAATAAGGGTTTTATGCCCTCATGTAGCTGTTCTTTAGAGATGTATGGCTTTCCATAGAGTGATTTACTAGGCCTTCAGGTGCCTACCCAGTTTCATTACTCCACTTTGCATTTCTGTGGGAGGTTTGAGTCCCCTGTCTGCTGGTATTTAGGTAGAGCCTATCTATGTACCATCACAATTATCTATTAGGCTATGTCTACACTATGAGTTTTTTCGGGAAGAGGTAGTGCAAATGAAGCACTGATTAGCATTTTGTCACACTTCATTTGCATAATCTATTCCGAGCCGTTTTTGCGCAAGAGGTTTTTGCGCAACAACAAGCAATGGGGCCATGGCTGTTTTGCACAAAAAACCCTTTTTGCGCAAGATCCTTATGCCTCTCCTGGAGAGGCACACTGCTTGTTTTTGTACAAAAACCTCTTGTGCAAAAATGTCTTGGAATAGATTATGCAAATGAAGCATGACAAAATGCTTCATTTGCATTGCCACTTCCAGCAAAAACTCGTAGTGTAGACAAAGCCTTATTAACAGTCAGTTAGACAAACACTGGCTCCTGAAATCCTTTTACTTCTCTGTAGTTGACTGAACCTTAAAGTCCTAGAGGGTCATCAGTACAGACAAGTAGGAATTTTTTCTCCAGGGAGAGGACAAAAGACCATGAATCTTCATGCTAAAAATGAATGGTGCATCCTGCTGCAGATCTAATATCTTGAGTTATAATAACCTCTTTCAGGAAATAGAATGCACTCCTCATGTCAGTAAAAAAGTATATTTTGTGTGTTTCACTTGAAAAATCTAGATATAGCTCAGAGTGTTGGTATCCTTAAAGCCTATATAGATCATTCATTAATCCGTATCTAAATCTCCTATTAAAAAAATCAATAACTGTGATTAAAATCGGTCATTTATAAAAATACAGTTTTGCAAGATCTTCAAAACACAAACAGCTTTCCTTATGTGCAGAAGCAAAAGAACAGACGCTGACAAAAGCCCAACATGGGTAAGTAGGTGTACTCTACTGTGATATATATATCTGTCTGAAGTAAAAATTAAAACTTATAATAACTATAGACACACTAAGCTGCAGAGAGGACTTTTCCTTTCTAACACGAACATTTAGCTGTACTTGGACAGTTGCCTTTTTGAACTTAGAGTAAACTTAGTAGTTCCTTTAAAAAAAAAAAAGAAAAGAGGAGAGCGAAGGAAAAGAAATGTAGTAATTGCTCATCAATTTTTCTCTCACTCAGAGCAGTGTTAGCCCACATTTGAAGTACTAGAGATATCCCTCAAACCTTTAATGACTTTCACAGAGGTAAGCAATAGGCTTTTTAAGAGCGACTGTTGTTGAGATTGCTTGGTTCCCTTTTGGGGACCCACACAAATCAGAATAATACAAAGTGTGTGAGTATTTTGGCAAGAAGAAATAGATAAAAGAAGTCTTTGAACTTTGTACTCTGCAGTGTGGTTTGTGCCTAGAACTCTCTGGTACCAGAATCAGCTTTCCACAATTGTTGCATTATCATATTTTAAAACAAATTCATTCTATTGTCTTTGCTTTCCATGGTTGGTGATTTATTTGCATATGTGAACATGGAAAACAAATTTTAAGCTCATAAACTCTGGTGTTTTTGCACCAAAAATGGCACTTGTTTATATAAGGTGGGATACTGAAAAAATACAGCAAGGGACAGAGTTCCCCACTCTTAGCAGAAACCTTATACAAAAACAAGAATCTGATCTCACCTTTCACAAGTGCCACAGAAAGCGCACTTGGGCCATACGTACACTAAAAGCATTTTTCTGGTATAGCTGTATGAGTACATCATACCATCAATGAACTAGTGCAGTGTTTCCCAAATGGTGTTCTGCAGAACCCCGAGGTTCCACAAAGTGAAAATAAGGGTTCCATGAGAAAATTCCATTACAATAATATTTTATGATTGTTTAAAAAAAAGTAATATTTAAGCATTTATGAATTTTATTGAAAACTATTTTCATTTGTATTTGCCACAATAAGTGTCCCTGTGTAATGCCAGCTTAGTCAGAGAGTGGGGACGATGATGTCACTACTCAGCACTGATATCCATATATTAGACTGTTGTTAAGCGTTCTGCAAAATTCTTTCAAGTTTAAAAGGGTTCTGTGGCCAAATAAAATTGGGAAATGCTGAACTAGTGGGAACACAGTCTTCAACAGCAAAACTGCTCTTTTGCTAGTACAGCTTATTCCAGCCTCACTGAGTTATATCAGCTGGGTTGGTAAAACTGCCTGTATGCTATGGTTTATGTTGATCACAAAGCACATATCATTATATCCCTGTCTCCTCTCACACTTTGTGTGACTATAACAAGACAATATTAAATATAAAGCCTGAGCCAGTCAACAAGTCTTACTGATTTCCAGGAATGGCACTGTGGGTAAGCCCTGTGAGTAGAGCTGCTTTGGAAATTATTTTTAAAATTGCAAAATTTCTCAGTTTTTTATTGAAAACCCCAAAATCAGAATTTTTTTCATTTTCAGATTCTCATTTTGGGTTTTAGGATACCTATTTTGTGTGGTGTGTCTGTGTGTACATGCATGTGTGTGTGGGTGTGTTTCAAAAATGTTTTGTTTGTAACCTGTTATTTTTGCTCACTTTTTCTTAAAATCTTTACTTTCATTAATAATGTGTTTTCGGCATATATGGATTATAGGGCTATATTGTTATATTGGAGATGATATTCAGCTGAATCAAATAAGCCTGGGTCTGTATATATTACCGCCTTGGGAGTGATTAATATGGTAGTTACTAAGAAGGTCCAGTGATGGGGTGGGACACTAAAGGGGGATGATTCTGAAGTAGTCAGGGATGGGGGTTCACCAATTATTTACCTGCAAGAGAAAGTAGGATTTGAAAGAGTCCAGAGAAGAGAGCTTGTGTGGCAAAAGGGCTGGTAGTGTCAGGGTGTTTATAGCCAGCTAACACAAGAAAAAAAAACACTTGTTGAAGCCAGGGAAAGATAAGTGACTCACAGTCATGGACATCCTGAGCAAAGTCATTTTCCATCAAAAATACCTTTAGATGGAAATGTTTTGATCAGCTCTACCTGCTAGGCCTCTTTACCTACTGTCCTTACTAGTGTGCTACCCTGAAATATTCATACCCACCATTGTTTTCTTTGAAGCCCTTGGCCTGATTATAAGAAGGGTGTTTATCATATCAAAAACAACAAGGAGAGTCTGGTGACACCTGAAAGACTAACTAATGTATTAGGGCATAAGCTTTCCTGAGTTGCAGCTCACTTTATCAGATGCATGAAGTGAAAGAATCAGATGGCAGAGATAGATACAGATATACACACACACCCTGATATGGGAGTGCTACAACAGTGATAATGAAGCTAATTAAATCAGGGTGGATGTGGCCCACTTCCAACAGTGATAAGATTACTTACTGTAAATTTCCTCGTTAGGTATTCCCACCTTCTTATAACTATTGGAAATGGGCCACATCCACCCTGAGTAAATTGACCTCATTAACCCTGTTGTAACACTTCCATCTCAATAGTTATATGTTCTGCCACCTGATTCTTTCACTTCATGCATCTGATAAAGTGAGCTGCCACTCACGAAAGCTTATGTAACCTGTTACCGGACTCTCCTTGCTGTCTTTGGTGATACAGACTAACTCTGAAACTTTTGTATCATATCAAAGAACACAAACAATGCCATGATCCATCAAAACACAGTTACAGTTTCAGATGTCAAATCCCAGATATTCTTGATGGAACTGTTCATGATCAAGCCATAGAGTGAAAAACATGAAGCAAACAAAAAAAAATCACCATTTCCAAATTATGAATGACTGAGTGCAAGTTGCAGTTTGCATGCAGAATTTGTGAGCAGACACTGACTAAAGAAGCTGAATCATTCACTCAGCACTCTTTGTGTCATTTTACCAATGACCTTGTGATTCTGCAGGAGATAGAATCATAGAATACTGGACTGTAAGGGACCTCGAGAGGTCATCGAGTCCAGTCCCCTGCCCCCATGGCAGGACCAAATACTGTCTAGACCATCCCTGCTAGACATTTATCCAACCTACTCTTAAATATCTCCAGAGATGAGGATTCCACAACCTCCCTGGGCCATTTATTCCAGTGTCTGACTACCCTGACAGTTAGGAACTTTTTCCTAATGTCCAACCTAAACCTCCCTTGCTGCAGTTTAAGCCCATTGCTTCTTGTTCTATCCTCAGAGGCCAAGATGAACAAGTTTTCTCCCTCCTCCTTATAACACCCTTTTAGATACCTTTTAGATCATTTACCTGGTTTCATTGTAGAACTGTGGCCTGATAATACAGTGAATATGCACCCGAGAAAACAAAAGCTATCTAGGTATTTATACTATACTCACCACTATGGTATCTGATGAGAGTATGTTATTAAGATAGAGGCCACTTGGGCAATACAGATCTGAATTTCAGATTTCAAACACATTCAGAATTAGGGGGCTTCAGCAATCTGGGGGTGGTTTAAGCCAATCTTTATTGAAAGGAAAAGCAATGTTGAATGTTTTCTTATGACTGCAATATTTGACCTGAGAAAGCAATAAAAGTTTCCATGTTCTCATCCAACCATTTTGGCAAAGGAGTTTGTTATGCTCAAGAAAGCTTTTGCCAACAAGAGGTTCAAGGCCTCTCTTTGTTCCTAGGTAAAATGAGCACCATCTCTGAGGGAAAACAATACCGTTTAATGGCTAACACGGATCAGAAGAAACTACTGGAAAGGGAAAATGTCTGGATGTATCAAACAAATGGATTTTGTTCATTAGTTCTTATTGCAGGATTCAGATTGTGGCTGAACAGGTTATACGACTTATTTCTTCCAATGTTTGTTTGATGAACAAATTTCAGGCCTTCAGGAAAATATGTGAATGCAAGGGAGAATGGATAACTGAAGCTGTGTTATTAATCATATCATATTATATTTTGGTGCTTAAGAAACACTAAAAATGGCACTGTTTACACAGACACAGCGAAGTAGACGATACCTGCCCAAAGAACTTACATATAAACAGACAAAATAGATAGGGACACAGGATGGAAGAAGCAGAGTGAAGAATGTAATGGCAGGAAATCTTTTAGTTCCTTTGTGGGGCATAGTTAGGAGAGGATAAGCTAAATAGAAATATAAGTGAAGGGAATGAGGATGAGGGGCACAGGATGGGAAGAATAGAATAAGAAGGGGTGATACTTCCAGTGTGTATGCAGGGGTTTGGGGCACACCATTCTCATCTGCTATGGGTCAGCTCCCCAGCTCCTCCGGCCACAGGCAACACAAACGTTCCATTATATGCCTATGTCTAGATAGTACTGGGTCCTGCTGCGAGGGCAGGGGACTGGACTCCATCTCTCAAGGTCCCTTCCAGTTCTAGTGTTCTATGATTCTATGCAGGCCCCTCTTGCTACAGGCTGCAATAGGCACACTCCAGCCCCCGAGAAATCTGAACATCTCTCTGGAGTGTCCAGCCCTTATTCCACTGGACACTCACAGTATTCACAAATTTGTTGCTCCCAAAGCCACACCAGTTTACAATTAAGATCACCACTCTACTTAACTCACAGCACTTAGATAAATGTATAGTGAAAACAAGAGCGGATTGATCATAGCAGATAGAAATATTGGAAAAAACAAATGGATCTATGTAACATAAAATCATAACTGGCATTCTAGAGCCTAAATGTAATAAAAATAAAAAAAATAGTCTAATAAAATAGTGCTCATTCATGCTTTCCAGCCACATGCCCTGTGATCCCTTTTTCGTGAGACAAGACACACTGTCAATTTGTCTACTAGGTGAAGAATTGAGGATGTCTATTTGCATACCCAAATATATCAGAACAATCCATTGCCCTTATTCATAAACAGGGTGTTCCCTTCTGGTAATATTTTCCAGTGGTTTTCCTCTTTTGTCGATATCACAATCTTCTGATTAGCCTACCATCAAGCTGAGTATGCAAGTAGACATAGATTGTGAGGTGGATAATACCAAGTACACAATGACAAGACAGGGAGATGTGTCTGTTACCATCCTGCCTGCAAAGAACATTCTTCTTTGAATGTCTTCTGCATGTTCCATTTTGGGACATGCTGAGCAGATGCTGCAAGAACACTAGAGCTCCCTGTTTGTGCACCTTGCCCCTCTCCAGTGCTTGAGCATGCTCAGAGGATATGGCTACAAAAAGAACCTGGCATCTTTTGACACCTCAGTTCCTTCCAACCACTGCAGCATTAGGACTAGAACCTCTCCAGATCAGTAGTAGATAAGTGCCTCTAAATTTTTCTTGTCAATAGTTTGTAATATAGTTAGTATTAGGATAAGTTTGTTTAAATAGAGGGGTCATGGTCATTAGTTCATTAAGATAATTACTGATTCCAATATGGCAGAGCACATGGTGAAGAAATATGAGTTTAAAGGAAGCATGTCAGATCTGGAGGCCTTTCCAGGTCTTAGCACATATGTTCATTGCTTGAAATGTTTAGGTGAGAATCAGTCATCAACATTCCATACTATATGCAGAACATTTGCTCCTCCAGCCTGAAACGGGGGCGGCGGGGGGGGGGGGGGGGGGGGGGGGGGGGGGGGGGACAAAATAGAATTCAGGCACTATTTTTACAAGAGACTTTGTCAGCCAAGCCTTTAGGGTCCAACAATTCAAAAAGATTTGAAAACAAGAATAAGAGATCCAAATCTTCTCTGACTATGACTGGATCCAAGAAAGTGGAACAAGAAGTATTTTTAGGAGATGAACACAAAGAAGGATCTCCTCAGGGTGGATTGCAGTATATCATGGAATCAGAAAGTGGTTCCTCTCCTGATAACAGTAATAGAGTACCAAGAACATTGTCCTCTTTTGAGGATGCAATTCAGTTTCATAGATTATTTCATAGGACAGCATCAACTTTAAAATTACCATTGATGGCCTTTGAAGAGGCCATACATTGACATATTGGAATCTGCTACAAAGAGTAAGATCTCATTGCCTATATTCTGCATCCGGTAACCTGCAGAATCTCTTTGGCCCAGTCTTCCATTGTGCCAAAAAGTTTTTTAAAAAAAAGGCTGACAAATTATACCCAATCCCATATGTGGGATTCCCTTGTTTGCACACATATCCTCAGCCTAATTCTCGCATGATAGCAGCCACATAATTTAAAGATCTAGGTCAGATCTTTTGCCTTCTGCCCCTTATGAATTAGGGATGAAATTGTTTCCTTCAGTTTCATTAAATATGTGCATAGCTAACTATTAAGTAGTTATGGCTAGGGAGGTAACCAGTTAACTGCTCTAGCCTGGTTGGACCCACCGTACTACACCATGGTGTGGAGGCACTCCATGCTGGCTGGGCCCACCATGCCTTGCCATGGGTGGGGGATGATCCAGTCTGGCCAGGCTGGAGCAGCTCCCTGCACACAGCATGGTGAGGTGGGTGGGCCTGGCCTGGCCAGAGCAGCCCTTGCCTGTGGCACAGTGCAGCCTGGACCGGCTGGAACAGCTTGCGGCACAGGGGGCCCAGCTGGGCTGGAGCGTTCCCCCCACCCACGGGATCCCAGTTAAGCAGTTAAATGTAATGTTTAACTGGATTAACTGATTAAAATTGATTTTACATCCCTAGTTATCAGTTTTATCTATGGGAGAAGATACATATATATTCACCATACAACTCCCAGATGATCAGAGGAAGGTAACATCAGCTCTCATTAAAGAGGGCCGGAATGTAGCCAACATGCCCTTTCAGAGCATCTTATGATGTCTCCAATGACGTCTCATGATGCCGTAAGGTCTGTGTGGCATTGTTAATAGCTCCATGGAGACATGAATGGCTACAGTTACCTTCACTCCCTATGAAAACAAGATATAAGGTTACAGGACTTACCATTTGAGGGAGATGATATATTTAGTGCAAAAACTGATGAGCTACTAGAGAATATGAGAGAGAGTCATTTCACAGCAAGATCTCTGAGGCTATTCTCTTCTGATAGATGCAAAACATGTATGCCTGTTTTCAGGTATTTACAGATCATATGCCCATCTCCTTCACCTTTGCTTTGTTATAACCAAAGAAAGCAGCCATATTATCAATAGCAGCATCTGAAAGCAAGCCTCCCCGCATACACAAGAGAGGGAGAAATCTTAAAAGTCTGAGACAAAAACAAAGAATTCTTCAGCCACATCCTCATTACCAAATAGCAAACTCCAGGTATGGTGTGGTAGCTGATAGCTTTGAACCAATTTGAAACCACTCTCTCCATATTTTTGTAGGACTATGCAGCACTTTAAAGACTAACAAGATGGTTTATTAGGTGAGGAGCTTTGGTGGGCCAGACCCACTTCCTCAGATCAAATTGTGGAAGAAAATTGGCATGACCATATATACCAAAGGGATACAATAAAAAAAAAGTGAACACATATAAAATTGACAAATCAGATTTTAGAACACGGCTACATCTCTATTACTATTCCACATTTTTGTAGACTGACTGTTCCAATGCATGGGAAATGGTCATCTTGGACAGATGGGTTTTCATCCAATTCATAACCCTTCATCCATGCAATCTTCCCGTCCGCCTACCCCTACTCCCTTTTCAGAGGCTCTTCCCACAAGAGAGTGCTAAAAATGGACACACAAACTGTAGTGCAGGTAGGGGCTACAGAAATACCACTGATTTTCAGGAACAAAGGTTTCTATTCCCATTACTTTCTAATCCTAAAAAACAATGACGATCTCAGACTAATTTTGGGTCTCACAGTCCTTAACAGATACATCAGGAAGTTTCAATTCAAAATATTATCTCTTGCTCTGGTTATCCCACCCTGTCTACACTATATTGGTTTGCTGCTTTTGGTCTCAAAGATACATATTTCCATATTCCCCTAAGACCATCAACCTGCTGTGGCAGGGTCAGTCCCACTCCTGGGCCCCTGACCCCTGTTCAGCCTACTGTCCC
>CM057846.1:105103615-105172556 GCA_030068395.1 Apalone spinifera | reverse complement strand
TATATAAAATTATGAGTGGTGTGGAGAGGGCGGATAAAGAAAAGTTATTTATTAATGCCCATAATAGAACTAGAGGACACCAAATGAAATTAATGGGTAGCAGGTTTAAAACTAATAAAAGAAAGTTCTTCTTCAGACAGCGTGTAGTCAACCTGTGGAACTCCATGCCAGAGGAGGCTGTGAAGGCTAGGACTATAATAGAGTTTAAAGAGAAGCTAGATAATTTCATGGAGGTTAGGTCCATAAAAGGCTATTAGCCAGGGGATGAAATGGTGTCCTTGGCCTCTGTATGTCAGAGGCTGGAGAGGGATGGCAGGAGACAGATCACTTGATCATTGTCTTTGGTCCACCCCCTCTGGGGCATCTGTATTGGCCACTGTCGGCAGACAGGATACTGGGCTAGATGGACCTTTGGTCTGACCCGGTACGGCCTTTCTTAAGTTCTTATGAGGAGGTACTATAAGCTGGTTTATATATGTATATATAAAGTGTTTTTAACTCTTTTTATTGTAGCACAAACACTGTCCAGCATCACACAATGCCAGTGGCAGACTGACTCGGTCCCATCCGGTTTTGCTCAGTTCAGCTGCTGCCACTGCTGCCTTGTGACTCGTTTTTTGCCAAAGCTCACTCACTAGGCTCTTGCCATTTTGATGCCGGACTATCGGGAGTGCTATACAATTGGATGCTGGACTATTGGAGTTTGACTGTATTTTGTTGAGATCGGGAGGGAGGGAGGTTCTTTATTTTGGTTGTTTGGTTAAACTCTGTGTGAATTTATATCTTTCCTCTCCCACTCACCATTTAAGTTACAGCCCAAAGAACTATGGTTCTCTGTGTTTTTTTTTATCTGTTCTTTTCTTAGTTGCTCTGTAACACCTAGCAACCAAGTATGCTTTATCAAGTATATCTTTTTGTTTTGTTAATAAAATAATATTTTTAAGGTGATGATTTGATTCTTGTGTCCTGGAAGGTAACAGGAGGTCTGTGTGTGTATCTGCCCAGTCTGAGAGGTCAGCTATCAGAGAGACCATTTGTTTTCTTTTGTTTCTTTTTTCAAGCTCTCTTGTGGCAGAGGAGCTTGGGATATGCCTCGGGAAGGAAGTCCAAATGCTTTCTTCCTGGGTTCAAGAAGAAAGGGTGTTTTCTTTTGTTCCACTTGGTGGTGGCAGCTACCCCCCAAAGCCAGTAAATCTGTGAGTGAGGAGTTTTTGTAAGCAGATTGTGAATAGTAGTTAAGAAAATATGCACATCTTTGCTTGCATAGATGTGCAATCTGGAGATATTACAATGTTCATGGATCAATAAAGAAACAAACCATGGGAGGGTTTCTATGTAGCCCTTGGATGCTTGCCTGAGTACTTAGAGGAAAAATGCCAACATTGTTGCCCCGCTAGTGATCATCCCAGTGCTGACATTTCCGGTACAAACCACAGTGCACCTGTGCAATAAAGATTTAATGTCTCATGTTGCTTGCTATAGGCAATTTCTGTTATTAATATAACAAATTTTGTACTTAGTAAATTCCTCACAAAAAGTCTAAAAAGAATGCTGTTAAGAAAATGTTTTGTTGCCATATGTCATAATTCAAAGGCCAAAAATTTTCAGTAATAACACTGAGTTCTGACATCTGTACTCAATAATTAGAAATTATTCTTCACACCTATAATTAGTAAAAACAAATTTAATATAAGTTGCATATAACATTTTCTTTAAAATAAGAATATTTTTAAAAGTCCAACTCTGCTCTGACCATATATCTTAATTTTGATATACACAGCTCTAACTACCTTTTATTTCTTTTTAAGCATGAAAACAATCATTATTTGCTCCTGGTATCGGGCCTGATTCAATGACCATTGGAAACAGAGGAAAAACAAGTTTCTTTTTGATTCCATTGGGCCTTGGATCAGACCCATTGTTCTTAGGTCAAAAGCTAACATAGGTCATTCACTTCCTGGCATTGATATTAGCAATGAGTGGGACTGCACCAGAGAAAATGTGTTCAATCATTTGGACTGAAATCTAAGGCTGCCTCATGTTGATGAGCAACAAACTGAACAACAATGGTGAGTAGTTTGAGAGAGTCTCCTCCAGTTCTTAGTTAGAAGATGATGTATAGGAAGCTGGAATGCCAGGAAGAAGGGGTAAAAGCAGGAAAAAATATAGGGTACCCTGAAGTAGCCTCTAAAAAAAAAAGAATTTTCAAATAAAACAAGCAAAGGTTAGGCTTAACGTACTTGAAAGGCAACATAATGGTAGACTCTAATTTTCATGCCAGAAGCAATGAGGAAGATCCCTAACACCACTAAATCTGCAAATATTACTCTAAAATCCTAGTGTTTATGCTAAATAGTGAAATATGCCAGTCAATATATTTAAAGATGACAATCCCTTGGATTTGGTTATGCTATTGCTTCTGCTACTTACTAGTTAATTAACTGATCAGCCTCCTTTATTTCATAGCAAGCCCATTCTGCTGCCATTAAAATTAATGGTAAAGTTCTTCTTGGCAACAGTGGTTGCTGGCCTTGGCCAATATACAGTGATATGTAAAAGTTAGAGATGAGCCCAAGCTATAAACTTTAGCTTTAGATCCAAACTTTTCCAGTGTGGTATTATTTGAATCTGAGTAGTTGATTCTGCTTAGTGTTGGGGAAGCAAGCAGTTTCACAGTTTGGACCGAGATCTGAACAATCTCCTAGTTCAAGATATTAGGTCAAACTTTTACAGACTGAAACATCTAGCAACACCAGGTTACATCGTATATTGTATGAATGCTGCGTACTGAATGAGCTAGGTGTGAAAACAGAGAGAAAGATAACGGGTTGTGGACCTAGACTGCACAATGTTAGCACGGATGCTGTCCCACAAAACATACTACCTAGTAACAGTATGTGTTAATTTTCTGATTTAAAAATAGTTTAATTTTATAATTAAAAAAAATAAAGCCTGGCAGAAGAGCAGCTGTCCAGTGGCTAACCTGTCTAAGGAAATATGCTGTGTGAGAAACATTGGACATTTGCCTATGGAGAGCGGATCACCAGCGTAAGGACCTGAATGGATTCTTTCAAACTTTATGGTGGCAGTGGGAAAGTCCTAAACTTTTTTCTTGGAAAAACAATGAGGAGTCCTGTGGCACCTTAAAGACAAGGGCACGTCTATGCTGCAGGGCAAAAGTTGAATTAAGCTACACAACTTCAGCTACATCAATTGCGTCGCTGAAGTCAAAATAGCTTAATTTTTTTGATTTCCCTTACTTCTTGTGAAATGAGGATTACAAGTGTCAGAGTAAGAAGTCCTCCAGCTCATCATTATTTCAAAATAATGGCTTGTTCTGTAGATGCGCTCTTTGTAATTTTGGAATAATGTTAGTTATTTCAAAATAACACTGCTGTGTAGACATACCCAGACAGATTTATTTGAGCATAAGCTTTTGTAGGTCAAAACCACTTTTTCAGATACATGGAGTGGAAATCACAGGGGTAGGGATATATACTAGCATATCAAAAGAAGGGAGTTACTACCAAGCGTTGGACCAATGTTAATGAGGTCAATTCAGTCAGGGTGGATGTGGCTCACTTCTAGCACTTGATGGGGAAGTCTGAATACCAAGAGTACCCCCTGAGTCTTTTTTTGGAATGTATAACGGATTTATACATAGCAGCTAATCCAAGATCATTAGTTAATTTCCCACATTTTTAAGGGCTGTTAACAATTGTTTCAACAAAGCCATTCTTGTGTGTATATATATTATGGCAAGTGCCTTTGTCTTATTGTATGTGTATTTTAGTACAATGCTCTTTGGCTTCCCCCTGCTGACTGTTTTTTTCAGTTACTGTTGATTGCTGTCAGTGTTAATGCCACCCTTTATTAAAGATAGGTTTGCTTAAAACTTCTGTGCTTCCACAGCACAGCTGTGTAGCTTCTGTCCAGTTAATCTAGTGAAAAAAGTGAAGTCCGGCTTCCCTTTTCTTTACTTGTATATTATGTGACAGGGTGAAGAATCAAGAGGGAAGTTCCAAGTATTGATATTTCAGTGAAAAAGCAAGAGGTGTCTGAGGTTTTTTGTTAGAGTATTTAGCATGGGGGTTGGGGGGTGATAGGGGAAGCCTCTCCTAGATTAAAATCAAATGTCTAACAGAGATGGAGGTCACATCTTAGAGGTGGTATCTTGAAATGTTTGATTAAATGGTGGTGAAATGACAGGGCAGTTTGGGATGAATCTCAGAATTTCCTTTTAAATGTCCTCTCAAGGCAAAGGATTTAGAAAGTCTCACAAAAACCAAGTGCATTTCTATGGTGGATTGGTCTGAAAGCAATTCTTAAAGATGTAGATAAACAAGTGTTCTATCAAATATTCGTTTGGAGTTTTCAGCAGAGTTCTTTGGAAAGCAGTGAAAAGTTTTGAGGAACTCTGGGAGATCTTTGGGGAAATTCATAGATCAGAGATTGGAAGGGCTCTTGAGGGAGGAGAAAGGAAGATCTGAAGGACTTGGAAAGGATAAAGTCAATTTTATTCATATAATATAATATAAATAATTTACCAAGTGACTTATTAGTGATTTTATTTTCATTGCCATGAGTTTACTGTAAAAACAAAACATAAACCACATGTTCTCCCAACATTTTCACAGAATCTGGCAGGGAGGATGCATCATGTCATATCCCTCACTGAGTTAACCATGACTAGATGACACAAAACATTTCTGTTCTTTTCCACACTAAGATATGTCTACGCTGCACAGTTATTTCAGAATAAGCTATTCTAGAATAGTTATTCTGAAATAGCTTATTTTGAAATAGTACGTCTGCACACCAGGGAAGTCTCAAAATTAGTCTGAGGCAGGCTTCCCTAATGTAGATGTGGTATCTTGATTTAGAGTCCCAGGAGGAATAACTTAGAATGGCCCTGGTGAGGGGCTATTTTGAAATACTGCAGTGCAGCATCTACACACACTTTATTTCGAAATAGCTATTTTGAAATAGGCGTTATTCTTCATAGAATGAGGTTTACAGAAGCTGGAATAAGCTGTCTGATATTTCAAAATTATTTCGAAATAACGGAATTGCTGGGTAGATGCTCGAATAGTTATTTTGGAATAACAGCCATTGTTCCGAAATAACTTTGCTATGTAGACATACCCTAAGGGTAAAATTGTCTTTAACATTTTGTATCATAATTCGTTTTCCCAGACCTAAAGGCCTTGTCTACACTACCAAATAAGGTCGAATTTATTAAGATCAAATTTTAGCACCCGGTTTTGTAAAGATGAAGGTGCATATTCCCACTATGCACAAGAGTTTGACGTAGTACATCCCCAGGAAGGTGGTTAACATCAACTTTGACAGTGATACACTGTGGATAGCTATCCCACAGTCCCTGCCACCCCTTTGCATTCTGGGTTATGCTCCCGGTACCCAATGGGACCAAATGTACCCTATGACTGGAAGATAGCTAATGTAACGCCAATATTTAAAAAGGTCTCTAGAGGAGATCCCGGAAATTACAGACCAGTAAGTTTAATGTCAGTACAAGGCAAATTAGTTGAAACTATAGTAAAGAACAAAATTATCAGACACATAGAAGAACATAATTTGTTGGGCAAAAGTCAACATGGTTTCTGTAAAGGGAAATCATGTCTTACTAATCTTATTAGAGTTCTTTGAAGGGATCAACAAACGTGGACAAGGGGGACCCAGTTGATATAATGTACTTAGATTTCCAGAAAGCCTTTGACAAGGTCCCTCACCAAAGGCTATTATGTAAATTAAGTTGTCATGGGATAAGAGGGAAGGTCCTTTCTTGGATTCAGAACTGGTTAAAAGACAGGAAACAAAGGGTAGGAATAAATGGTAAATTTTCAGAATGGAGAGGGGTAACTAGTGGTGTTTCCCAAGGGTCACTTCTAGGACCAGTCCTATTCAACTTATTCATAAATGAATTCAACTATATTGAATTCAACTATAACAGGGTTTAAAAGAGAACTAGATACATTCATAGAGGTTAAGTCCATTAATGGCTATTAGCCAGGCTGGGTAAGGAATGGTGTCCCCTAGCCTCTGTTTGTCAGAGGGTGGAGATGGATGGCAGGAGAGAAATCGCCTGATCATTACCTGTTTGGTTCACTCCCTCTGGGGCACCTGGCATTGGCCACTGTTGGCAGACAGGATACTGGGCTGGATGGACCTTTGGTCTGACCCAGTATGGCCGTTCTTATGTTCAAAATAGTGCAGTGGGTGGGTCTGGATATATGTCATCAGCATCTCCTCCCTCTCCCCTGCTTGAAAACAACAGCAGACAATCTTTTCTCACTTTTTTCCCCTGGTTATGCATGCAGATACCAGAGCAGGGCAAGCATGGAACACATTCTGCAACAAAGTGTGGAGAGCACTGCAAACACCTCATGCCTTATGCTGTGATATGTTCAGAGCCTACCCAGGTACCACCAGAGTGAGGAAGAATCTGAGGAGGCCATGAACAGACTCTTGTGTGAGGCATTTGAGATGAGCGATTGGCAGATGCTGGTGGCATTCAATCCACTTAACACAGTGGAATGCCAGTTCTGTTGCAGAGAGACATCCATAGCTAGGTGGGACTTTATAGTGATGCAGCTATGGGATGATCAGTAGTGGCTGCAAAACTTGAAATGCCAACAGTGATACTTGAAAACCCAGCCTACCTCTTGCTCTCATGGCTCATGAAACCATGCATAGGCAACCTGGACCACAGTATGAAGCAGTTTCAACTACAGGCTAAGCAAAGAATAGTGGTAGAATGTGCTTTTGGACATTTAAAGGGAAGGTTTTGCAGCTTATTGATTAGATTAGACCTCAGTGAAAGCAATGTTCCTGTTGTTGTGGCAGCCTGCTGTGTGCTTTATAATATCCGTGAAAGTAAGGGGGAAAATGTTATGCCTGGGTGGGGGCCAAGGCTCAGTGCCTGGCCACTAATTATGAGCAGTCAGAAACCAAGGCAATAAAGAGAGCACATTGAGGGGCACTGCAAATCAAAGAGGCTTTGAAAAAATCTTGTGAATGACCTCTTAACAATATGCTTTCCACTCCCTGTATTAAGTTGTGTGTGCTTGCCTAGAAGCTCCCCTCCCCCATGCAACACAAGCAGTAAAGACACGGAGAAATGTGATTTTATTTAGGGCACACAAAGAAGCAAGGTCAGAAAAGGAGTTCAGGGTGGGAGCTTCAGGAGGGGGAGGGAGAAGGGAAAGTAGCATAGTACGTTTGTTCAGCAATCAGACAGGTGTGAGAATGACAACCTTCTGTTCTGGGAGACATCCTTGGGGGTTGAGTATGAGGCTGCCCTTGATTTCCTGGAAGGGCAGGGGCTCAAACCATGCTTTGTGGATATGAGCAAACTGAGGTGTACTTCAGTGGTATCAGTAACAATAGCTTCCCCTGTTTATCCAGGTTGCCATGTGTGATATCAGGACACGTGGGAGAGGAGGCTATGGAACTTGGTGAGGCTTGAATGTGGGTGAGCATGGGCTGGAGGGGGTGCCTGCACATCATCAGCACTGACATGACCCTCCAGATGTTCTCCTGTCTCTTCACTTTGCATTCCCTCTTTGCTTTTGTGTCCTCATGCTCTGCTCGCATCTCCTGCAGCAGCATTTTCCTCCACTCAATCGCACCCTGTCCAAGCAGGCAGATTGCATTTGCTCATTGAACATGTCATTCCTTTTACGTTTTTGCCTTTTCATCTGTGCTAGCTGAATAGCTGCAGGAGCCAGACCCTTGGGAGTGGGCAGCAGGTTCGCTGTTGCACCTACTGTAATGAAAAGTGAAAGGCAGATTTCACAGGAGATTCATTGTGGAACCTAGAACCTAATCTCTTAGCACAAAGGACCGTCTGTCCAAGACGATAGGGAAGTGTTATGTACAAAGCCAAAGTTATGTTTTTAAGTGCCCACTATGCAGCAGGTAATCCCCGGAGTTGCCAGGAGTAGAAGCCCCTAGCACTGTGAGGACCTTGTCATAAGACCAGCCTGTTCTCTTAACAGGAAGGAAAGCTCTAGAAAAGTGTCTGTCTGAGAGAGAAAATAAGAGATACCTTGCAGTAAAGGAAAGTTGGCACCCAGTCACTACAGGCCTGCAATAACTCATGCTAGGGATTTTTTTAGCTTTCTTGTCTTGAAATGTAAGACCAGTTGTGATTATTGACATTGATCTCTGAACTACCTAAAGGAAAACAAGCCAAAAGACACGAGTAGCCTGACAACTATTTTTTGTACTTGGTGAATCATCCTGTTTTGTTGTGCTTGTTTCATCTCTCCTGAAGCGTCCATTGACTCCAGTAGAATATGGATACTCAGCATCTCTGAAAATCAACCATTTATAATCAGGTGCATAAATGTGGAGTTAGACACCTAACTTTAGAAAATTAGCTTGGTAATTTTGGCCTACATCCTAAGGTCGTTTAGCTGTCTGACAGGAAGTTAAACAAAATCTTATTTGGGCTATGAATCTCTTCTGAAAAATACCTCATATGAACCTTGCTCCTTTATTTATTATCATCCTCTTTCCCTCTTCCTTTGAAAAAAGAGTACAGGGAAAGCCACACTTACACAGCATCTCTGATCTGAGCAATGTCATTCTGAAACCTTTCCATGTTTCGTGAAACTTTCCTTTCTTGGATGGTTAATGAGCTGCCTCTTGGTTCTGATTAGTGATTCCCCTCTTCATCCTACTTGACCTCACTATGGCTTTCAGTGCCATGCTTCTTAAGTGCCTACCTCTAACCGCTGTGATATCTGCCTATATTTAACAATACATTGGGCAAGTTCATTTTAACTCTATTGAAATACACTGGAATAGAGGAGTTTGGGGAGGAGAGTATTTTTGCTAAATTATAAAAGCATTGTCCTTCCTAAATAAAGACACTCAGGTTATTTTTAGTGTTTCTTCTCTGGAAGAGAGAGAATCAGTCCTAGCATGCTGCTGATCTCATTAAGAGTAGCCTTACAACCCAATTAATGTTCATCTTATAGAGCACAGGAAGATAGCCCCTTACACGCACTCCACTATTTGTGCAGGTTGGTGAGTTCTATCTGGGCTATTAGAGGCTTCTTCTACCCTTATGGCTGTGGAACAACTGTCAGATGAAGATTGAAATCTTCAGCAACAAATGCTAATCCCACCTTCCCCACTGCCTGCTTTGGCATTGTTGTTTACAGGAAGCTGCCAATGGTTCTCCCGCTAACTGCAAAATGAGAGGAAAAGTGTTCTGCCCGAATAAGAGAGAATATCTGCAGAGATAAAATGAGGTAACTCTAAAAACCAAGATAGAAGCGAAAGCCTCATCAACACTTCATATTTTTGAGAAGTGCTGATTTTGAACATTACCATGCATGCCAGGCATTCATCCTGTATGCCAGGAGAATATGTACTTCTGGAGGCCATCCAGAAGGAAAAGCTGCATCTTATGATACAGAAAAGTCTCATTGATCTGCACTTTACTCTCAAGCCAACTCCTGTACCCACTCACTTCTTTATTAGGGCCTGATCCTGCATTCATGGAATTCAGTGACAACATTTATGCTTGACCCATTACTTTTTAATTCAGCACAATTGAAAATATGTCGTGCTGAATTAAAACATAATGGGTCAAACATAAGTGACATGCTATGGTTAAGGGTGTATGATTTCCATTCTAACCTGCTGTTTTCAGTTACTATTTTGTTTCGAAAAATTTTACCTCTCAGTTGAATTTTTTTCCTGTTTTGGGCGTCTTAGTTACGTTGTGATAAATGGATTGACAGTGCACATGAACAGGGGCAAGAGTTCAGCAAGAGCTCAGGGCTCTAGTCCTACAGAATTGGTAGATTATGAAGAAGTTAGCATAAGAAGCTGTGCACCTTAGAAATTCCACAACTGGGGAAAGCCTAAACTACCTTAAGACATTAAGAGAAGTTACATTATTCCATTGAGAACATAGTGGCATTTTTATGTCACACATGTCAATGTTGGAGATTAGGGCACATTGCTGGGGCTAGCCAGAAAGCAGCAGGAATTCTCATATTGAGAGAACACGATTTTATTGTTCTGTAATCTGAATTTGGTTACCCAAGCTCTCTGGGGGGAACTTCTTAAACGAGGAAAGAATTTGGGATAGAAAATGCAGACATGGTCCACTTCACTCCCACAAAGCTAAGGAACAGATACTGTCACAACACCACTGTATTTAGGGAACAAACTACAGAGGAATTTGTGGAAAAAAACCAGGTCTCAGCAGGATGACATGGCTACTGCTTAAACCAGAGAACTAAATACGAAAACTCAGAAAGAGAAAAACACATTAACAGATGTTTGTCTCCCAAAGGGGATAACCATAAGTACTGACTCCTGTGTAATTTGGTAACATGGATATGATTGCAGATGTTTCTATTTCTTTGCTTTTGTATTAATCATGTCAGCTTTCAAGAAATAATTCCTTTATGAATTTTCTTTCATTACCCCCTTTATGGTTTTTATTTACTTTCACACACTTACATTTTATGGGTATGTTGTACAAGTAGTTAAACAGAGTTACTCAGGTAGCTTTACGGTATCAAGATGAACTGTACATTGATAAAATGTTTTAAATATATTCTTCATTTAGCATACATGTTTACATGAATACACAGCTATATAATGGAAGCAAGGAAAACCAGATTAAGATCTCAGAACTACATCAGTGTACCTTTCAGTGTCCTAGAGGACACGAAATGAAATTAATGGGTAGCAGGTTTAAAACTAATACAAGAAAGTTCTTCTTCACACAGCGCATAGTCAACCTGTGGAACTCCTTGCCAGAAGAGGCTGTGAAGGCTAGAACTATAACAGAGTTTAAAGAGAAGCTAGACAAATTCATGGAGGTTAGGTCCATAAAAGGCTATTAGCCAGGGGGTAGGAATGGTGTCTGTTTGTCAGAGGCTGGAGATAGATGGTACGAGACAAATCGCTTGATCGTTGTCTTCGGTCCACTCCCTCCAGGGCACCTGGTACTGGCCACTATTGGCAGACAGGTTACTGGGCTAAATGGACTAAATGGACAGGCTACTGGGCTACTTTGGTCTGACCCAGTACGGCCATTCGTATGTTCTTATGTTCTAATTATTATTGAGTAAGAGAGCATAATACAAACTGCCCACTGCTCTTATGCTATAGCTTCAGGGGGTAGCAGAGTTAGTCTGTACAGGATAAACTTAAAAAACAACAAATGGTCTGGTAGTACTTTATAGACTAACAAAACATATATATGGTATCGTGAGCTTCTGTGCCCACAAAAGTTTCTCTTATTCTGTGTTGTTTTGGGGCTCTGTTTTATTTTTTTGCTTATTTGTTTAATCACATAGATTAAAACTGGGTCACAATTCAATGTAGGATTACTGCTTCTTTAGCCACTGGGCAGTGATAATGCAGTGTTTGTGCTTCCTTGAGACCCAACGTGTACTGACATTGCTGAGCTCAGGATTTGGCCTCTGAATTAATTTAGTGATAAAAGGGGGATGTTGAGGGTACTTTGTATGTTTTATCTAGATATGAAAATGATGCTCCAGAGTAGGTTCATGCTGAATCTTAATCTGCTAGGTAGTTCAGGAAAGTGGCCCACATATCTCGTTTTATGTATGTAATTTTCAAGTAATATCTGTTATATTCTAAATTCTTATAACAGAAGCACGCATAATTATTTTAACTTTTTCACTAGGACTGAGTTCTGTGTAACCAAGAGAGGAAGGAGGTGTAAGACACTGAAGATTGGAAAAAAATATACAATACATAGTATTTTCAATAGTAAGTACAATTTTATGCGTGTTACAATAGTTTATATTTAAATACTAGGATTGTGACTGTATTTAGAAACTGAAATTGATACATTTATCTCTGCTATAATTAAAATAGAAACCAATAGAAGAATAAACTAAAACAAACTATTAAGACTTGTAGAAATAGGTTGCACTCTAAACATAACAGTTCACAGTGCAACTTTTCTTATCACTATGATTACATATAAAGATCATGTTAAATTTTACATATATATTGTGTGAGCATAGATTAGGTAATAAACTAGTTGTAATATAAATAGGCAAAAAGCAAAATTAAGATTACTTTAGGAGCCTGTGACCAATTCTCATCTCATTTATATTGTTATAAACAGAGAGCAACTCTAATGGCCCTGAATTTACACTAGTGTAACAGAGATTAGAATCTTTCCTTCATAATCTGGATTTCCTGATTTCTGTGCCATTGTAGTGAGTTCTTTCCATTTATGTCTTCAAAATTTCTCTCAGATTTCCGTTGCCTTCCTTTCTCTTCACTTTGTCTGCAGCTGTCATCATAGAGTTTAAACTCTAGTTAGAAGTTCAAGGCAGATGTCTCCTATTGGATTCACTGCCAAGACCACTCCAACACAGCTGTTGGAGTAGTGCTGTGAGAGCAGCATGACAGCCACCATCAAAAGAGAGTGAACACATTACATCTGCAAAGCTTGTTAGCTTCCACTGGTGCAGGGTGTACATTCCTAATCACTTCTAACCTCAGGTGTCTCAGCTGGTAACACTTAAAATTACTCAGTTTCTTCAATATATTGGCTACTCTTCAGTCTAATTTTTTTAAAATCAGAAATACCACAAATTTAATACAATACTAGGGAGCTTTTAAAGATCTCTTCCTGAGGGACACGGCCCACACGGATCTGAATCTCATTAATAATGCCAAAACATTCAAACTACACCAATCAACTCTCCAAAATAGAAATTGGAACAACAATGAAGAACAAAGAATAACATTTAGCATATTATCAAAAGGGAGTAAGAGTCTAAAAGTAATAATTTCCAATTTTAGAAGAAAACACATGAAATTGAAATGCAACTTATTAGATCACTTTGTTTTAATGGGGATTTCTTTACAATTTTTAAATATATTCAAGAGGCTATTAGTAAAAGAATTTAAGTATAAAATAACATACAGTATTCACGAGGGAATGTAGTCCCAAGCAACCCCAGCACATAAGTGCTATTTTCCTTGCCAGCGTTCATATGAATCACTTGCTGAGTTATGTCTTAAGACCAAAGTCCCTCTCCGCTTTTACCCAAGTGGAAGGACACCTCTCCCCATGCACATAAAGGAGGTGCTCTGGAAGTGTTCTATGAGTAAGTTGGGAGACTAAACCAGTGCATATCAGGTCACTCCTCCCCAGCCACAAGCCCACAGACAAAGTGTGACAAGTTCTGGCAGAAAACGTGTATTTACTCATAAAGTTAACAGGCAAGTGATCAGTCTGACATCTCATTCAGAATGACCTTCATGGGATGCATAATTACAATTGCCTTGTAAACTAATCAAATGTATTGTATACGGTACTGGTCTCAACTGGAAGTGGAGTACAATGACATCAGGGTTCCCTGGGGCTGTTGCTACGTTTGCTAAGAAGGATTTCCCAATCTGTTTCCACACCTATGAGCTGTCATATCCATTTATCCACCAATAGATTCTGAGCTCATTTATACCAATGTAGGTCAGGAAGAATTCCACTGACTTCAGTAGAGCTGCTCCTGACTTTCTTCAGAGTACAGATCAGATTCTGATCCTGAATGGTTATAAGGATTTGTTGAATTAAACATGTCCATTTTTAATATAGAAGGATGTTGGACAAATATAGTTTGTAACCTGTTACATTTAAGATTTGTTTGACATCAGTTGTACCTTGTAGGCACACATAATGTTATAAACTGGAACTTGGCACCACTTTCACAAATAGTCATGAGAACTTAAAGGACCACAAGTTGCCTCCGTCAGACAGCTCCTTCAGCAATGCAATACGCCTACTCTTCCCAACCCAGCACATAACCAGTGCCCCAGCATGGCTACAATAGGGAAGAGTGCTACCTACTTAATCATCTCAACCACTCCTTGCAACACTCATCTGTTCCTTGGAGGTTTGCCATTCAAGTACTGACTCAGGAAACTCACCTCCTTTGTGATGTGTTTAGCATTGGATCCCACTTCCAGAAAATATTCCTATTCTTCATAGGCATCCAGTAGCCTAGGTGGGGGAAGGCCTTGCCTTCCCAAACTTCCAGGTACGGCCCCGCCCATACTCCACCCTCAGAATGCCTGCTGTAGATGTTCTCCTTCGGGTGATGTCCCTGTGGGTGCTCCACTGTTGGTGACGGGATGTCCTAGAGCCACAGAGTGGAACTTTTTTTGAGCAGTTGTCAGTGGGCTGCGCATATGTGAAGAGCGTCTGGTGCCACTTTCATTTTGGCACCTTACACATGTGGCCCAATCTCCGCCCCTTCAGTTCCTCTTCTACCACCCTCGGTCACGGACGGAGCTCTTCATTCTCCTCAACGTTTCATTCTCCTCACAGAGAAAATTAGTTAGCCTTATACTTTTTTCTTCAGATTTATTATTCTTTGTTGTTTGTCTCTCCAGTCCTTTAAAAAACATTTTTCTTAGCTCCTAACGGCGTCGCTGGCTGGCTTCTTCACGCAACCAAATACGCTCACTAATTGCACAGTGCCGGGTTTGCCTGGCTTTAAGAAATGTGAGACATGCTGGGAGCTGATGCCGGTCTCAGACAAACATTCAGCCTGCTTTTGCTGCTTAAGGGAAGCTCACGTGCCCCAGAAATGCGATCATTGCCGCAATCTCATGGCCAGAGCCAGAAAAGATAGGGAGCTCTAGCTCCATATGATTTTGTTTGAGGAAGCTATTCAATCAGCTGAGGACTCGCAAACTTCTTTGCCTCCAGGGCAGGCTCCTAGAAAAAGAGCTGCTTCACCCCTGCCCACAAACACCCAGAAAAGAGACCGCCCCCCCCCAAATCCTTGCTTCCCATCCTGTCCCCCAGGGTGGCCAAAGGGGACACACCGGGCACCTCTGGCACCACAGAGCCTAGGTCTCAATCTGGCACTGCCACTGCCGCACCACACACAGCCCTGGTGCTGAAAAAAGCAGCATTGGCACTGCAGAGCGCTCCCTGGTGTGCATCCATGCCGGTGCTGGCAATATTTAGAAACACGTCACTGACAAAAACGGCATCATCAAACAAGCAGCCTGCACATAAGGGGCTCACATCAAACCTATGCTCCTTGGCATCCGAGTCAATGCTGCCCCCACAGAGGCCCCAGCACAGGTGTAGTCTGCTCACCATGACAGGAGCCAGTCACAATGTGTTTTGCCAGCACCTGAGATAAGCAGCAGATAGGGCACTCTCTCCCTCCTACCCCCCGCGGACGCTTCCCCGCTGCCATTCTCCCTGTGTACTTTTCCACGCGATGTGAGGTCTCCTGAACTTCGTGAGCTTGCTGCGTTTCATGATGACAATCAGAGGAGCGTTTTCTCATCACTTCACTCCTTCACACAACCTCTCATCATCTCTACTACTAACACAGTAGACCACGGCATCCACCCGGGTATTTGGAGTGGCCATATCCTTCACCCTACTACCCTCCCCACTGGTTACCATGGGACCACCCTGTGGAAGATGGTCCACAGTACCATATACTCTGGCAAGGAAACTCCTCCACCCTTGCCATCCCGTACCATGCCAACCACCATGGACTCTGACAAGGAGGAGGGTCAAATCCCCGATAAACACATGGAAATCCAAGACTATGGAGATTTTCCAGCCAATAATTCATTATCACCCTCTGATGAAGTTGTAATACCGGAAGATACACACCTGACAGATGATTTGAAGCAATTCCAAGAGCTTTTCAAAAGAGTAGCTGCGAGCTAAGATGTCCAGCTACAGGAAAACAAGGAGAAACAACACCATCTCCTGAAGAACATTCATCCCTCCTCACAGAGAAGAGTCGTACTGCCCATCGATGAGGACATCATGGAAGTCTCAGATGAGATTTGGCAAACATTCGCTTCCATCTAACCAACATGTAAAAAGGACAACAGGAAATACTTTGTCCCTCCAAAGGACTATTTCCTTTTTTCACACCCACAGCCAAATTCCCTGGTTATGGACTCTACCAATCACTGTACAAAAGCCCCTCAGTCCAGACCAGTATTTAAAGATGAGGAACACAAAAAGTTAGACCTTTTGGAAGAAAGGTATACTCTTCGGCCCCGCTACAGCTAAGAATTGCTAACTACTCCACACTCCCAATTTTCTTCCACAATTTGATCTGAGGAAGTGGGGCTGGCCCACAAAAGCTCATCACCTAACAAACCATCTTGTTAGTCCTGTTTTTTGTTTCAACTAGACCAGACTAACACGGCTACATCTCTATTACTACTCTGCACTGTTAGTGAACTATGATTTTGATAATTACTCCAAACTTGGTGAGTTTATGGAACATCTCTCAGACTCCAAAAGACCTATACTCAAATCAATTATTTCTGAAGGGCATACCATTGCCCATATAGCCCTTCTCTTCTCAATAGATGTAGCTGATACAGCAGCCAGAGCAAAATCCATGGTGTTGGTAATGAGAAGGGCCTCCTGGCTTCTATCAGCCGGAGTGCCTAAGGAACTCCTCTTGAAAGTGGAGGACCTTTCATTTGATAAACGTAAGCTCTTTGCGGCCAATACAGATGAGGTCCTGTATAGCGACAAGGACTCCCGTACTATGCTTCAAACACTCAGCATATACACGCGTCCGTACCACTGGAAGCATTATACCCCATACAACAGAAACAGAGACAGCTATTACAACCATACACACCAAAAGTCGTACAATAATAACTGTTCCAGACAACAAACCCAAAGGAAGCGCCCACCTCAATCCTGCTCCTCTGGTTCCGAGGCAACTAAGCAGCAAATTAGAACATTTGGTCGAGGGTCTGCCCAACCTCCCTGTCCATCCTCTACCAACAAGCCAGTACCGCCTGTTCACCAACAGACTTTGTCTCTTTTACCACCAGTGGGACTCTATAACATCAGACTAGTGGGTGCTAGAAATCATCCATACAGGATACGTCAGCCCTTCACATCCTTTCCCCCTATCTTTCCCTCTTCCCTGTCCCTCTTCTGGGACCCCTCTCATGAGGCTCTTCTCAAACAAGAAATCGATCACCTCCTCCATTTAGGAGCAATAGAGAGGGTCCCGGATGTTTTACAGGGAGGAGGATTCCACTCCAAATACTTCCTGATTCAGAAGCACGTAGGGGGCTGGAGACCTATATTAGATTTTCACAAGCTAAACAAATTCCTGCAGAAACAACTAATCAAGATGGTAACACCGGCTTCAATTATACTGGCACTGGATGAAGGGGACTGGTTTGCAGCCCTCAACCTACAGGATGCATATTTTCACATGACCATACACCCATCAGACAATACCTCCGATTCACTGCAGGCAATGGCCACTTCCAGTATAGTCTTACCTTTTGGACTGTCCTCTGCCCCTCTCCCCCAGGTCTTTTTAAAGGTCCTTGCCACAGTCACAGCTTACCTATAGCAGCAGGAAGTTGTGATCTTTCCATACTTAGACGATTGCCTTATAAACGGCCAGTCCTGTGCAGAAACTACCAACATGGTCTCAAGAACCAGACATTTCTGCAGGTAAGTGGCTCTGGTTGACAGTCTTCTACTCTGTAAAAGGACAGATCTCACTTGTTCTGAACATAGAGATTCTATTCTGTGGAACCAGATAGGAGCTACATGTGCAGGTGAAGAGTGTGGGGCTGTGGATGAAGCAGTTTGCCTCCATCCTGGAAGAGGGCGTTGTGACGGGATGGGAGATGATAAGACCTTGCTACGGACATTGAGTATAGGTCTGGAAACCAGGTTTGCCTGGCCCAGGATGGAGCTATCAAGATGACTAGAGCTCTGTCCATCTGGATCTCGCATAGGATTCTGGGGATCCTGCACAAATGTCTGGTGAGTAACTTCCTTTTCTGGGGGTGGAGTGTTGCTGCCCCTAGTACTTGTTCTCCCCGTACTCCTAGCTGGGGAGGCTGCAGCCGCATTGCCTCCTCCCTCCCTGATACTCCAGGGGCTGGGGAGGTGGGAGCTGCTCCATGTGGCCTCCTCCCTCCTCCAGGGAGGTGGGAGCCATGCCCCACAGCCTTCTCCCTCCTCCGGTACTCCAGGAAGGTGGGAGCTGTGCCACGTGGCCTCCTCCTGCTCCAGGGAAATGGGGGCCATGCTGTGTGCCCTCCTCCTTTCCCCCCATGCTCCATGGGCCGGGAAGGCGGGAGCCACCGACACAGCCTCCTCCCTCCTCCGGTGATCTAGGGAGGTGGGAGCCGTGCCACAGGCCTTCTGCCTCCCCCCGTGTTCCGGGGAGGTGGTAGCCAAGCCGCATACCCTCCTCCCTCGCCCAGTGCTCTGGGGAAGTGGGAGCCGCTCCATGCACCCTCCTCACCCCACAGTGTTCGGGGGAGGCAGGAGCCATGCTGCACGGCCTCCTCACTCCCCCAGTGCTTTAGGGGCTGGCAAGGCTGGGGAGCACACATGCACCCTCTCCTGTCTCCTTCTTTCCCCATTGGGGGCGGGGCCTCAGAAGAGAAGGCGGGGCTGTAGATGGGGCTCAGGGCCTGCCTTCCCCAGCCCCAGGTGCACCAACTGCCCATGCTCTTCTGGGAGGGCATTTAAGCATGTGCTTGTATTTTAGTGAAGTCAGTGATACTTAAAGCACATGTTCCAGTTCATAAACTTTTTCTTTCCTGACTGGAACATCAAATTGCAATATAATATAACAGCAGGTATAAGCTTACGCATGAAGATTTTCTGCAAAGTGGGAGAGAGAGAGAGAGGAAGAGTTTTGCCACTTTATTGCTGCATTGGTGTATAATGAACGCTTGAAATTGCAACGTGAGGATTTCCTTCTGAAAAAGGCACCAAAAAAAGCCTTATTTTTACATTTGTTTCTCAGTAGTTTTTAAAATAGATATTCAAATCTTGATTCTAGACGACTTTATGAATCTTGTAATATTACATTGTTAGACCATCTATGTAAGTTGAATGTGGTTAATTGAAAGGAAAGGAGGTTTTTTTAACTCAATTTAAAGCACTTTTTGGGCTTTTGTTAACTCTGATTTAACTCAAACATTTGTGAGAAATTATGCTTTGATTACAGATTGAACACTCCTGTCCCTTAAATTAACACCTGAGGAACTCACAATCTGTGTTCACATTCTAAAGCAATGTTTTAAAACCCGAGAAGACAGACTTTGTATGTTCCTAAAGCTACAAAGCAAACAAAAACTGGTCTGAAAATAAAATCTTTCAGGTCTTGTTTATGAATCAGAAAGAAATGAATAGTAGCAGAAACCCATTTTTTTCTTTTCTAGGTCACCTTTCAATGATTTATATAGTTTTATTAAATATCTACCTTGGTTTCCCCACTTTGTGATTAAATATGTTTTTGGGGCTAGCTTGAACTGGTTTCCTTGTCAAATCCATTTCCCTCACAAAGCTTTTTAGCTCAAGAATTATAGGCACAACATAGTAGGTAATGGCAGACTCATGACAAAAAGACTTGCAGTATCTGTCCTTTTATGTAGATAATAACTTGTTCATCTATTATATATTTCATTAATAGTTTACAGTGGGTCTCAACAGAGAACAATTTGGCTTTGTCGAAACCCAGGGGTTGAACTGGTTAACTAAACCTATTTAAACTAAGTCAGTTTTTTAAACATGTATAAGCCTCTGTATGGACAAACTAAGGGGTTGTCTGTAGTATGAATGGAACCAAAATAATGAAGTCAACTGTATATAACACCTTTTAGTGATTTGCTTTTTAGCTTGTAAGGTTACCCTATTTTGAAATAATTTTTGAATTTCAATTATTTTGAAATTAGAGCATCCAGATGCAACTCAACACCACATAACTAACAGTATGAATTACAATACATTTCAGTTCTGTTTGCCATGTAGACAAGTCCTTACACTGGTTTAAATCAGATTAGTTTAGCTCGCACCTGCAAATTTATCTCCGACCCAATTTTCTCTTTCAAATGACGTGTCTTTGAAAAGTCAAATATTTAGTGCAAAATCAGATAGCTGAGTAATGGTTATATGTATTGCTCAAATCTATTTCTAATCAAAATAGTTGAAATGCAGATTCACAAGCATATTAACGCATTCTTAAAATAAAATGCTTGAGCTTGCTAACTGTGATAAGCATCACAAGGTTGCTGAAGCTGTAGAAATTTTCATATTGATTTTCTTTAGCTTGTACGGGTGTCCGTGGTATAGCTGGGAACATATCTTTTCACAGGGAAGAGCACTTGAATTCTAAATCCACTTATAAACTGAGACCACTATAAAAGGTAATATACAGTTACTGTTAATGTTTTAGCTTGGTAGGAAATGTCAAAATGAAAAAAATAAATCATTTCCCATGACTTTAAGAAAGTCAAAGTTTCATCTGCTAAGCAAGATTTGGCCCCATTTTCCCAAATCACACGCTTGCTTGGCTATTGCATCAAAATCAGACTACTCATTCTTCAATCCACAGGGAAAAACTAACAAACATGTTTCACTTTAGAACATTGTTTAATTGGGCATCAGTATTATCAAACTCTCAGGTACAGCAGCTGGAGATCTGGATGGACATTGTGAAATCTTGGACAATTTCTATATAGATTTTAATACCATGCTTATTACCATGCTATATGAGCAAGTTCCAGGAATGCATTAAGCAACATAACTACATATCTATCATGTGTTTGTTCTCTCATTGTCTTTGGCAGAGGGAGAAACATGCAGTACAATGTCTTATTTTGGTAGGGGGTTTTGTTGATGATGTTAGATATATTTATATTAGAGAAGGCAAGGTCAAAAAAACATGTCTTGCACTTTGAGTGGAAAGTGGTGAGGTTTATGATAGTGCTTAATTCCTGGGGGAGTTCATTCCATAGTATGGCCATCCCCACCCTGCTGGATAGATGAACTTTATTCTTAATCTTGAGAGTTTCATTGTGCCAGAGGAGTGAAGTTGTTATGAAGACCAGGGTTTTCCTGGGTGTTGGCTCGGGCCATAGAGTGTTTTGAAGAAAAGAACTAAGCCCTTGAACTTGATTCCAGATACAGAATTCTGTGTGACCTTAAACACATACTCCCTATTTTCCTCCATTTGCTTTAGGGACATATTTAATGGACTGGTGCATTCAGTACATGTAGCACACAGAGAACTGAAGTGATAGAATTAGGTGAAGCCACAACATAAGAGCAATGAATCAGATTCATTCTTCAATTCTGCTTCTTTGTGCTACTCTGGAACCCCAAAGGGTTGGGGAAACCTACATGATCTTTCCATATAAAGATTTCCTCATGTGGGAAAGACCCTGACTGGCATATCTGTTTTCTGTCCAACTCTCTTTTCTTCCCCTCCAAATCAGGGCCAAAAGCATGGCCCAGTGAATGATGTCCTCCAGTGAATCTGAGGTGACAGATGGCCTTTTGAAGCCCATAGCTAGATAGAATAGACTAGAGCAAATCAGGATTGCTCTAATCTAATATGCATCTGTTATAGAGATTGCATAATAATCAGAAAACTGAAACTGGCTTCTTGAACCACATTACCCTTTCCTCAGCTGCACTGAGCAGATAATCGGTGAACAGAGAATCTGGGCTAGTATAAGGGTTAATGGACAAGTGGAGAGCAGAAACTTGAGGTCACCTGGTCTTTTTGGAAAGATGGATTTCTGACACTTTGAAATTAAATTCCATTTATGTAAAGGAAGACCCTTCCTCCCCATGAAAAGGCAACATGTGGTGTTTGTCTCAGGACAACTAGCAAGACTTCAGCGGAGCCAGCTGCCTAAACGTTAATCTTCAGATTCTCGGGAACCAAAACAAGATCTTACAGGCAGCTTGTGACAAGAAGGCATTCAACCCTGAGGATACCCACCATATTGCAATATTCTTGGATGTCAACTTGAAGTAGCTCTTTTATATTTGGCTGAACTCCAGGTTTGATGTATTACGCCTTCTGGGAATGACTTACTGGAAAAACAACAGTTACTTCAACAGACAACATGGTCTCCAGCACAGAACCATGACCTCTAGACAGGACAGACACTTGGCTGTCTTACTATACTGTATTAATTGCGCTTAAATATCAACACTTGATTATATTTTGTTGAAAGGCGTCACATCTTATCCTATTATTGTATAATAAACTTTCTTCAGGTTTGCTGTTCTAGGCTGTTTGAAATGCTCTTCATGCCACTATTTCTGTTTGTCTCCCCATCCTTACCTTCAAATGATGCTTCTGTTCAGTTTACACAGGCTTACAAATAAAGCCTTCTCCCCAATACAAACACTGAGGATGGATCTGGCTGACTTGTTCCAGATGGGATATTTTCATCTGATACTTATAAGTTTTGCTTTACTTATAAGTACGGGTAATTCCCAGAAGAGAGGTACCCGGTCATAGGTGGACTAGTATAACAGGACTATATTTATCATAATGTTTATTCCTTCTAAGGTACAAACAGTCTCTGTATTGTGAGCATTCTCTCTGAGTAATAAGTTTTCTAAGTGTGGAATAGTTTTGCTAATGTTTTAGATGTTGACTGTGAATAGTTAAAGGAAATGGACAGTGTCTCACAAGAGCTGGGTTCAATTTCTGGCTCTTTAAAAAACTCTCTTACCTCAGGTAAGTAACTTAATCACTCTGGCCATGTCAACACTACAGAGAAGATTGAAGCTGCTGCAGTTGATCTTCTGAAGTTTGAATTAGCGGTTCTAGTGAAGACATGCTAATTCTAATTGAGAGGGAGTTCCCATCAATGCTGGTACTCCTGCTCCCAAGAGGAATAAGGCAAGTCAAAGGGAGAATGTGCTCCCATCGACCTCCCACGGTGTGGACATCACCAAAATTTGATTTAAGATACTTCGAGTCCAGCTACACAATTAACATAGCTGGAATTGCATATCTGAATTCAAATTTATCCCCCAGTGTAAACCTAGCCACTGTTCCTTGGGTTCCCCATTAGTAAACTGGGCATAGTTATTTCCTTTATCCCTTTTGTCCTTCTTGTTTAGTGAGACTGCTACAACTTCAGGGCAGGTGCTGTCTTTTATCTTTCCCCCATAATACCTAGCACAATGTGGCTCTGATCTCTACTATAATACAATACATAGCAAGGCTTAGAGCATGCACTTTGTAATTGTCAGTACGATTAATTGTAATTTCTAACCAAATCTGAAACTGTATTCTACAATTCTGATTTTTCTTTAAAAAAATAGAGCATCTAAAATGGTGATCAGTAAGTCCTTATAATTACAGTCTATACCTGTGTGTCTGATGCCCACTTAAAAAGGGTGAGGTGCTAGGAACAGATTTGCACCAATGTGTTTCCAAGGAAGCCAATGCTGATTTATTGAAATAACTCAGAGCTGTCCTACCAGTCAGGCAGGATTGGTCACACCTCGTATTCATTGCATTGATTGTAGGTGTGGCTCCCTTCAATAACTGAGATGATCAAGTACAGTCTAATAATGCCTTGTTGATAGTGTGTTTGAACACTTATTAAAAGACCAGTGCAACTCCAGTAATATAAATACTATACCTTAATATCTGGCATTTATATAGTACTTGTCATCTAAAAGTGATTTAGATTATGTCTACACTGCAATGTAAGTCCAGGATTCAAACTCAGAGTCAAGCCTAACCTTGTTTACACCCAGATTGCACTTACTCAGGGTTCAAACCAACATTCCCAGGACAGTTTGGCAGTGGAGGGTCCAAGCCTGAATCAAGTCCACCCAGGGTTGAAGACCATTGGACTCCTGCTCTGGAAGTCCATTAAAAGTATTCCTGAATCCCATGGGCTGATTTTCTTTGTCATCTGCACTGCCAAGTTTCGCAAACAGTCAAGTTTTCCCGTATTGCATCATAAAAAAAAAAAAGACCAGAATAACCACATTTTGGGAGGCTGCTAAATAATATGGGCTGTGGGTGGTTGGACTCGTGCCCGCATAATGCAGTGGAGACATTTGAACTCCAGTTGTGGATCCAGAGTTCAACCATTCCTAGCCTGGGGTTACAAACAAGTGTGGATGTTCACTCCTCATGTTAACAAATTCAGGGTCAGCTAAGTTGAGTTCTGGACTTACACTGCAGCATAGAAATATCCTTGCAGACTTCATATGAATTACAAACACAGAGATAATTGCATTCACTAATGAACCTGGTCAACCATACCCTAGAAAGGATATTTTTATGGTAACTCACTCTTAAGTGTCTATATATAGCAGAAGCAAGAGTTATCATAGAACTGGAAGGGATTTCAAGAGGTCATCAAGTCCATTCACTGCCTAGATCATCCCTGACAGGTATCTGTCTAACCTGCTCTTAAATATCTCCAGTAATGGACATTCTACAACTCCCCTGGGCAGTTTATTCCAGTGTTTAACAGTTAGGAAGTTTTTCCTAATGTCTCACCTAAACCTCCCTTGCTGAAATTTAAGCCCATTGCTTCTTGTCTTATCCTCAGAGGCCAAGGAGAACAATTTTTCTTCCTCCTTGTAACACCATTTTAGATACCTGAAAACCACTATCATGTCCCCTCTTAGTCTTCCCTTTCCTAAACTAAACAAGCCCAATTCTTTCAGTTTTCCCTCATAGGTCATGTTTTCTAGAGCTTTAATAATTTTTATTGTTCTTTTCTGGACCTTCACCTTTTTTTCCACATCTTTCTTGAAATATGAGGCTCAGAACTGGACACAATACGCCAACTGAGGCCTAATCAGTGCAGAGTAGAGCAGAAGAATGCTTTCTTGTGTCTTGCTCACAATACTCCTGTTAAGGCCTCCCAGAATTATGTTTGCTTTTTTTGCAACAGTGTCACACTGTTGACTCATGTTTAACTTATCATCCACTATGACCCTTAAATCCCTTTTATCAGTACTCCTTCCTAGACAAATATTTCTCATTCTGTATGCGTAAAACTGATTGTTCCTTCCTAAATGGAATACTTTTCATTTGTCCTTATTAAACTTCACCCTGTTTACCTCAGACCATTTCTCCAGTTTGTCCAGATCATTTTGAATTTTGACCCTATCCTCCAAAGCACTTGCAAACCCTCCCAGCTTGGTATCATCTGCAAACATTAAGTTAAATCATTAAATCATACTCTCTATGCCATCATCTAAATCGTTGATAAAGATTGAACAGAACCAGCCCCAAAACAGATCCCTGTGGAACCCCACTTGTTATGCCCTTCCAGCATGATTGTGAACCATTAACAACTTCTCTCTGAGAATGGTTGTCCAGCCAGTTATGCACCCACCTTATAGTAGCCTCATCTAGATTGTTCTTTACAAATCCATGCTGGCTGTTACCTATCGCCTTATTATCTTCCAGATGTTTGCAGATAGATTCCTTAATTATCTGCTCCATTACCTTTTCTGGCACAGAAGTTAAACTGACTGCTCTGTAGTTTCCTGGGTTGTTCTTATATCCCTTTTTATAGATGGGCACTATATTTGCCCTTTTCCAGTCTTCAGGAATCTCTCCTGTCTTCCATGTTTTTTCGAAGATGATAGCTAAAGGCTCAGATACCTCTTCTATTAGCTCCTTGAATATTTTAGGATGCATTCCATCAGGCCCTGGTGACTTGCAGACATCTAATTTTTCTAAGTAATTTTTAACTTGTTTTTTTATTTTAACTTCTAAACCTACTCCATTACCACTAGCATTCTCTATGTTAGGCATCCCATCATCATCCATCTCCTTGACAAAAACCGAAACAAAGAAGTCATTAAGCACCTCTGTCATTTCCAAGTTTCCTGTTATTGTTTCTTCCTCTTCACTGAGCAGTGGGCCTACCCTGTCCTTGGTCTTCCTCTTGCTCCTAATATACTTGTAGAACATCTCATTGTTACCCTTTATGCCCCTAGCTAGATTTAGCTCATTTTGTGCCTTTGCCTTTCTAGTCTTGCCCCTGCATTCCTGTGTTGTTTACTTATATTCATCCTTTGTAACTTGACCTTGTTTCCACTTTTTATACAATTCCTTTTTGATTTTTAGATCATATAAGATCTCCCAATTAATCCAAGGTGGTGTCCTGCCATACTTTCTATCTTACCTAGATAGTGGCTATTGGGCCCTTAATAATGTCCCTTTTAAAAACTTCCAACTTTCTTCAGTTGTTTTTCCTCCTAGTTTTGCTTCCCATGGGACCTTACCTACCAGCTCTCTGAGTTTACTAAAATCTGCCTTCCTGAAATCCATTGTCTCTCTTTTGCTGTTCTTCCTTTTATCATTCCTGAGAATCATGAATCAGGGTGACAGATGTGTGCCTCCATCCCCCTCAGATGGGAGTCTACAACTACCACCACCCTCCGTTTCCTTCTCACAGTGGCGGCTGCAGACCTCCCAGCCTTGGGGGTACAAGTCTTCTCCTCTTCTGCTGTAGGGGACAATTCCTTATCTCCCAAATCCAAAACAACATAACAGTTCTCCAGAACCATGGTGGGAGGCTTGGGAGCAGAGGTGAAGCACTGCCTGCTGCCAGAAGTGACCAGCTGCCAGTGTCTCTCCCCCACCCCCGAACACCAAGCCACCTCCTCCTCCATCAGTGGTGGGTGGAATAGCTTCCTCAGCCTCAGCAGTCGCTACATGAATACTCTCCAGGAATTCCTCATGGATTCGGATGCACCTGAGCCTAGCCACCTCCTCCTGTAGCTCTCCCACCTGCTTCCCGAGAGATTCCACCAGCAGGCACTTTTCATATTGGATGGTCTCCCCAGCCTGGATTTCAGTAAGTGGAATTGCAAGCCACAGTCCCTGCAAAACCACATGAGGATCTGGGTAGAGTCATCCATGGTCAGGTGGCCTGTTTGGCTACAGGCACAGGTGGAAAAGACAGAAACAGTGTGGGAAGAGAAGACTGATAAACAGAAGTGGTAAATAATGAAGAGGACAGGTCACTGATTGAGAGTGATCTGGATCACTTGGTAAAATGGGTACAAATATGTTTTAATATGTAATGTAAATGCATGCATCTGGGAATAAGGAATGCAGGTTATACATACAGGAGGGGAGGGCTCTATCCTAGGAAGCAATAACTGGTGAAAAGATTTGTAAGTCATAGTGACTAATCAGCTGAACATGAGTTTGCAATGTGATGCTGTGTTCAAACGAACTAATGTGATCCTGGGGTGCATAAAACAGGGCAGTCCTGAGTTGGAACAGAGGGGTCTCATATCTCTGTATTTGGTTCAACTGTGGGTATGAGGTGCCCACAATTACAGATGGATATTGATAAATTGGAGTGAGTTTAGAGAAGAGCCATGAGGATGATGAAAGGATTAGAAAACCTCTTTGCTAAGATACATGGAGTTCCTACAGCTTATCACAAGAAGGCAAGTTAAGGGATGACTTCATTTCAGTCTGTAAATATCTACACAGAGAACAAATATTAGATAATATACTCTTCAATCTAATAGAGAAAGATACTACATGATCATATGACTAGAAGATGAAGTTAGACAATTTCAGACTGGAATTAAGGTATACTTTTTTTGACTGAAACAATTTCACACTGACTGTGGTGGAATCTACCTTACTGACAATTTTTTAAATCAAGGTTGGCTGTTTTTCTAAAAGATCTGCTCTAGGAATTATTTTGCAGAATTTCTATGGAGTGTATTAGACAGGTCAGACTAGATGATGACAATGGTCCTTCTGGCCTTAGAATACATGAATATGTGAAAAAATAGAACCCAAGTACTAAATATGGAACTAAATATGACAAAGAAGAAAGGCAAAATGAAGCAACCCAACAAGTTCTTTGAAGGGTCATTCTACATAGATGATTAATGGAGATGAAAAAAAGCCAAAATCCTTTACTGATGCAATAGAGATGAAAGTGTTGCATATGACGGGATTCTGTACAAAGGACATGGGCTCATATTCACAAAGGGACTTAGGTGCCTAAAAATCACAGGAACAACATTGGGATCCATAAAGTCAGAGTTGGGAGACTGTGCCACAATTAATGGGGAAAGACAGGTGCCTTAGAAGGCAATCAACCAAAGCCAGCAGGCTGAGCTGGAAATCACTTAACATAGCCAATGGGAGATCTTAAGTCTCACCTGTTTCATTGAGGCAGACTCTATCTCTGCTTAGTGATCCATGAACAGGAATCCTCTCACAGAGTCAGGTGACTTAACCACCTAAGCTGTTTCTTGCAGGAAGGAGTTAGGTGCTTGCTTCACTCAACACAAAAATGGCCAGAAGAGGTGTTGGGGGAGATAGTGCAGGTGGTGCTTACTTTTATAACTTTTAGCTTATTGGATACTAATCAGGGTCTCCCAAATCCCATGTGCATGCTCTATCCTGTGATTCTTCAAGATTATCACAGATCTATTTTATTTAAACATGAAATTATTAGTGAGATTTTACTTTTATAAAATACAGTTCAATAGGTTTAAACTCAACTGCTTCATAGCTTCTAAATGATCAGTTACACGGCACAGTTACATGCTTTTATGTGTATTTCCATAATAGTACAGAAAATTGTGCAGTTAAAATCTTAGCAAAAATGTTTTTGTACGTACAAAATTAAATCTTAATCATTTACTATTTTCATATTTTTTCTTATATACTTCTGGCCTTCAGTGAGGGCTAATCATGTGTGATGTCTGAAATGTAAAATCAGCCACTTTTTAATTATCTAGATACAAATAAATCCTAGGTTTTAAAGTCATGTAGTATATTTATTTCCTGTTCAGGAGTCTCTAAAAGGGTTGAAAGAATTTTCTCCAAACTTAGAAAATAATTCTTGTTTGGAGTGAGGCCAAGCATGAAAAGCATGTAGACCAAAAAAATACTTTTTGTTAAGATGTAAGCTAGAGGAAATGAAATTATAATGAAAGTGACTATGCACCCGTAAATATGTTGTTCACACTGAGAAATGTTTAATAAGATAGATAAAACTGTTCCACGAAAGCATGCATTATTCATGAGAGTTGATGTCACCTGATTCCCCTCCTTGAGACTGTATGACATCACCACCACGAATTATAATAATTTCATGTATGCAACAACGTTGCTGGAGCAAGTTTTTGAAGTTGCATTATAATACTTCGGCAACCATTTGAAATAAAGCTGCTCTGGTGGCTGTTTGATTAAGCAAATATATTGTGGTAACTGAAACCACACAGTTTCTGAGTCATAGCTGCTCTTGGAAGAAAGAGCGCATTAGCGAAGAATAAAGGGGAAGTGAGAACCTGACAGAGGGAAAGAGCAGGGGAGGGTTTTTAAAAAAAAACATTCAAAATATATACACTATGAAAAATAAAATATATTTTTCTCATGCAGCTTTGAAAAACAAAACTATAATGCCATCTTGGGGTGTTGGTGATATCAACAGTTTATGTGCATATAATATAAGCACTGATAATTATTTGTGTGTGTATTATATGCATCAACAGACAACACTAATTATATTTGCAAAGTAAAGCTCTCAAAAGCTAGAAAATATCCAGACTAAGGTTTCCTCTGCTACTTCACTTTGCCCCTTTGTTTGTACATATTATGATACTGTCTTTAATTAAATGATTACATGTATTTTTCTACAACAGTCCTGCCTCATTCAGAGTACAGAATGAACAGTGCTTACTTGAGTGGACATCAATTTAATATATTGTTTTCTCGTTGTTCAATGTGTGGTTTCAGACCTTATTTACCGCACACTATTCAAGCCCTACTCTGAATATAAAATTCTTAATTTCCTCATCAGCTTTTCTATAATACACATCACAAAAATAACAGAGTGCTCAGTATGGATGGAATCTTCAGGAAATGTAACTGTTAAAATCTAAGTTTCAACTGACATCAAGTTAAATCTAAGGACAAACTGAGATTTTTTTCCCAAGGTTTATAACTTGGCCAAATTTAGATTTTCACTGGGCAGCAAAAAGTACATTCCTAACGCAAAGGCTACACCTTGCCAGATTTCATGTAACTGTTCTAAAGTGTTAGGGCACGAGAGCTTTTCAAAGAAAAAAGCATCAGAATTTTATAATAGAGGCAAAATATCATATAATCCCCTTGCCTTGATCTTGGAAATGGCTAAACCATTTTGGTTGACACATTTTAAAAAAAAATAAATAAAAAATAAAATAAATTCAGCATTAGGCAGTCACCCATAATGGAAAATTTCAGTCTAAATGGTTAAAATTTAACAAAGCTATAAGCAACTGAAAATAGGGTCTTATAATGGGAACTGTCTGGCAACCTTAATAGTTGATGATGCTTCCAGACCTGCTTCTATTTCCCCCAATAAATCCCTAGCCAAAATGCCCTTCACAGTCTATGCATTATACAGAAGCTCTGATGGAATCATGCAAGAGTTACTGTGAAGGCTTTCTTGAACTTAAATCAGGTTATTTCATTTGTGATGTAATAGTGGTGTGTGGTTTCCCTATTGCCAACCCTAAGCATTCAAAGATCATGTCAGCCCTCACAAAACAAAATCACAAGATTGGCTTAAAACTCCTGAGAGGGAAGAGGAATATATATACACACAGCTTTACAGCTTCCTCTGATCATAACTTAAAGCAAGTTAACGGTTTGGTTGTGGAGGAAGGGGGCTGAATGTGTGGTCCTATGCCTTATTTACTGCACTATATTCAAACCCCTCCCCCCCCAATGTATTGTGACAAGGTCAGGCTAGAGGGCTAGATTAGAAGGGGAGAGAGGCAGCTCTAAAAAGCAGAAACCCCACTTTTAATTAGCCAGAGACTAATTCAGGGCAGTCTAGAACAACTGATCTGGAGTTATAAGGGGCGGAGTGCAAATGGTCGTGGCAGGGCTGCTATAAATCAATTAAGGGTGAGCTAATTTCACTTCAGAGTGTCTCGGGGGCCTTTTTTAAAAAAATGCCTTCCCTGTTGGGGATGGGGAGGGGGAAGGAGAGTGGAAGAGAAGTCTGAAGGAAGGCAGAGAGGAGTTAGAGCTGATAAAAAGAACTTCAGCCTTACCAGCAACTGTGGTGAATGTGAGAGGCTCTGACAGGGAGTGTTTGGGCTCCCTTCCCCAAGTGGCCAGAGAGTGCAGCTGGTAGCTGAGGAGGACTGGGTTACCCAGCCCAGGCTGACATGGGGCATCTGCCTCAACACCCTTTTAGTCAAGGGACAGAAGCCCAAATGCCAGAAAGGGCAAGTGAGGTGTGTGCTCCAGCACCTAGATGGTGGGATAGTGGATAGAACAGGGTTCTGTGACCCAAGAGTGGTACTGATCCTGCCACAGTATATATTAGGGGTGTGTGTGTGTGTGTTCAAGAACTCTCCTAAATGGTAAGAACTAGGACTGCAATTTGAAATGCAGTTTCCTCTTATGATAACTTAAAGCAAGGTCAAAGTTTGGCTGTGCCAGGATAATGGGATGTGTGAGAAATGAGTTTGTTTGTTTGTTTCATATCAAACAGAAAGGGAGGGATGTGATGGCATGGACAGTTATACTCACAAATGACCACAGGGGGACAGCAAGGATAGGGACAGGAATCACCACAGGGGGAACACCAAGGACCCCAGCAACCAGACACTGCCACCCTGACCTGCCTTGGGAAGCAGCTGCTAGCTGCTGTACAGCCCTGGGCCAACCATGCAGAGCACTGGTGAGCAGCATGCAAAGCACTCCACCATCCTGGGCCCATGCTGTGGTGTGCTACTCGGCCCGGGAAGAAGCTGGCAGCTGCCCCCAGCTCCTGCCCTGAGGCCTCCCAACCCTCTGCCCTGCCTCCTGTACCCCCTGGCCTCCTGCCCCCCACTCCATAGTTTTGTTTTTTTCTAAAGCTATGATGGCTAGAAGCTTCCTTTAAAGGAAACTAATTTTGATATAATCACTTGACTCCAGGAGCTAAGCTTTTAAGAAAATACTAAATGTTGTAAGTGTTGGAAATACTGTTTAAGACAGAGGTAATGATTACTGAAGTTTGTCAAAAAATCATGATTTTTCTGTCATTTTAGGCCAAAATTTTAAAAAGTGACTAGTGATTTTGGATGCCCAAATTGAGTTACCTCTAAGGCCATGTCTACACTAGGAAACTATTTCAAAATGAGTAAATTCAACTTAAGATCTCCCGATTGAACAAATTCTAACTAGCATGTCCACACTACAGGGAATTTTGAAATTAGTCCGAGGCTGGCTCCCTTCATGTGGATGTGCTACCTCGGACTTAGAGCTCCTGGAAGCAGTGGGGAGTAATTAGTTTGAATTTTCTGGGGAATAATTATTTTGAAATAGCAGAGTGTCCTCACTACTGTTATTTCAAAATAACTTTCAGAATTAGGGTTACTCCTTATGAAAAGCAAGAGTACAGATTTATAATTCCACTTGGTAGTATGGACGTTCCACTTATAAATTTGACTGTGGAGGCGGGGGTGTTATTTTGAAATAAAATCCTAGAGTAGACCAGGGCTAAGGAAATATATATACTGCAGATGGGAGTAAGCCTCCCAGCTGAGAAAAATAGACATATACTAGAGCGGCTGGAATTAGTGTGCTAAAAATAGCTGCATGGATGTTGTGGCTGTAATAGGGACTCAGGCTAGCAACCTAAGATCAAGCCCACCTCATCTGCTAGGATTGAGTTAGGGTGGCTAGACTGAGTCTCAGACAGAGCCACAATGTCCACAAAGCTATTTTTAGTGCACCAGCTGAAGCCTAACTAGTCTGAGATTGTCAACCAGAGCTTAGAGGCTAGCTCTTAGCTACATTGTATACATACTCAAAGGGACCTGATTCAGAGGATCATCCCTAGAAAGTCAGACTGCTTTAAGGGGAATCAATTTGGGCACTTAAAATCACTAGTCACTTTTAAAAATCTTAGCCTAAAATTACAGGAAATCCTGGCTCTTTCACGAATTTTGGAAATAATTTCCTCTTTCTGATTTAACATGTCTATCAGTACACTCACACAGAAGTGTGATTAATAAATTAAAATCTACATGGCAACTTTAATTTGATGTAAACATAACATTGTACTTTACAGTGTGATTAAGAAATTTTTTGGCAGATGCACTGTGAGGCACTGAGCTTCCTGTGGTGTTTACTTCAGAGACAGGCCTCATTTCAGCAGTCTATGCATATTTATCAAAGCACTTCAGCAGGTGCATAAATGCTTTGTTGAATAGCATTGGATTGAAACACAAGTTTAAATGTTCTGAAATGGTACCTAACCACAGTATTTTGTGGGGAGGAATAACATATATGCAGGAGGAAATGTAATGGACCCAAGCAAGCTTTTGCTGCTTCAGTGCCACACAATTGCCATAAAAGCAGCCAGTCACAGACTGATTCCATCCACATGGGGGAAGTTTTATGTATGAAAGAGGAAATGATGTCTAAAGTTTGTGAAACAGCCTTAATTCAGGAAATCCAGTTGTAATGTTTCTTGGGGCACCCATGGTTGTGAGTCACCTGGTTGCCATCTGCTTCCAGCGTGAGGCAGTCTTGTCCATGCCAGTTGGATGTTAGTTCCTTCACACAACACAGCCTGTCAGCCACTCAAGCACCCCCCTCTGGGCTACACCAACCCTGAAGTTGACAATAGATGCTGCGGAGCCCTTTCAAAAGTGTCCTCCTGTGTCATCCAGCCCCTAGTCAGTGGATAGCCACAGAGATCTCAGCTCCTCTTTTCCCAAAGGAACAGTGTGCCACAGCATTTACCTTAGTGCACTGCGCCTGTATTGCACACTGCTCTTGAAGTCACTCTATTTTATTTAAGAACAAATAGAAAAAAGTGTGAGTGATGGAAACAAATGTTTACATACAAACCAATATCACAAAATGTGAATTAGGGCCATAAAACACACTTTATTAATAGTTATCTTTCCTATCCAATAGAACAGATTCTTGCCCCAAAGTTCAGTCTTTGGTCATGTTTGCTGGCATCCATGGACTCAGTCTTTCATGAAGCATCCCCCACTCATTCAAGATACCACCTCAGCTAATGGGTCCAGAATGTTTTTCTCTATTCTATCCAATACTGAATGAGTCTTTTGTCTTTACTGCTGTCATATCATTCCTTTTTATAAGCAGTTCTGATGTTTGTAATTTATCTTGGATGCTTTTCCATTTACTTTTTTGAGTTGGTGCAATGATGAACAATGGAGCAGCAATACATTATGTAATCAACTAGCCAGGTAAGGATGATAACTCCCTCCTAATTGAATGGGCCATCATCAAAACATATGATTCCCTGGTGACTCACTTTTACTCCAGTGCCATACAGGCATAATTTAATATAGCTACACTGGGTGAATGGATGAATTCTCATGTCATTTTGATAGATGAATGTTCAATGAGTGCTGACTTGATTTCTGGATTTATTTATTTTTTATGGCATCTCACCTGAGAAATAAGTCCAATCCAGGGTTTGTAAGTGCAGTTGCATTTCTTGCAAGTATAACTGTTGTGGGGAGGGTTTGAATCATTGGCTTTATGACATAAGCTTTTCTTCAGCATTCTCGCTCACCGCTCCTCAAGAGTAGACATAGCCTCAAGGCAAAGACCACTGCCCAGTGGCACATGTTTCCAGGTTTTAAAGTTTATCTTGCATATTTTAAGGTTGGCCTTCATTTGTCACTTGATGTTGCAGATGGCTCTTAGGTAGTGAGGGTGGAAGCTCTCCAGCTATTTAATGTGGTACATCCATACAGCATCCATGCCTCACAGCCATCGGGGAGAGAGATGAGTACAAGACTTTTATCTTAGTTCTGAGGCAGACTCCATGAACCTTCCAGAGCCTGGTTGTGAGCCTGCCAAAAGCCAAGCTGGCCTTTGCTGAACTGAGTGATCTCATCATCCAACATGGCATTGCTGGAAAGTATGTTTCTCAGGTAGCAGAATTCCCTGACCAAATTGGGCTGTCATCTGTGATGCTAGGATCATAGTACTCATGATGTTGGCAGTCTGGTGCTGGCTGGTACATAAACTCTTTCTTTTTCAGGCTGATTTTGAAACTGAAGCATGGTGAGGCATAGGCAAAACAGTATGATAAGCTAAAGGCGCTTGAACCCACGTACAATAAGGACACAGTCATCAGCATACAAATTCTGTTAATAGTTGTTTGATTACCAGGGAGCGGACCATGAGGAGCTGTCAATTGCATAGAACCCTATCCAATCTGAATCAGATATGTATGCCTCTGTCAAAGTCCTGGAATGTGAACAAGGGCATGGCTGAAAAGACAATGCCAAACAAGACTAGAGCCATTATGCATTCTGGTTTGGTAGTGGCCACTAAGTGAGAAATGAGTCTTCTGAGGACAACCTGTGCCAAAACAAGATTCCATGATGGTTGTCTCAGCTAGATATGTTTTCTATGAATGCATCCTTGTACTTGTGGGGCATGCTACCCTGTCCTCATGTAGTCTTGAAAAGGCTGGTGAGTTTCCTGATCAGATGGTCATCTCCAAATGTATACTCTTCAGCTGGAATGCTATCAGGGCCTGGAGACTTGTGCATAGACAGCTGCTTGATGGCCTTAGTAACTTTGTTTAAAAAAGGGGCTACAGACAGCTCCTCCATGACAGTATGCTGCAGAAGTGAGTCAATGGTTTCATTGGACATAGGATGAAATTAAGAAGGCATCCCATCCACTATCAAAGTGCTCTGCCCAGGGAGAGAGAATATTGCCTTTTGTCTGGTTACCATGTACTGAGAGGACAGGGACTATACCACTGGATTTTGGGAGATACACAACACAGAGACCTTCATAGAAAGCCTTCATATCATATTTATCCACTGCAGGTCTGCAGCTCTCTGCTCCCACCAGTGGTTCTTCATTAGCCTTAATTGCATTTGTAGTGTACGTTTCTACTGATGTTACTGAGCCTCCTTCATTGCCTATTTCTTGTCCTAGCTGTAGGGCTGGCATGTGAAGTGCATGGTCTTCAGTAACTAGTCTCTCTCATTAAATCAGTCTTGATGTTTCCATCTTACACAGCCAAGAACCTTGGATGCCATATTATATATGACATCTCTGAGCTTCAACCAGATCACCTTAATATCTGTGGAGTTCTCTGGGACTTCAGCTAGTGCACTCTCTAGTGATGATTCCTACTTTGCTTGTTTGCTGAGGTGATTCGTGGCAGAAGCATTGACCTTTTGTGATGGTTTGAGGTATCTTCTGGGGTTCTTTGGTCACAAGTACAGTTGCATGATATTTCGCACAAGCCAGTGGTCTGATCAGCATTTGGCACCTCTCAGAGAATGATGTTTATGTCTTCAGTGTCTTTAGACTATACAGTTACATAGTCCAGCATGTGCCATTGTTTTGGCCTGGAATGCATCCATGTTATCTTATCTTAGCTGGCTTCTTGGAAGACAGTGGTAATAATGAGATTGACTTTGGCCCACTTGGAGGGAAGTATTTGGCCATTGGCATTTAATCTTCTAATGCTGTGATGGCCTACCACTTGGCTCCACTTGTCAAAGTCAGCTCCCACACAAGCATTAAACTCTCCAGGAATAGTGAGTTTGTCCTGGTGTGGTATTCCTCTGATGGCCCCATTGAGATCTTTGTAAAATGCCTTCTTGATCTCTTCTATATGAGTTATTCTTAGCACATAAGCATTGATAATGGTGGCATATTGGTCTCTGGACAAGTTCATGTAGAGCACCATAAACTGGTCATGGACTTTGCTGGGGAGCAAGTCAAGTTTGTGGGCAAAGTCAGACCATATGGTGAATTCTGCCCCCAACTATCTCAGACCATTTTTGGCTTGTCAATCAAGTAGTAACTGTAAACTGCGTCCAGCTGCTCAAGGTGGAACTCATCAGTGACTCTGGTTTCACTGAGAATGATGTCTGTTAAACCTCTTCAGTGTCTTGGCAGTAAGGACTGTTCTTCTGGTCTTTGGTCACTGTCAAAAAAAGTTGACCCAAAAGTCAGCCTGTGAATCTTTTTTTTTTTTTTCATACTGATTGCTGAGTGGCAAGACCAGTGAGCTGTGGTAGTTTTACAGGTCTGGAAAGGACAGTCTGTGTTTAAGGTTTACATTAATTTTTAAATATCATCCATACACATATCTCACAATGATTGCGTTTAGATAAGTTATAAACTTTCTGTAGTGATCTCACCTGCTACCCTTCATGGATAAATAACATGTAAAAGATATACTAGGTATTGTGAGTTTGTTAGGTCTGACACAGTTGCTTGTAAAGAATAGTGAACCCTCTGTTAGTTGGCTCTTCTGTGTGCCACCTGTATTTTCTTAGTAATCCGGGAATGAACAGCAACCTTAACATCATGTTAACGTGTGTATGCGTGTGTGTTGGAATTGCCCTGGGTTGTTTAGAATGTAAGTGAAGAATGGGCACAACTGAAATAAAGCTGACATTTTTATTAATTAACTATTCAAGAAAGATATTAATAAAAAATATTTAAATGGCAAACGTTTTCTGCCATCCAACAAGGAGTTCAGCCTTTTGTTGGCATCATTCCACAGAGAAAAAAGAGCAGGAAAACTTCCTCTAAAAAACTCTTAATTCCAGTCCACCACCAGTTTCTATAGAGACAGTATCCTCAAAAATCATCCTTATTTGTGGCTAAAAATAACTTCCTCAGTGCAGTGCAGTAGCAGGGTTGAGCCATAGATTCCACATAAGTTGGGCAGTGCTTAAGAGAATTGAAGCTCTAAATTAAAATGCAATGTTAATTGCATCTTGTTAATGAGAATGTATGCACTCATGGGAAACGTGAAGGACTGCAAAAGAAATCTGTCCTCTAGTTACAATGCCTCATTCTGAGATGATTGTACATACTACTGACATAGGCCTGAGTGTTCTGCTTTGGCAGTACTGGGACACTCCCCATTAACATAATATTTGAGCACGTCACTATCTTTTGTGGGGGGTTTTCTCTCTCACAACACATTCTTTAAAACTAATAAAAGAAAGTTCTTCTTCACACAGCGTGTAGTCAGCCTGTGGAACTCCTTGCCAGAGGAGGCTATGAAGGCTAGGACTAGAATAGAGTTTAAAGAGAAGCTAGATAATTTCATGGAGGTTAGGGCCATAAAAGGCTATTAGCCAGGGGATAAAATGGTGTCCTTGGCCTCTGTTTGTCAGAGGCTGGAGAGGGATGGCAGGAGACAAATCGCTTGATCATTGTCTTCGGTCCACCCCCTCTGGGGCACCTGGTGCTGGCCACTGTCAGCAGACAGGATACTGGGCTAGATGGACCTTTCGTTTGACCCCGTACGGCCGTTCTTATGTTCTTATGTATTGTAAGGTAGGGATGATTATCCACATTTTGCAGATGAAGAACTGAGGCAAAGAGACTCAGTGCCAGATTTTTAAAAATATTTGGGGACCTAACTGCAAATGTAGTCATCAAATACCTTTAAACATCAGTTTCTAAATAACTTGCCTGTTTCTCTGTGGATGTCTCTATGGGCAAGAGTCCCTAGCAGGGGTTGGTGACTAACCGCTTTCAGGGGGAGGGAGCAGCAATAAAGGAAGATGTCCCCTCTGACAGAGAGGATGGGATTTTATTGAATGATATGAAATGTAAGAATTGAGGAGCGGATCCGCAATAAGACCTGGGTTATGGTCAGTTTGTACTCTGATAATCTGTAAACCAGGATTTAGGTTAAATGCATTCTGTGTTGGTTCATGGCAGCAAAATACTTTCCACATCTATAGTAAAATGCCTTAATCAACAAATGCATTAGTGTAAATACAAAGGTATGGAGGGAAATATTAAATACTTAATAGTGGACATCTTTCTCCAAAAGACAGAAGCGACTTCATCTGTACGAAGTGCAAGATGGTCTCCATATTGGAAGAGAAGGTTAGAGGATTAGAGGCCCAAGTATCAACCCTGCATTGCATCAGAGAAAATGAAGATTTTTCTGAATAGAAGACAGCCTTTGGTACTGCAGGCACAGCTTATTAAAGAATCAGAGAGTATAGTGCACAGCGGGGAAGAAAGGCAGCATATGGACTACCAGAAGAAGAAAAATGAGAACTCGTGTACACTCAATGCACATAGAGGTATGAAACCATTTTCAGGCTCTCTGCACAAGTACTATGGTGGAGAATGGTTTGGAAGAGTTATCTGAGGGAAGGAATCAGAAGGGAATCCCATGGACCGACAGGCATGGGATGCATTGTCCTAGCATTTGGGGTTACACAGTCATGTCTCCCAAGAGGAGGAGACAGTGGTGGTAGTCAGGTGCTCCCTCCTAGGGTGGATGGAGTCATCCATGTGCCATCCAGACCGGGAAACTCAAGAAGTGTGCTGATTGCCTGGAGCTAGAATTTAAGATGTGACAGAGTATCTGCCAAGTCTGATCAAGTTGTCAGACCACCAATGGGCCCCAAAGATATTGCCAGGAATAACCTTAAGCAGGTCATTGAAGACTACGTGGTTCTGGGAAGAAGGATAAAGGAGTTTGAGATGCAATTCGTGTTTTCATCCATCCTCCCCATTGAAGAAAAAGGCCCAGGTAGGGACCATTGAACTATGGCAATAAATGTATAGTGCCACAGATGGTGTCAGAGAGAGGGCTTCAGATTCTTCAAGCATGGTATCTTGTTCCAGGAAGAGGGATTATTAGGAAGAGATGGGATCCACCAAACAAAGAGGGGGTGAGTAACTTCACAGGCAGGCTTGCTAACCTAGAGAGGGGGGCTTTAAACTATGGTCTTTGGGGGATGATGACCTAAGCCTTGAGTTAGAGGGGAAGTGGGATATAGGGAGGAAACACAAGGAGGAGGGTGCAAGAGGGGAGGTTTCCTGGTTCATACCGAGAAAGTAAGGCAACTGACTAGTTATCTTAGGTGCCTGTACATGGACGCAAGAAGCCTGGAAAACAAGCAGGAAGAATTGGAAGTCCTGGCACTGTCAAGGAACTAAGATGTGGTTGGAATAACAGAGACTTGGTGGGGTAACTCACATGATTGGAGCACTGTCACGGAAGGATATAAACTCTTCAAGACGGAGAGACGGAAGAGAAAAGGTGGAGGAGTTGCACTGTATATAAGAGTATGATTGCTCACAGCTCCACTATGAAACTGGAGAAGATACATTGAGAGTCTTTGGGTTAAGATTAGAGGCAAGAGCAACAAGGGTGATGTCATGGTGGACATCTGCTATATACCAGCAGAGCAAGAAGATGAGGTAGATGAGGCTTTCTTTGGACAACTAACAGAAGGTTCCAGATCACAGGCTAGGGTTCTCATGGGGGATTTCAGTCACTCTGACATCTGCTGGGAGAGGAATACAGCAGTGCATGGACAATCCAGGAAGTTTTTAGAAAGTGTTGGGGACAACTTCCTGGTGCAAGTGCTGGAGAAGCCAACCAAGAGTCATGTTTCTCTTGACCTGCTGCTCACAAACAGGGAAGAATTGAAAGGGGAAGTAAAAGTTGGTAGCAACCTGGGCAGTAATGACCATGAGATGGTTGAGTTCAGAATCCTGATTAAAAAGAAGAAAGGAGAGCTACAGAATACAGATCCTGGACTTCAGAAAACAGACATGGACTTCCTCAGAGAACTAATGAGCAGGATCCCCTGAGAGACTAATATAAGGGGGAAAGAAGTCCAGGATTTTTGGCTGTATTTTAAAGAAGTCTTATTGAGGGTGCAGGAAAAAGCATTCCAATGTGCAGAAACAATAGCAAATATGGCAGGCAACCAGCTTGGCTTAACAGAGGTAACTTCAGTGAGCTTAAACACAAAAAGGGAGCTTACCAGAATGGAAACTTAGACAGATGACTAGGAAGGAGCATAAAAATATTCCTTGAGCATGCCGGGGTGTAATCAAGGAAGCTCAAGTGCAATGGGAGCTGTAGCTAACAAGGGATGTGAAGGATAACCAGAAGGGCTTCTACAGGTATGTTACAAGAAGAAGGTCAGGGAAAGTGTGGAACCCTTATTCACTGGGGAAGGCAACCTAGTAACAGGTTATGCGGAAAAAACTGAAATACTCAATTCCTTTTTGTTTGTGTGTTTGTTTTTGCCTCTGTCTTCACAGACAAGGTCAGCTCCCAGACTGCTGTACTGGGCAGCACAGTATGGACTGGAGGTGAGCAACTCTCAGTAGTGAAAGAACATGTTAAAGACTGTTTAGAAATGCTGGACATGCACAGTTCCATGGGGCCAGATCTAATGCATCTGTGGGTGCTGAAAGTGTTGGCTGATGTGATTGCAGAGCCATTGGCCGTTATCTTTGAAAACTCATGGCAATTGGGGTGGTCCCAGGGGACTGGAAAAAGGCAAATGTAGTGTCCATCTTTTAAAAAGGGAAAAAGGAGAATCCAGGGAACTGCAAATTGGTCAACCTCACCTCAATTAATGGAATTTTCAATTAATGGAAAAATCATAGAGCAGCCAAGGAATCCATTGGAGGAAAGCAAGGTGATCAGAAACAGTCAGCATGGCTTCATGAAGGGTAAGTCATGCCTGACCAAGCTAACTGTCCTCTTTGATGACATAACTGGCTTGATGGATATGGGGAAAGCCATGGATATGATATACCTTGACTTTAGCAAAGCTTTTGATACAGTCTACCACAGTATTCTTGCCAGCTAGTTAAAGAAATATGGATTGGATGAGTGGACGTAAGGTGGATAGAAAGCTGGCTAGATCATTGGTCTCAGTAGATAGTATGGCAACCTGAGAGCAGGGGGCTGCAAAAGCCTTGTGGAAGGGAGAAATACAGAGAGCTGGATATGTGGTTTTATGTTCCCTGAATAGGCTGCCAGAGACTTAGGCCCAGCCACTACAACACCTGAAGCCAATGTGGCGTTAGCCTGAGGGAAAAGCTAATTAGGACATCTGTTGCCAGTTAAGACTGATGGGCACACCATAAAAAGCCTCTTCCTCAGGCAAGCTGGAGAGAAGGAAGGAGAGGTGTGGAGGAGATGAACGTAGGAGGACAACCAGCTAACAGGGCTGTTCCTAGACACCAGGGAAGAGGTACCTGGGGAGTGATTGGGGAAATGGCCTAGGAGTAGCCTGCATTCCAGTGGGGGCAGGAATGTAGCCTCATAAGCCCACTCTGGGCTGCCCCATAGGGCCCTGGGCCAGAACCCAGAGCAAGTGGGTGGGACTGGGTTCCCCCCAACCCTCCTCTTGGCTGGTTGGGTATCGGCAAGCAGCACCATTGGAGGGATTGACCCTCAAATCCTGGACTGGCCAATGATGAAAAGGGCTCTGGGAGTGGGGTACCCTTGCCTTCTCGGCAGTAGTAGGGAGACTGCGAGCCTCTGAGGCCCACGCAAAGACCCTGCCAAGAAGTCCAGGACCTGAGGGGCTTAGACCCAACTTGCCACAATAGTGATGAACATCCCAATGTCTAGTTGGGAGCCAGTAGCAAGCGGAATGCACCAAGGGTCAGTCCTGTATCCAATTTTGTTCAATAGCTTCATTAATGGTCTAGATGATGGGATGGAGTTCACCCTCAGCAAGTTTGCAGATGAGACTATGCTGGGAGGAGAGGTGGATATACTGAAGGATAGGAATAGGGTCCAGAGTGACCTAGACACATTGGAAGACTAGGCCAAAAGAAATCTAATGAGGTTCAATAAGGATAAGTGCACTGCATTGAGGAAGGAAGAACAGCATGCACTGCTACAAGCTGGGGACTGACTGGATAAGGGGCAGTTCTGCAGAAATAGACTTAGGAATTACAGTAGATTCCCTAAGCTGGATGAGAGTCAACAGTGTGCCCTTGTTGCCAAGAAGGTTAACGACATATTGAGCTGCAGAAGTAGAAGTGTTGACAACTGATTGAGGGAAGTGAATATTCCCCACTTTTCAGCTAAGTGGCCACATCGGGAATATCACATCGAGTTTTGGGGCCCCCACTACAGAAGGGATGTGGACATATTGAAGAAAGCCTAGCGGAAGCCAACAAAAATGATTAGAGGGATGGGGCACATAACTTATGAAGAGAGGCTGAGGGATGTGGTCTTATTTAATCTGCAAAAGAGAAGAGTGGGGGAGGGGGGGATTTGATTGCAGCCTTCCACTACCTGAAGAGCAGGAGGGGTTCCAAAGAGGATGAAGAGAGGCTGTTCTCAGTATGACGGATGGAAGAACAAGAACAATGGTCTCAAGCTGCGGTGGGAGAGGTCTAGGTTGAATATTAGGAAAAACTACTTGTGACGTAATGGGGGTACTGTCTACTTTTGTAATCCTATGTTCGCACTGGTGTTGCATTCACCGTTTGTCTTATAGAGTTATATGTGATCCTACTGTCCTATGCTGCTCTGTAGTGATGTTGTGTGTGCCTCAGTTTCCCCAGGGTCTGCAGCACTAGCTGCATGAGGAGGGGGAGGCTGGGTGTGACTCACTGGGTAAGTATGTGCAGTCTCTCGCCTCCTGAGGCCCAGGTGACAGCAGATAACACCTTGAACCTAGAAGGAGGATAATGGAAGAGGCGGGGCTGCCTGGGAGGTGTGAGCAGTGGGTGTGGGGGGGGGGTGGGTGAGTTAGTCTTGGCTGGCTAGGATGAGGAGAGGGGACTGTGAGCACAAAGGGGGGGGTTCAGGGCCCGGAAGCCCTTTCCCCTGAGAGAAATAAGGTTATCGGCACAGGCACCGAGAGCAAACACTGCTCCTACGCTACGCTGTGTCACTGAACCAAATAAACCTTCAGTTCTACTGGCCGGCTGAGAGTCACATCTGGCTACGGATGGGGGTGCAGGGTTGGGGGATCCCCGATGTGCAGTCACACTACTTTACTAGGAAGGTGGCAAAGCATAGTTTCAGCATGGAATAGCAAGCACATTTACATTATTAATGTTAGTCAGGCTAGGTAAACTAAAGTGAGCATGGATGTGCCCCCTTCTTGCTACTCTCATGCTTTCGCTTGTCATGTAGAAATAGCCATAGTATGGCAAGATTGGACATCCCTGTTCTCAGACTAAGGAGTCTTAGAGTGCGTCTACACTGCACCTTTAGCTTGAAATAAGCTACGCAATTTGAGATACACAATGCGTAGCTTAGTAATAGAGAGGTAGCCACGTTAGCCTGATGTTGCTAAAACAAAAGGAAAAACTATGTAGCACTTTAAAGACTAACAAGATGGTTTAATAGGTGATGAGCTTTCATGGGCCAGACCCTGGCGCACAAAAGCTCATCACCTATTAAACCATCTTGTTAGTCTTTAAAATTTGTAGCTTATTTCAAAATAGAGAGCTATTCCAAATAGTCCCTTAAGCCTTGTGGAACAAGGTTTACAGGGACATTGGAATAGCATGTCCGTTATTTTGAAATAACAGGAGCTCTGTCAAGACGCGGAAAATACTGTTTTGGGATACCAAGAGTATCCCAAAATAGTGCTACTGTCTAGACGCACCCTTAGACTTGCAAGGCAGTGTTCTGCAGTTGGTCTTATATGGTTACAAGTCCCTTTCAAACTTTATAAAGCAACAGAGCTAAATAAATATTGAGCTAGTAGAAAAATAAACATTTCATTTTGGAGGTTTCAAGTGATTTTCATTCCAGAGATTTTGACAAGAAGCAATTTTTATTTACTTGCTTTTTTTATATCGTTTTCCTTTCCTCTATTATACACTTCCTCCCTGCTGCAATTCTTTTTTCATGTCACCCTTTCTATCACTTTTCTTCCTCTCTTTTAAAGGGCAATGGGGGGAAAACTGATGGGGGGGGGGGGAGAACCCCACAACCTGAAAATCTAAATTCTTCATTTTCCAGAGGATTTTTTGGGGGGAAAAAAAATCTGAAACCATTTTTTGCATTAAAATTTTGAAAAATGGCTATTTTTGACCAAAAAAAGAAATAATTTTGATCAACCCTAACAAATGTTTAATCCGCCATAGCCACAGATCTCAAAGCAGCAGAGGGAGATCAAACACTCTGAAACCATGATTTAACTCTAATGTACAAAAAAGGTCCTATCATCCATGTCTTTCCAGCCAAGCAGTTTAGTAAAGACGACATGCGATTAGAGATACTAGTCTCAAGAGAACCTGTCACTGTATGAGTTGTAATCTTAATTTACAGCTGCAGTAGCAAACCTGGAATGAATTTCACATGATTCAATAGTATTCTATTATTTCCAGGAACAGTAGAGTGAACCTATATCAGTTTCCCAATGTTAAACATCAGAATGTGACAACCATTTCTATCCTTAAGAATTGAATTATTTAAAATGTCATGCTTCAGATGTACTGAGAAATATTCCTGCTACCAACCATCCACAGCACACCACAATAATGACATCAGTTTTATGTATCATTTGAAGGTAGACAAGCTGAAAGAATGTATATAAAACATGTCTGAGGTTTTTCTTACATATTTCAGTGAATTGATCATACATGCATGCTTTTTTTCCCCACAGTTGGAGGTTTTTTCCCCTAAAAAGTACCTCCATCCAAAGTAAACAATAAAAGACACTGATTTGTTAGATATGCATTGCTAATGAATTCTCATCACTTGACATTCCTGTCACAAATATACCCCACAAAGGAAATATGTTTCCCGTCATAAACTTCATTCTCATTAGAGAGCATTTTATACATTTACTACACAATAGGTGGAGACACTCATATCTCTACCAGCCTTTCCCTGATTAAGAGAAGCAATTTAATTACCTATCTACATTGCTAATGTGCTTCAGTTGAGTTACAGTTCTCATTCACAGACCTTACCTTCATCTCCCTGCATTTTTTGGATAATGGACTTTTACACCACATAATTTATAAACAATGAAATGTAAAGTTGTGTACTAATTACCTTCTACTGCCTCATAAATTGGGGAATGAAGCATTTTTCATAGTAAACTCCGTGCCTATCCCTAAATATCTTGTATATTTCCTGGAAATCACAAAAAGGAAAATTCCCAAAGGCAAGGCCTTTTGTTGTGGGAGCCCTGTTGCTGGTTGTGGTATGTTTTCTCGTAGGAACTGCTAACAAGATCATCTGAGATAAATATAATGGTCACAATGGGGATGAGAGCAAAAGCTGGTGTCTTAGCTAATTAAGCTGTTGGCCATTCGGGGCCTTTAAGAGCATCATAAATTATTTGAATTATACCTTGTCATGAACAGAAATCCAGTACAGAGATCTGAGCACGAATGTTAATGTATATGCCTTTTCTGCCTCTCCCAGCTCAAAGTAGGCACTAGCTGGAGCTTGCAGATAGTCACTAGAGTGAAATGAAATCATTTTGCTTGAAATTGACAAAGGTGTAGATGACATTTGCAAGGACCCCAGTTAGAGAGGAAAGGCCAATCATAGCTGATGAGAAACACTACAAGTAGGGTTGCCAACTCTGACTGAAGCTATTCCCAGAGATTTCTTTTCCAACATGATGTAATGTCGTTTTTTAAAACTATCCTATTAAAATCTTCCTGGATTGCTTTCAGTCGTCACCTTGAGATCGATGCTTTTGCTTTTTCGTTCTCAGGCATTGCTTTTGAGTGACTAGAGAATAGTTTTGCAATGGCATAAAATGCTTTTTGTTACACATATTATTTTGTATTTTTATCGAAGTTATTCAGTTATTTTTCCACTTATTCAAAATTTACAATATGAAAACACAGTCATAATATCTCAAGGAGTAAAATTTTATAACCACATGTAAATCAGTTTGTACAATTTATTTTCATGTCACTTATGTAAAACAACATTAACTCTTTCTTTATAGAGGGTGAGATTTTCTGAAGTGCTCAGCACTGGCCTATCTCTGTTCTCATTGTTATTTATTTGTACTGCAGGAGCACTTAAAAACTGCAGCTTCATTGTGCCAGGCACTGAAGACAGACTATCCTGAAGACTTTGCAATGTAAGTAAAACTCCCCTTGCCTTCTGTGGAGCAAAATTAGGCCAATACTGAGTTCTTTAGAAAATCCCACCCTGAGTGGGATTGATACTTGTAAGAGGTTGGTTCAAAGCCCATTCAAATCACTGGGAAAATTGTAATTGGCTTTAATGGGCAGGCCCATACCCATTTCATCTGGTGGCAATGCTAACCAAGTAATTTTTCAACTGTTTTCCTATTTAGAGACACCACATGTGATCCTCTCCTTTAATTATCTCATTGTGAGCCTGGAATTCATCAATAGAAGCGATGGACATACCAGTCTTCAAATATATAAAAGGTTGTGGTAAAGAAGTCAGTGATCATTTGTTCTCCATGGCCACTGACTGTAAAACAAAAAGTAAATTGGCTTTTTGGAAGCAAGGAAGATTTCGGTTAGATGTTAAGAAAAGCTTTCTAACTATAAGGATAGGTAAGCAGTGGGAAAGGTTACCTTGAGGAGGTTGTAGAATCCCCATTATTGGAGGTTTTTAGGAACAGGTTAGACAAACATCTGTCCGAGATGGTCTAGGTTTATTAAATCCTGCCGCCTCATGGAGAGGATGGACTAAATTAACTCTTTAAATCCCTTCTAGCCCTATATTTCTATGGGCAACCATAATCCCAATCAAATAGGAGCTGATGAAGAGTAGAAGTTGCTCCGGTACAGTTATGGAATATATTGTTTTTACACTAATGAAACAGATTACTCAATTCCATGCACCTTTACAATTATATAGACCCATAGCAAATTAAGTTTAGACTGTAAGTGCAATAAATGGATAATAAAGCAGAATTGGTGTTCATTCAATGGAAAACTATTCTAAATATCCAATTGTCAGTGCAAATACCATAATAAGTAAGTGTTTCATGGCAGCAGAGTAAGCATTTGGAAGAGTGAAGTGCCTAACTGAAGCTGACAGCCTTCATCCAGGTGATCAGTAAAAGTCTCCAAAGTCCATTGAGCTCCGTGGGCTTTGGATTGGGCCACTGAAATTCACTGCCGGTCATTACTCTTCATATAAATGGTGATAAAACCGTAACAAATATAAAGTAATTTGCTTATTCTGTTGAAAAGATGCTCTGCCCATTGCCTCTTTTTGCAGTTCTGGGTTTTTTTTCCCCCTAAATGTTGGGACAGTCCAGTAACCAACTAGACAGCAGGACTTAATTCTCAACATTCCCTAGATTTGCAATTGACAGCAATCCTATATTGGCCCCTGGAATTTATTTTTGAAAACTCAGAAAAAAGTCAGCTATTGTTTGGGAATTCAGATAAACCCCATATTGTCCTAGTCACATTGCAAAGGCTTTGCAAATATAGTTCAGATTTTCAAATATTGAGTGATAGCAGTAGTGTTTTGACCTGACTTATACTGCCATAGCTCACAACAGAAAGAGTGTATTTCTCCTCCACATCAGTTGTTCCAAAACTATCTTGTACCAGCTGAAGTCAAACATTAATACTAATCCAAAACATTAACATAATGCTTTCATTGTCACTGGAAGACTTGGAATTGATTTACACTTCCAGTCTATTTAAATGAAAGTTTTGATGAGGACACATCCACAAGCTGTTGCTTGAGTAGGAGGTATACTGTTAAAGCTCTGTAGCACCAATGAATTTTCCCTTTTATTGCATTTGTCAGTGTGGTTTCTAGAGCATAGTAGTCAGGATTTAAGCTCTGGAAATGGGTTCAGTCTAACTATGTCTAAAAATGCAGTTGATAGTGAAAACACTATTCAAGAAACTTCCTGTCATTATAACTGCATGCAGCAGGCAGCCTTCTTTTTACAATCCCACAAAGGATTCCAGAAATGTGCTAATATTGTAATCGCTGATGAAGAGTTAATTGTTGCAACACTGTTATCCTTGCAAGACACTGTTACATCAATGGAAGCCAAACTTCAGGATATGAACAAGAAGGCTGATACAGAAACAAAGGCCTCCTGGTGTGCCTTGCCTTCAAGAAATATGAAGTGACACTTTCAGACACACTGTAACCACAGACAGAAAAGGCCAAAATCTGCTACACTTACACATATGGAGTAGTATCTTACGCTATATGTAGTCCTATTGATTTGAATGGAATGATCCATGGCATAAATTGCTATTCAGGGTGAGTAAGGGCATGTAATCTGGCCTTTAAATTCCCATAAAATTAAAACTTAGGGGACATCTACACTGCATAGCTATTTTGGGATACCAGAGATATCCCGAAATAGCTTCCGTGAGTCTACACAAGTGCCTGTTGTTTCAAAAAATATTTTGAAATATCAGGTGCACTATTTCACCATCTATGTAAACCTCATTGCACAAGGGATAAGGGATGGCTCAAAATAGCATGTTTTGAAATTTGCAGCTATGTAGACGTGCCAAATTCCAAAATAAGCTATTTCGAAAGTTTCAAAATAAGATAGACAAATTGCATATCTTATTTTGAGTTTAGGGTGCTGTGTAGATGTAGCCTTAAAGATAAACAAGTTTGTTATAACAGTATTATGGAGTTTAGTTAAACACTGGGCTGGCTTTAAAAAAAACTGCACTTAGCTGTAAGTTCTAGTAGTTAATGAGCTCTATTAATGTTTTATTTTACTTCTACTGTAAGGTTGCACACTTTAGGATGTAGGAAATAATTTCTAGATGTTTGAGATCTGTTGAAAGTATACATGTTTCTGGTTATATAAGAAATATAGAAAAAAATGAACAAAATTATTTAGCAGAGTAGCTAGTAAAATCTTACAGAGACCAAGAGCTACTCAGATTAACTTTACTAAACTTAACTTCAAACTAGGATCATATGATCCACTATCAGTCAAGAAATGTAGCCAGTAATTTAATCAATAATGTCTTGCCTTTTATGAAAGGTATAAGAACATTTTCTAGAACCTGCTAGTTTTCTAACTACTTCTAGGTGTCAATTCCAGGGAAGAGAGATTACATTCACGTCAGTCGCTCAGGTAAATATTAGTCTCTAAATGTAAGAATTTGCATAACACGTAACACAAACTATGGCCAATTGTGTTTATCATTCTGTCCTTTCCGTTTGTTAGGCTATACCGAGAAACTTCCCCTTCCTGCAATCATAAAAAGACACCTAATTGTTGTGCATTGGCTTTTCTCCCCTGCCCACTTTTGAAAAGTGAGACAGAGAATGACGTATGAGGCCTTTTTTCCCTGTTAACTTCCATCTGGAGTCTTGTACCATAAATAAGAAAAAATGAAAACTAAACATAAATTACATTATTTGTTTCCTCTTCCTCTACAGGAGAACTCATTTTTCCTCTCAAAGAGTCTAAAGGAATTAAACCCCATACTGCTGCATGAAGATAGTTATCAGAAACACTACCTTCAGCCAATTGCAAGGCAGAACACTTTAAAGGTACCTCTCATTTGTTTTGTTTATTTTTTAACCCTGGAAAACTATACAGCTCTGTGGGGGAAACGCATGGAAATGTCACTGCCAGAAAAATTGTAATGATGATGGACCAGAGAGGGGCAACATGCAGAACTAAAAATACTAAAGCTTAGAAAGCTATTCATAAAAGCAATAATAAAATTACCATCTAAAAAAAGAGCATTTGGAAGGACTTTAATAGAAAATTGCAGGCTAAAAAGGTATTCTCTTCACAATTCTATTAGCATTTTTACTGCATAGAATGATGATGATTGTCATCCCGCAAGACAGACAACCAAGATACTTAGGAAAGCCACAAAAGTTGGGTATATTAAGGGATTTGTTTACCTTGATTACTCTCACTTTTAAGAGGAATCTGTGAAGACCGGTAAAAAAAGTAAAACTGTCTCAGGCCTTGATCCTGCATGTGGCTATGCATGTGGTTAACTTTAAGCATGTGCATAGTTAGTGATTTCATTGGCATTGCTTATATGAGTAGAGTTAAGCACAGGCATAAGTGTCGGGAGGCAGTCAGGATACTATGCTGTTTAATAAGAAGGGTTTTTTTAGGCAGACATCTTTAATGTGGGCAGCTCTCTTGCCCTTCCCATAATGCTAAAATTACAACCTGGATAGATGGATCTAGATAATTTGAGAACTAAAATATATGTGTGTGTTTCTCAAGTATATTGACAGCTAATATTCAAAGGCCCAATAAAAACTGAAGATTTTAGTAAATATTCAGCTGAAATATCCAGCATAAATTTCTTTAGTACAGCTGTATTTTCCGATCCCTGTTACTGGCATTTTCAGGACCATTATGTAATTTTTGCATATGTGAATTATTTTAAAATTCCATAGTGTGGTTTAGCTACTTCCAATACAATCTTGGCCTTCCTCCTCCAAATCGCTGTGTAACAATGTAAAAGATAACTAATCCTTCATCTTTCTTGCTTAGAAAAGAGAATCCTTGATGTCATGCCAAGCAGATGTGATGCACAGATATGATGCTGAAATTCTTTGGAAGTTTGAAAGGGGCTATTCTTTAGAACCTGAGTCAAGCTCTGGATCCCGTCTTGAATTTTTTTTTCACTACAATCAGTACCTATTTGATGGATAAGGCAGGCAAAATGGCACACGTCTTTTAGGAGCTGGCTAGTGGGAGGCAAAGATCAATCATAAGGAAAAAATATCTTTATCATTTATAATCAAACCAGGCAATTGCTGCATATAACACATTTCAGCTGGCTTCAGCATAGCTTAAATTTCCAAAGCTATTAAACTGCCTCGCTCTTAGGTTATGCTCATCTCTACTGGCAGTGGTGAGGTAGTTTAGCTACAAACATCCTCAACCTAAATAGTCTTTAAAAATAAGTATATTAATGGATATTTTCATAATCTAAACTTGGGACCCTAAGGATCTTCCTCTGTAAGAGAAGTATAAAATTAAGAAAAAATGGCCACAAAGCATATTCTTTAGATGAAAAAATATCTTCTATACATCTAGGAAGAAGAGAGAGAAAATTATTTTACTGATATAAAAGATCCCTCTAACAACAATTAAGAAAAATCTCAATTTTAAAATTTAATATTCTTTTTTTAAAAAGTATTTGATAACAAAAAGATTGGTATCCTAAAATACTCAGATTCTTCTCTTTCATAGGATAGGGAATACCAGGTCAGAAAAAGATCCAAGATAGGGACATCCCTTCCAAGGAACCAGAAAAAGGCAGCAATTGGACCTGAACAATAGTTGAAAAGGTCCTGCTGTCTCATTTCTCTCTTCTGTCCCTCTTGGCAACCAGACACAGCAGAGGATACACCCTGTCAGGGAACCAGAAACACCTAGCAACTGGAGCCTGAATGAGTGCTTGAAAAACTGCTTTGCAGTCACATTTCTCTACTATTTCCTTTCACCATTAACAGACACAGGGTAGGAATGGCTTAAATAAACAAATGACATCACAATCACTGCCGTTCTTTAAAGTGATATAAATGCCTTCCATTGACGAGAAACACCCAAAATACAGAGAAACTCTGCTCTCACATACCCACAGTGTTATTTGTGCTTCCCAGCTACCCACATGAACTCTGAGGTCAAAGCCTATATTTTGCCACACCTTCAAACAACAAAAAACCTTGGCTTCTTTAAATAGATTTTTAAAGCCTCTTTCTTTCTTCTACTGTGAAACAAAGCTTTGATCTTTTCTACAGCACAGCATCCAAAGCAGTGAAGCAAATATGCTATGCAATGAGCATCTTCCCATGATGGTGGCTAACAACATGCACAACCAACACACAACACTTTTCCTGCTAATTAAGATCAGGAAGCAACACTTCATTTCCCCCACCCCCGCCCAACACAGAGTACTATCTGTTCTCACCTGTGGAATTCCACCAGTATCCGTCCTCTCTCCCGTTCCTTTAAACATCTTTGTGAAGCCACTAGAGGTGACTGAGAAACAGCATGGATTAAAATGTCACCAATATGCAAATGACATGATACCCATTTCTACCTCAGATGCAGACCATTCATTAATATTTTGACTAATTTCAGAAGCTAGATGAAAACCAGCCATGTGAATTCAGTAAAGACTCAGACAACATTGTTGAAGGGAGGGATACAATTTGAATGCTGCCTTTCTAACATCACCCTCTCCGTAGGATTAGGGTTGCCAAGCATTTGGTTTTCAAGCAGAATGCCTGGCCAAAAAGGGATCATGGTGGCTCCAGTCAGCACTGCTTGACCAAGCTGTTAAAATCCAGTCTGCAACACAGCATAGCTAAGGCTGGCTGCTTGCCTGCCTTGGCTCTGTATGGGTCCTGGAAGCAAACATTACATCCCTGAGACTCCTGGGCAGAGACAAGGCCTCCACTCTAAGTGTCAGCTCCGCAGCCAATGGAAACTGTGTGGGTGATGCCCATGATGGGGCAGCATGCACAGCCTCCTGGTTGCACCTCCATGTAGGAGATGGACGAAAATGTTGTCTGCTTCCAGTAGCTACCTGAAGTAAGCACCACCCGGAGCCTGCACCGCAAGCCCTTGGCTCAGTCCTGAGGCCCCCCCCCCACACTCAAACTGACTCCTGTTCTCTTCCCACATTCTAATCCTGTGCTGCACACCAGAACCCACGCCCCTAGCCGAAGCCTTCACCTCCAAACCCCTACCCCAACCTGCAGCCCCAAACTCTGAATCACTCATTTCTGGCCCAGTCAAAGCTCTTACCTCTTTTCACACTCGAACCCCCTGCCCAGCCTGGTGAAAAACAGTGAGTGAGGATGGGGAAAAGCAAGTGATGGAGGAAGTGGGTTTGGAGAATTGGTAGATTATTGAGAAGGGGCTGGGTAAGAGGGGGGCAAAGAAGTTCAGTTCTCTGCAACCTGAAGTTGGCAACTCTTCTCAGGCTATCTGCTTTCAGATCACTAAGGTAGTCTTCAGTCTTGGTGTTTATCTCAACTCATTTCTTCTGGATTCTCAGACGGTCTGATTCTCAAACACAAATATATTTTCTATTTGTCCGGAAAGAAGACAGGGAAACTGTCAGATTTGGAATTAGGCATGGTGATCTACTCATTTGTGGCTTCCACACATAATTATTGTTGGTCTTTGTATCTGTCTGAAAATATCAATTCTGAAGGTGAAATTGCTCAGGACACACTATCCCAACTGTTCAGTAGTGCAAAGTGCTGAAAAGACAACTTTTCTGTGCTCCATTCTTAACTGGGTCTGAGACAAATACTAGGTCAAATTCCAGGTTTCAGATCTCCTTTTCAAAGCCATCCATAGGATTGGTATCAGATACAACTTGTATGATCATGACTTCCCACAAAATCTACAACCCAGTGGGGTAATGTCAAGAGTGAGACTTGTATGTGGAAGCAGGGGCAGATGAGGATTCTGCAGGGCCCAGGGCAGCACAATTGCACGGGGCCCCCCCCTTTGACACGGCGCATGCGTGGTGGCGCCACGCGGAGGTGCCACGGCGCATGCGCGGGGCTTCTTGAAGCGCGGGGCCCGGGGCGGCTGCCCTGCTCGCCCTGCCCTTTATCCGCCCCTGTGTGGAAGAAAAAGAAATTCCTGACAATTAGCCAACTAATCTAGAGCTCATAAGAGAGATCAGGATAATCGTGAACATCAGCATGTTCAAGGTAAAATGCTAATCCTACTTTTCTGGACTACCGCCTTATTCACCCTTCAATAACATCACGTTATTTAAGAAAAGGGAAGACAAAACAAAAATCTATGCAAAACAAGAGGACTGCAGCTTCTACTGTCTTTGGGGAGGGGACAGAAGGGAGAAGGATAGAAATATCTATGTGTATACTTCATATTATATAGAGATACAGGGGTGATGCAAGACTTACAAAAATATAGATAGATAAATGGAAACACATAATGATTCAGATGTGGCAAGGCTGTCAGGTAATCAAATAAGAAAAAAAATAGGTTTTTTGCTTCATTTGTAGTGATTATCTCTCTCGTGACCTCAGTGGAAATTAGTCAACTATGTCTGTGGCTGTATATTGTATCCCTGCTAGCTAATAGGCCACTACAAATCTTTTAAGTTTTTCTAATGCAGTCATTATCATTGAAGTATCCAGGCATCATGCACATCTAATTTTAACTGCTCTGACCTTCACTTGTTAGAACTGTTGTAATGTCTAAGAAGGATCACTTAGATGATGGTTGTTCAGGAAAACATTTGATCATTCTGTTCTCCATTACTGAGGGAGGAAGGCCTTTATTAATAAACAAGACTTACAATATGACTTAAAATTGGCATGATGATCCCAAAAGGGAGCCATGGTGCCGAGGAAGGTGCAAAAAATCTCAGTCACTGCCAATCTGACATAGGGAAAAAATTCTTCTTCATCCCATATATGAAGATAGATCCATTTGACCTTGAGCATATGAGCAACAACTAGGCAGACCAGCATCTGCGAGAGAGAATTCTCAGTACTGACTCGAAACACTGTTCCTCATTGTCCAGTGTTACTTACAGGTGGCTGGCTGAAGATCTGAAGGTGAGCTTTTAAGAAAATTAGACATGAACAAGAAGGGACCCCCCAGGGCTTTAAAGGTCTGCACCAAATATACCAAACTTCATCTGAAATTATTTGCCCCCTCAACTCTTTTTAGGAGGCATGTCCATGCTCTCACTTCTCTGATGGTTAGAAAGTTTCTAATTTCCAGCCTAAATGTATTCATTTTATTCAGTTATTCCCATTTGTTCTTGTGTCCAGTGTTCTTTAGCTCTTCACTCTCCCTTGTATTTAATTCCTTGATATATTTAGAGAGCAATCCTATCACTGCTCCACCTTCATTTTGCTAGGTGAAACAAGTAAAGCTCTCATGGCCCTTTCAATAAGGTTAGGATTTCTGTTCCAGAAAAGTAATATGATTCAAATTCTATAAGTTTTCATTGAAGGGAAGAATTATGAATTAAGAAAATCTGGGTAGATTCTCTGCTTGGATAGAAGTAAAGTCCCAGGCTTCTCAAGGGAATGGACTGAAGGTCTAATGACATAGGTTGAAGGTGCAATCGTTCTTCAGAAAGTTTCTTCAGTTCACCAAGATAGACATTGGGGGGGGAAAAGGAAACAACTTTATAAATATAGATTCATGCCAGATTTGTATATTCTTACAATGAGCAGTACCCTATACTACAGTAATGCCACTGATTTCAAAGACAAAACGTAATATTTATATTTTAGACAAGTTATAGTTTATTATATATACTTGTATTGGTTCTTTCAGAAATTTTATTTTGGTACTATTGCTTTTGCAGCTTGTGTCAAGCCCCCTTTCCTTTTTTTGTGCTTTTGTGTATAGCCCTTAGAGGATTAGACTAAAAATAAATTCTACTTAATGTTTTTACTGTACTTAGTAGATCCAATTTTATTTGAAATGACAGTAGTACTATGCAAAAGTGAGGAAATAGAGTGAAACAAGACTATTTTTCAATGTTATAGAAGGACCCAGGGAAATGTCTTAGTCTTCATGGCTTTTAAACCCTGAAAATAAGGGTTCATTTGGTGGCAGTGAAAATATAATTCATTTTACCCTGCACTGACATGATCCACCAAATTATATTGTTCAGTTGATTGATAAAGTTCATCATACCAGCTTCCTTCAGTTCATCCAGCTTCCCATTTCTTACAGATAATAGAACAGCTGGGAAACTGTCTGAATTGAATAGGAAAGAGACAGAGTTGTGTGTTTTCGGCACATTACTGGCATTATAGCCCATGACATCACACATTTTCTCTCAGCAGTCTTGCACTGATGTTGAACAGAAAGGGGGAAAAGTTATGGGTAAAAGAAGAATTGTACAGCTGCTAGCCAGGCGTGATCTGAGCTAACCTAGAGTGTACCTGTCAGCAGGGGCGGCCCATCCATATAGGCGAACTAGGAGGTCGCCTAGGGTGCCAAGTTAAATGGGGCGCCAAATGTCGGCGCAATATCATTGAGGGGTTTGGAGGTGGGGGGCACCGATTGCATGGTTCACCTAGGGTGCCAGTTGCTGGCAGATAGTCTAGGGCCGCCTCTGCATGTCAGCTTTTGCAGACAAGTCTGTAGTATCTCCTTGACCAAGGTGTCAAAGACAGCTAACAGGTTAAGTAGTAGTAGCATGAAGATTTTGATTGACTATTCAGGTTGACTGTTTCCTGGTCCCATTCCTCAAAGGTTTTCCAACATGTAGGGTGGGTGTTCGGTTGCCGATGCCAAACAGTGTGGTCTGATAAAGAAACAGAACTAAATATGCAAGACACAAAGTGTCTGAAAGCCCAAGGCCTGTGAAGGACTTCCCTCATACAAAGAGAAACACACGAGCTTTTCAACATTTTTAAATGAAAACACTTGTCAAAATTGCCTTCATAAAAATACAAAAAAATCAACACTGGGAAAATGAACCAGGGCTTGGGTGAAGAGGTCCTCCAGTTCTGGCTGGTCATCGTGGTCCTGGATCAGAATGTGGGCAGTGAAGATCAGCTGCACCACACGAGGCCTGTGAGCCTGGCACTGCATTGCAGCAGCTCCGGCGTCATGTAGTCAGTGCTATGGTGCCCGCAAGGGCAACCAGAGCACGCAGCATGAGTTTGGTGTCCCACAAAGGGGTAGGTAGTGGAGAAGTGGTGTGTGAGACAGGGTTGTAGATATGAGCCCCTTTAAGCACAAGTCTCTGCTAGCCTCAGGAAGCAGCTACAGGAAATGACTGCTCTCCTGGTGCCCTCTCCAGAGTGCTTCCAGGGGCTTTAAATGCAATGCCAGCTGCAATCAGTGTGGATGCACTATTCAAAATAATTCTGCACTATTTCGATAGTGCCTTGTAGTGTGGATGTGCTATTTTGAAATAGTTATTTTGGGAGTAGTTATTTCAAAATTTATTTATTTATTTTGGAAATAATTTCCTAATGTAGGTATGCCCTCAGAGACTAACAAAAATATATAGGATCATGTGTAAACACAGTATTTCAGTTGTATTTACCTTACACAATTTCAAATGCACTGTGGAAGGCTTAGGGAGGCTTTTATTTAACACCGCATACACACAAGCATGAACTTATAAAAGTATACATCTGGGCTACGTCTACATTGGCGCGCTTTTGCGCCAAAGCTATGCAAATGAGGCTTAGCGTTAGAATATCGTTGAGCCTCATTTGCATAACGCTAAGCCTCATTTGCATAGTTTTGGCGCAAAAGCGCGCCAATGTAGACGTAGCCCTGTTGTTTATAGTCATAGTGGGTTATGTTCATCAGTGGATTTTACCCACAAAAGCTCATGAACCTATATGTCTTTGTTAATTTCCAAGATGGCAGAGGATTACTTGTTTTTAAAGTTACAGACTAACACAGCTATCCCCTGAGATTTTGAAGACGATAACACTCTCTCCTTCAGTTTCTCTATCTATACAACTTGGATACTATCCACATTTATTAATGTGTTTGACATCCTGTAATGTAAAACAACAATGTAAATACAAACTACTTATTACTGCATGATGAATAATCAGTCATGTTTTCTTACCAGTTTTAGATCATATGAGATCAATTTTAGTGTCCCCATGTTATGTATTACTGGACTGGATGAAGCAGGCAAATGCCTTGCCAATCATTTTAATGACATTTTCAAATTAAACTGTTCTTTTAAAAAAATCAGCTTTGGAGACTTAGTGGGAAAGTACCATATAACATTATGGTCACATGTTGTTGCAATATAAATTCAGAATGTATATTCTAACAGTGTTCTTGGAAAAGAAAGGAGCTAAATTTCAAATGGAAGCAACTGAGATTAAAATCAGAATTCTAGACCTTATCTACTCCGGTTGTACCAATTTAACTAAAGTGATGATTTTAAACAGAGTTAGTGCAAAAGTCTGGGTGGGTGCTTATTTTGACTTTAAACCAGTCTTATTTTGGTTTATAAATCAATTAGGATTTGGTTTTTACTAAACTGAATAAGAGTGACTGCATGATATTTTGCGTTGGTTGAACTAAATAAGTTTAAAAACTGATTTAAGCAGGTGAAACTCACTCTCAGAATACCTAGCCTATAAATGGTCAGTTACCCCTCTTGGGCTATGTCTAGACTGCAAGCTTCTTTCAGAATAAGCTTTTCTAGAAACGAGAGAGATCCTCTAGAAAAGCTTATTTCAACAGAGAGCGTCTACACACAAAAAGCGCAACGAAATGGTGAAGTGCTATTGTGAAAGATAGTGTCCACGCTGATTGGACGCTATCTCGCATTTAAGGCCACCCGGATCCAGTTCAGGCAGGGCATTAGGTCAGCAGTTGCTTCTGGGTGCTCTTGCCTAAGGGCTATCTAAGACACGTGCTTAAAGGGACCTCCCTCTCCCCCCCCCCCCCCCCCCCCCCCCCCCCCCCCCCCCCCGCTAGACAGCTGTTTCTCAGCTTCTTCTGCATGCTTGCCTACCTATTCAAGAGACAGCAAAGCATTTGCAGAGCATGCTCTGGTTGCCCTGCTTCAGCACTACCTGCTGTGGAGCTGGAGCTGCCTCTAGGCATGCGATGACCCCACACAATCATGCTGCAGTTTCTTCTGCAGTTTGTATAGGCAGAAACTTCATGGCTCTGCATGAGCTCAACTCCAAGTTCATCTTCAAGACCCTCTCTGCCTGTGTGCAGGAGCAAGGCCCTTGCAACTGCACCCCATGGTGGAGAGAAGGTTCTGGAGGCTGGACACCAGTTCCGACTGGTAGGACTGGCTGGTGATGGAGCAGTGGAATGACCAGCAGTGGCTCCATAACTGCAGGATGAGGAAGGCCACCTTCATGGAGCTGTGTCCCTGGCTTGCTCCTGCCCTCCATCGCTGGAACACCCAGATGCGACCCACCATCCCTTTGGAGAAGTGCGTCACCATCGCTATCTGGAAGCTTGCCACTCCAGCCAGTTATTGGTCTGTGGGCAACCAGTTCAGCATGGGAAAGTCCATCATTGGGGCACTCTTGGGCTGCAGTCGCTGGAGGAGGTGGGGGAGTACTGGAAAAGAGGATCCTGGGGCATTCTGCAGTCCCACCCTCACACAGCCCTGGGGTGGTTCCTGGGGTGTTTGTGGGGGGGGAGGTGGGAAATGACTCAGGGACCTCTCAAGGGTTGAGGCACCCCCTTTGACTCTGCTTTGTGTCTTTGACTCCTCCTGCAGGTGGTGAGGGGCATAAACCCATCTTGCTATGCACGGTCATCTGCCTGGGAGACCTAGAACTCATTGTGGCCGGCTTTGCCACCCTGGGCTTCCCCAACTGCAGGGGGGCCACAGATGGAACCCACATCCCTATCCAGGCCCCAGAACTTCAGACAGTTCATGGACATTTTCATCGGTTGGTTGAGGAAGGCGCACGATGCGCATATGTTCAGAAACTCCAGCCTCTACCAGAAGGTGGAGGCTGGCACATTCTTCCCCCAGCATGACTACAGCGTCAGGGACATGTCACTGTGCATTGTGGGGGATGTGGCCTACCTCTCATGCCATGGCTGATGAATCCCTACACCGGCCACATGCACCTAAGCAGAGACCGTTTCAATGCCTGCCTGGGCAGGGCCCACATCCAGGCTGAGTGCACCTTTGGCCACTTGAAGGCAAGGTTCAGGTGCCTCCTGACCCACCTCGATGTGGGGGAGCACATCCTCCAGGGCAGCCTGTTGTGTTCTCCACAACATTGTGAAGAGCAAGAGGGAGACCTTCCTTTCAAGGTGGGGGGAGGGGCAGAGGCCAGCCAGGAGGGAAGGGCCTTTGAGCAGCGGCACACAGCTGCCATCAGCCAGACCCCTTAGGTGGGGGGTTCGCATCCGGGAGATCCTGAGGGAGTTTCTCTGAAGGACCCCAGTAACTCTCCCCAGGACCTTGCCCCTCTATGCCTTCCCCAGAAAATCCCCTTCCTACCACTTTCCCTGTAGACGCAATAAAAATTCCAGTCTTGTCTTTAAAAAAAAAATTTCCCAAAAAGGTAACTGGTGAGGAGGGGGGCTGAGAACTGGCATATGGGAGTGAGGAGGGGGTCAGCTCTAGGGCTAAAAGTGGCTTATGGTAGAACTGAAAGTTCCCCCTTGGGTCTGGAGACCTCGGGGAAGGGGGGTTCAGGGACAACAGGGAGATAGTCAGGAGGGGGGCCGGAGTGGGGTCAAGCATGGCATGTGGGCAGGGGCAGGCATGGCAAGAGGAGGAGTGGATGGAGCAGGGACTGGGACAGTGGCACAAATGTTGCGGTCCTGCTGCACCCTCTCGGTACACATTTGGGCCCGCCATTGAGCATTGTTGTGGACCTTCTGGGCCAATGCCTGATGAATATCCTGGAGGATGGCCACATGCTCCCTCATAAGGTCCTCACGGACCCTCCGGCACCAGTGGATTCCTCACTGTCAAGCGGCTGGTTCCGCTGGTGGTGATTGCCTCACAGTCATGGCTGGTCTGGTTGGGGAGAATAAAGAGAGTGAGGTGGTCAGTCATCCCTGGAGACATTGTCCCTGAGGCCTTGCCCTCATCAGCGAACTGAGAGCAACAGTCCTCGGCCCAGAGGACAGTGATATCCTGGGAGCAAGACTACGTATGGCCTGGACAGCGGGTCCTGCCTCACAGGGGCCCAGAGAACCATGCTTCCCACCCCCCTTTCCTCCACCCCATCCCACAGACCAGCAGGCAAGGGAAGTGTCCAGCCACACTGGGATTCCATGGGAGAAAGAGGAGCCTCGAGCAGCCTTGGCTTCCATTGGGGCCGCACACACACCTGTGCCTGACGGCACTGTCCCCAGGATCGGGTGGTGTCTAGAGCATGCAAGCATGCCCATGTGCTGTGTGCAGCACTCCAGAGTCTGTGTGCGGGCGTGCATCTGCCCTTGTCCCCAGCCTCCTTCCAGTGGTGTCTGGTGGTGGGAGGGCATTCCACCCCAGGAATCAGAAGTGTGTCTGGCCTCCCTAAAGCCTGTGAGCAGGAGCCTGGAGGTGCTCCGGGGCTGCCTTCTGGGGCTGTGTGCACAGACTAGCGCTGCATGTGCATCCACATGCACAGACTGCAGTGAGAGGACCAGCCAGGCCGAGAAGGCCGAGCAATGGTTGCACTAAAGCCCCTGAGCACCCACCACCCCTGCCCTGTGTGTGTGTGAAAAACTAAGAGCACTCACCTGCTGATCCCTCCCTGGCCTCGGAGGATGCTTGGGAGACATCCAGACCCTGGGGTACCAGCTCCAGGGTGATGGTGGTCACCGTGCTGGCCATCTCTTCCTCCTCCTCCAGCTTGCCATCCTCCTCCTCCTGGGCTGGGACCCCTGTGGGAGCAACGATAAGCATCTCCAGCCCTGAGTCCACCACCAAGGGGTGGGGAAGGGGCTGCACCACTCCCCAGGATGTGGTGCAGTTCCACATAGTAAGGGCAGGAGTGGTGTTTTGCCCTGGAGAGAGAGCTGCGCTCCCTGGCCCTGGTGTAGCCCTGCCGGAGCTCCTTCACCTTGCTCCTCACTTGCTCCAGACTGCGGTGGTAGCCCTTCATGGCCAGGATCTTGGCCATCCAGCCACATATGTCTGCATTCTTGTGTCTGGAGTGGAGATCCTGGAGAGTCTCCTCGTCCCATACCTCCAGGAGGGTCAGGATCTCCACCCCAAACCAGGATGGCGCATGTCTTTTCCTGTCCCTGGCAGGCTCCTGGGAGCCCTCTGCATGCTCCCTGGGATGGCAAGGGTCTCTTTGGAGACTTGAGGCTGGGACATGGGTGCCCATAAGCTCCCAGGGCTGGCTTCCTGCCACAAGCCTTGTCCCAAGTGTCTGTGGCTTTAAGAGCTGCTGGGAGATAGGAACTATAAAGTTGTGATGAGTGTGGACGGAGCGGCCAGCAGGGCACCTGTGTTACTTCCTGGAGGCCTCTTTTTTCAACAGAACTCCCTCTTCCGCGTCCACACATGCCTTTTTCTGAAAAAGCTTTTTCAGAAAAAGCGTTATTCCTTGTAGAATGAGGTTTACTGCCATCGGAAAATCCCCCCATTATTTCAACTTTTTGTTGAAATAACACAATTTCAGTGTGGATGCGAGTATTGTTTTTCCAGAATAACTGCCATTATTTCAGAAAAACGCTGCAGTGTAGACGTACCCTTAGAGTGAAAGGCATATTGAAATTTAATTTGCTTGACTGTGTAAGTTACACAGGTGGATTCTTCCACTGGAAATATAGAATAAAACAGCCCAAAAGTTAGGATGATAAAGAAATAGTTAATGGTTCTAGCTTACACTAAGTTTTGTTTTGATATACCTATATGTTTGCTAAGTATTAGTTTCTCTGAAAGTCTTATTGTTTGTTTTTTCCAACCCCGTTTCAAGTTCCCTGTTTCTATTTTTGCAGCCTTTTATATGGCCCAATAATAGAATTAGATTCTAAATAGAATTTCTCTGTACATTGTTTTTTCTGCCTGTCAGAGAGTGGTTTATTTTAAACAGCTATAGGGATTTAATGGAGGGAAGGATCTAACAAAGCAACCTTGGAAGCACATTAATGAATATTCAAAGAGGAAACCAGGTGATATTGTTTAGCCATGAAGAACTTAAAATACTTAAATTACATTTCAATCAGGTGGCAGCAAGTAGTATAATGGTCAGACCCTCTAATAAAGGAGCCTCTATGTTGTACTAAATGGCTGTCTGATGAAATAGAAACCAGAGGTAATCATAAAACAACAAAACTGGATATAACATTTGAGATGTGACTATATGATTGATCTATACAAATCCCATAGTTATATTTTTGAGAGCCAGTGTATAGCCTGTACCAGACCAGCCATAAATAGTAGTGTTCTGTTCCCTTTTTGTGTGCTCTCCATGTTGCCGTATAAACATTTCATTGCTGAATGGAGCGATTATGCTATCTCATGTCAGGCAGTCATCTCTGTAAGTGTTTATATGGCCTCCATCACTGTTGCATCTGATCACCTCACAAATATTAATGAATGAATTTATCTTCACAACTCTGTGAGGTATGGAATTGTATCCCTATTGAGACACTAAGACCAAAAAAAAAGTTGTGTCATTTGCCCAATGTCTCATGCTGACTCTAATAGAGCTGGGTAATGAATTGGTGAACTCAGAACCAGAAGTGAAAGTAAGAGGGTGTGCCCTCGTGTGCAGCTCCAACAAGAGCTGGCTGAGCTGTGGCAAAAGCCAGCAGGGGGCTATTTAAAGAGCTGGCAGGGACCCGGGTTGCAATAGGATAGTACCTGTAAGAAATGTTAAGTTACTTTCACTGCTGCTCTGAACTGAACCGAAAGCACCTGAATCCAAATCTAGTGCCTTAATCCTCAAACCATCCTTCACTTCTCTCTGTGATGGCACAAATAAATCATGAAAATATCGTCCCAACTCTTCTTAAATTTATTTTAAAGGTGTAATTGTGTTGGTTAAACTGTCTTACAGTTATTGCATCTTAATGGCTATTAATTCAAACAACATCATACATAACCAAATTAAAGATGCTCTCAATCATGAGAGAATAAATTCTGACCTCAGATACACAATTTCTATTCCAGTTATCTTCAGTGCAAGTTGCATGAGAGTATCTCAAGGCAGAATTTGGTCCCAAATTAAATAATATCACAGATCCTAAAATTAATAGTTAGCTAGGTTCAAGTGATCACTATCTGGTCAGAACATTAAGTGCATATAGATTATTCCTGACTAGAAATAAATATATATATAGTTGGCATTATAAAAGGGTGCATTTCCTCAAGATGAAAATAATTTTATGCAAAAGTGATTAGGACGGAAAAACTGAACAAAAATATGAATGATAATTGGAAGCTTTGCAAAAATATTTTATTATTTGTTCAAAAATACCACAAATCTGTAATCATGAGAAATGTATTCACTTAAAAATTCATCCTGGTTAAGAAGAGAAATGGGAAAAAGGGAAAGTTGATAATAATGACTGAGTTATGAAATGCAGATGATTGTTAAAGGAAGCTAAATATATCAATGAAAATTATGTCCAGTAGGCATAAAGACAGTAAGGAATTATTTAAATATATCAGGAACAAAATAAAATGTATATATGGTAAAGGTGCATTGCTTGATGGAGACAGTAAAATTGTCAGTAATGGTTCTGAAAAATTGAATTGTTTAATAAATATTTCTATTCTGTATTTTAAAAGAAGTTGGATAATTGTGTTCATGTCTTGCACCTAAATAAAGTCTCCAGTTTTTCAGAACTGCCAGTATCCTACATCTGCATTTTTCTCAGAAGACATATTAATAAACCACTTGGAAAAACTGGTCATGTTCACTTAGGTGAATGATGAGGGCCTGGGTGCTTTTGAAAATCTAGCCCTTGGTGTCTGGCCTACAGGAAAGGTTTAAGTCTGACAGATAATAGATATTTTCCTCAACTCATTGGCAAGAGGCCTGGATATAAAGAGCAGAAATTCCTAAGCAGTCTCTTCCCTGTTCTGTGTATATGCAGTTTAGTTGATAACCATTGTGGCTGCTGTAAAAGTAGATTGCCACAAACGTATTACTGAAAGATTTTATATCTAGCTTTATGGTTGCTACATGTACCTTGTCAAAAGGGGAAATGTAAATAAATTACACAAAATGGTTCCTCTTTATCTTCTAACTTATTTATCTTCTCAAATAATTCTAGCGTGTCTTACTGGCAATATTTACTCTTGAATAACAGTGCTGATTTGTTCCTGTCAGAGTATATTTATCCAGTTAGTTTATGAATGTGTTTTTTGTGATCCTCTAAGGTAATTTCCCCTACTAAAAAAAAGTTAAAAGATGTGCAGTTGCCAAAGTTGTTCTTTATTCCTTTTTGTTTTAAAAGATAGGCACCAGACTGTCCCCCTTCCAATTCTGTAAGATGATTCCTGTTTCTAAAGATGTAGTACATCTTTCAGTTAGTAATTACGTTTTAATACTTGATAGAATTATTTGAAAAATGCAAGAAGTTCACCAAAATGCTTAATTTTTGTACGATTTTCATTGAAAACTTTTCAATTAATGTCATTTAATTAAATTTAGTTCATAGTTCAGCTACTAATTTTTTGTTTATTTTAGTTCCTTTGAAATTCTAGCACGAATAGCATCAGCGCTAAGGATTTTCTACTACTTTATATTCTGTAGTTACTCAAACCAATAGTACTGCTTACAATCACAATGTCTTGTCTTACTAAAGTAACTATCTCTTCGGTCCTCATCAGCAAAGATATCGAATATTCATTTCCCCCATTAAAGCCTCTTCTGCTAGCCCTTTCTCCTCTTAATAGTCAAGTGTTAAATACCTATAGATTAACCTCCAATAAAGATGCTCTACTTTTCATAATTTTAATCTCTTATCATTTGTCTTGATTTCTTTGACTACTAGCCCTTCACATCTTATATTCGTTCTTATTACCATGCTTACATTTTTCCACTCTTTCATTTTGTTATGTAAGCACTTCTTTTTATATTGTGTGCTCAGCTCAGAACACTAAGACTCTGCAAGGAATAGAAATCCAAATATTGAGTTATGCTTAACTTGTGTGAGTCATATGATGGGGGAAATTTCTGATCTTTGTTCTGTCAGGATCCCATACACTGCAATGAACGTCTAACTTGAAACAGTTCCTTACAAATCTTCTGCCTTTGCAAGAATCAGTATGGAAGGATTTAGGTTTTTTAAATTCCCAAAATTGCATTTTCCAACCTCCTTCATGATTGCATCTGTGCTCTTCTTCCTTCAACCACCGCTCTGTAAGCCATGTGAATCTACTATTGCCACTAGTTAGAGTGACACAAAGTAGCAGACAAAAGATTAAATGCATTTTATAGAGCGTAATACTAATAAAATGTTCTATTTAAACATATAAAACTGGGAAAAGACAAGCATATTAATTAATGAAATAATACTTAAGCGTATAGCAGGCTAAGATTAGGTTGTATTTAAACAACAGTAATTTCTTATCTAAAATCTTACTTTTTTCTGTTACTTTTATGAGAACTAGAAATGCTTCACCTTCTGTTGCCAAACCTACAGCTTACCACCCTGACTCTAGAGAGAGGAGGAGGAAACAGCTGGGCAGTTGCCAGAATCCACTTATGATATTATACACCCACTGCTACTCCTAGAATGTGAAGCAACAGAATGGAAAGGAGTAACAACTCAACTCTCTCCCACCCCATTGGAGCACATGATTTGCTTCCCTTGTCTGTTTGTGATATCAAAGTAGCAAGGTCTGGGATGGAAGAGCTTGGTCCCCATCCACTGGGCACTTTGTTCAGCCTCCTTGAAAAGAGGAGGATTTGGTGTGTCTAGAGGAGTACTAACTATTAACCTTGTCACATGACAAGAAGGGACCTCCCTTTTCAAGAAGGGTGGCCGGAGAGCAAAGCCTTCCTTAAATTGCCCTCTCCAGCCAAGTGTCAGAAAGTGAACTCTCAAAAGAACAGAGGAAGCTCTCTGCAAAACTCTCTAGACTTCACTGAAAATGGCCAGATCCTCTGAATGACCTGTGTTACCAGTACTCTTATGAGGAGGAAGAGGAATGTATGTGTGTATAATCTATAGTTATGAAGGTGTCAGAATGTTGCCTTGCTTATGAGGGAGAGAACACAAGGATAACAGCAACTAATTTGTATGAAATAGAGCAGGTATTTTATTATTATAATAGAGCACCTTTTTAATGATGAAGTATGGTCTCTGGCCTGGACTAGCCCTGTCATGTGACGATACTTGAAAGAAGATTCAGCAGTACATGTTCAGACCTATCCTTTCCATAGCTTCCCCTCCTCTCCTCCCCCCTCTTCCCCCCACATTAGAAAAGAAAGTAACTCAAAGCCACACTGGACCTGTGAGGGCTTTGTTTGGTCTGTAGGCTACACTTTGGCTACCAGTAAGTTAAACTTACATTAATACATCATTTTCTTTCAGCCTTTCTGGGGTACACGTGTCTGGAAAGAATTGCTGCTTTGACCAAAGACATTTTTAGCAGTGAAAAGGAATGGGAGATTGAGAAGAAAAACTGAAGACCTCTGATCCAGGTGGACCATTTTAGATTATGGGGGGGGGGGAGGACAACCTGTGCGTGTCCTGATTGGGAGGGGCAGACTGAGGACAGGTTTCAGCAGTGTTAAGATGAGTCTACACAGCAGTTTAACTTGAAATAAGCTATGTAAATTGAGCTACCTCAATTACGCAGCTTATTTTGAAATTGAAATTGGGAACATCTACATAACACATATTTCAAAATAGAGCACTCTTCCTCTGACTTCCTCCTTGTACAATGAGAGTTACAGGAGTCAGAGTAAGAAGTCCTCCAGCTTGACAGTATTTTGACATTATGTTGAAATAACTGCCTGCTGTGTAATAATGCTAGCTATTTCAAAATAATGCTGCTGTGTAGACATACCCTTACTGAGCATGCTCAGTACAAGCCAAGCAGCAAATTGTGGGGGTGGACTAATTCCATTTCCCCCCTTCCCTCCTCCAACATATCACCTCTTTCTAGGGCTACTAAAGCACTGGAAAACTCTAGTTTTTTTGGCAGATAACTTAGCAATTAGCTGACCTGAGCACTGTAGCTAATTCCTATATAAAAGAAAAAAATTAAATAAATATTAGGCCCATTCAGCTCTAACACTTACATAGTCTGATATCTTGTGGCAAGTCACTTAAAGGACAGTGGTTAGCCTTACAATTTTAATATATATCCTTACTCTCTTACTAACTGCAGAGAGAGAGAGAGACTGTCAGGATTCCTGGGCTCTACCTCAGCCCTGGGGGCAGATACATTTAGGCCCTATATAAGGTCAGAATGACCATACTGGGTCAGACCAATGGTCTATCTAGCCCAGTATCCTGTCTTCCAACAGTGGCCAGTGCCAGGTGTTCAGAAGACATGAACAAAAGAGGCATTCATCAAATGATCCATCCCCTGTTGCCCAATCCCAGCTTTTGACAAACAGAAGCTAAGGACACTGTTCTTGCCCATTCTAGCTAGTAGCCATTGATGGACCTATCCTCCTTGAACTTATTTTGTTCTTATTGGAATCCTGTTATGGTTTGGGCCTTTCCATCATCCTCGCAAAGAGTTCCACAGGCTGACTATGAAGAAATCTTTTGTTTTAAATCTGCTGCCTATAAATTTAATTAGTTCAGTTTCTTGTGTTATGTTAATGAAGGATTAAATAACATTTTCTTATTCTATTTTTCCACACCATTCATGATTTTCTAGACATATAACATATCTCCCTATCCTTTAGTCATTTATTTTCCAAGCTGAAAAGTTCTAGTCTTGTTAATCTCTCCTCATGTGGAAGCTGTTCCTTACCCCTAATCATTTCTGTTGCCCTTTCTGTA
>CM057846.1:105082862-105100009 GCA_030068395.1 Apalone spinifera | reverse complement strand
AAATAGCAAAATGCTATTTTGAAATAGTTTTTGTGTATAGATGCATTATTTTGATTTAGCTTAATTCGAATTAACTATTAAGTTAATTCGAAATAGCACTGTAGTGTAGACATACCCTCTCTCTCAATGTGAATACAAGTCCAAGTCAGTTTTGCCTCTTGCCAAGAAATGAAGGTTGCTCACCTGTAACAGAAGTTATTCAAGTTGAACCTCTACATATTCACATTAGTTGGAACCAATGCACCTGCGCTACAAGTCACTGGGTTCTTGTGGACAGCAGTGTCCTTTGGGGTCCTTTGCAACCTGGAGCATTCCAAGGATAAAAAAGGAAGAATGGTTCCAGCCTTCCTAGGTGCACCAAGCTTGGGATGCAATCAGTATCATCAGCACTTCCCTTGTTGTTTTTTCCCCTCTTTTGCCTTGTGGGGGAAATTTTTGTTTCACTGTCAGTCAGTCAGACTTCTTAAAAGATTAAAAAAAGGAGCGGCCCTCCTAGCAGGAGCGGTCTGGTACAGGCTTTGCCTGGATCCATAGGAGCAGGAGGGCCATACTGATGGTAAAGGCTTTTCAGGGCCGCTTGGTTCAATCTGGCAAACTGGTAGTCCAGAGCAATTTAAGAATCTACTCATCATTAATGTCCTTGGATCTGTCCAGGTTGACTAAGAAGCCTGGATATGTGCCTAAAGTGGTTTTTGACCACTGGACCTAGCTCCAAAAGCATTCAGATATGCAAAGGTAAGTTCAAGCTGCCATCTCAGCTCAGAGGCAGGAGATCCAATAGTTTGGAAAGTAGAATGTTTAATATCATACGCCGCATTCTGCTGCTGTCACTGAATTGCCAGTCTTCAACCCTGGTGAGTGACAGAACCTTGGTACTGATTTAGCTGATGTTCAAAAGCTCTCCTAAGTCAATAGAACCAGAGGCAGTATGTAGCAAAGATCCTGCACTTGATTCAGGAAAAGTGCAATATTAATGTTAGGTCTTGTTTGTCTTTCAGTCACAACCATCAAAATTGTGTTATTCCTATTGGGAAAAGACTTAGGTGCTTTCACCACTTGTAGAAACTAGAAAATACGAGATGAGGCCTTTGATAGAGCACTTCTATTATTGAGTGAAAACTCCACTTGAAGAGTCATTGTCTTTCACTGGTAGATAGGACACTGAATTCATCCAGTGAGGATACTGAATTTCATGAACAGGAATTTTCTCTAACACAGCTGGCTACACCCACACACCCCTTTTAGGGCTAGTGTAATAAATATCCAGGCCCACCAATAAGGAGGGACAACGGGATCAACTGCCCCAGGGCCCAGCGATACAAAAGGACCCAGAGCTCTACTGCATCAGCAGTGTCAGGCGGAGCCCCAGGTCCTTTCAATAAATGAGTACCGGTGTGCTATGAAGTGCGCTCCCAACACCACTGAGTGCTGTCTGTGGGAGGCGTGGCACTCTCCAGGCAGTGTTAAGGCTGCTTAGTCCCAACCCCGCCCCTTCTGCCCAAGGCTTTGCCCCTTCCAAGGGTGAGGAACAGCTCCCCGCCTTGTCCAAGAGCCCAGTGAGACCCCGCTGTGAATATCCATCATGCTGTCCATGAGAATTTAGATTTTAATGTCATAAAGGAGAAAAACTTGCAGGTTTGAGACATAGCTCTGAGATCTGGTACCTTTCTGTGGAGCCACATCTCCCACAGAGATCTCAGACCTAGCAGGGGATGGAAATCAAGATAACCAATTCCTTGTCTTCAATAAGAGATACATACATAGAGGCTTGCGTATACAGGTGTGTATATATACACACATATATATAGAAGTTATTTTTCTTTCAAATCTGAACTTTTGCATTCTCTTTCCATTCTATATCTATTATTATAGATTGTATCAAGGAAATTGTTTTTATAAATAATGGCTATTGGTCAATTTATATTAATGGGAAAAAAAATCTTTGAAACTAACTGTAATGCTATTAATTAAACTATTTCTGTCCTAACAACAGCTCTGTAACTTTATGCCTTATTATATTAATTGTATTACCATTCTTAGATAATTTACAGATTACCAAATTATTTATTTCATACAATAGGGCCAGATCTTTCAGCGGCTAACTTCACACTTTATTAAGGCAATGTTCCCATTGATCAGAAGGTATGGGATTTCACCCATTATCATTATTTTGTTACTTCAGCCATAGATTACCCAAAAATGTAAACTTTCACTGTTCTAGAAATCTGGTGAATTTTCATTCTGCTCATTCATAGTGTTGTGGAACATCAGTAGTACACAATTCATATTTTTAGGCAATCAAGTAGCCATAAAATCAATATATTTCCTCTCTTCAGCTGAGCCTTAGCTATTGCAACAAGGAAGAATCGTATAACCTTGTGAATTTGGTGTTAAGATTGATGACATGCTTAGAGACCAATTAGTGGGAAAGCCTTATAATACATGAATTCATGAAAGACTGTTACTTGAACTTAATCTTACATATTAAAGGAAAGCTCTTACTCTAGCAAGCCAAATTGAGTTAGTTATTATTAATGCAATGATGGTTGCTGAGGGAAATACTTAGCTCATAAGAGTGATTCTTATTAGAAAAGGTCAAGAAAGTAGAATTCAGACAGGATAAATGAAGTTTAATGCTTCTGCTTAAGGCATCATTCTTTCAAGCCAAAAATAACAAACCTGAATTCATGTTTCATTTTGTTTGCTAGCAGCCATATCACATAGGTCTGTGATCTCATCAGTGCTTTAAAACTAAGCAGGGGTAAGCCAGGTCAGTACCAGGATAAAAGACCTCAGAGAGAGTCTCTAAGACATGTGGTAAGTCAACCTAAGTTTTGCTACTCCAACTACATGAATAATGTAAATGCAGTTGATACTATGTAAGAAAAAATACTAAAATAAGGGATAACTAACAAGGTGCATGACCCTGCCCCAATCCACCCTGAAAACCACCCAACCTTGCTCCCACTGCTCCTGCATCCAAGGGCTCCCCAATCCCTACAGATCCAGCCTCTCAGATCCAGGCTCCGGCCACCAGAGCTTTCACCACCACCCGCCACAGAGCAGCTCAGGCCCCTGCTGCCAAAGGAGCTGCTGCTGCCCGCCACATCACCACCTGCCACATAGCACTTCAGGCCAGGGTGCTGGTCACGGGAGCAGCCACCACCACCTGCCATGCTGTGGCCCCGGCCCTGGCCACCGGAGCTGCTGCTGCCGCTGCCCACCATGCGGCCCACTCTGGCCACAGCTCTAGCTGTGGGGAAGGGCTGAAGCTAGGGCCAGGGCTACATGGTAGTTGTCCAGCTGCTTCTGGGGCAGGGCAGCCACCCCACACATGGCCCTGCCCCGGAGCAGCTGAGCAGCCACTGCGCAGCCCTGCTGAGGAGGCAGGTGAGATTCAAATTCTCGGTATGCACCTGAGAGGGAACTATGCTGTGAGCTGGATCCAGTCTGCAAAGGTTAGCTCCTCGCCAACCCCCACAGCATCGTATTTACCTGCACTTCCACAGCTATGGGGGTCACAGCTCCCATTGTCTGTGGATTGCCATTCCTGGACAACGGGAGCTGCGATCACCCATACCTGCAGAGGTGCACGTAAATATAGCAGCAGCAGCCCAGCAGGGGCTAACCCTGGTGAACCACTGCCATTCTATTGCCTGCTCCTGCTCTGGCCCTATGAAATTAAATACAAGTGAAGAAATGTTTCAGATAGAATTCAGAGTAGAAAGCACAACATCCAATCATACCCTGGATGCTCATGTTTATGTCTGCATTCAAAACCCTGCATCATTTCACAGTGATTTCTTGCTGGAACCTCCGTCTGAATTCTGTAAACAAGTTCAAAGACTTGGGTATGCTTCTACACACAGTTTTAGCCCACACTTATATTGTGCTTTATAGGCAAGAGTCGTGGATAGCTTTAAGCGTAGCAGGCTTTTTAATATACTAAGGCAAAGATGGGCAAGAGATGGCTAGCGGGCCAGATTTGGCCCACTAAGTTGCTGGATCCGACCTGTGGCCACTTCACTGGCATCCTTACTACAGCATAGGTCTCACTGTTTTAAACAGCTAGATGCTAATTTCTCTGCAAGCTGGGAAGGGATTGGAGAATTCACATCTTGTCTCCGCCCACAGCAAAATCCCTCAAAATTTCTGGCCAATAGGAGTTGAGACATTTTGCTGGAGGCAGGGGCAGACCAAAGCCTCCTTTCCTCCCTCCCTCCTCCTCCCAGTGCTGGAGCAGAGCCATGTGGAGCAGCCCACCCAGCAGACAGGCGTGGAGCCTGTCTCACGTTCCTGCAGAGCTGCTGGCTGGGAGTCACTACCTAGGTAAGCATCTCCCAGCCACAGCCTGCCTCTGGCACCCCACCTCCTCTCTCCCCTTACCCAACTACCTGCCCCAGGTCACCACTCAAACCCTCTGTATCCCCTCTCCCCACCTCCTTCAGGTTATAACTCCCTCCCAGACCCTGCACCCCCTCTTACTCCCGTCCCCTAGTCCAGAATCCTCTCCTGCACCTATAACCCTTCCTATACCCTTTACCCCAAGCCCCTGCTCTAGATCATAACCCCTTCCTGACTCCATACTACCTCCTGCAACCCAGTCCTTTATCCCAAGCTCCCTTCTGCACCCCATCCACCATCCCAGACCCCGCACCTGCTCCATAGAAGTGTGGCTCTTGACCACTTACCAAAATCTTGGAGTGGCCTCCCATTAAACATTATTGCCCACCCCTACACTAAGCCATTATTTTTATGTAATGATCTCTTTCCTCACTGGCACACCATCTCTCAAATTACCATCTGCAAATGTCATGAAAAATGACACATACTTCCTCTTCCAGAAGATTAATGAACATTAACAAAGATCTCAGAGGGGTAGCCATGTTAGTCTGTAACTTTAAAAACCATGAATAGTTCTGTTGCACCTTAGAGACTAACAAAAATATACAGAGTATCATGAGCTTTCATGGGCAAAACCCACTTGCTCATATGAGTCTCCACTCTAGCTCATCTGAAGAAGTGGGTTTTGCCCATGAAAGCTCATGATACTCTATATATTTTAGTTAGTCTCTAAGGTGCAATAGGACTACTCGTTATCAACAAAGATGTTAAGGAACCTAATGTTCTTTTGACTCCCTACTAAGCAATACAGAATTCAGAAAACTTTAGTTATGGGGCCATTATCCTCATTCACCTCCTCAAGTTTGTTGATTGCAGTTGTTAAGGGAACTCTCTTCCTTTGTTTACATGCTTATCAATTCAGTGCTTGCCCAAGTCACACAGACTATTAAAATTACTTTCATGTCCATCAGCTGAAGCCATGCTCCAGGCAGTTAATTAAAAATCCATTTCTCAGACTCTGGAGAATACCAACCTGTTCCATTCTCATAGGTCACATTGTTTCTTTGTACTCCCCTATCAGTCTCTTATTTTATCCACTGGTTCTCTGGCTTTTTATTTTCTTTATTAGCATGTCCAGGACTGTTAGTATTTCAAAAACATTTTTCAAATTCTAAACTTTCACACTGATTGGTATTACCTTAGCTCCTGTCAATTAATTAACACAATCTACTTTACGTCTTCCCAGTTTGCAGTGACACGATGATTCTTTTATATTAACAGTTTGTTATTCCAAAAAACTTTCTTCTGTTCACTTAGGACTAAAAATATTTTCACTCGTTAAGCTTCCTGAGATGTTTCCTATGTGGTATGTTGAACTTTAAAGATGCCCTTCCCCGCCTGCTGGTTTCGCAGTGGCTGAACTGCTCTTCATCTCCATGTGCTTTATGGGGAGTGTGAGAAAATGGTGGCATGTGGGTGAGAACCAGATAATTCAGGCAGAGGCATGGCAGCTTATGAGGTGAGGGAGGAGGTCAGATAGCCTGGGCATTTCTACACCCTTTCCTCCAGAATTCTTGATTTTTCTGGTTGTTTGAGAAGTATAGCAGCCATTCATGCCACTCAGACATGCTGCAGTATACGCTGCTGCTGTTGGTGATCTCAGTAAGAGACAAGGTGTCTCCAGACACCTTCTTGCAGAGTCCCAAGCTTAAAATCTCATAAGCTGAAGTTTAGGGATAAGAATATATTTGTTGTTGTTGCTGCTGCTGCTGCTGCTGCTGCTGCTAATGCTCTGAACAGGAGATCAGGGAGAACCTGCCTGGCAGCTTTTGGAGGCAGATTGAAGTGGCTGAGCTTTCAGATACCTGGCCACTTCCAACCTGCCTTGACTGACAGCTCTGATTTTGCCTCCAAGGAACTGCAAGCAGGGATAAAAACCCATTGGCATGCAGCAGGGGATTTTCCTGATCTCTCACAGGCCATCATAGCACTGAATGTAGAGCTCTACCTAGAAAGAGAATCTCTTGCACTCCCTCTGAAATGCCCCTCTTTGCCTCTCTTGTTTATTGCTCTCAATTAACAGAAAATGCTCCTGTTTGCCTATCTATTGGAAGCAATCAGCATATGGCACTACACTTAAGGGAATATTGTAAACACAATTGGCTAGTTATTTTTATAAAAACAAACAGCAAGGCTTGAAGGACAAAATAATCAACCTTCTAAATGTTGCATCAGTAGTTCAGTCACAGTTTCCTGCTGCCCTGCTTTAAAAAACACACTTTCACTTATTTTAATATAAACATAACCACTTGCATTTGTTTTGACCTTACAGTAGCTAGTCTGTGCTCAGTTTCCCCAACATGACCGTAGGCACATGCAGACAAAGTTTCCTTTGATGTGCATTCCAAGGCAACAGTGAAATTTGGAGGGGAAAAAAAGCCTGAAGCATTTAAAAAAGCTGACCTCTTCACATTACAGTAAAGCTGAGAGTGGTCACATGAAGGTATTTGCAATTATACCCTTGTGCTCCTAAGTAAATCAAGTGTTTGACCTACCAGCCTTCACAAGGTCTTCTTAAATCCTATAAACCTTGAACAAGTCAAAGGAAACAAACTGTGAATAACCAACCAGTAAAGAAATAATAGATGGTAGCTTAGTTATTGTTACGCCCATATTTTAGGGAACATAGGCTGTCAAACAAAAAACTTATCAAGGCCTCTCCTTCTTACACATCCCTGGCATTAAATCAGTCCATGTGGAAGGAGAGCATTGGACTTCTTTTCTCCCATTCTTGCCATTTTCGACTCCTCCTTCTTTCCACTCTTTCTGATAGCACTGTAACCCACTTGCCTCTCATCCCTCCTCTCAGTTACTATTATCTACCATCCACCCAATCTCTCATCATCAGCCTTCTTCTATGAGTTTGACTCCTGGCTCTCTCACTCCCTCTCCTCACAGTCTCCTTCACTCATCCTCAGTGACTTCAGCTTTCATGTTAAAGACCAACCTGACCTCTTAGCTGAGCATCTTCTCACCCTCAGGTCTTAATTCAACTTGTAGCCCTGGTTTAACACTCATACTTATGTTCCTTTGACTTGCTCTTCCTCAGGCAGTACTTTCTGATATTTCAGTTATGAGTTCTTCACTCTCTAAGGGTACGTCTACACAGCAACATTATTTCAGAATAACTAGCATTATTTTGAAATAACTTACCTAGTCTGCATCTACACAGCAGGTGGTTATTTCTAAATAATGTCGAAATACTGTCAAGTTAGAGGACTTTTTACTCCGACTCCTATAACCCTCATTGTGCGAGGAGTAAGGGAAGTCGGAGGAAGAGAGCTCCAAATTTTGAAATAAGCTATTTCAAAATAAGCTACACGATTGCTGTAGCTTGATTTGCATAGCTTATTTTGAGTTAAGCCCTGTTGTGTAGACACAACCAAAATGTCACCTGGTTTCTTTCATCAGCACACTCACCCTAAAAGCTGTCACTTGACCTTTTTGGAACTTTCTATCCATCAGCATTGAGGACATCTCATCTGCTTCCAGCACATTCTTCCCTGCCCTCTCTTCCCTTATTTACTCATTTATAGGGTTGTTGAGTCTCTCCATGCTTCACTTTCCTCCACCTTTAACTCTTTTGACTATCTCTCCCATTGCAAGATCTTTCTTGTCAATCCGCACCCCTGGCTCACACCCAATGTCCACTTCCTCCAATCCTGTTTTTGTGCTGCAGTGTGCCTGGAGGAAATCCGGTGACAAGACTGACTTCCTCCAGTACAGATTTGTTCTCTCCTCTCAGTTCTGCCATCTTCTTATCTAAAGCATTGTCTACACTGCCAAAAACTGCCTTTTGGTGACAGTACAGTGAGAGCATATACATTGCAATGTGACCTTGGTCAGGAAAAGCATCCAATTTCAGCAACAAAAATATTCCATCCCTATGAGAGACCTCCCCCCCCCCTTTATTGTTGACAAAGAGCCAGTGTAGACACTGCTGGGGATTTTTTGTTTGTTTGATTTTTGTCAACAGAACTAGCTTCCACAAGTATCCCACAATGCCTTCCGTGATCATTCTGCTGCTCTGCAGGCATGCGCCCCTCCCCTTTCAAAGCTCCAGGAAGAATCTTACAGCTGAATGTCTGCTTCTTTTGAGGAACAAACAACGAGCAAATCATTGGACTGCTCCTGTTCTGTCCTGCACTAGACTGCTATTGCAGGGGGAGAGGGAACAGGCTGCTGTGCTACTTTGACATTCCTCAGCACTGACAGCTTACAGAGCTACTCGTGGTGCTGCTGCTGGCAGCTGATGAGAATGTGAGAGAACTCAGAGGGAAACCCAAGATGAGCAGAGGTCAGCTCTGCTTTCCCACAACACTGCACTGTGGGATACATACCCATATACATCATTGACTGTGTAAGCAATGTACATGGGTATATTCCCACAGTGCATTTCTTACATAGTTGATGATGGTACCCCTTGAGCGAACATGATCTATAGACAGAGGGCGCTAGTGTGAAAACTTGCTGGCAATTTTTGTTTCAATTCAAGGCCATATCAGCAAGATTTCTGAAAGGTTTTGAGAGGCTTTTCCCACAGGCCCCAGCACCTCTTCCTCAGTGTGACCTCAGCTTGGTCCTCTCTAGAATGATAGGGCTTCCCTTTGAGCTGTTAGCCTCCTGCCCTCTCTCTCTGTTTTGTTTCTGCCACGCTGGCCTTCTCGGTGGCAATTACATTGGCCAGAAGGGTATCCAGGTTTTGGGCCCTCACATAAGAGCCTCCATATACATTTGTTTTCAAGGATAAGGTTCAATTTAGACCTCACCCCGCATTCCTGCCTAAGGTAGAGTCAGCCTTCCTCATGGACCAGGATATTTTCCTCCTGGTCTTATTTCCCAAGCCGCATAAGTCCAGGATATTTTTCTCCTGGTCTTATTTCCCAAGCTGCATAACACACGCTGGATGTTAGGAGGCCCCTGGTCTTTTACCTGGAATGGACAAAACCCTTTCGCAAGTTCTCACAGTTTTTCGTGGTGTATGCCGAACGTATGAAGGGCCTTCTAATATCCTCGCAGAGGGTCTTCAGCTGGATTACTTCCTATATCAAGATGTGCTGTGACTTGGTGGAGGTGGAGCTGCCCTCACTGGTATAGGCTCATTCCACCAGGGTGCAGGCCTCCTTGGCAGCCTTCCTGGCCCACATCCCTTTTCAAAACATATGCAAAGCCACAATGTGATCTTATGTATGTATGACACATTACACCATCACTCAGCAGGCCAGAGATGACGCTGGATTCAACAGAGCTATGTTGCTTTCACCACGTCCCTAAACATTTACCCACTGCCAGGGACACTGTTTGGAATCACCTACTTGAATGGCTATGAGCAAGCACTTGAAGAAGAAAAGACAGTTACCTGTTCCTGTTGCATGTTCTTTGAGATGTGTTGCTCATGTCCATTAACATCCTACCTTCCTTCCCCTCTGTTGGAGTTTCCGCCAAGAAGGAACTGAAGGTGGGAAGGGCCCAGTGGCACCCTGTATTGAGTGGCATATGCGCATCGCTTCAGCGGGGTCTGACGCCAGTCCCTTATGGATACTTCGGAGGGAAAATTTTCCAGCACCAGTGCATGTGGTGAGCAACACACCTACTTGAATGGACATGAGCAATACATCTTGAAGAACACCAGTTACAGGAACAGGTAACTGTCTTGTATTCTTAAACTTTTCCAACAATTCCACTTATGTCCAGTACTTAGTATAGGTTGAACCTCTCTAGTCCAGCACACTTGGGACTTGACCGGTGCCAAACCAAAGAATTTGCTGAATTATAGGAGGTCAATATTGTCTAGCAGCATTACCAAAATTTCCACTGCTTACTGGGCTCTTAGAAGATATTTAGGGGTAAATTAGAGCTAAACAACAGCACAGAACACTTAGAGCCAAGACTGGTGGCTGTAAATAAACTATATGGGACCACAGGAAACTTGGCCACACTCATAAGTGACTATCTAGCTAATTAAAATCATGACAGACCATGAATGGTGCTGGAGTAGAGAGAGTCAACCTGTATTATGCCTCTAACCCCCAGTATTCATTCTTTAATACTAAATATGCACACACAAAAACTTCCATACTACCCAGTAAAGACAAAACAGGGGTAAGCTATAACAAGCTAATTCTTATAGTTATATCAAAAGATGAATTGGTTTTAGTAGTTAAAATGTAAATTCCCTCCCCCCATAGTGAGATGGAAAACTTTATCCTTGCTGTGTGGGTAGCTGTGTTTACAAAAGTCTTTATTATTATTATCTTAACTGCACCTTCATTTCTTTTTAAAAATAGAATAAAATGTAAGTTTCTTCATGGTGAAAAAAACATTATTTGAAAAATAAATCTAATAAATGGTCTCCAAACTTTTCAGGGTCATGGCCCCCCCTTACCTCTGTGTGTGGTTTGTCCCAGACCCGAAGCAGGGCTGCGGATAAACATATTCAGATCAGACAAATGATTTGTAGGCATTTGGTTTTCAATGAATGATTTGTCCTGTACCCAGGTTCAGAAACCATTATAACAGCTACATTCTGTGGTAGCTTTCTAGCAAGGAAAGATATGGAGTTGCTAAAACCAGTTTTAGGACCCAGAGTCTTGGGGGAATCTTAATCACTAAATTTCTTGTGAATCTGAAAGAAGAACTGATCCCTATTCATTCACTGAATGTATCTGACAAGCAGCAAATAGTAAAAAAGGAATCGTGGTAGCAAAATGTGAACTGGTGGACCCAGTAAATGTTGGCACAGAAGAACACTGCAGAGGGGAAGAGAGTGAAGCTGAGTGCCCAGAGTTTCTTCTGGAGCTGTTCCAGGGCAATGCTGTATGCCTAAATGAGGAACAGTAGGATGTTCTGAAAGACTTCCTGGTTAGGAATCAGGAGTTGTTCTCCCAATCCCACAAAGATACTGGTTATATAGCACTGTCCCAGCACATGATTGATACTGGGAGAAGCCAACCCATTAAACAGCCCCCTCACCATTTACTAGTAGCAAAGAGGGAAGAAGTTCTGCAGGCTACTGAGGAAATGTATCAAGAAAGCATAATTAAGACCTTAGGCCTCACCTATCATTTTGGTTATGAAAAAAGATGGCAATACCAGATGCTGTGTGGAACTATAGAAAATTACTGAAAGAAAATGTCTGAAGTCATTTTAATGATTCTTACCCATTACCACAAATAGATGACACCCTGGGTACAGTTTTCCATTACTGGATCTTACAAATGAGTACTGGCAAGGGGAATTGAATCCAAAAGATGGGGAAAAACTACTTTCACAGTAGGATGGGGGTTGTGGCAATTTAAAGTGATGGGTTTTGCCTTGTGTGCGATGTGTCAACCACATCTGAGAGGCTAATGGAGAGAATATTACATGGCATGCCCCTCTTAGCTTCTTGTCAGTTATATTTTGATCAGGAGTTTCCGACCTGTGGTCTGTGGACCGCTGGAAGCCTGCAGAGTCAATCTAAGATTTCCAAAGCGGTCCATGCCTCCTTTTGAAATTGGTTAGGGATTTGCAAGTGAAAAAAAAATTGAAAACCATTGACCTAGATCATATCCTGATGCATTATAAAATATTTCAGCTAGAATTAAAACATTGACAAATGATCTGCAATAAGCTGAAGTCTGCCAGTTTGAAACTGAAACTAAAGAAATGTAAGTTGTTTTGAAAGGAGTTAATTTACATTGGGAATACAATTAGTAAGGAGGGAACTTCCACTGAAAAAAAGAAAATTAAGACTATAGAGTTGGCCACTTACTTGAACACTTAAAGATGCATAGAGTTTTATAGAGCTTTGCTTCTATTACTGAAGGTTCATTGGTACGTTTGCCAATCTTGCAAAACCACGGCATAGGTTAGGTGAGAAAGGGAAAGCATTTCAGTAGTCATCAGGATGTGTTATAGCATTTGCAGAATTAAATCAGTCTATTGTCACTCTCCTGTCTTGGCCTATCCATATTTCAAAACCCCTTGCAAATTGGAAACAGATGCTAGTACTTACAGTTGGGGGACAGAATTTTAGTTTTGCTTGCACCCTCTAATTTCCCTCAGTCTGAAAGTCAAGAATGGAAAATTTGTTAGAGATGATTTCTCCATTAGAACAAAATGGGCAGGTAGAACTGCTTCAGATAGTAAACTCCTCAGAAACAACAGGCATTCCTCTAGAGCTAATTGAACAGACCCCTGGCTGGGACTAAAAGCCATCAAGGACCAACATTCCCACAGTAATTTGGGCAGGCATAAATATCAATTTGGCCTGCTGATGTGAAAATATCTTAACAAAAAGACACTGCATACGTGTGATTGATTAACCTTGTATCAATTGTATTTTGTTAAATTATTTCTTTTCTTGCTGGGGTGATGTGACCCTGTTAAGCCTTATTTGCACAAAGCTGAGTTGAGTCAGGGACTGTTAAAGGTTGAATGAAACCATGTGGGAGAGGTGTGGTGAGAGAACCTCATTGTGACAGATGGGTGTGAATGCATCCTTCAGTTAACAGAATTGTAAGGATAAATTAAGGAGCTCCCCACCTAAAACTAAAGGAAGAAAGAGAGAACACAAAACCAGAGAAAGACAGATACCAAGAAAGTCAAGCACCAGTGTGTGAGCACAGTGTGGCCCTGAGAGAAATGAAAGGTACGTCTATACTAGCAAATGTACAGTGCTGGCAGTTACAGCATTGCTCACAGAGCACTTCAGGGAAACTGCTATTGTGTGCCCACCGTGTTCTCCTTGTGATGGTGGAGCACATCCACAGTGGCAGCTCTTGTAATGGCACAGACAGCAGGGCATTGTGGTAACTGTGCAACTGGCTGCAGGGTGCTTTGGGAAGGGTTTGCAATGCCACATGGGGCAGGTAGTGTCACAAGATGCAGGTTTCTCAATCCCATTGCTCTATGGCAGGGCTGAGCAAAATATGATCTGCGGGCCAGATTTGGCCCACCAAGCTTCTGGATCTCACCCACAAGAGCCTCCAGCGGCCCCCTGCCTGCCCCGCCCCTGCTCGGCACTCAGAACAGCCAACTACGGGGCTGCGTACGTGTCTCTGAATGCTGAGAACCTGGGGAAGGGAGTGAGAGGTTTTTCATATTGCCCCTACCCCCAGTAGCGCCCATTGGCCAGTTTCTGGGCAACAGCAGACAAGCAGTATGTGGAGTGCCCTTCTCCCCTCATCCCCCAGGCTCACAATCTGTAGTTCACAGTAGCAAACATGGCCCCTGCAGCTGCTCTGAGCATGTACAGGGGCTGGAAGGCAGGGATCTTGGCTAAGGAGCCTGCTGGGCTGCTGGCTGGGAGCTGCCCATGTAAGGTCTCCCAGCCAGAGCCTGCCTCTGGCATCCCAGCCCCTCCATCCCCCGAACCCTCTGCCCCCCTCCTGTACCAATGTTTCCTCTAAGATTTTCCATCCATGAGCAGAGGGAGTTTTATCTTTGCACCAATATTAAGGTCATCTGTGCTTATTCAGATGTGTGCCACCATGGTACCCAAGTTATTAACAAATATCATATAATTCTTTTTTTCCATAACATTAAGATTCATGAAAATGGAAATCCCGTACTTTTGTGCCCAGAAATATTTCAGTGTGCCAGACTACACAGATAACCTTTTCTCCTTGTAAAGCCCGGCCTAAAATAAATTGTCAGGTAAGATCTGAACCCCCTTTCCATGGCCCTGTTTTAATCAAGCCCTTCACAGGGGCAAAAGGAACTTTGTTCTCAGCTGGGATGGCAGAGTTGAGTGGTTATGAGTTAGTGGGTGGGACAGCCAGCCCATCAGGGATATTGGTAGTAAGGACAATGAGACTCAACGGAGTATTGGAAATAAATATTAGCTCCTCAAGATTCACATAGGGATAAATACTATTTTCACTGTCCATCCAAATTGCTTCCCTGGCCTCCACCCTCTCTAATTCATTTAACTTGCAAAAACTGGCCCTGCGGTGGGCTCAGGGTGGGGAAGGCAGCAACCAGGGGAAGCCTCCTACCTGCAGCCTCATCAGTTACTTTGGACCCCATCAGTGTCATTACCAATCAGCAGCAAGGTCTGTTTGTGGAGGAGCTCCAGGGGAAGCTTCAAGAGCAGCCCCACATGGGCGGAAGAAGTGGGCAGAGGCAAGCTGGGCACTGCTGGTGGCTGGGCCGTGCCTACCGCGAGGGCAGGATCCCGGAGCTCACAGGCAAGTCATGGTCAGCGCCTCTCCTCTCTCCCATGTGCATACAAAGGAACCTGGAGCTGCTGCCACCACTTCTTCCCAGCGGACTAATAACTCCTCTCCCCCTCCAAACCAAACCATGCCCACATACGCCCCCCCTCACTCAGCTACTCCCTTGCTGGGGTGTCTTGCCCGCCCCACTCCTCGTCCCCTTTTGGGGGGAGAGCAGTGCAGTGGTTGCAGCTCAGGGATGCCACCAAAGCTGGAACTGGGACCATTGTGAGGCTGCCCCAGTAGGGACAGCCTCACTGGGGCCCAACTCCAGCTGCAGCACATGAGGCAGCTGCCAGCCACACAGCCTGCCAAGCTGTGTGGCTGCCTCAGAAGCAGGAACCCACCGTACCACACACCTTCCAGCAGGAAAGTGAGTGCTGCTGTGCAGTTCTGCAAAGGAGGTAGGCAGGTGGAGACTTTTTTGTGTGCAGGAGCACACCTTAGAGGGAACTATGTTCTGCACCCCCATGTATCCCAAACGTTCTGCATCTCCACTCAAGCCCCAATGCACCTTCCCAGACACGTCATCCCCTCCTTCACCCCTCCGCAGGTCACAACCCGCTCCCAGACATTGCACTTCAATCTGCTGTCCCTGATCACAACCCAAATCCCTGCACCCCCTCCTGCACTCCTGCCCCAGGTTACAAGCCCCTCACAGACTCTGCAGTCCTTCCTCTGACATCCCTCCTCCAGGCAAGAATCCTCTCCTGCATCATCCCGCTCCCAAACGCTGCATCCCAATCCCCTCTTCCATGTCACAACCCAAATTCCTGCACACCTACCCCAGGTCACATGCCCCTCCCAAGCGCTGCACCCTCCTCCTGCACCCCAATCCACTGCCCCAGGTCACAATCTCCTCCTTCACCCAAACTCCCTCCCAGGTCCCACACCTCAATACCTTCCCCAAGCTCCCTTCTGCACCCAACATTAGTGTGGCCCTTGGCCACTTACCAAATTTGTGGAGTGGCCTCCCCATCAAATTATTGCCCGCCCCTGCCTATGGTCAGCCTACTACATTGACAGCTTTTTTTCAACTGAAGTGCAGGAGAAGAGAAGGAGAGTGTATAACAGGGAGAATGTGTGTGTTCTGGGGGACATCAGCATGCTGTCCAGTAAGTTCAGACCAATATCAGGAAACCACCTGTCCTGAGGCAGTGGGCAGGGAAACCGCAACATCATAGAATCCTAGGGCTGGAAGAGACCTCAAGAAGTCATCAAGTCCAGCCCCCTGCCCAAAGCAGGACCAATCCCAACTAAATCATCCCAGCCAGGGCTTTGTCAAGCCGGGACTTAAAAACCTCTAGGGATGGAGATTCCACCACCTCCCTAGGCAACCCATTCCAGTGCTTCACCACCCTCCTAGTAAAATAGATTTTCCTAATATCCAACCTAGACCTTCCCCACTACAACTTGAGTCCATTGCTCCTTGTTCTGCTATCTGCCTTCACTGAGAACAGCCTCTCTCCATCCTCTCTTGAGCCTCCCTCCAGGAAGTTGAAGGCTGCTATCAAATCCCCCCTCACTCTTCTCTTCTGCAGACTAAATAAGCCCAAATCCCTCAGCCTTTTCTCATAGGTCAAGTGCTCCAGCCCCCTAATCATTTTGGTTGCCCTCCGCTGAACCCTCTCCAATGTGTCCATATCCTTTCTATAGTCCCAGAACTAGAAGCAGTATTCCAGATGTGGCCTCACCAATGCTGAATAAAGAGGAATAACTTCTCTAGATCTGCTGGAAATGTTCCTCCTAATACAGCCCAGTATGCCATTAGCCTTCTTGGCTACAAGAACACACTGTTGACTCATATCCAGCTTCTCATCCACTGTAATCCACAGGTCCTTTTCTGCTGAACTGCTGCTTAGCCAGTCGGTCCCCAGCCTGTAACAATGCTTGGGATTCTTCTGTCCCAAGTGCAGGAATCTGCACTTGTCCTTGTTGAACCTCATCAGATTTCTTTTGGCCCAGTCCTCCAATATGTCTAGGTCACTCTGAACCCTATCCCTGTCCTCCAACGTATCTACCGCTCCCTCTAGCTTAGTGTCATCCACAGACTTGTTGAGGGTGCAATCCATCCCCTCATCCAAGTCATTAATGAAGATGTTGAACACACCAAACCTTGGGACAATCCACTTGAAACCAACTGCCAGACAGACATCAAGCCGTTGATCACTACCCGTTGAGCCCGACAATCTAGCCAGCTTTCCAGCCACCTTAAAGTCCATTTATCCAATCCGCACTTGCTTATCTTTCTGGCAAGGCTCTTTGCACAGCAATCTCTTTCTCTCACACATACATACAACAGCTGTCCCTGAATTCATCAGCATGAGTATTCCACCTGAATGCTTTGCACTGTCCCAAAGCAGATCAGCACAACATGCAGTAGGAATGATGCGAGGGCATGAGGGATCATGCGCACCCTCAAAATGCCAGGCCACCTTGGCTGGCAGAAGAGGTGGGGCAGAGGCAGAGCAAGGATGGGGTAGAGGAGGAGAGGGGTGGAGCAGGGGCAGAGAGAGGGCAGATAAGAAGCAGGGGGTCACATGG
>CM057846.1:105028044-105061436 GCA_030068395.1 Apalone spinifera | reverse complement strand
CCCCCCCCTCCCGCCGCCCTTCTTTCGGGGCTCTTTGCAACCTTGCAGGCTTGTCAGCACACTTGCTCCTGCTGCTGCAGCCCCTGCTCCGCAGGGCCCGGCGTGTGCCCGGTTCCCAGCCGCGGTGCCTGGCCAGCGCGCCCCCCCCCTCCCCCCGTCCGCCTTCCTCCTCCCCAGTTTTGCTGGAAGAGGACGGAAGCATGACTGAAAGGAGGAGACAGTAGCGTTGCCATTGGCCTGTGCCTCCCCCAACAACACTTTGACTCCAGCGGGAGGAGGAGGGGAGACGAGGGGTGCCGCTGGATAGTGGGGAGTAGCGCTGACAGCAGCGCCCTGTTTGGAGTGCACACAAAAGTGTGCCGCTGGGTAGTGTGTAAAAATGTGTGCAAAGCCGAGTTCTTGCATGTGTTGGGGGAAGTGGGGGTTTCCTTCCGTGTGTATGGTGCCTTGGCCATGCAGCAAGCTCAGGTGATGCAAAATATTAAAATTTAAGCCGCTCATCCCCACATGGTTTATCGAAAAAGGTTAAAGGTTGCAAGACAAGCCGAGAGAGCCAAAGTTAAGACTGATACACCGTCGTTCACCAGGTGCTTGAGAAGTGCTTGGGAGCAATCATAGCATGAGTTGGAGTTTTGGGGTGAAGAGGGGAGGAGATGAGATGAAAATCTTAACTTGAATTTCCTGTCTTTGATGCCTTAATTTCATATCCTTAACCTTAATTGAAAAGCATAATGGTTTCTCTTGGATTTAACTTCCTTCTTTTTATTTTTACAAGAAGCCAACCTTAGGAGTATAGAACAGTCATTATTCTGGAGCTATCCTGATTTCTTTGATAAATATGTATTCACTGAGAAGATAAATGGTTTTGTCTCTTGGGTGACTACATCTTACTGCATTTTTTTTTTAAGTAAGACTATTTGTAACCAGAGATTGGAATTTTGTGTCACTGAAATCAGTTGTAGAAGTGCACAGTAAGATTTTTTTTCTCCTATTGGTTGCATTTATATCACCCATTAATGGCGTTACTTATGTACAATGGTGGAAGAATAGACACACACACCAATAAAAAGTGTCTTATATACACTTAGTTATAAGTGAGCTTAATGCTACTTGTGGTGCTGAACTGGTTTATCAGAAAACCAAAGGCCCCTATTCCCATAGTTAATACCTTTTGCAAGTTTTCCCACCTTATTAAAATGGCTCGAGAGTTTTGTAGGGATCATTTCTAGAAATAAGATACATTTGGGTATCAATTTGGGAAATCCTCCATGTGCAAGACTTATCTTGACTTTGGTGGATGTTCTGCTGGTAAAAGGATTTGAGGAGTCAAGCCCACAGAGTCTGTTACAGTATTTGTTCTCTTTGGAGCATAAGCATTTCTGTAATAGATCAGCCCAAAAGTCCTTCTAATTTGATACCCTGTCTGATACCACTGTCTGGTGCTTGAGACAGTCATGGAGTAACAGTTTTGATAGGTGTCAAAATCACCAACCAACCTGCTCATTTTCCCCATCCCATTCTGCTAGGAGTTGCATCCAGTCTACAGATTTATACCAAGTGGGCCAGTGAGCTCCATTAAGATAATAATGCATTTTGGTCACTAGACTGTATTCAAATGGTGACTTAAGTGAAAGACTCATTGCCAGTATTCTGAGTAGTCTAATTATTCCACCTGTGACTCAAAAGCCTGCTATTTTTCAAAACACCAAAAATCATTGGATCATATCATATCATATATCATGGATTATTTTTTGTCATTTTTATTCTAAAAATCAAATTTAATTCTTCAATTATACAAATGTAAAATATACATAAAACACCTAAACTTTTATTTTAAAGCTTATATGACTTATGAATGGAGAAACTGTCATGGATTTTGTAATTTAAAAACAAAATCACTGTGACGCCAACCTTGCCAAGTTTTTTCTGGAAGAGGAATTTGCTTGGCTGTGCCACCAGTGCCTGAAAAGGGGTGAACATTTGGTTCAGTTAATGATGAGCCAGCAGAAGACATGAGATATTGAATGTTTTATAGGTAACTGGGACTCATTAAACTATAACTGTATAGATTGACTACTTCTAACTTTGCATCTAGTTCTGTGTTTCTTTTTGTGAGATGTCTTTTAATTAAGGTGCTATGTGATTCTTTGCATTCACTAATATGAAGTCCAAAGTTATGCTCAAGTGTGATTATAGCTCTGTTTTTCCAATCTAGTCTTGTGATTTGATCAAGAGATGATCAAATATCTGAGATGGTTAATCAGCCTAACAATGATAGTTTAACTTGCTGGTGTCAAAAGACCCCTGTTCTTCTAAAGTAGAAATCTGAATTGACCATTTTCTGGCAAGAAAGATTAAAAATACAGAAGCATTGGCCATTTAAACCACTGTATGGAAGGTTTTTGTTTGTTTGTTTTAATTCTTGTTATTGAAGATATTATCTATGGAGACAGGAAGCATGGTGATAGGTCAAGATTAGTAATTCAAACACAGACAACCTGAAAGACTACAAAACTTTGGAAGAGTTACTTCGGACACTCTGTGGATCCTATATATGAGCTTGAGAACTTTATAGGAGCCTTTATAATGGTTACTAATTGCTCAAGAAAGAATGCAAGATCAGAAGAAATTTGAAACTCTCATTGAGAAGAGACACTGAACATGAGTTTAGTGTTCTTTTTCACCTCCTTCCTACTGGACAAAAAGCCAGTGATGTGGTCTTGATTGTATCCATGTTTGTGTTAAGTGAGTGTTTTTTTTGTTTTTTGTTTTTTCCTTCTAAAAGCATTACCTAATTTATAATTGGGGAACTGGATGGACTTGGAGCAGTTGGTGGACAAGTGACAGAAAGGTACCTCATATTTTTTTCCAAATTTGTCCGAATGGGAGGGCTTGATTTGCTCTCTTTTTTTAATGGCATCTCCCCTGCAGTTTGCTCACTTTTTAGAAGATCCTGTGCATTTTTACAGCTTTTTAAGCCAATATTAAGGTTAGTTCCCCCTACAGTTTGGTTTATTTCACTCTCATCTCTTCAGTGTTTATGGAAGACCTTGACCAACTTTCATTGCTGTACTGACACCTGCCTATTGCAAGATGATAGTCGATAGTTTTTGTTGGGTCAGCAGGGGAACTAATGATCTCAGATTATCCAATGAGTAGTCCAATGGCACCTTAAGGCATGTCTACATTAGGAAATCACTTCAAAATAACTAAATTTGAAATAGCTCCCGAAATAACTTTCATAATAAGCTTATTCCCCGAGGAAAGCAGGAGTACAGATTTCAGAATAACCAGCCCATTATTTAGAAATAATGAGCTTGGTAGTGTGTACACTCTGCTTATTTCAAAATAAGGGGGGTTATTTCAAAATAACTCCCTTGTGTAGACCAAGGCTTAGAGACTAACAAGAATATATAGTATCATGAGTTTTTGTGGTTAAACCCCACTTCATCATTCCATTACAACTTGTTTTAAAAGTTACAGACTAACATAGTTACTCCCCTCAAATTCTCCAGACAGCTCATCTGCAAAGCAAGTTGCAAGTATTTTGTAGTGGTTTGCTTCCTTTCTGGTAGCGTTCTGTACTGGTGATTGGGATTAAAATAATACCAAATGGTGATGAGAGAGATATGTGTTTGAACCATGAAAGTTATTCTATTGAAATGTTTGTGTACAACTGCATATTAACCCTTAACTTAACAACAACAACAAAAACTCTGGCATTAGTAGGCAGTTTCCCCAAATGTGCTGCAATGGTTATGGAAAACACTCTTTTCTAAATTTCAGTGCATGGACTTTGTGCAGTGGAAGTGATATGAATTATTTTGTGACTTTTGGAGACACTAGTCTGAATAGATACAAAGTGTTTCCATTCTGCCTTTACATATTTTTGTTGATGTTACAGCTCTTGATTTACTTGTCCTATCAGATGAATTTCTTCTACAGAGTAATAATGTCCAGGTCTGATTTTTTTTTGCATTTGTTAAGCCAATGTTTTTGGGTTTTATCAGGAAACAATGGAAACCAAATCCACCTGAATTTAGCCAGTATGTATAACATTCCTGCTTTTCAGGTTGTATTTTACGGTGACAATCAGGTTTATGAATAATGACCTTTGACTTAATATCCATCAAGTATTTTTATATGAAAGTATTAAAGCTTTATATGTTTCCCCCTTTGCAGTCCATGTTTTCAGACCAACTTTGATATGCTTATACAGTAGTAAGGAAAGAACATCATTCAGGAGGCTTTACAATTATATTTTAATCTTTAATATATTTGAACATATGTAAGGTTTCATTTCAAAAGACTATATGTAATTAAAAAAAAAGAAAAATCTGTACAGGTTGAGTGAAATTACAAGTTGGGGCTTATTTCATGAGTAACTGGATGAAGTTCTCTGGCCTGTGTTATGTAAGAGCTCAGACTATATGATTTCTTATCCTTTTAGCTTTAAAATTTTTGAAAAATCACACACTGTGCATATAGTTTTGATTCTAGGCATAAAATACACTCAGGCTACAGAGGACTACTGCTCATATGCATGTTTCTGAAATAGAACTTTAACAAAAAATTCTCCAAGATGGGAAATGCTTACATCAATAGATGGTTTTTACTATATTGTAGTGCATTGGTATCAGGACTGTAGTCCAATTTGGTCTGTTTTATCAGGAAATGTAAATCTCTTATTTTTAAAAAAAGACATGGAATGGCTAAAATCAAGGTACACAACATTAACTTTGAATATTTCTGACACTTTTCTTGGTGATTTGATGAAAAATGAATTAATACTGAGAATAAGGGTTAGAATTCTTCATTTGAGTGACTTTATTTTTCAATGGCGTGTCTCTTTTTCTTTCTCTGCACCCTCGAGCAAGAAGTATAGTGTATTCTGGCACCTGTCTTTTGGCCATCGTTGCTCCATATGTACCGTTTGTAAAGCGGTTTACAGCTTTCTAGCCAGAATGGCAAGGTGGTGCACCAAGACAAATAAGTCAAATTTTATTTGACAACAAATGTGCTGTGGTGCAGTTGCCATTTCTCTCTTTGAAGGGGACAGAGACTTGTTTGCCCATTCTCCAAACAAACAGATCACCACTGCTCTAAGCTAGTGGGGTAGCAATAACTGGCCCGTGGGCCAAAGATCATTCACCAGGGTTAGCCCTTTGTGGGCTGCTGCTACTTTATTTACCTGCACCTTGGGAGGTACAGCTGCTTGAAGCAGTGGGTGTTGTGGGAAGAGGTTTCCTGGTCTGCGCTGCTTCCGTTGCTCCCATTGGCTGGGAAGGGTGCTCCATGGCCAATGGAAGCATCCAGTGATCGTACTTCAGAGGTGCAGGTAAATCACATGGTGGCAGCCCACCAGCGGCTAACTCTGGCAAATCATCTCTGACTTATTGACCACCTTCGGTGTAGAGGAACAACTCCCAAGCATGTAGAGAAGACATAAGGCATTCATATCTCACCTCCAAGTGCTATTTAGATTTTCATGTAATTCGCTACCCTTATTGAAGACAGCCAGCTGAGAAAATAGGGACGAGCCACTGCTCCCTTAGATTTTTTTTAAAGTAAGTTAATCAAGAACTTACACACTGTGGGTTCGTTGCATAAAGTAACTTCTCTAACATGGCAAACTTGCATCTTATCCACTGCACCACACAGTGGCTAAACCAGTTTGGGTTATCCAAACTCTAACCACTATAATTTATGGTCGTCATCTTCTAGAACAAAGGCTGGAATCTAGGCTACATGATCCCCAATATTCTCCTGCTGACTGCTAAATAGTTTTGCAATCCACTATGAAAGTGTGCCATATACTTAAGTAGTTAGCCTAGAAAGGGATTAGCAATTATTTTATTGGCTCAAATAGTAAGGGCCTACACTAGGACTCTGAAAGTCAAGTGATTCAGATCCTGCTGTTAGGCAATTTTATCACATATTTTTACTCTTGCTATCCTTATTTTCATTAACTTTTAAAAATATGAATAAAATATTCATATTTTATGAAAAGACATCTTTTCATGGTCTTCAGGAGAGTTGCCATAGTCAGGAGCAGCTTCGGTAGCTCAATTTCTTTTTCTGATTACAGATGCAGCTCTGTTTCTCCCTGACTCTTGGGAGCTATTGACTGAGATACATCAAAGGAATACCTTAAATGAAACAACTCTTTAGGACATTAGGGGCGGCGGTTGGGGGGGGGGGAACCCCCTACCTTTAGTGATAGCTAAGGTTGTGGTAGGACACGCTCCATCTTCTCTAAACTTCTGTGCTTTTAAGGTTAAGGGGAAAGACTTGTGTGTGTATTTCCAGTTGCCTGCAGCACTATTTAGAGCACACTCCAAGGTTTTCATTTTCATCTTAAATAGATATCCAAAAGCACAACATACCTAAACCTCAGCAAATTTGCACCCAAACATACCCATGGGATTTTTATCACTGTGTTAAGACAAAATAACTTTCTGAATGTATGGTGGTTAGGTGTGCTGATGAGTTAATTGTTAAGGTTTTGTGTTGGAGAGCAAACTTGTTGGGTTGGCAGCCATGTATTGCTTTTGGGTATCTTCTCAAGATGGAAGTGAAAGCCTTATGGAGTGTTTGTGTTGTCTACAATACTGCCAATAATAATAATGTGTAAAGGAATGCGCAAATCTTTCCCATTAACTTCTTTTTTTCTGTACTTTTTAAGATTTTGGATGGATGAGATATGACTTTCCACAACTTTAACTGTCACTTTTTTTTCCTTTTCTTCCTTTCTTTGCTTCCTATCCATCAACTTAGAATTGATGATGAGTCCAAATGAGGTGATTCTCTGTAAATGCTCCTAGGCCAGTTCTCTGAGGTCAAAGTTTTCTGTGAATCTAAAGTTATTCACTGCCCTCCCATATAGCTTGACTCTTCTCATTTCATCTCTCAGTGCTACACACAGTACTGTTTCCAATATCACGTTGAACAAATCTGGCCATAGTATGCATTCTTGTCTCAATCTTTGCTTTCATTCTGAACCTGTCCTTCAGCTTTGTGTTTATTCTTGCTGCACTTGTAGTCTTGCTGTAGATGTCTATTGACTTGATCAATTTCTCAGGGATGCCATATATTCTTAAAACTTGCCATTATCTTTTCTAAAAAATGCTATCGGAAGTCTGTTGGAAGTCTTGTAGAATTTCTGTAACAGGCGTAGTTGTGTGTATTTCTCCAATATCTGTCTTATCAAAAATCACTGTTATGTTGTACTTCGCTTACTGTTCTTCTGTAAGCACTGCTTCTACATACCTCTCACCAGAACATTCCAGAATAAACATTCATTTCCATCTGTAGTGCTCAGTCAGATGATTCCTCTGTAGTTCTTGTGCTCATTGGTATTGCTTTTTTTGGTTTATAGATTGGTTCTATTACCACTCATTCCCTCCCTCCCCCATTCACTTGGCAGTTGCTGTTGCATGTAAATCTTGTTGAATAGCATGTACGTTGCTTTTACTGAGTAAAATGTCACTAAACATCTTTTATTTGCTAATTAATATTAAAGATGAACCAATGTTTTCCCTTTGGTGTATCTGGTCTTTACTTGGACATACTTTATCTTAATGTAGAATCTTGTTAGTCATTTATGTATTTTTCATTATTAAATCTAGCTTCAGCAGCTTAACAGTTACTTTCGTTGTAATGTTTTTTCTTGATGGACTTTTCTTAATATTGCCAGAATAATTTGGTGTTCTTTAAAACTAAGATCTTTGATCTCTTCTCAGTATTAATAGAAAAACAAAACTACCTTAACACTTGTCTTCAGCCTGCATATGAGAGAGTGTTTACTGTTTTGGTAAGCATGCTCAATAGATGTACATGTACCTCTGAGGCAGATGTTTATAAAGATGGATTAATATAGTGAAAACCATTCTCATAATGTAAGGAAGGTTTCTATTTTAGTGATTTTTTTTTATAGCCATTTTGTTAGTATAAGAGGTGAAAGAAAACCACTTGCATATTCACTTAATACGTTTTTAGCTATCTACTTGTTCTCCTGAATAATGAAACAAAGCCATAACTATACTTATCAATTTGTGATGTTTCAGTGACACTTTGTACATTTAAAAACCTGTTGTATAAAATATAATGATAAAAATGGATTTATAACTATAAGGATTCCTCTTCCCCAAGGCCATGTTGTAGAGAATTTAAGTGGCCCAGTCACATTTACGTAGTGCAGAGCTATGCAGTCCCTTTTAAAAAACTAACAGAACTCAAAATAAGAAACATCTTAACTTCCAGATTTCACTGCTTTTGAGACACACATTAAGACCCCTTGAGTTTTTCCTCAAGACTATGCTGAATTATTGTGCGGGGAAAACACTAATTTTTTTAACCATGTGATTTCTTTTATGTTTCTGATGTCAAGAATTGTGTGTTTGTTTGTTTTGCAGACAAGGTAAATTCTCTTGACTATTTTGGCAATCAATTATACAGTGGGTTGTTTTCTGGAATATGATTAGCCTGTGTAAATTACTTATTTTATGGCATATTTCAGAATTTGCTTAACTAGAAAATGTCATTATTTAAAGTCCAATTACATCAAATATCTTTTTAAAAAGGTGTTTTATCTCAGCAAGAATTTGTCCATAAAAATATTATATAATTATGTGTTTCAGTTGCCATTGAGCCCAACTATAAAATGTTAAAAACGAAACAGACTCTAAAGTTGCAATGTGCTGATTGTAATGAAACAAGGTTCTATTCAATATTCTGTGACTTTGTGTGTTCTAAAAGTATGGTTCTTCCATGAAAGTAGTTAAATAATTTTATATAATATCTTCATAACAGATACGTTATCTATTGAAGTAATAGCTGCTTGGCTTAGTGGCAGGTATAACTGTTCCACCAGTTAGCCTTACAGAGTCAAAACAGCTGCAAAGAGAGTGAGCTGTATTCTATTCTGGCCTGCTGCTTGTTAGAGTTGTTTAGCTACACCCAACTGCAGAAGCTGATTCTACCCGCAGTTCCATTTGTATACAATGCTAAAAACACTTGTTCCCCCTCTAGACTAGACCACCTTCAGGATTATGTGTCTTACTGCCTCTGAGCTAATAGATCTGGTATAAAATTCTGGGTCTAATGAAGTCATTCGGAGTTTTTTCATTGCTTCAATGAAACCAGGATTTGATCCTTGCTCTTTTAGCTCCAACAGTAGAGATTCATGCTTATAGATGCAGATGTTTTAGGTTCATTCCCTGCCAATGACCTTACTTGGGGCACAGCTTCACAATCGCAGTATAGACTTGTAAAACTTGCAATTGAGAGAAGATTAGTATGTCATCTATATAGCGAAATAAGATCTATCCGTCTTGAACAATCTGAATTTTGATGTAGAACATACAAACGTCTTAATATGACCTTTTTCTTTCTTTGTTTCTTTCCTTCTTTATTACAATAAAGCAAATTGTAGTAATGAATTCCAGAAACTATTACTGGGTATTTGAAACTGCTAACCACTATATTAGATAACAATAAACTGAAGTTTATGGTTATTTCAGTGAATTAGTCTTCCTTGCCGTATAATGATTAATGAAAAATTAACCATGTTTGTTACAGTTTGTGTTTTAAAAAGAAAAAGTTACGTTGGTTGCCATACTGATGCCAGGACTTGGAACACCTTGGCAGGCCAGTACAAATGTTTTCAGGGCCAATGTGTGGGTTTTTTTTTTTTTTTTGAATGCTTGTCTTGGATCACTGATCAGGAAAGAATTTGATCTCTGATTGGAAACATGTTTTAAAAACAAAACAAATAAAATACAGTGAAATTTTCATCCTTACTGTTCGTTGTATACTTTTTTAATATAGTATGGGAAGTACTTGAATAAGACAACTTTTAGAAGCCCACAGCTAGTTTGAATCTTTTTTTGGAACAGGGTTTCAGCATAAATATGCTGAAAAGCTGTAATTTATCCAAACTACAGATCAATATACAAATTGCAAGTTATAAGTATATTTTTGTTCAGAAAGATCAGTATCAAATTTTATTTTATTCATGTAAGAGAAATGTCTCTTGGCAAAACTTATGTCAGAAAGATAGCCTTTTACTTCATATTACAGAATTTTGTTTTATTTTGTTGTCTGCTATGTTGGGCTTATTTTATCTCTTAAGGTATGCTCTTATATGGCGTCACTTTCTTAAGAACAGCATTTTAATCTAAGAGAGAAGGTTTAAGTTCAAGAATTGAAGGACTTTTGTTTAGGATGTAGTGTTCTAAGGCTGTTGACGGACAGATTGTTGAAACATGGAAGTCAATGCATCAAAAAGTTGTTTGGCAGTTTGTCCGTGACTGCTGAAAAATAGTGATACTAAAGACATACTATACTATTTCATACACTTTCAAAACATATACACCTAAAACTGTTTATTGTTCAATATATTATAGTAAAACCTTGCTAATTTGCACATAATTAATCTATCCTTTCCCCACTTCTTGTCCTGGTTTTCTTGACCAGCCAGTTCTCCCCCTTCCTTCCTTCCCTCCCACCTCCTCCCGTTCCAGTCCAGCTCTTGTTCTCTCTTCAGTAGATTGAGGCAGCTGCCATCTCCAAGCTACCTGCTCATCAGTAGGAAGAGGTCATTGAGAGCACAGAAGAGACAGGCTCCTTCATCTCATTTCTTGGTCTTGGACTTGTCCTGATGTAGTCAGGAACTGTAATTATAGGTAAAGTCCTGGTAGGGTCCCTGCAGCCATTGATTAGATGTTAGAGCATGCTTGGTGTGGATGGAATCTTTGGGAAATGAAGGTGCAAAGTTCTGTTAAGTCTCTCTTCTAAGCAAGTTTAAATTGCAATTTTTCAAAAAATTATAAGTCGGCCAAATTTGGATAAAGTTTCACAGGGGTGGCAAAAGATACGTGCTCTAAAGGCCACTCCACCATCAAATTTCAATTCCTATTTTAAAACGTGGGGCTAGTTTTAAAAAAAGAAAAAATCAAAGAAAACATCAAACTTTTTTAACATAGACAAAACAATAATATTGTTCCTCAGACTTGGAAGTAGTTGAGCTGCTTGGTCTGAAAATTTCCCTCCAAAATCAGTCTGATGTCAGTACCTCACGTAGAATGTCTTAGTCCAAATAGTTAAAGTTATCAGACACTGAAAACAGGATCTAATAATGGAATGCATTGGGCAACCTTAATAATAGGCATTGCTGCCTGTCACGTTTATAATAATATGGTGTACGTATGCATGTGTACACTGGCAGATTTGACTGGGTCAGATGCAAGGAAACTATACCACAAGTCACAACACAAGTGCCTCCTCCCTATCTTACTCTCTTTCTCTCTACTCCCTCTCTGCCCCTGAGAAAACAAGCATTTGCCTACTCCTTGTATTTCACTCATCTGGTACCAGATGTTCCACACTTCTACCCTCTGCTGGTATGATCTGGGACAATGTTTCTCAACCTTTTTTTTATAAAGTACCCCTTTAAAAAAATTATAAGTACCCCCACTACCTACAGTTTTCAGACACACAATTTTTTCTACCATTGCAACACATTTGTTTAAACAACTTAATCAGCTGGGCGGACGATGAAAAATTTTTTTTAACACACAAAAAGTACAAAAAAAATAAAGCACTGTACAACTTAAAACAAAAATTCAGTTGTCTCCAAATTTCAATTGTGTTGACAGTCTCCCTCCCTCTCTTCAGCCCCCCCCCCACCCCCGACTTCTCTTGAGTATGCCTAAGGGCACTCGTACCAATGGTTGAGAGAAACTGGTCTGGGAAACTGGATGATACCAGTGAATAAATGTAACCGAGTATTGCCATTGATGCTGAAGCTTATGGAATCTAAATGCATGTGCCCTGATCCCACCAAAATGTTTCCCTCCCTTGGCAAAGGATAAAAATATTAACTGATTTTTAAAAACTTTTCTTTGTGGTCGAATGTTTGTTAAACTTCAGTAGTTTTGGAAAGTCTTAAGAAAAAAATGGTGTTTTGTCCCTCAACTAGTTCTAACTACCAACAAAATGTGAGAGGACATTGAATTCACATTCAGGAAGAGCAGTGCATATTCATCCCGGTGAAATGGACTTGTATTTTTCCCCTTTAGCCTGATATTGTCTTCATTGTAACTTCACTCTTTCATGTGAAAATGGGCGTTTTTCAGCAACTACGTGGGACTTAAGTGGCCTCTGATCCTTTCAGAGCTAAAATGTATAAATATTAACATTTCTCTGAATTTTATATGAAACTGCTGATGAAAGCTACATAATTTAATATTCATTCACCATAAATGTTTTAGAAAATAAAGTTTAAAGCATGATTATCATGTAGTTTATTAGACATTTTGGATTTTTTCCCCTTTTGGAGAATATCATCTGTAATATATACTAGTAATAATGCTTGTCCAAATTTTGCAGATCTGCATTACCTTACTATATTTCAGTGAGAGACTCAGACACCTCTGCAAACCCAAGATGAAAACAGTTGGGTTACACAGGTGTAACTGATGATGGAATTTGTCCTGTAGAGGCTCTGTCACAGATGGAGACATGCAAGATGAAAGGTATCTGGCTTGATTTTTTTCAAAGCGCATGCTGAGTTGGTCATGATAGTTATTTGAAAACAACACCTTTTTTTAGTTGAATGCTTGTCACCTTTAAAATAATGGAGAAGTATTAAAGATGGAATCACATGATACCTTTTTTAAACTCACTTTTTCAGAACCACCTTCTAAAAACAAGTAGTTCTAATTACCACCTTGCTTTCCCCCTACAATTCAGCATCATTTTGGTAGTTTGAATTCCAGGTTATCTTTGTTTTATAGCATTTTAAAACTGGCATTACAACTACTAGGTTTTAGCGCTAATCATTCTCAGAGTATAGTGGCAAGTAAAATCAAGTTTGAATTGAAGAATAGAGTTGGAAAGATTGTCAGCGTCAGTGCGGGTTGAGGGACGTGCTAGGTGCCAGCACAGAGCCTTTCAGCTACCATTGGCTGCTGTTTGCTGCTCACAGCCAATGGAAGCTGAGAGACTTTGTGCCTGCAGCCAGCACTAGGATCGCAGTGGCAGCTGGGCAGGGCAGATTGTCTGGCTGAGCTACATGCAGACAAGGTAAAATACCAGGTGGGCAGGGGCCCATTAGCCAATGGAAGCTGCGGGAAGTTTACCAATCCCTGCCCCCAGTGGAAGAACCTGTTCATAAGCTGACCCCCCACTCTATATAGTGGAATTTTTTATAAAAAAAAAAAAATTCAGCTTATGAACAAGTATATACGGTCGTTACATTTATGTCCAAAGAGAACAGAGTCCTCACCGATAATATATAGAATTGGCATTCTTTTTTATAAAAGGGTTGGTTACTTCCAAACGTCAAAACTTACAATGGGCAAAAATGTGTTTATTTACATTTTTAAAAGTTTGAAATGATAATTGGGAGGTTAAAAAAAACTTTACAAGAGTTGCAAAACCACAATTCTGCTATCAGAATAGAAATCTTCACCCTGAGTAAGAAGTGAAGTGAAAACAGCAATGATAAATAAAACAATCTATAACAGTTCAAAATGGGAAGCTGACAAAAATGGCTATACATTAGCAGTCCTGAATAGCAGACAGTTGATAAGGGAAGCGAAAAGATTTAATGAAAACTCTCTGGTCAACAGGGTAAAGAAAATATAGGTGCTTCTAAATTATATCGAGAACAAAAAGAAATCCTAGTAACAGTGTAGGTCTGTTGCTAGAAAAGGATAAAATTATCAATGAAATGGGGGGGGGAACCCCAGAAGTATTCAAGAAATATTTTAGTTCTCTCTTCAGAAAGAAGCTACATGAGATACTTAGTTTATAGTGGTAATGTAATAATTTATATTCAAAGCTGCTAACATTTAAACATTTTAAAAACTGTGGAACCAGATATTTTCTATTAAGTTTTAAAAATTGGCTGAGGAGCAGTCTGAAGCATTGATTATTGATATTTAACAAATCTTGGAATATTTGGGAAAGTTCCAGAAAACTGGGAAATAAATCTTGGCTCAATCAAACAATCTGTGCCTTAATACAGCTGAAGTGGATGTCATGTCTAAGAACTAAGATTGTAGGTCACATATAAAATGAGGGACTGTAATTGGAAATAACTCGAAAAGAATTGAGAAGTCATCATATATACCAAACTGAACATGTGATGTGATGTGTAAGAGTGCATGTGCAATCGTTGGCTGCATAAACTGATTTTTTTTTTTAAATCAGAAATGGGGAGATGATATTACTCAAAATGTACAGCATTAGTCTGACCATTTTTAGAATGCTGTGTCTATTCCTAGTCACCCAACGTAAAGAGTATCAACAAATTTGAAAGGATTAAAAAAGAACTAGAAGAATTATCTGAAATCTGAAAAATTTGCCTTTCAAATGAGAGACTGAAGAAGAAATATCATCTATTTATCTTAACAAAGGGAAGGTTTAGAGATGTCTAAATCATGACCTATACATGAGGACAGAATTTTTGATACCAGCGAGCTCATTAGTATATTAGACAAAAGCATAACATACTTCAGTGGCTGACATCTGAGTATAGACAAATTCAGATTAGAAATATGATGCAAATATTTAACAAGGAGGGTAATAGATTATTGGAACAATGTCTCTGGGAATATGGTGAATTCTCTTTTGCGTGAAATCTTTAAAGATTGTCTCTTTTCTAAAAGATGTGCTGTAGTTCAAGAAGTTGTGGATTTGATGTGGGAATTGCTGGGTGAAAAATCTGGGGTTTTTTTGGGGGGTTTTTTTGTTACACAGGAGGACAGATTGCATGATCGTAATGGTCTCTTCTGGCATTAAAATTAAGGAGTCTATGAAAAATATAGGCTCTCTACCAACAGGCCAGGCTTAGTCAAGAATTGTCTGTGTGTAAACTGTATTTTGAATCTAGCACTCTATATACATAGAAATCATGTGAGATAGAGTTAAAACTTGGGTGTGAATTTTTTAACGTGTGTATTCAATGAAAGAACATATCATACCCCAAGCAACATCATCTGCACATCATTTTGAAAACATTTTCTCATGACAATTGCGTAAATTAATAACCTGCTGGGAACAACATGATCCTATTTGTTAAGGCGGATGACAATACATTTCTTCCAGACAGGAAAGAATCTACATTATTAAGTTGACCTGATAGTTCAGCTCATTGAAAAGGCAGCTATTTTGACAAGGAGAGTAATTCTTCCTGTGTAGCAAAGTGAACAGCAACATTTAAGTTGTATAGCTGATTTTAACCATCTCACTTTTTGCATCGTCTTATTTATAAACAGTATAAAAAGTTCACTGTAGGTCTAAATATTTTAGTTATACATGTTGTCTGCCAAAGGATTTTAGGAAGAAAAGGTGTTTGAACTAATATATTTTATTGAATAACTTCTGTCAGTTAGAGACATGATTTTGAGCTTTTCTTCATAGGATTATCAGAATCCTTTTTTGGTTCTACTTTCTGTGCAGAATCCCAAAGAAAGGATATTGCATTGTAGTCCTTATTCATTTTTAATTGCGATAGACATCGTTTTGGGGTATTATTGCTGGGAATAGGCCATATTCTATTCTGTTGTACTTGAGAAACTTTATTCAAATCAGTGAGCTTGCAGGAAGGCAAGATTTGGTTATGTTTGGAGTGAGCAAAGCTTTTTTGGAGGTCACAAGTTAGTTCTGTTTAAGTTTAGCCCGTCTTCTGTTCCATTAATCCAGAAGGAATTTATTGTTTGGAATCTATACATAGTTTCAAGTATTTTCCTCCCAGGTTCAGCCAGTTTCAGGTGGCTGCTGAATGGGGGGGAAAAAAGAGGAAAACATCATCTCAGATTTTAAATAAAGCTATGTGTAGCATTTGAACATCTTATTTTTTCATATATTCACTAATTTAGATATCTAAAATGTGTATATAAACTTTATTCTAATATTTTGAACTTCTGGGTTTAAGTGCAAGTGATTTGAGCTTGGAAAGTATTATGTTTGAGTTTTGGACAGAGATTTTGCACATTGGTGTAGCTCTTCTTTTGTCTCTTTAGTGCTTTTTTCTTTCAACTAATATTGTTGAAAATTTTATCTTTCATGTTAGTTATTTAAATTATGAGGCTGCTTATAACAGTTTAATTTCTTTAAACTTGTTAACAAAACTTAAGAGGGATGAGGTTCTGTTTTCAAGAGGTATATTTGCCATGTTTTAACACAACCTCAAAGGCTATGTAAAAGGAAACTGTTCATCCTAGCATTTAAAGTTGCATATCAATTGCTAGTAAGCATTATGGATTTTGATGATTCTTCGATATTATTACACGTTGCAATGTGACTACAAAATGATATTTTATGTGGTGGTGGTTGTGGTTGCTGCTTACTTGAGGTGTGCTTATGTACTGCTGCTATAATCTAATCCGAATATGATTTATTTGGAAATATTTCTTACAATGCACTGTAAAATGAATGCTTATTCCTTATGCATGTGTGCATGCATGTGTATATAATTCAGCCCATTGGAAGAAAATGAAACAAGATGATTTAATTACCTCCTTAATGAGGTTGAAATTTGTATCCTTTTCTTGTACTATGGGATTAATATACCTTTCCCTTCTTACGTGCGGCCCACATGGCTTTCTACGTTTTTTTTCCCTGAACATTTGTATCAATATGGATCATATTGCATAAGGTAATTGCAGTCAATAAACAAAGATATGCTCAGCCCTCTGGCTTACAAGCATGTGCTAAAGTAGTTGAGGAAACTTAGGGTATGTCTATTCTACCAAGTTTTGTCGAGGAAACTAATGTTAACATGCAGAAATTACCAAAAAAGTTGTCAAAGCATTTTTATACTTGCTCCCTCTGTCGACAGATTTTTATTCATGGTTTAAGCTCCTTCCTTGATAGCGGAAGCTATCCACAAGGCAATGTGGATATATATCCGTTTATTGCTAGATGTTGTGGGACCATAGAACAGAGCGCAAGATATCCACATGGGACTGTGCAAAATGACCCGTCAGGCACCATTTTGTTTAGGGGCTTCTGGCATCCTTTCAAGTATTTTCCCTCCCCTCCCCTCCCCCCAATAGCCAATCTTTGTTGTGCACTCCGACATGTGCAGCGAGAGAGAATGGATCCTGCACTTCTCTTGCATGCTCTATTAACTATCCTGAGGATGCATAGCAGCGAAGATCATCTTGAAATTACTGACAGAGGAAGAAGACTTGGAGAAGCTCAATAGTGTGAATGATATGGGCAGTAGAGGAAGATATGAAAGCTATTTCTCCTCCACCTACCCACATTTATCTTCCTCACTGGGTGACACCATCATGCCCCGCCACCCACTCCAGGTTTTCTGGTAATCTCCTTCTTCAATTTACTAGAGACGTAGCACAAACTCATGGGCATTTTACATGCCTCTCCCACAACCAAATTGGCTCTACCCATAAACCTAGCCCTAATGGATCTGAGTAAGACCATAGGACAAACCTCAGCCTTAGGGATGTAAGCAAGTAGTCAAGTACACGACTGCTCCCTTCTCCCCCCAGCCCCTCCGCTGCCTCTGTATGAGAGGGGGCAGGAGCTGGTGTTGGGGGGAGCTGGCTTAAAATCCAGTTTCCTCAGCACTGCCCCCCCGCCCTGCGCTGCTGCCTCTATCAGGTGGGGTAGGGGAGGCTGCTGAGGCTCACTGCCGGCAGAGGATGCTTTGGCAGCAGCCCCTGTCCATGGTGGTTTCAGTGGGGAGCCCTCCCATTGCCAGGGGTTGCTTTCTATATTTAAAAAGTAGAACTACAGTGGTCCTGGCTCTGTCCTGGCTCACGCTGGTCCAGGACCTATCCCCACTACAGCTCTGCAGTTTGTAGGGGCCGGGCTGCCTGCATGCTAGGCTCCTGCTAAATTTAAAGTGCAGAGCCATGGGGGGGAGGGAAGGGGACGACAGCAGGGTAGCTCAGGGACCATTGTGAGCTGGAACAGAGCACCTTCCCTTATCAACTAATCATGTAGTATACAGCCGCTCCCCGAGTTACGATCACCTCTACTTACGACCATCCACGCTTACGACCAAAGCGGTTGTAAATGTGGATCCAAGTTACAAACGATGGTCCGCACTTACGAACAGCATGGTTGCCATGTAACTCTATGGGATCCGAGTTACAAACACTTCGAGTTACGGACCAAGTGTTGGTCCGTAACTTGTTCATAACTCGCGGAGCGGCTGTAATTTGTATTGACTATACAATTTGTCAGTTACCCACTTCTTAATATCCTTACTTGGCCACCATCCCTCTGGTATGCAAGAGACCAGATAAGAAGTATTATGTAGAGCCTCAAGGATCAGACTTCTTCTCTCACCCAACTCCATAGTTGTAGAAGCATCTTGCACTACGCCCTATGATAGGGATTGGAAGTGTCTGAATTTATTTGGGAGGAAGGCATACTTCTCCTCCTCTACCCTCCAGGTCAGGATTGTGAATTACTGTGCCTTACTAGCAGAGTATACACACATTGTCTTTGAACAGATCTCATCCTTTATTGAGCACATCTACCGGACAACAAGAGGGAGCAATACAGAGCAAACATCAATGAAGGAGTCCTTATTTCTTGTACCGCACTACAGGCCGCTTTAGACTGAGGTCACATAGGAGTAGGTTCAGTTTCTCTGGCCGTAGTTATAAGGTGTGAATCCTGGTTGCATTTATTGGGATTTGCCAGAGAATTCCAGGCAAAAGTAGAAGACCTGCCCTTTGAAAAGTCAAAACTGTTTGCTGAGTCCACAGGCACATCTTTCCACATGCTGAAGGACTTCCAGTCTATCCTTAAAACCTCGGGAATACATGTGCCTGGAACCAAAAGAAAACGGGGAAGATTCTTTACCCAGAGGTATAAGACCCCCCTCTTTTACCCGGCCTCGAAGGCAATATGAAAACAGATGCAGGCAGCACGAAACTAGATGCAGACAACCATTAGATCAGCCAGGAATCTCTCAGCCTTCAACAGACCTTTGGAAGAATTGGTCAAGGGTATGACGGTCTTTTTCATCTACCCCTCCACCCCCCATGAGTTTGCTGTCATGTGGGAACTGAATCGTGTTGTAACTGGGGACAATAGAACATGTACCTCGCCATCACAGGAGAAAGGGGTTTTTCTCCCACTATTTTTTTACAATTAAAAAAACAGGAGGATGGAGGCCCATTCTAGATCTACACAACCTCAATCGGTTCATTTGTCAACAGTGCTTCAAAATAGTAACCCTGTTCACAATAATCCCTGCCTTGGAGAAGGAAGACTGGCTGTTGGCTCTCGACCTGCAAGACACACATTTCCACATTTTAATACACCCGACACACAGAAAACAGTGAAGCTGGGCGTCTACAACTACCATTTCCAATACAGAATACTCCCATTCAGCCTATCCACAGCCCCTCAACTAGTCCAGAGTCCTTGCAGTGGTAGGAACACATCTTCAGAAAATGGGAGTCATCATCTTCCCATATCTAGAAAACTACCTGTTGAAAGCCTTGACCTACTGTGGCACAGAATGAGCGGTCAGCATCGCCAGAACGCTCTTCCACAAGCTCATTCTAGTGTTAATTTGCACTTTTGAAAATTTAGCTCCAACACAACAGCTGGAGTTTATTGGAGTTCACTTAGGTTGCAGATTTGTTGTACTTAAAAGTACTGCACGGGATCTTTTGGGGGGGGGGGGGGGGGGGGGGGGGGGGGAAGACAAAACACCACATGCTATCTGCATGTGATAGCAATCAACTCTTATCATATGCGTAGGATTTATCACACTCGTGCATGCACACGCACGTGCAGGCACACTGTCTTCTTGTTGTTACCAATAGTTGCTCCCCCTAACTGCCCTGGCCAGGTGAGTTAGGTGGGAGAGGGGTGGAACCGGGCTTCTGCCGATCCAGATTGATGCTCCCATGTTGACAAAATGAAACCCAGAGTCCCCCTGCAAGATGCCTTAGATTTATAGATCTCCCCTCTCATGGAGATCTACACCAGCTAGTCATCACATGCATACGCATAATCTGTGACAGTCATCATATGCATATGCAGTTAGACATCTGTGGTGCCACATTCACCTTCAAAGAGGGAGCTTCCAAAAGCAGGTTCTTGCTGCTGACTCCCAAGGTGTCCCTTTGTCCATTCTTCTTTCAGTAAGCCCACTTCACCGGTCCCATTGTTCTTTTCTTTGTTCTTAGATCTGGCTTCCAGCCATTGCAAGTGTGCTGAGGTGCTTATCTTCCACACCTTGTCCATTCACACCTCATTCACTCAACAGGGCCATTCTCTTTACCTTACTCATTCTTAGGGTAATTCTACCAAAACTTATTACAAAAGACTTAATACAGTAAAACTCCAGTAGTCCTGCATCCAGTTGTATGGCACTCCCGATAGTCTGGCATCAAAATGGCAAGAGCCTAGTGAGTGAGCTTCAGCAAAAAACAAGTCACAAGACAGCAGCTGAACCGAGCGAAACCGGACGGGACCAAGTCAGTCTGCCACTGGCTTTGTGTGACCGTGGGCAGTTCTTGTTCTACAATAAAAAGGGTTAAAAACACTTTATATACAGTATATACACTGTGTGAGTGTGAGAGACCAGCTTATAGTACTTCCTGATAGTCCGGCATATCTGATAATCCGGCACCACTTAGGTCCCAAAGGTTCCGGATTATCGGATGTCTACTGTACAAAGTTTCTATGTTCTATATGAAAAGGTACAAAGTTTCTATGTAAAAGGACTTAATACAAAGCTATATAAAAGGACATGATACAAAGTTAAAAACTTCAATGAGAAAATTATTAATATAGAGATTTATGATTAATACCGAGATGTATCTACAGACTGGCCATGACATCTCTCCTTTATCAAAGATTTCTAGAGCTTACGGAGCTGGTAGAAACAGCATGAAACAGCCCTCAGGACATGACAAAGCTTTGCCTGCAACTATTGGGTCACATGGCAGCAGTCACATTTGTGGTCCAGCATGCTCGACTACATATGAGGTCACTGCAGTCATGGGTAAGAACCGTTTACAGACCGCACTTTCACCACATCAACAAACATCTTGCTATGCCGATCAGAATAAAACAATCCTTATTGTGGTGGACAAAGCAGCACAACATTTGGAAAAGGATTTCATTTCACCCCAGACCACCACTGGTGACACTCACCAATCTCTCTTGGGATGGGGTGGTCACATTCACCAACATGCAGTTCAAGCATGCTGGTCTCTAGAGGAGTCCAAACTTCACATAAATCTGTTGGAACTTAGAGTGGTACCCAAACAAGACAGTGCAAGTTTTTACAGACAATTTAACCCCGATACTATCCACTGTGTATGGAAGTGGTTCAGCTATGGTGGTGGTGCATTTTGTACAACATCCACCTTCAAGCCACCTACCTACCAGGCAAAGACAATTTCATGGTGGACAAATTCAGGATGCATTTTGCCTCATATCATGAATGGGAGCTTGATACCAACACGCTGATCCCGGTATTCAAACTTTGGGGGTACCCAACAATAGACCTGTTCGCAACCAGTGCCAACATCAAAAGCCTCCAGTATTGCACCCGAGTCGGCATGGGGCCTCAATCTCCAGGGGACACCTTCACTGTAAGGTGGAATGCACCCCTCACGTATACTTTTCCACCGATACCACTTCTCCATCACATACCCCTTAAGATAAAACAGGACAAGGTCACAGTCATTCTAATAGTGCTCTGCTGGCCGAGACAGATTTGGTATCCTTATGTTTTTCACATGTTGACGACTGCTCTATGGCACTTTCCAATGCTCCCTCATCTCCTCTCACAGAATGGGGTCAGCCACGACATCTGCGTGTTCAGGCACTACATCTTTGAGCGTGGCAGGTTCACAGTGATAGAGACATCTTGCTCCGCATCTGTACAAGAGCAGGCCATCTACCAGAAAATCATACTCATAAATGGAATAGATTTTTCTATATGGTGTCATGAGCAGGTGGAGGGGGGGGGGTGATACCCACACCAGCCTCACTTCTCCATATACTCAAGTACCTGTTATTCCCTAAGTAAGAACACAGGGATCTCCCTCAGTTCTTTGAAAGTGCACTTGGCTGCAATAACTACATTTCAACTTTCTGCAGAAGGTACCTCTGTATTCACTCATCCCACCATCAAACGCTTCATGAAGGGTATCCAAAATACCTCCCTACCTATAAAGACCCCCAACTCCAGCCTGGGTCCTCAGTTTAGTGTTAAGGGTGTTAACAGGCAAGCCATTTGAACCCTTTGCCACCTGCTCAATGCTTCACTTATCCATGAAGGTGGCCTTCCTAGTAGCCAATGACTTCTGCAAGAAGGGTCGGTGAATTCAGGGCTCTTATGGCAGATCCTCTCTTTACCATCTTCCATAAAGACACAGTGATTGTTCTTCCATACCCCAAGTTCCCCCTAGAGTGTCTATCTCTTTCCATTGCATTGAACCTATATTCTTACCTGTCCCACCATCCTCTCCCCCCCCCCCAAAAAAAACCCCAAAATCCTGCATGTGGACAATAGGGAGGCAGCCCTGCACATATTAGATGTCTGCAGGGCAATTGCATTTTATTTAGTTCTCTCTAAGCCATACTGCACATCTGCAAGACTATTTGTTTCAACTACTGAAAGATCCCAAGACATGGTAATTTCTAAATAAAAGCTGTCCAAATGGATTTCCGATTACATACAATTCATTTACCATACCTTTGACCAGGAGCCTCCATCAGTAGTACGAACTCATTCTACAAGGGCAGTAGCTGCTTCCACAGCATACCTAAAGAACGTACTTCTGACCTCTGTAGAGCTGCAACTTGGGCTTCTGCACACTTTTACTAAACACTAGCACTAGAAACTTACACAGCCCATGGCATGCACTTTGGACACACTATATTATCCATGGTGCAGAACAATGAACCGAAGCTCCCTCCTCCGATCATGAGTACTGCTTCATAATCACATAACGTGGAGTTACCCACAGGGACGCTCCTTGAAGAAAAGAAGGTTACTCATCTTGTGCAGTAACTGAGGTTCTTCAAGGTGGTTGTCCCTGTGGGTGCTTCACCACCCACTGTTCCTCCCCTCTGCTTTGAAACTATCTATTTCTGGGGCAAAGAAGGAATTGACAGGCCAGCTGGCTGTGCAGTCTATCTTAATTCTCCAACTAAAGGCGTAGTGGCACTCCAGATATTTAAGATGGAGCACCCACAGGGACAGCCATCTCAAAGAACCTCAGTTATGCACAAGGTGAGCATCATTTCTCACTGCAAGAGAAAGTTAAAGTTTTGTCAACAAAAGGCAGTTTTCCTCAACAAAACTTGTCCATGTGGACGAAGCTTCGGTGTGATGGGGTGTGCATACCCTGCACTGGGCCACGAGGGTTTAATCTCCTGGTAGTACAGAAGAGAGCAGCGCAGCTCAGTCTTGGCTGGACGTTGGAGAAGAAGGATCTGTTACAGGATCTCCAGAGGTAGACCATCCAGAAACCCAGACGATGAAAGCCGGAGACCTGGGAAGGTGTATCGAGCTAGTGGAGCCACAGCAGGAGATTGGTCCTGTGGAGCTGGAGGACCCAGAAAGTACATGGATCACCCCATTGCCAGAGTGAATAGGAAGTGACCCTGGAATGGATGCAAGTGGTACTTCCCTCCCAAGTGAACTCAGTGTGCTAAGGTGGGATTCCCTGCTGAGAGAGTGGCGGATCACTTCTCCACTGACAGGGCCTGTGTCGGGGTCTGGTGGAGAAGAGTGATCCTTGGCTCTCCCTAACTAGATCTGCTGCCCTAATCCTTTTGACTTGAGCATTAGGCTATATTGCCCTGTTTCCAAGGGCTACTATATAGACTCTGGCCATTGGGCTGCGCTCCCTCAGGGTGGGGCAGGCTTATGACATGACACTTGGTGTGCGGCTTATCTGCACTTTAGAATGCTGCAGTGGCATAGCTGTAGTGCTTAGTGAAAATGCTACCTATGCTGATGAGAGAGCTTCTCTCATCCGTGTAGATATTCCACCTCCTCAAGGAGCAGCACCTGTGGTAATAGGAGAAGCCCAACACTGTGCTTTATACACCCAGATTTTGAGTGATTTAACTGCATAATTCGGAGGATTTTCCACACCCCTGAGCGATGCAGTTATATAGTTATAAATTAGTAGTGTATATCCAGTATCTACGTGTATTACGTTTTTTGATATTTTATTTTAACTGTTCATATTGCAGTGGGAAGGTTGAAGATTAAATGTGTGTTAACTCTAGTATTCCAGGAAATCAACTGTAATGTTTTAACTGATATTGACTATTCTGAATGTTACTAATGTTGAAGAAACATCTCAGGAGATCAAATTAGAAACAATTTAAATAATAGTTTCCATGACCCTGTATATTTAAATTATTTTAGTCATTATAAACATAAGTAACTCAGCACAATTGAAATTGCTGTCAGTCTCTTGTGACATTATTCTACAGTGTTTGCTGTACTTCAGAGTGTTGTTCATGAATACAACACAAAACCTCTTTTACTTATCACTCCAACAGCACTAAAGCTATGGAATTTATATTTCAGCACGGCTGATTTCAAGTTGTTTCCTGTAAGTCATCCATGTTTTACTGGAAATTTACTGAAATAATTATTCCAAAGGAAAGATGCTTCTCCCTCTTTTCCTCGCCTCCCCCCAATTTGGCTAAATCCATTGCCAAAGTGGAAGGAGAATGTCCATTCTAGAACTTATTCATTATTCTGGAATTTTATTTCAGTTCATTTCCACGTGTAGACAAGCCATAAACTACTGCAGATCAATGTAGCCAGAATGCATTGCTTCTGCAGAATAATTTAGAAACTGATTCCTGCGAATTATGAGTTTTTCAGGATGGAATTCTTATGCAATTCTTCAGTCATTCTGTCCCTTTTACATATGGAAATTGCATTTTAAAAAAACTGGTTAAAAGACCATTAGATTGGGTTGTCAAGTATTAAAAAGTCAGGTTCATTGATTGAGACTAGCAAGGACTATTGCCATCCTCTGGTCTCACCTCCTGCATAACACAGGCCAAAGAATTACCTGCATTGTATCTTGTTTTGAATAACTGCATATCTTCTAGAAACACGCCCAGTCTTGATTTTAGTAATTGCCCGCGATGGAGAATCCAACATAAAACTTAGTAAAATTTTCCAGTGCTTAGTTACTCTGTTAAAAATTTGTACCTTATTTCTAATTTGAATGTGTCTATCTTCAACTTCTAGCAGTTAAAATCATGTTATACGCTTTATGCTAGATTGAACTGCTCATTTTCAAATTTTTGTTCCCATGTAGGTGCCTATGGTCTGACCTATGCTACAGGCTTAGATTTGATTTAAGCTGCTTTACATCGACTTAGCTGCGGAAATGTCTTCACTTAGGCTTTGTTAGGAATGTGACAATGTACATGTTTAAATGGTTAACCGATGAGTCTGGGCTCATTGGTTAACCTTCATGATTACGCACAAGGGCTCCTCCCCCACATCCCATGCTGCTGCCTCTGGTATAGAGGCAGCAGCATGGGGGGACAGTCAGGAGCCGTTTTTCCCCCACTGCCCTCTTAGAGAGCCTTTTCCCACCTATACCGGAGGCAGCAGCATAGGGGGATGGAGGCAGCTCTGTGGGAACCTGCCCACCCCTCGCCCTGCCAAGTGTTAACGTGTAACTGCTGAAGTTTACCAAAAAAGCCCTTATTTTAACATCCCTCATCTACACTACCAAGAATTGTTGACAAAACTTACATCACACCCAGAAGTCACGCTTGCTCCCTCTATTGACAGATCATGTCCACATTGGAGGTACCATCATCAACAATGCAAGCAATACACTGTGGGTATGTGTCCCACATTGCAGTGCTGTGGGAAAGCGGAGCTGATCACTGCACATCTTGGGATCCCCTCAGAGTTCTCCCTCAGCTGTCAGGAGCAGCACCATGAGTAGCTCTGAGAGCTCTCAGTGCTGAGGAATGTCAAAGCAGCACAGCAGCCTGTCCCCCTTCCCCCTGCAACAGCAGTCTGCCTGCCCTTCTGTTGCTAGTGTAGGGCAGAACAGGAGCAGTCCAATGATTTGCTCATTGTTCCCAAATAGAGCAGCACACTTAGTTCCCAGATACTTCCTGGAGCTTTGTAAGGGGAGGGGAGCACAAGTGCTGGACAGCAGAGATCAAAACACTGAACAGAATGATCAGGCAAGCATCATGGGATGCCGACGGAAGCCAGGTCTATCGACAAAATAAACAGCAGTGTCTACACTGGTTCTTTTGTTGACAGTAAAGGGAGGGGAAAAAGAAAAAAATGTCTTGTGGGGGTGGACTTTTTTTGTCGCCGAAACTAGGGTTTTTTCCTAACTGAGTTGCATTGCAGTGTGTATGTACCCACTTTTTTGTCTCCAAAATTTCGTAGTATAAACAAAGTCTTAAATTTGTCTCCCACGATAGTAAATACCTTCCTACATATATTCCATAATACATCTCTCTTGAGCGGCAAAGAGGCACAGTTGCTGCAGTGTCCGTGTAGACAGTGTATTGGTTACTTCAACTGTTACTAGCTTTTAGGAGCCATCCTGCAATGCCCCACGCTAACAATACAATTGATATAAGTGCTCCTGGTGAAGATGCACATTGCTTACACAAAGTGCCAGGTGTGTATTCATACAAGTAATTTTATTACTGCGGTGACTATATACTAACTCAAGTGGTGTTGACATAGTTTTATAGTGCAGTCATGACATGAGACTGATCAAATTGCCCCTCAACCTTCTGTTTGCTAAACTATTGAGCTCCTTCAGTCTTTCACTCTAAAGTATGTTTTCTAATTGTTTAATCGTTCTCTTGACTCTTCTTGCACCTCTCCAATTTATCATCAGCCCCCTTGAATTATGGATATCAGAACTGGACAGAGTATTTCAGGAGAAGATGCACTAGTGCCAAATACAGAAGTAATATAATCTCCCTACTCCTACTTGATATTCTCCTTTTTATAAATCCAAGGATCACATTTGCCCTTTTAACTGCTGTATCGTACTGAGAGCTCAGGTTCTATTGCTATTCCACCATGTTCCCGTGTCTTTTTCTCCTCCCTCTGCCCCCCCCAACTTGTTGATTCCCAGGATAGAGACCCCTATCTTGGAAGTGTGGCCTACATTCTTTATTTCTAGATGAATAATTTTTACATTTGGCCACATTAAAACACACATTGTTTTCTTGAGTCTAGTTTATCAAATGATCCATATCTCTCTGTATCACTTACTATCCTCTTTATTTTTTTATCCCTCCTTCAGTCCTTTGTTATATGCAGACTTCATCACTGATAATTTTGTTTTCTTTCAGGTCATTAATAAAAGTATTGAATAGCAGAGAGTCAAGAACTAATTCCTTCAGGACTCCATTGGGAATAAACTTGTTCTGATGATGACTTCCCATTTAGAATTGCATTTTGAGACCTATCAACCAGCTTTTCCTCCACTTAATTTGTGCCATATTAATTTTATACACTAACTTTTTAATACAAAATATCATGTGGAACCAAATCAAATGCCTGAGTGAAGTCCAAGTATATTACATCAACTCCATTATCTTTATCAAGAATGATTTTGGGGCGGGAAGGTTGACTAGATCTGTTTTCCATAAATTCATATTAACTGGTGTTAATTATTTTTTCTTTCTTAAGCCAGACCTATGCCTATAGTTCCATTATCTCGCCTGGGATTGTTGTCATGTTGACATGCCTATAATTTCCCAGGTCATCCTGTTTACCTTTGTAAACATTGGCACACTAGCTTTCTTCCAGTCGTTCACAATTTTTCCAACAGTTATAAAAACTCAACATTAAGGGTTTAGTGGTTTTCTTGGCCAGCTATTTTAAAACTCTTTGTTACAAGTTATCTGGACATATTAAAAAAACTATAATTTTATTAACTGCTGTTTAACATCCTCGTGCGTTATTAAAATGGAAAGTGTTTCATCATCATATAACAAAACAAATATTTATTGAACATCTGTCTTTTCTACATTACTATTGACACTTCTCATTTCTATCTAGTAATGGACCAACATCATTTCTAGGATTCTTTTTATTCCTAATATATTTAAAACTTATTCTTATTGTAGCTAAGTGTTCTGGCCATAAATTGCTTTTTGTCCCCTTTTACTTCCCTTATCAATTTCCTCTTTCTTCCATTAGTGGGTTTTGAATTTGGGTTGGATATTGTTTTATAAATTACTATTTTCACTTCTCCTTTAAGCCAGTTTTTTAAAACTTGTTTGATCTTCTTTTTCAGTTGTTGGAGTGTGGTTTTCTGGGCGTCTGATAAAACATTATTTTTTTAGATCATGCAAATTATCCTCCATATTTTTGTTTAAATTATTTTTCTCAACTGATTTGACTCATAATTGTTTACAGCTTTGAAAAATTGGATGTGTTAAAGCATCGGACTACTTGTTTGGACTTTATTCTGTTTCAGCATACAAATGTGGTCATCTCATGATCATTTATACATAAGCTATCACTAATATTTAGTTCTCATTTGTTGTGTATTGATCATTTGTTTTATCCACCAAAATGAAGTCTGGCAACTAAAATGATTAGGGGTTTGAAATGGGTCCCATATGAAGAGAGGCTAAAGTGACTGTTTAGAAAAGAGGAGACTAAGGGGGGATATGATAGAGGTATATAAAATCAGAATGGTGTAGAGAGGATGAATAAAGAAAAGTTATTTATTAGTTCCCATAATAGAAGAGCTAGAGGACACCAAATGAAATTAATGGGTAGCAGGTTTAAAACTAATAAAAAAGTTCTTCTTCACACAGCACATAGTCAACCTGTGGAACTCCTTGCTAGAGGAGGCTGTGAAGGCTAGGACTATAACAGAGTTTAAAGAGAAGCTAGATAATTTCATAGAGGTTAGGTGCATAAAAGGCTATTAGCCAGAGGATAGAAATGGTGTCCCTGGCCTCTGTTTGTCAGAGGCTGGAGATGGATGGCACGAGACAGATCGCTTCTTCATTGTTTTCAGTCCACCCCCTGTGGGGCACCTGGTGCTGGCCACTGTTGGCAGACAGGCTTCTAGGCTAGATGGACCTTGGTCTGACCCAATACGGTCATTCTTATGTTCTTATGATATAGAATTCCCCTGTGTTGGAAAATGCGAGTTTGAAGGTTGCCCGTGAAACCGTAATCCTGCATACCCATCTTGTGCATCTCATGCAGTACTTTTTTTGTAAGAAAAAAAGTGCCGGTATTCTAGGTTCAAAGTTGAGCCAAAAAAAAAAAGTGCTTGCGGCCCCCTTTAAGAGCTGTGCAGCGTGTCCCAAGAGGCTTTCCGTCAGGAGCCAAACTGCCCCAGGAAATAGGTGCCAGTATGCCAGAGGGGAATCCCATTCAATTAAACTATAATAGGGTGTTACCGTCACAAAAAAAGCACTGATCGCGTGAAGTAGGAGTCCTGTATATGTGTGAAATAATACATTATCATTAGGGTCTTACCAAATTTATGTTTCATTTTGGTCAATTTCATGGTCATGGGATTTAAAAAACTGTAAGTTTCATTATTTCAGCTGTTTATATCTTAAATGTCATGATGGTGTAACTGTAGAGTCCTGACACAAAATGGGGGTAGGGTTGGGGTTGCAAGGTTATTTATCATAGAGGCAACACGGTCTTCAGAGGTGGGTGACAAAAGAGCATTGCTGGCTGGGAGCCTAGCTCTGGAGGCAGTGCTGCCTCCAGCAGCAGCAAGAAGTAAGGATGGTATTGCCATTCTTACTTCTGCTGCTACCTTCAGAGCTGAGCCTTTAGTATTACATTGTTTAGGAACTGCCAGTAGCCTTTGACTCCTTTTTTTTTCAAAACTACTTTCTTCAGGGGACCCCTTTTAGTTTTCCTCTGAGTTGGCTGAAGTCTGCCTTTTTGAAGTAGCGTGTCATTGTTTTCCTGTTCTTGTGTCCTGAGGGTCTGACATTTTATCAGATCATGATCACTTCCTTCCAAGTTCTGGACCACCTTTACATTTGCAACTCATTCATATCTGTTGATCTAAAGTGGATGACCCCTCCTCCCTTGTTGTTTCATCACATTTCTGAATCAGAAAGTTGTTCCCTCCACACACAAAGAATTTGCAGGACGTGCTATGTGTTTCTGTATTCTTCTTCCAACAGATAAATCCCCCATTAATATTAATTCGTGTGGTAGCTAATCTTGTTACCCTGAATGCCTGATCCACTTTCTCTTCTTGATTTGGTGGACTATAATAGACCCCCATAATAACATGACTACTGTTCTTTTCCATTTTGATCCTCATCTAGATACACTCAGGAGGTTTGCCACTCACTTCCTCTTGAACCTCAGAGCAAATGTATATATTCTTGACATAGAGTGCAATTCCTCCGCTTTTTTTCCCTCTTAACTGTGCTTCCAGAACAAGCTATATCTCTCTCTGCTAGTATTTCAGTTATGGGAGTTGTTCCACCAAGTCTCCGTACTGCCAGTTATAACTTAACTTTCCTGAGTAATGCAAGCAAGAGTAGGGAAATGATGACTTTAAGTTTACAATTCAGCGAAACCTGAATAGAATTACATGAGACAAGTGGAAGGCATGTCTCTAGCCCGAGGGCTTTCTACTTGCTGAATTTCAAAGGCCTCCTGCAAGTGTTGAAGATGCCCCCTCCCTTTTTTTTTTTTTTTTTTTTTTTTTTTTTTTTTTTTGTAAAGCAAGTCCCACAAATCTTTTTATTATGGAGAGGGTTAAGCTGCCAAAACATAGGTCAGTTCCAGCTCTCCTACTCCCATATAATGAAAATACTTTAAAGCTGATATGTATATTTGATCTGTTGATTTTGAAATGCAAAAAAACCCTAGTGCTCCAACCAATATTTATACAGTTTGCAACAACTAAAATTATTTTTCCCCTAGAAGTATGGTCTGTGCTTTCTTTAGTAGGAATGAAAATGCAACCCCTCTTCACCCCCCCCCTCCGAAAATGCTCAAGTAATTGTACCGTTAGAAATATTGTTATTTTGTTGCAGGGTGGATTCGTTTAAATCACCAATAAAAACATTGATTTAAATCAAGTTTCCTACTGATATTACTTCACACATATTTAAACAATGGTGCAAATCTGATTACAAAAACATGTTAATTTACAACTCAGTATAGCATTTTACAACATCTGGAATGGTATACTTTGTGTACATTTTTTTTTAAAGACAACTTGATTTTTATAATTTAGGAAATAGGAAATGAGTATTATGTACTATGTCAAGCTGCAGATGCAGCAGCAGTACATAAGGAGTGGTAAGAACTAACACACACACTAGCACTTAGAATAGACGTCCTCAGAACACTAAATGTATGGTGTCCTTAAAACTTCTACAACCAGTTCTCATAATTCTCACTCCCACTGTCATTTTGATTCATGAACTGAAACAGAAATACAACTTTTCCTGCTTTTTCAACTCCAGTCTATTTCTTAGATTTGTGTGAATAATACCAAACGATGGCAATATTTTCTCTATGCCTGCAAAGGAAGCTACTACTGTGAAAAGTTGGCTTAAGCAACTGATGGAACTCTGTTTCAAGGTGCCTGACTAAATTTCCATCAATTCAGGGGGGTGACTTTGTTCAAAACATCAGTAAACATTTACTCATTATATGGTTTTGCTCTAGCTCTGAAATTTATTGTGACTGGCATAACTGAGGAATGATTTTTTGAGATGCTCATACCATGGCAGCAGCAGAATCTTCAGAAGTTAGGCATCTACCTGAGGTTAAGAATATTCTCAAGAAAATAAGGTGGTACAGTAAAACTCCAGTTGTCCGGCATCCAGTGGGCCAGCACTCCTGATAGTCTGGCACCACCTGGAACCCAAAAGTGCTCCAGGCAGCCGGACAATTGGAGCTGCTCTGCCCCGGGCTTCCCCGAGTCAGCTGCTGGTCAGTTTTAGCAGCAGCTGACTTGGAGACTCCTGGGGCAGAGCAGCTGGGATGCTGCCGGGTTGGTCCCGCAGCGCCGCCCCCTCATCCCCCTCATCCCACCCCAGACCCCTCATAGCCCCCCCTTCCGATAGTCCAGCATATTTGATAATTTGGCACCCCCTGGGTCCTAAAGGTGCCAGATTATCGGACGTTTACTGTAGTTAGTGATCCATTTGCTTCTTTACTACCTGCAGTTTAACTTTATGGTGAGGTGCTTTTCATCAGTGTCACTCAAAGTGCCTTCCAAATTTCGACAGCAGCAGCAATTTCTCTGAAGTTGTTTAAGGCCATGAATATTGGGCTTCAATACAGTGAGCATCCTCCACATTCCTCTTTAATCCAGTGTTTGATACTTCCATCTATTTAATCACAGATTTATCACAAAATTATGAGAAAATAGGCCAATTCTTAATAAATTGCTCAGAACAATTCAAACACAGAATTTCATTGAAAGTTTTGAGGGAGGATTAGTTTGGTTCCTCCTGTTCTCTTCAGTGATGCTGAATCAAAATGGTTGTTATGGCAGTATTTTGTGACTTCAACGTGTTCTTTTATTCCTGGAGAAGATGCTAAAAGATGCATTAAATGGACATTGCAATATGTTATGTTATTAAGGAGCATGCTTCTGTTTCTTCTTCTAAGTATTTTCTCATCTTTGTCATGCTTGCAGCGTTATCTGTGACTAAACTGCTCACCTGATATTTGAATTTTTGTTCAGTTTTTATTACAGCTTTCACTGCCGTTTCTTTTAGTCTGTTGTGTGGGCATTTCCCCATTGTATCTATTGTTCCTGAAAGAAATGCAACCCCATCTTCTGTTGTCACGCAGGCATGTATTACTGGTCTTTGTGTACATTTCTCCACCCATCAAACTGGTAAATTTCCCCTCAGTATTTCTTGCATACTGTGTTCAAGTTCCTTCTCATAAACTGTGTCTGGCAGTCTTCCACCAATGTCTGCCCTATTAGGTGGAGTGTAGCCTGGTTGTAAGGACTAACCATGTCAATGAAAGTCTTTACTGTTAACAATGTAAAAAGGAGAATGTGTGGCATAAATAAGCCGAGCAATCGTTTAATCTGTGGTGTCTTGTTAGTGTTTGCTGGTCCTTACGACAAACCCATCCATGGTAGTGATTTTACTGGATGATTGAAATCTTTTTCTTTGCTACTGACACTTTGTTGTCTGTATATGTTTAGTTGCAGCACTGCTCCTAAAAGTATTAATGGATGACTCTGAGATTGTTACGGATAGACAGTCTAAGTCTTTACGCTTAATGATTTTGAATAGTCATTCTTCTCACTCTGTTATTCAGTCAATCGTTTACATTTTTTTCACCAAAAAAGTTAAGACACACTGGCTACGTCTACACAGGCACCCTTTTCCGGAAAAGGGATGCAAAT
>CM057846.1:104992070-105016593 GCA_030068395.1 Apalone spinifera | reverse complement strand
TAATAAACCATCTTGTTAGTCTTTAAAGTGCTATATAGTCCTGTATTTTGTTCTGATTGTGAGCTTTGAGTTTTTTGTTAGTCTTCTGAAGTAGTAGCTGCCTTTCCAATATGAATGTTAATTTCTGCATCTAATGACAAGTTGCTAGTTATGGTTGAACCTAAGTAGCAGAACTTCAGAACTACTTCCAGAGGGTTGTTATTTAGCATAATATGTGGTAGAGTCATGTTACCTTGTGCAAGGACCACAGTTTTCTTAACGCTGATGGTAAGAGCAAATTGTTGACAGGTTCTTGACAGTTGGTCCATAAGATCCTGGAGTTGTTTCATTATGAGCTACAATAGCAGCGTCATCAGCGAAGAGCAGTTCTCTGATAAGCACTTTCTTTATCTTTTCACCTGCAGTCTAGCTAGATTGAAAAGTGATCTGTCAGATTTTGTATGGAGGTAGATGCCACCATGTGAGTTCTTGAATGTACAGCTTAGGAGGACTGAGAAGAATATCCCAAATAGGGTTGGAGCAAGAACACAGCCTTGCTTTACTCCGGTGTTCACCTGAAAGCTATCTGATGTATATCCATCAAACTGGATAGTAGCTCACATACCCTCATGAAAAGCTATGATCAGCTGCAATAGTTTTGGTGGGCAGCCTATTCTCTCAAGTAGAAGGTAAAGTCCTTGTCGACTAACAGTGTATATCTCTCTTGTGGACCTCACAAAGGCGTTCAAAAGTGGCATATTTTGCTCACGGCACTTCTCCTGTAGTTGGCGAAGGGAGAAGATCATGTCGATGGTAGATCTTCCTGTATGAAAACCACACTGTGACTCTGGAAATATGCGATGAGCCAACAGTGGAGGCATCTTCAGACGATTCTTGCAAAAGCTTTACCTGCGATGCTAAGGAGAGATATTCCTCAATAGTTGTTAGAATCTCCCTTGTCTCCTTTATTCTTATATAAGCTGACAATATTTGCATCTTTCATATCTTGTGGTATTTCCCCTTTTGTCCAGCACTTCAGAAGGATGTCATAAAAAGGGGGAACGAGACAGTCTTTGTTGTGCTTGAGTACCTCAGCAGGAATGCAATCTGTGCCTGGCTCTTTTCTGCTTGACAGTGCGTCTAAAGCATCTATCAGTTCCTGCTTGCTTGGCATGGCATCAGGTTCTTGCATTTGTTCCATAGTGGGAATGAAGTCTCAGGTTTCTGACATGACGTTTCGTTCCTCTGAATACAGCTCTGAATAGTGCTTAATCCATCTGGCCATTATCCATCTGCTTGCTCTTATCTGTAATTGAGATGATACTCTCCTTAGTTTTTAGGGGAGCAATCTTAGTAATGTTGGGACCTAACCTTTCCTAAGGCCTTCATACATGGCTCTTGCATTTCCTGTATCGGAGGCAACCTGGATATTACTGCAAATATCTATCCAGTACTGATTTATGTAGTGCTTGATCTCTCTCTGGAGTAGGCCTTTTGCATGCTGTAGTTTGGCCTTCGTGCTGTCGGATGGATTCTTGATTTATTCAAGATATGCTGTGTTCTTCTGCTTTATGAGGGCATCAATCTGTCAGCATTTTCCTCAAGCCAGTCCTTATTGGATTACTTCTTTTCGCCAAAAGCTTCATGGGCCGCTTCATAAATAGCGCTACGAAGAATTTGCCATGTTTCTTCAACTGATTCTACATGTTCATTCTCTTCCCACTTTTTTTGCAAAGGCTTTGGCAAAGTCTTCACGTTTAGCACTATTCCTTGTATTCACACAGTTAATTTTTGGCTTTTTGTTCAGTGTGGTTCGATGGAATTTTTTCGCTTAGTTTTGTTTTACTGACAGTGAGGGAATGGTCCATGTCACAGTCAGTACTATGATAGGTACATGTGGACTTTACGCAGTTTAGGTCCTTTCTTCACACTAGGACAAAATCCAGTTGATGCCAGTAGCCTGACCGTGGGTGGCTCCAACAAACTTTGTGACATTCTTTTCCAGAGAAGAAGGTGTTTGTTATGCAGAGTTCATTAATAGAACAAAGTGTAAGTAGCCTTTGGGCATTCTCATTCATTTTTCCAATGCCATGATGTCCCAGGCAAATAGCCCATGATGAAGTATCAATGCCCACTCTTGCATTGAAGTCTCCCAGGATGAAAAGTTGTTCACCTGATGAGATAGAATCAGCTGCTTTCTGCAAGCTCTCATAAAAGTGATCTTTATCTGCGCTATTTGTTGTCAGAGTTGGTGCGTAGGCACTGATGATGTTGACGTAGCCTGATTCAGTGAATAGTCAGAGTCATGATGCGCTCAGATTCAGCACTAGGCGTGTCTGTTGACTTGAGCAGAGAGTTGCAAATGGCAAAACTAACTCCGTGCAGGCATTTCTTATCACTATGTTTTCCTTGACAAAAAAAGGTGTAGTGCAGTGGTCTCTAGCCTTTTTATACCCAAGATCACTTTTTAAATCTCAGAACAAGCGAAGATCTACCGCCCCATCCTTCCCCCAAGACCCCACCTCTTCCTTGAAGCCCTGCCCTCCCTATTCTCCTCCTCTCCATCACTTGCTATCCCCAGCCCTTATACACTCTACACTGCCACTTTTTTTTTCCAATTCTTATGTAGGAAAAGGTTTTTCCAACATTTGGCCTGTCTAGACTGGACCGAATGTTAGAAAAACCGCTTATTTTGGAATCCCCGTTATTCCTCTTGGAACGAGGAATATAGGGGTTACTAAAAGAGCATGTTTGCTCTTCTACTAAAAAAAGTAGAAGAACAAATGCATCCCTGGATGTGGAAGAGTTTTTCCAGAATATCTCTGGAACCCTGGAAAAACTCCTACAGTCTAGCTGTACTCTCACTGGGTTGAGACAGGATGTGTGGGCTCTGGGGTGGGAAGGGGTAAGAGGTGCACGCTCTGGGAGGAAATTTGGATGCAGGAGGAGGTGGAGAATGGGATGCTGGCTTGGGGACAAGGCTCTAGGCTGGGGAGTGTTGGGGTCAGATGGAGGGTTGGGATACTAAGCAAGCCACAAGCTTGTGGCTGTGAGGGTGCAGGAATTTGGGTTGGAGTATGTGAGGGCCTCAGGGCAGTGGGTTCCAGTGTATGATAGGCTCAGAGCTAGGGTCTGGGTGTGTGTGTGTGCAGGAGTGTAAAAATGCTGCAGCCAGATGGGGGGTTGGCCCTAATTGGGGTTTGTTGGCCAGGCTTCGTTTTTAAATAAAATACTGTCAAACACAAATATTTTCTGCATTGTCATATTTATGAGAAGGACAGGGAACCTGTTTTGAGTCAGGGGGTCACTGACCCACAGAAAAGTCAGTTGGAGACACAAAAGAGATGCAAAAAAAAAAAAAAAACCCTCCCAAAAAAACCCCAAACCTCACTAATGTGGCCTCAACTGTGATGGTGGGAGCAGGGGACGTGGTACTGGGGAAGAGTGCTAGTGGGTGCTGGGGAAGGGGACAGCGTGCTGGGGTGGGGGCAGGGTTCTGCAGCAGAGCATAGTGGAGAGGGGATAGGGTGCTGCGGGGTGGGGAAGGAAGGAGATTCTGCAGCAGGGGACAGGGTGCCAGTGGGGGCAGAGAGTCCCCTGCATCAGCCTCCTCCCAGGACTCTCCGTCCCCGCCCCTGAGGAGGGTATCCCCCCGCACTCACCCCTCCTGCAGCGCAGGGAAGCCCCTGCTCACGCCTCCTCTGGGGCCAACTCGCCCTTCCTGCAGAGCAGGGAAGAGCCCGCGCGCGCCTCCTCCGGGGCCAACTCCCCTTCCCACAAAGAAGGGAAGCCCCGGCATGCACCTCCTCTGGGAACCCCCCCACCTGCAAGTTCCTGACATGCCACAGACCTGAGGGAGGGGAGCAGCCAGCACACTTCCTGAACCCCCGGAAGTGGCGCGCAGCTGCAGGACTTCCGTCCACCCCGCAGGAAGCCAGCACTACCTCCATTTTCGCTGGAGGTAGATAGTGGGACTTCTCGGAGGTGGGGAGAAATGGGGGAGCCCCCAAACTCCTTGCAATCGATTGGTCGAGCCCTCGCGATCGACCGGTTGGAGACAATGGATGTAGTGGGACTGTCTTATGGATCCAGAATCAGCAAGTCTAGTCTCTTGAAGGTCAGCAATATCGATATCAACCTGATGAGTAGTTGATCTGTTAGTACAGATTTTCTGATTTTTATGGTCATATCGTCGGAAGCATTATTAAGTCCAGACACGTGGTTCTTATGTTCCATGTTCCCAGTCTGAAATTTGAGGTTTTTCTATTACTGGTAGGCATGTGATTTTTGTCTGCTTTTTGACTTTTGGTCTAGTCCCATGCGCCCAATGAGATGGGTACACGTGGTGGGTCAGCCCCTAACTGTCCGGGGACTGCCGGCTTAAGGCGGGTGATAGCTGACCAGTGGAGTGCGATGACTACTCCCACCATCAAAAGTGACCCCTGGCGTCTTCGTCTTCGCCAGTTTAGGAAGGCTTATAACTGGTATCTGCCACTTTCCGTGTTATGACCATGCTTAACAGCAAGGATGGAGTGTCCCCTCCATGTTGTCTTCTGCTGCATTGCCTGGGCAGATAATATGGAGATCGTGCATTGCTCAAGGACATTGTCCTCCTCTTGATCATTCCAGTTAAGCCCAAAGAAAAGACACAAGTCTATGCGTTTGGAACTGGACTGATTGTAGGAGATGCTGGAAAAGAGATTGTACGCCTCCTTCCTGCTAACCGCCTTAGGGTCTCTGCTCCTGATTTTGTTTGGGTTTACTCCTGTAGCCTTTGATTCTCCCGAAACTACTCTCAAGGCAGTGAGGGATTTTCTTTCAGGGGTTTCTTCGCTTAGCCTTCCATCCTCCTGGACTAACCCACAAGGCAGTGGGGGCAGCAGCCTTATTTAATGGTGGGCTACACTCGCCATGTCACAACGCCGTCATTGGGATTTGGGGTTTACGCAGGGCTCAACATGCAGCCTCCAGATAGGAGCCATAACAAAAAAGTAGTCAGTGTAATGGTCTTCTGTTGATATGCATTTTAGTAGTTAAATTCATGGACTGTCATTTCTCATTAAAGTGCTATCATATGGTGGAAATCGGGTAAATATTGCATTTTATAAATATCAGTAGAACTGACTAAAATGGGGCCCTGTGCGTTGTGTAGTCTTGCCTTTAATCTTTGTATTCATGCCCATCAGTGTGAAAGAAACTATTTGCATATATATTTGCACGTATATGCAACCACACTTACGTTGCGGCCCTCGGTATGTGCTGAGAGTATCATAGTGGCCTCCAGAGCTTCCAAAGTTGAGTAGCCCTGGCATAGAGAGTACCAGTGTGGGAGGGGTTACAAGAGATTTGGAGGATAGGATTAAAATGCGAAATGGTCTGAAATAAATAGGATGAAATGCAATAAGTAGAGGTGCACAGTATCCCACTTAGGAAGGAATGAGCTGTTGCACACACATAAAATAGGAAGTGACTGCCTAGGACGTACTGCACGAAGAGATCTGGAGGTCATAGTTGACTGCAAGCTAAAAATGAGTCAGTAGTGTAACACTGGCTAAAGAAGCAAGTACTGGGATGTATTAGCAGGAGTGTTTGTAAGCAAGACACGAAAAGTAATTCTTCTGTTCTGCTCTGTGCTGATTAGACCTTAGTAGAGTGGTGTTACCAGTTCTGGGTGTCACATTTCAGGAAAGATGTGGATAAATAAGAGAAAGTCCAGAGATCTGTTAGGGAAGATTAAAAGAAATGGATTTGTTTAGTCTGGAGAAGAGAAAATTGAAAGGAGACATGATAATGGTGTTCAAGTACATAAAAGGCCATTATAAGGAGGAGGGAGAAAAAATGTTTTCCTTAATCTCCAAAAATAGAGCAATGGCCTTTTAGTGCAGCCAAGCAGCTTCAGACTGGACATTAGGAAAAACTATGTAACTTTCATGGTGGTTAAGCACTAATAAATTGTCTAACCTGCTCTTAAAAATCTCCAATGGTGAAGATTCCATGATCTTCCTAGGCAAACCCCTGTGAGGGATGGTTTAGAACAGTGTTTCTCAACCAGTGGTATGAGTACCTTTAGGGGTACTCAAGAGAAGTCTGGGGGTACGTCAATACAACTGAAATTTGGAGAAAACTGAATTTTTTTGTAAGTTTTACAGCGCTTTATTATTTTTGTACTTTTTACAACGAAAAATTTCATCTCCTGCCCGGCTACTATTAAATTGTTTATACAAATGTGTTGCAATGGTAGAAGAAAAATTGTGTGTCTGAAAACTGTAAGTACTGGAGTACTTATAATTTTTTTTTAAAGCGGTACTTTATTTTAAAAAAAAAGGTTGAGAAACACTGGGTTAGAATACTTAGTCCTGCCAAGAGTGCAGGGGGTTGGACTAGATAGCCTCTCTAGGTCCCTTATAGTCCTACTATTCTGTGATTTAAAGACACAAGGTGGATGTGGTAACTTTTTTTTTTAAGTAAGTGTTTAAAGTGCAAGTATATAGTGTAGGCGAGATTAACATCTTTAAAATATTTCTTGGTCATGTTTAATCCTAGAGGAAGTCTATTGAAAAACATATAGAAAGGCTTGGTTCATTTTGAATATTCAGTTGGGATTCTGTATTTCCTGTCTCTTGAATGTTTAATTGCACAACTTTAACATTGCTGCAGATACTCCTTTCTGCCCACCTCCTTGAATAAAATCTTTTTTTAATGGTAGTAAAGCTCTGGTCTGGCAGAGTGATGTTTATATACTGTTTTAAAAAATCTGAAACCATTTCATACTATCTGTAGTATTTTATTTGTTTATCAGGATTTATTGGAAATTAAGATGTAAAATATAAAATATATAACTGCTGTTTATTCAAAAATATAATATTTTAACATTTTTGTGTAAAGAGCAAAAATAGTATGTGTTTTTTCTCAGTGGATAAAATTCACACTATTTCAAGTACCTACTGTATTCTCAGGTTACCTTCAGTCTTGGAACAAGAGGTTTGCAAATATTGATTTTGATAAGTCAGTGGCTATTGATAATCAAATGCTTGTTAGTACTAGAAAGCGTATTAGAAAGTTCACTTCAGCCAGTGTTTACCTTTATCTGTATATGTGCTAACATCTCATCAGACTTTTGAGATTGTGATAAACCATAAGAGATGGTGTACTTGGGAGGAATTATTGCATTGTGGTTATCTGTCAGAAACCTAAAGCTGAGAAATTTTACCCAGAGATATTTTACGAATGGGATCTACATGGCAAGAGAAGAAAAGGTGTAGTTAGATGAGCCATCACGCTCAAATAGTTTTGAAGAGGTTTTGAATTAGCTAAGAATGAATCTGTTACAAAACAATGAGATGTGGTGATTAATGATGAAAGTTAAAAAGTAAAACAGAAACCAGGTTGTTGATGAGATTATATGACTATTGCAAGTCTCAGATGTTCTAAGTGGGTTGGGTGTATTAAACAGATCAAGTGGTCAGGTAAGAATGTGTCTAAAATATAATTCTGACACATCTGAGATAATTTGCTGTCTTTGAATAAGCATTTGTCAGAGGGGTATGTCCATGAAACAAAAGTATTGTGATGGCAAGTCAAATGTTTCGTGAAATACTTTAAAAGCATCTTATGACTTTTTAGGAACTGCAGGAAGGGTCGTGGTAATTGGCTGTCACCAGGAAGTGCTATTTCAGGTTGAGATTACAGGGATTTGACATGGAATGTCTAAGCAGAAACTGAAGGTTCGCTATTCCAGGGAACAGGCCTATTTAGCAAGAACCAGATCTGATGCCAATAAAGATAAAGGCCACAAAAGCAATAATAAGGTCTTTGGGTTTGACTCAACTAATATTTTGGAAGAAAACCTTTTCCTTTTATTTGTATAATATGTTTCCAGAATAATGTGACTTTTATTGCAGAATAAATTGTCCACATAGGCAACTAATCTGAATAGTTTATTCTACAATAGGTATTCTGGACAACTTCCTCATGTAGGAAAACCCTTACATTTTTAAAATTATATTTCCCATTTCATTGTGTATCCTACACCAGTTGTGATGCTTCCTGGGCTACTCAGGATTGTGAGGCATCTTGCTACAACCTGCCCATCACACTGGAGTGATTCAAGACCATGAGTGCCAGATTCGGGGCTGACTGTCAAAGTGCAGAGTGGACCGTTACTAGTCAATTACCAGTTTGTACTTCAGTTCTCAGACCAGAAACAATGTACGTAGTAAACTAAATAAAGATTTATTAACTAGGGGAAGAAAAGAGCATAATGTACAGGTTAAAGTAGGGTGGATTTGATTTAAATCAAATTGATTTAATCATGGTTTTCTACATAAAGGTGCATTCTTGTTGGTGGTTGTAACCTTAATACATATTCTTCACAACTCAAAGATAAAGGTTTCATTTTAGAAGGTACACATTATACATTTTTAAACTGATTTGTTTTGAAAACTTTTCAGATTAGTTTTATAGCTATATCAGAAAATGAATGATTGTTTGGTTTTCATTCACCCAAAGGTAATTGAAGATAGTTCACATCACTAATAATTGGAGGATTTTCTTGCCATGCTGAATTAGGAGAACATCACCAGACAGAAATTTAAATGGTTTCGTTTAACTAAAACAACAAATTATGTGTTTTGGATTTTTTTTTCAACAGCAAATATATAAAAATTTAACAAAACAAGCATATGATTTGTTGAGTTTAGTTAAACAGTCAAGTATTTTTTTAATTTGGTTTGTTTTAGTTAAAGTTGTTAACTAAAATAGTTAAATGAAATTTTAAAAAAATTAAATCGACGGTCAGCCAAGTCAATGTGAGAAACTTAAAATATTGGCTTCCTCAGCTAACTCAGTCGTCATCTTCATTTTCCTGTTTGTTTATAATCTGGAAAAGAAAAACAAGCTTTCCTTTTTTGGGGGGGTTCCAAATGATTTCTTAATACGGAATATATTAGTCCAAAGGAAGAAAATATTCTTTCTACACCGGCAGAAGACGATACTACTATTAAAACTGAGATGAACTTAAGCAGTTGGATTCAGAGGCCGTTTAAGTGACTTCCACCAGTTCACTGGTGTGACTTTATTTAAAACATCATCAACAACCATGTATTTCTTGAATCGTTACGTCTGACATTTATTGTAGATGTCGTCATGGAGGGATGATTGCTGGATGCCCATGAAATGAGTTGGAGAGAGTGCTTGTCCCATTGATATTTTTTTTAAATGCTTATTTAACTCTGTCACTGGATATTTCTCTTTTTAATATCTCGCTCCATTCCTTCCAAATTGCAACAGCATCAACAATAAAATAGCAGTTTCCCTGCATTTTGTTCAAGGCTATAGAAATATGCTTGGGTACTCAGCATGTGTTCAGCATTTCTCTTCTCTTAAGCCCATTGTTGAGAACTTAAACATAAAAACGGCCATATTGGGTCATTGCAAAGGTCCATCTAGCCCAGTATCTTATCTTCTGACAGTGGCCACTGCCAGGTGCCCCAGAGTGGATAGAACAGGGAATCATCAAGTGATCCCTCTCTTGTCATCCATTTCCTGCCTCTGACAAACAGAGGCTAGGGACACCATTCCTACCCATCCTGGCCAATAAGTATTGACGGCCCTCACCTCCATGAATTTATCTAGTTCTTTTTTGAACTCTGTTAAAGTCCTGGTCTTCATGACATCCTCTGGCAAGGAGTTCCACAGGTTGATTTTGGCTTTGACAGTTCCATCTGTTTTATTATGATGTTCATAAACTGTCATCAGATTAGGCCATTTCTTCATTTAGTGCTCAAAACAGTCCACTGCTGAGTTCCATCACATGTTGTGGGAGACTTAGCTTGGTTCCCCCCATTTTTTTTCCAGAGCAGCTGCTGCAAAGTGATTGTTATATAAGTATTTTGCAATTTCAACAACATTAGCGTTTATTTCTGAAACACTGAGGTCTTTGACTAGGTGATTCATCAAATGAGCCCTGAAACCGTATGTTGTTAGCTTGGTTCTCTCTTCACTCTTTCCTAAATTTCTTCTCATCTTAGATATATTTGCGGCATTATCTGTGACCAATCTATCTACAAGACATTTGGATTTTTTTTTTCACAGTTTTGTTGTAGCATTTACTGCTACTTCTTGTAAGTATTCTGCTGTGTATGCATTTCATGATGCATCAGTTGTTTGTATAAGGAAAGACATTCCCTCCTGTTGTCACACAAGCACATACAATACAAGCACAATTGTGGACATTGCTCCACCCATCAAGACTCAGATTAACAATTTTACTCTAGACTTTTTGCACACTGCTCAATTTCTCTTTCATACACTTTATCCAGCAATTTTCCTTCAATATCTCCTCTGCTGGGTGGACTAAATCCTGGTCTTAGTGACTGAACCATGTTAATGAAGCGTGGGTTCTCAGTCATACATAAAGGAGAGTTTATTGCATAAACAAGTTGGACAATTTTTCATTACTACTTTTTTTTGTAATCTGCTGGATCTTATCACAAAGTTATCTATTTTTTCTTGATTATGGAGGGTTTTTTTTCTTTTTGCTACTGTGGCTATGTGACATACATGATGTGACTGAAACCATATCATCGGCAGATTACTTTGAAACTATAGAAAAGGATGGTGATCCTGAAGGTGGCTAGTCTTCAGAATTTTGTATGTTGAGGATGGATTCTCCTAAACAAAATAAGTCAGTGTAGTTATTTAATTATTACTACCCTACTGCTTATTTAGCATTACTTATTGCATTCACTGACACTCTACTTTAAAGTTGAAATAGTACAAAGAAGTTCTGCCTATTTCAGCTATTTATTTTTTATCACAACTGCATCAAAAATGATAGTGCCATTGAATAACAGCTATATTTTTGGCTCAAACATGAGAATTCAAGGATAGTCCAGAAGGAAGACCGGCAGTCCTTAAAGAAAAACTTAAACAACAACAAATAGTCTAGTAGCACCTTAAAGACTAAATAGTTACAAGAGGCTGATAAGAATCATTAGTTTGCCCTTGGAAAGGAAGATGACCAACACCAGATTCTACACGGAAATCAAGGACCATTAGCACCTTCATTTTTTGGTTGCTTGGTTAAATCATTAAAGATGTGGTGTGGAAGGTAATGTGCGAGCCATCCGAACTCCTGCTTCATACCATTTGCATAAAAATTAAACTTGTGAATAAAGTTAAGTTTCAACCCTTCTCTGTGTATTTGGTTTGTGGAATTGGTCTGAGACAAAACGGTGACTTGGAGATCCATTAATGAGTGTCAAGGAATATTAATGTGTTCTCCAACAGGTGTTTGTGTGTTGCCTTTTTCGATATCTGATTTGTGTCCATTAATTCTTTCCTGTAGAGACTGTCCAGTTTGACCAGTATACATTGCAGTGGGGCGTTGTTGGCATTTGATGGCATAGATCACATTAGAGGATGTGCAGTTAAATGAGCCTCTGATTTGGTGGCTGATGTGGTTGGGTCCAGTGATGAAATCGCTGGTGTAGATGTGTGGGTAGAGTTGGCGCTGGGGCTGATTGCAGAGGTGGGTTCCTGGATGATTGATAGAGGTGTGTTGCGTGGTTACTGGGAAAAAATTGAGGTTAGGGTGTTGTCTGTAAGCAAGAATGGGCCATTATCTGAAGGCCTATGAGAGTGAGGGGTCATTTTCCAGGATAGATTGTAGATTGTTGATAATGCATTGGAGGGGTTTAAGTTGTGGACTGTAAGTGATGACAAGTGTAATTCTGTTGTTTTCTCTTTTGGGCCTGACTTGAAGTAATTCATGTATGGGTACTCTTTTGGCTCTGTCGATCTGTTTTTTCACTTCTCCGGGGTATTTCAGTTTTATGAATGCTCTATAATCTAAATAGATCTTATAGGTGTTTCTCTCAATCTGTGGGATTGGAGCAAATCCAGTTGTATCTTAGGGCTTGGCCGTATACAATGATTGAGAAACGTGTCTGGGATGGAAGCTAGAGCCATGAAGGTAAGTGTAGTGGTTTCTGTTGTATGGTAGTGGTGGAAATTTGTCCATCATTTAATTGTACGTAGTGTCAAGGAAGTGGATTTCTCGTGGACTGATCTAGGCTGAGGTTGATGGTGGGATGGAAGTTGTTGAAATCCCTATGAAATTCTTCAAGGGTCTCTTTCCCATGGGTCCATATGATGATGATGATGTCATCAGTGTAGCGTAAGTAAAGTAAGGGTCTTAGGGGTTGAGAGCTGAGGAAACAAGTTCAAGGTCAGCCATAAACATGTTGGCATATTGTGGTGCCATGCGGGTGCCCTTCTGACTTGAAGATACAAATTGTCTCCGAGTCGGAAGTAGTTGTGGGTGAGGACAAAGTCACAGAGCTCTGTAATCAGAGAATTTCACAGAGAATTTTATCAGCCTCTTGTAACTATTTAGTCTTTAAGGTGCTACTAGACTATTTGTTGTTGTTTTTAAGTTTTTCCTGTTACAGACTCACTCAGCTACCCCCTGAAGCTTAAGAAAGAAGTATGAAATAAAAAGTATCAGCCTGAAGATCCTCCATGTTCAGACATGCTCCTTTCATCATTCTCAGTGTAGCTTCCTCCTGAAAAGGAACACTTTTCATGATGATTGTTTCATCCGGGTAACCAGACCTTGCATTTCTTTGTTACACTGTTGATATTTTGCATGCATGCCTGTCTTACCCAAAGGTAGAAAGAACTTCATTAAAATATTCCCAAACTGGGTCTCTTATGGCCGACTGCCATTATAGGTTTTCCTTTCTAATGAGAGAATTGTAGCTTAGATCTCAAATCAATGAAGGCTACATTCAGATAGACCTCAAGTCTTCTGGAATATGCTGCTCATATTTCACTTTTGTTTCTACTGTCTGCCCCTCCCGTCTCACATTTATCTCCAGACTTCTGCTTGTCCAGATCAATTCTGCCCCAACAGTCTTTTATTCATTGAACTTTTTGAAACTTTGAACTTTTAGAGAGAGGTAAGGGATTGACTCTGAGTGCATAAATTTGTAGTTGGGCAATAGTGTTGAGGTCTGTTATTTCTCACCTGTGTGTATTATTTATTTTAAAACATTGTTGCAGTTAACAAGCATGTTTTCTCTGGAGACACAAATCCACAATTTGAGATTTTAAATAAGTTCTCGGGTGGCATCCTCTAGACCAGTATTTCTCAACCAGTGGTACGAGTACCCTTAGGGGTACTTGAGTGAAGTCGGGAGGATACGTCAACACAACTGAAATTTGGAGAAAACTGAATTTTTTTGTAAGTTTTACAGCGCTTTATTATTTTTGTACTTTTTACACACACATTTCATCGCCCGCCTGGCTACAATTAAGTTGTTTAAACAAATGTGTTGCAATGGTAGAAAAAAATTTGTGTGTCTGAAAACTGTAAATAATGGGAGTACTTATAATTTTTTTTAAAGGGGTACTTTATGTTAAAAAAAAAAAAAAGTTGAGAAACACTGCTGTAGACTGAGCACTGAGTTCTAATGGGTAGATAGAAAGATTAACCTAAATAATCTTTAGGAACCTCATAAGATGGGGTCCCTAATTCATGAACTATTGGAACTGATTTACAAAACTTTCCTTAAACATTACATGAATATATCGTCTCCTATAGAATTAGCATATTCCATTATGATGTATCTTTGAGTTATTATATATCTTAATTAAAATTAACTTTAGAATGTGTTTCTCTCAAAGCATTTTATTAAAAAAAATCTGATTTGTTAAAAAAAATCCAATTTTAAAACATTAAAATCTTTTTTTAATCTTTGATTTTTATGTTATAAAGGAAAATTTTGCTGTCACCTTATAGTATGGGATATAGATGTTACATGGGAAATTAGTATATGCAGCAACATATAAGCATTTCTGAGACACTAAACTTATTCTTATATGTCTAACGGCTAACTTTGAACAATACTAAACATACAGGTGAGCTGGTCTGGTTTCCTGCTATGGATTTGTCAGTGGTCAGCTGATGCCTACAGCCATGGCAAGAGCTGGCACCTGATTTCCCAGCTTCATGCTGCCCTTAGTGTGAGGAAAACTTGTCTGTACCTGTGGGATAGAGCAGTGGTACGCAATCTTTTTTCAATCACGACCCCCACATACTTATGTTGCTACCCCCCAAGAGAATTTGAGCAGCGTAGCGCTTAGATCCAGGTGGCTGGGGGCGGGGCTGTGGCTGGGCCCAGGCCTGGCCATTGGTGGCCCCCCAGGAAGACATCTGCGACCCCCTTGGGGGGTTGCAACCCACGGGTGCGCACCACTGGGGTAGAGGAGGCCTGTCAGCTCCACATTTTCACCTGTTAGGCCCTGATCTTTCTCTTCAGATTAGCGATAGGCACACTCCTACCCTGCAAGGACTCTAGGTGTGGCTGTCTGTTGCTTGCTTTAGAAACATAATTTTCAGTACAGAGACACAGCTCCTTAAATATTACTTGCACATATATTTCACAATGATTATGATGATTGTGGACAACTGACTCTCAGTGGAGACTTCAGATACCACCTGTTAGTGAATGATTGTGCCTAGATCTGACCAAGGGGATCCTTGTACAACACTGTGCCCTCTGCCAGTTGGCATCAAGGGTTCCTGGGTTGCACCACTTGAGGCAAGATCAGATACATGTAGATATTTCAAAACTTCAAACTTATTAACTCCCACACACACAAAATGATAATTTACTTAAAGGGAAACCCATCCTAATTCAAAAAAAAATACATGTTCCTTTTTGTCTTAGTACAGTAGGACCTAAGAGTTAGGAACTGACTAGTCAACCACCACTTATTTTGAATTGGAAGTATGCAGTCAGGTAGCAGCAGCAGCAGCACGCATGCACGTACAAACACACTGTGCGCTACTGTATTAAATATAAACGACAGTAAAAAAGACAGTTTAAAAAAATGGAAAAGATAAGGAAACTCTGTGCATTCAGTTAAAATGGTAAAAAGCAGCATTTTTACCCTGCGTAGTAAAGCTTCAAAGCTATATTAAGTCGAAGTTCAGTTAACTTTTGAGCAACCAAAATATTTTGTACCGTTACAAACATTTCAGAAGTCACAAGGAGTCCTGTAGCACCTTACAGACTAACAGATGTATTGGAGCATAAGCTTTCGTGGGCAAAGACCCACTTCGTCAGATGCATGCATACTATAAGGTGCATGCATCTTACGAAGTGGGTCTTTGCCCACGAAAGCTTATGCTCCAATACATCTGCTAGTCTGTAAGGTGCTACAGGACTACTTGTCGCTTTTGCAGATCCAGACTAACATGGCTATCCCTCTGATACTTGAAATGTTTCAGAGTTATGAATAGCCTCCATTCCCAAGGTGTTCATAACTGAGATGTTGATGTATGTTGTTAACAGTGGTGTTAAAATATATACCAGCCATCCTTTCTCTCCTCAAATCTTTCCTTGAAACTAGTTTTTTTTTTTCCCTTTGCTATTCATCTTGATTCCTGCCCTCACTGCCTTCTAACTGTATATTACATTCAGCTAGTTTATATTGCAGGCTCCTTCAGAAAGGGCCCTTCTGTCTTTTGTGCTCCAAGTTTTTTGACAATTATTTTAAATAAAATCAATTTGGAAAGTGTTGATAAAGCATTCAGTCATCTTTCAAAAATATCCGGAATCATCTCTATGTCCAAAATAGTAAGTGCAATTTGGACATTTTTAACAAATATGCCTTTTAAAATGTGTGTGTATATCAGTAACTTTTGATGTTACTATGTACTTGCTTATGACAATATTTAATATTTTATCAGTTATATTTTACTGTGCTAAATTCTGATCTCACTGACACCAATTTGTAGCATTACTTGAAATTGATGTTACTCCATTGATTACATTGGCATTACTACAGTTTTACACTACAACAAATGAGAGCAGAATTTAACTGCCAAAATAAATATGTGATTAAAATTAATTAATTTCTTGGAATTAATCTAAAAGATCATAACTGGAGACCACACCAACAATGTCTGTACTTTGTCCTATAGACTATGACTCTTTACATCCCCTGACACTGTTTCTTCAGAAAACTCAGGGGTTTTCTCTTGCAAAGCACATTATTTGCATCAGTGATAATTTGTCACTGGTGATCTGAGTGTGTTCCCTGGTGCTGTGTTCATTGACTATGACCGTGAGATCTTGCTTTTTCACCTATAATGGGAGAAACAAGTCCATTAATGTCAGTATGTAGAGCAGTGGTCACCAATCAGTAGATCAGGATCTACTGGTAGATCTTGGCGCTTCTGACAGGTGATCTTGACTAGTTTGACCAAGAGGCTATCAAGTGCCATCACTTCAACTATCCCTCCCCCCACTGCTGCTCATCTCCTGCCCTTTGCCTTGGAGCTGCCCCTCTCAGTAGGGAGTCCCCTGCTAGCTGTGCAGGGTAGGGAAGGGCGGGGGAGGGAGAGGAAGAGTGCTGATGTCAGGGTGCCCCCTCCCACTCTGTATCCTTTCTCCACAGAGCAGAAAGGGGGCACAACAGGACCTGGGATAGAGCAAGTTTGCTGGCTGCTTTAAAAAGTGGGCCAGAGCAGGGATGAGCCTGCCTTAGCCCCACTGTACCACTAACCAGGAGCCATGAGCAGTGCCCAGCTGGACCCCACATCCTGAACTCCTACCCCAGTCATGAATCTCCTACTGCACCCCAAGCTCCTGCCCTAGCCCAGAGCACTCCTACATCTAAACGCTGTCCAGAGCCTGCACCTAAACCCCTTTCTGCATACCAACTGTTCCCCTGAGCAGTTCAGAGCCCCTCATGCCACATCCCTTAATCCAAGACCAGAGCCCTCTGCCCCAGCCTGATGAAAGTGAATGAGGATGGGCAAGAGAGGGAGAATAGAATGAGCAGGGGCAGGGCCTTGGACAAGGGGCGGGAAGGAGGTGGGGCAAGAGTATTTACATTTGAGGTAGATCTTGGCTTGCACTTAAATTAAAAAAGTGATCTCATGCTTAAAAAGGTTGGAGACCACTAATGTAGAAGATCTTTCTGATAACTAATCCCAAATACAAGCTCCCAAAGGTCTATTGTAAAGTTAATTGCAGAAATGCTTTCAAAGAGGACACAGATTGAGAGAGACAAGCACTGAACTGAAGGATCTCTTGTAGAATATATGATAACTTTGAATATAATTGACATTTTTTGGGGGGGGAGAAGCAGCATTTTGTCTGTTCAGATGGAATGAATAGGCTTAATTCCTAAAACTTAATTCTGAATTGTGTGTATAATGATTGGGTACATTTCTACATTACTTTTTTTTTAATGATTTTGTATATTGAATTAAAACAGTATCTTTTTACTCCATTTGCTTCAACTGTTTACCTGAAATCATAATCCTTTGTTTATATCATCACATTTGATTGCTGAAGGTAGGGATATTAAATTTCAATTAATCAGCTAATTGAGTAGTCGATGGAATTTCCATTGACTATTTGATTAGCCGATAACTGGGGCAGTTACTATCCTGCTGTGCTCTGCATTTGAAATGTACTAGAGCCACCCACGCCTCCTGTACATTTCAAAGGATGAGGCGCAGCAGTCAGCACCCTGCGTGAGCAGAGACTGCTTTGGTTTCTGTTCACCCCGTTTCCCCCACTGCGCACCTATGCCTCCCTTGCACCCCCCATAAAGACCCCCTGCACTCCCCATAAAGCGGCTCCCACCAGCTCCTGCTCCCTTCCCCTTGGTGTCTCTGATACAGAGGCAGTGGGGGGGAGGGGAAGCAAGCGACTAGTCAAGTAGTGGCTTGACTACCCGATAAGCATAGACTTATCAGGAGTCAGCTAGTTGCTTACCTCTCTAGCTTAGGGAAGGCTATTGTAAAGTCAAAACAAAGAGTTAGATGTCAAACTTCATCTACTCTACTGCTTATGCCATACCTGAAAGCTTAAAGAACAGAAATCCTATTTTCATGATTTCAAATACTTGAAAAAGAAGAGTAAAAGGATATCTACGCCTATCAAATGGATATTAGCAGAAATGTTTCTATGCAGACTATATAAGACAAATACAATGCCAATCTATAAAAAGGGGAATAAGGACAACCCAGGGGGTTAGAGAACAGTAAGTGTAAATTAAGTACTCAGAAAGATAATAGGGCAAATAATTAAGCCATTTGTTTGCAAACACCTAGAACAGTGGTCCTCAACCCAGGGGTACACATGCCTCTGAAGGTATGCAAAGGTCTTCCAGGGATACATTAGCTCCTTTAGATATTTACCTAGTTTACCTGGCTACATGAAAAGCACTACTTAGATGTATCTCAAGTGCAGGGGTCCCTTCCTGTCCTGATTCTATATTTGAATGTTTTCCACAAACTAAAAAGGGTGGTTGAAAATATTTTCATTTGGATGTAAGCAGTATGTAATTTGTCAACTCATTTTTTAGAGATTATTACCAAGGCATTCAATTTTAGTCTTGGATTTTCAAGACTAAAATTTTCAGTTTTTGAGTTGTGTTGAAAGTTAAAGGATTTTATAGTTTGGAAATGGTAGTATGTTAGTTGCATCAAAATTTAAACATAGTAAGCACAATACACCATGAACACAGAATGTCACAGTTTAGGAGAAAAATGTGCTTAAAAGTTTATGATGTAATATGTAGTTTTGAAATAAAAAATTAAAATGTTTTTCAGAAGTAACCCTTATATTAGTCTTACTTTGACTAAGTTTTGATGATGTGGATAGGAGCAAAGAGAGGTTTTGAGAGAAGCTTTCCCAGAAATACAGTACTTTAAAATGGTTCCAATATAATTTTCTTAATCAGTTGATTATGGGCAGAACCCATTTAATATCTATGCTGTAAGAAAAAAACATCAAAAACTTTCTGCATCACTCAAATATAAAGAAGCGGTGGTACTTGCTAAGAAAGTGTGTATTTTTTCCAGTAATCTGGAAATCAGGGTTTCTTTTTGAAAATGACAATCAGGCAAAAATAACTAACTATTTAGGACACAAAAAAAATCCCTGTTAAAGACGGGTCTCCTTGAATTTGAATATTCCTTACTTCCAATGGACATCTTTGCATCATGTGGAAGAATAAGACAAAATTTCCAAGAAAAAAGATTATAAAGGTGTAAGTGATGGGTATTGTGCTGCTTTGCAGCTCAGCACTGTGGAAATGATGCTCTTCAGATGTGTTGAGAAGCCACAAAACCAATTTATTGGTATGCACTTGTAGAGAATACAAGCCTCCTTCCAAGATCCAGTATTTTTGTGAAATGTTTTTGCCTGACTTCATTTAGCCCAAAACATTGATAAATGAGATGTGTGCGTCTTTCATCCTTCCTTCAAAAGCTCTAATACTCCATACAGGATGTGAATGGATAACAGGCTAGCTGGGTACCTGTATGCATCACCCTTAACTGGCACCTGAGAATAGCCCCCTGCCTGTGGCCCACCACAGGTAGAGGGCTCATCCAGCCCTGTGCAGGGTCGGGAGGTGGTCACCCCACACGTGGGGGGGGATCTGGTAGCCGAAGCCTCTCCCTGCCATTGGGTATGGCTGCTGGCTTCTCAGGGGTGGGGGCACAGCAGCAGCTGGCAGCCCCACAAGCGGGGAATGGGAGCGGGAACAGGTTCCTGCTTAATTGGTTAATCGATTTAAAACTTAGGTTTAAGTGGATAACTGATTAACTGGGATTTTACATCCCTAAGTGAAGCTAATAAAGCAGTCATGGAATCGAGTTCACAGCCCACAATGCACTTTTCTCCCTACCTCTCACACATTCCTCAACAAGGTCTCTGTCTACATCAAATGGCTGTTTACAGGGCTCCTGTGAGGAGGGGGATGGAACAGTATTTTTGTTGTTTTTGTCCTTAAACAAAACAACTAAATATGAAATTTCTGAGATTTCCTGGGTGAAAGAACTTTGAACAAATCTTAAGGAATGAAATTGAGTAATTTTGGAATAATATGAAAACTTTGTCTAGGCTTCTTCCAATACTAGAAATTGGAAATTACTGACTCCCTTTAAAATTGTAATGTTTTTATATATGTAAAGAAATGTCTGTTTGTAATTTATATGGGGAAAAAAACCCTATATGGCTGAAAGAATCTGTAATCAACTTTGTCTATGGGAGGATGAGGAACAGAAATCTATTTTTACATAGAAATATGAAGTCTTAAATGGCACTTTTATCAATAGTGTGTAAGAAAGTTTATAATTAAATTCTGATGCTTTGGTGTAGTCAGAAATAGTGGATAACCTTCGATATACAAACTGTTAGAAAGTTGAATTAATCTCCAATGACACTTGAGGAAGATAGGGTGGGGGAGACGGGAAGAAAATAAGTGAGAAACCAAAATCTTTCTTAAGTAAAAGATACCTTAACACAACATAATGTGTATAAATTTACTGCTTCCTTCTAAGAAACAGATTTTAACAAGTCAAATCAGAGTATCACACTATTGGAATGTTTGTATGGAGAGTACAGCTTGCTCAGGAAGGATAGACGGGGGAAAAAGGGAGGTGGTGTTGCCTTATATATTAAAAATAACACACTTGGGCTATGTCTGCAGTAGCGGCTTCTTGCGCAAGTAATATGCAAATAAGGCTAAGCGTGGAATATCGCGAAGCCTCGTTTGCATACCTAATGAGCCACCATTTTTTTCAAAAGAGGCTCTTGCACAAGGAGCATCTACATAGCCCCTTCTTGCACAAGAAAAACCCTCTTGCGCAATGCTGTTCTTCCTGAAAAGTAATAGGTGTAACGGCATTGCGCAAGAGGGTTTTTCTTGCGCAAGAAGTTCAGTGTAGATGCTCCTTCTTGCGCAAGAGCCTCTTCTGGAAAAAAATGGTGGCTCATTAGGTATGCAAATGAGGCTTGGCAATATTCCACGCTTAGCCTCATTTGCATATTACTTGCGCAAGAAGCCACGAGTGTAGACATAGACATAGCCTTGGAGTGAGATGGAGATGGACATAGGAGACAGAAGTGTTGAGAATCTCTGGGTTAGGCTAAAAGGGATTAAACACAAGGGTGATGTCATGCTAGGAGTCTACTACAGGCCACCTACCCAGGTGGAAGAAGTGGATGAGGTTTTTTTTTTAAACAACTAACAATATCATCCAAAGCCCAAGATTTGGTGGTGATGGGGGACTTCAACTATCCAGATATATGTTAGGAAAATAACACAGCGGGGCACAGACTATCCAATAAGTTCTTGGACTGCATTGGAGACAACTTTTTATTTCAGAAGGTTGAAAAAGCTACCGGGGGAAGCTGTTCTAGATTTGATCCTAACAAATAGGGAGGAACTGGTTGAGAATTTGAAAGTGGAAGGCAGCTTGGGTGAAAGTAATCATGAAATCAGAGTTCTCTCTTCTACCCTTCCTTAGAATTGTGAACAGCAAAATAGAGACAATGGATTTCAGGAAGGCAGATTTTGGTAAGCTCAGAGAGCTGATAGGTAAGGTCCCATGAGAATCAAGACTAAGGGGAAAAACAGCTGAGGAGAGTTGGCAGTTTTTCAAAGGGACATTATTAAAAGCAAGCTATTCCTCCGTGTCGGAAAGATAGAAAATATGGCAAAAGACCGCCTTGGCTTAACCATGAAATCTTGAATGATCTAAAAATAAAAAAGGAGTCCTATGAAAATGGAAAGCAGGACAAATTACAAAGGAAGAATATAGGCAAACAACACAGGAATGCAGGGGCAAGATTAGAAAGGCAAAGGCGCAAAATGAGCTCAAGCTAGCTATGGGAATAAAAGGAAACAAGAAGACTTTTTATAAATACATTAGAAGCAAGAGGAAGACCAAGGATAGGGTAGACCCACTGCTCAGTGAGGAGGAGAAACAGTAACAGGAAACTTGGAAATGGCAGAGATGCTTAATGACGACTTTGTTTCGGTCTTCACCAAGAAGTCTGAAGGAATGCCTAACATAGAAAATGCTAGTGGGAAGGGGGTAGGTTTAGAAGATAAAATTAAAAAAAACAAGTAGTTAAAAATCACCTAGAAAAGTTAGATTTCGGGAAGTCACCAGGGCCTGACGAAATGCATCTTAGAATACTCAAGGAGCTGATAGAGGAGATATCTGAGCCTCTAGCTATCATCTTTGGAAAATCATGGGAGACAGGAGAGATTCTAGAAGACTGGAAAAGGGCAAACATAGTGCCCATTTCTAAAAAGAGAAATAACAACAACCCAGGAAACTACAGACCAGTTAGTTTAACTTCTGTGCCAGGGAAGATAATGGAGCAGGTAATTAAGGAAATCTGTCAACACCTGGAAGGTGGCAAGGTGATAGGGAACAGCCAGCATGGATTTGTAGAGAACAAATCATGTCAAACCAATCTGATAGCTTTCTTTGATAGGATAAGGAGTCTTGTGGATGTAGTATACCTAGACTTTAATAAGGTGTTTGATACGGTCTCGCATGATATTCTTATCAATAAACTAAGCAAATACAACTTCGATGGGGCTACTATAAGGTGGGTGCATAACTGGCTGAATAACCGTACTCAGAGAGTAGTTATTAATGGTTCACAATCCTGCTGGAAAAGTATAACAATTGGGGTTCCACAGGGGTTTGTTTTAGGACTGACTCTCTTCAATATCTTCATCAATGATTTAGATTGGCATAGAAAGTACGCTTATTAAGTTTGCAGATGATACCAAGCTGGGAGGGGTTGCGACTAATCTGGAGGATAGGGTCATAATTCAAAATGATCTGGACAAATTTGAGAAATGGTCTGAGGTAAATAGGGTGAAGGTTAATAAAGACAAATGCAAAGTGCTCCACTTAGGAAGGAACAATCAGTTTCACACATACAGAATGAGAAGCGACTGTCTAGGAAGAAGTATGGCAGAAAGGGATTTAAGGGTTATAGTGGACCACAAGCTGAATATGAGTCAGCAGTGTGATGCTGTTGCAAAAAAAGCAAACATGATTCTGGGATGCATTAATAGGTGTGTTGTGAGCAAGACACGATAAGTCATTCTTCTGCTCTACTCTGCGCTGGTTAGGCCTCAGTTGAAGTATTGTGTCCAGTTCTGGGCACCGCATTTCAAGAAGGATGTGGAGAAATTGGAGAAGGTTCAAAGAAGAGCAACAAGAATGATTAAAGGTGTAGAGAACATGACCTATGAAGGAAGGCTGAAAGAATTGGATTTGTTTAGTTTAGAAAAGAGAAGATTGGGGGGGGGAGGGGAGTGGAACATGATAGCCGTTTTCAGGTATCTAAAAGGGTATCATAAGGAGGAGGGAGAAAACTTGTTCATCTTGGCCTCTGAGGATAGAATGAGAACCAATGGGCTTAAACTGCAGCAAAGGAGGTTTAGGTTGGACATTAGGAAAAAGTTCCTAACTGTCAGGGTAGTCAAACACTGGAATAAATTGCCCAGGGAGGTTGTGGAATCCCCATCTCTGGAGATATTTAAGAGTAGGTTAGATAAATGTCTATCAGGGATGGTCTAGACAGTATTTGGTCCTGCCATGAGGGCAGAGGACTGGACTCGATGACCTCTTGAGGTCCCTTCCGGTCCTAGTATTCTATGATTCAGCCCGAACAAAGCTTTAGCTACTTGCATTTGAAGGACAAGACTCTGCTTTTCTTTTATCATCAGAAGGGTAGCTGTGTTAGTCTGGGTCTGCAAAAACGGCAAGGAGTCCTGTAGCACCTTATAGACTAACAGAAGTATTGGAGCATAAGCTTTTGTGGGCAAAGACCCACTTCGTCAGATGCATGTAGTGTAGTGGTTCAGAAACTTTTCGGCCTAAGGCCCCCTTTTTGATTTTTGAGAAACCCTCATGCGCGCCCCATCCCCCCCGAAAAAGCAGCAAAACTTAGGGTGGGATTGATGGGGTGTATGTGGCTGGGTTGCCTCCTCCTTTCTCCCCCACCGGAATTTCTTCATGCCCCGCCGCCCAGTTTGGGAACCCATGCTGTAGTGGAAATATCCAGAGGCAGGTATAAATATGCACGTCAGAATCAGGCTAGAGATAACAAGGTTAATTCATTCAGGGAGGATGAGGGCCACTTCTAGCAGCTGATCTGGAGGTGTGAATACCAAGAGAGGAGAAGCTGCTTTTGTAGTTAGCTAGCCATTCACAGTCTTTGTTTAATCCTGAGCTGATGGTGTCAAACTTGCAGATGAACTGTAGCTCAGCAGTTTCTCTTTGAAGTCTGTTCTTGATGTTTTTTTGATGCAGGATGGTTACCTTTAGATCTGCTATTGTGTGTCCAGGGAGACTGAAGTGTTCTCCTACAGGTTTTTGTATATAGCCATTCCTAATATCTGATTGTGTGCATTTATTCTGTTACGTAGGGACTGTCCAGTTTGGCCGATTTATATAGCAGAGGGGCATTGTTGTCGCTTTTGCTTTTCTTCTGAATGTAGTAGTAGACACTAGCATAGATAACAATAATGAAGAAACATTTCCTTAAACTTCAACAATGATCTTGCAGTGGTAGGATTCTTGAATCTCCTTTGTATGCATTTTTCCAGATCCTAATGACTGCTACATCCTAGGGCTAATTTTGAGACATTGTTTTCAAACAAGAAGGTGGGAAGCATACAATGGGGGGGGGGG